>CM076064.1:14360000-14960000 GCA_038088235.1 Zacco platypus
TTGAGATGAATAAACCATTTGAGTCAGATCTTGGTGTGCAGGGAATGTTGGTAAACAGGCATTTCCATGTCACTAACAAGCAGAAATATAATTCTCTTTCTCTATTTCTATGTCTGACACCCACACAGACCGGCGTACTCCTACAACCACCCCGTATGTTTATCACTGTTTATCTCTCTCCCTCAGGAGGTAATGATGGCTTCCTGCACTTAGCATGTGTTTGTCCTCTCTTCTTTAAACACAATTTAGAGCTCCCCATCATCACCCGCTTTTATTCCCGCCAACCTCTCCTCACGTGACCGCCACAAAACTTTTTGCACAAAGACGACATCACGTTTTTATCTTTTTCCTGCCCTAGAAACAGCCATGGGGGGTGGAAGTGCACGGCTGAAAGAGTAGGACGGATTCATAAGGGAGGTGGTGAGGAGGAACAGAGGTGGGATACAAACATAAAATAAATAAATGCTTTGGAAATGCCAGCTCGAGCGTGTGGCATCCCCCCACAAACTTCTCTCGCTGCATTTGAGAGCGTGTCACATTTGCTATTCAAGAGCCCTCTGGTTTCCTTCTCACATGGATGCATTATTGTATAATGAGGTTTTTCCTCATGAATTCAGAATTCAGTATCAGTTTATTGAGAAGAAAAAGGAAAAGTATGTTTTGTAAAATTGATGCCCTTCTCTAAGCCTTCATTTGTTGTTATACTTCATCGCAGTGATATATGAGTGATGATAATTATATATATAACATTGTATTTCGTTTATATACGTTTATATACATGTTTATTTCGTATCACTACCAACATTTTCAAAGAATCCTGAAAAAAATTGATCACTAATTCCACAAAATATTAAGCTTCACAACCTCGATAATGATAAGAAATGATTCTTGAGGACCAAATCATCATTTTAGAATTAGTTCAGAAGGATCATGTGACACTGAAGACTGGAGTAATGATGCTGAGAATTCCTAGTATTGACATCCCAGCAGTAAATTACAGTTTAAAATATAATAAATAGAAAGCAGTTCTTTTAAATTTTAATAATATATCACAGTATTAGTTTGTAATCGACTTCTCTCAAAAACCAACCTCAACATTTGGAAAGGTTGTGGATGTATATTAGTTTTTTATTGCAAGTAAAAAATATGTAGGTCAGTGGCTAAAATAATACAATTTATATATATACTCTCTGTAGCTCTCAGCTCTAAAGGGGTTTGAACATGGATGAGAGTTTTGAGTATGACTGGTGTTAAAAGGATGTAATTGTGTTGTCAGTCTTGGAGAGGACTTCTGCTTGTGAGCTGTCAGTGTGCCATCAGGACTTTGTGTTAATGTGCCGTATTTCACTCAACTCTGTTAGCACAGTCTGTCTTGTTGGCCTTCTCTTTCTTTTCTGCTGTAATAGAAGCATAGAAATAGAGTAAAGGATAAAATAGATGGAAGGACGATGTAGGAAATAGAATGAACAGAGGGTGCAAACGTTTGCCTCTCTTGTTCCCTCCTTCACAAGCCGGAAAGAATAAAAATGGACATGGGTGCTGAAGATTGGATTGTACAAACAGTGATGACACTTATTCAACACATGCACTGTGGAGTCCCACTCTTTCCCACTCTTTCCCACTTGGTGTGAAATATTCAACCAAAAATATTTTATTCCGTTTCTAGTTTTTT
Organism: Zacco platypus; assembly: GCA_038088235.1. Classification (NCBI taxonomy): domain Eukaryota; kingdom Metazoa; phylum Chordata; class Actinopteri; order Cypriniformes; family Xenocyprididae; genus Zacco; species Zacco platypus. The sequence goes on from CM076064.1 coordinate 14,361,673, forward strand.
TTTTTGGATAAATGTTAAAGGGTTTTCAACCTGTTTTGTATTGTAACTATGTCGGTAGTAAATGTAAATTAACAATGTCAGGTGATGCATTTTGTACTTTTGACAGCTCCGGGCCTTTCATGAAAAATATTACATATATTATATTCCTGCATCTTTGTATCCCACCCCCCACAGATCGTCAGATATATTTTTATGACTGAAAATTGTATTGTACAATGTCTACTCTTTATTCTTTAAACAAGATTATGGTAAAAATGGAACATTGTTGATTAAATGTTGTTTACAAACAGATTTCCTGTCGCAGCGTTCTCTCCGTATTTATGATTCTTTGCAGCCTGGAAACTGAAAATGACTCGCTCTCGGTAAATGTTTATATAATGTGTATGTTTAAAGTGTGTGTGTGTGTGTGTGTGTGTGTGTGTGTGTGTGTGTGTGTGTGTGTGTGTGTGTGTGTATGTATGTATGTGTATATATATAAATACATGTTTTAATATTTTTGTGTTTATTTCAGCCACTGAAATAATTTTTACCTTTTATTTCATTTTGCATTAAAAAAAATATTTTTTACTTGCAATAAAAAAAAAGTTTACGAAGAAGTATTTCCAACAAAAGCAAGGCAGTATTTGACTCTGGTAAGCGCATCCATAGCAGACTGGTGGGAGTGACCATGAATGACAACATGCCCAGTGCATTATGGGTGTTTGAAGTTTCCCCTACCTATTTGGAAAATGGGAAGACGACAGCATACCCGGTAGCACCAATTGAATTCATTTCGCCTTTCTACTGGCAGCAAAGTTTTATTGAAAACCCATTTTTTTCAGCAGTAAAGTACCCCTTTAAATAGTTACTCAATGCAAAAAACATTTACAATTACGCCTAGTTTCTCATAATCCAGATATTTATTTTAGTTTTGTGTCTGTTTTTTGTTTGAACAAAACCTAATGGTGAGAAACCATGTTTCCTTGGGGAAATAAGATTGAACTGTGTTGCAGGCAAGACTCAAAGCTATGTAACCCATTTGACTGTTATGGTTCAACATGTCACAAACACCTGCACCACACTTCTGTCTTCCCTTGCTTTTCTTCATCTGTCATTCCCTCATCCTCCTTTTTCACTTCACTAGTTGTTATATCAACCCTGTTATTGGTGGTTCTCTCCTTATCCACTTGCCATCTCTCATCGAGTTTCATGATGGCTGATTATCTTGTATTAGAAGTAGCAGCAGGTGCCTGCAGCCAGTAAACTTGTGCCTGCTTCAAAAAACGGTGTCTGTTAATTCGCCATAATGAATAGATGACATACAATGATGAATCCCCTTCTCACCTATTGGATGTGTTTGTGCTGAGCAGGTGATGGTTGCAGAAGCTATGGATATCTCCAGGGAAACATATTTCGCTATCCTGATGGACCGCTCCTGTAATGGACCCGTGATGGTGGGCAGCCCTCAGGGTGGTGTGGACATAGAGGAAGTGGCTGCAACTACGCCAGAGCTCATCTTCAAGGTATCTCGCTTATATCTGACTTCAAGGGTGTAGGAGTTGAGTTACTTTTAGATTTTGTGAGAAAGGGGTCCTTTTTTTTCTTGATGTTTTGAAATAAACTTCCTTAAAGAAAAGCATCTACAGAAATCATATAGAACAGTTATGAAGTTAAATTGCTTTGGAAAATGTATGGAAATAATGGTATTAAATAAATATATTAAAGCAACCACAGGTTGTTTTTTTGTCCTTTTTTTTTTTTTAAACTTTTGTAAATAAATACAATAAGCTTGCAAATTTAGTTTATATGCCCAGAAATCTCTATAAAGTTATTTATGTGTTAAAATGTATTATGAAATCTTCCGTGAAAGTCTTACGAAGGTATGAAATATTATGAAATCTATAAAAAAAAAAACAGATGGAAAAATTAAGCTGATATTTTTCATGAATGAAATGTAAATTCTATAAAAACATGAAAGAACTTTTTCACAGAAGTGTTACAAAAGTATGAAATATTATGAAATCTATGAAAGTATTACAATTGTATGAAATACAATGAAGTACAGCAAAAATCAACAAAATTGTTTCAGAAAATTTAAAGAAAGTTATATGTTACGAAGTATGAAAGCGTTAAGAAATTATTAATGAAAGTGTTACAAAATATATGTAAGTGTTATACTGTAGGAAATATGTAGGAAGTATAAAATGTAGGAAATATCGAAAATATAACTAAAAGATGAAATGCAGAAGTACTATGAAATCATCCATGACAGTGTTTCATTAGTTGAAATCTTGTGTGGACATATGGAAAATGAAATCCATGAAAGTTTTTTTTTCAAGAGCAGGAAATATAAACATTTTAAAATCCTTCACAAGAGTGTTACAAAATGTGAAATATTTCAAAATCTGTACAAGTATCACAAATTAATAAATTATTAACGGTTTTTTTTTATTATTATTTAAATTTGTTTTTATTTTAAATTAATTATGTAACAACTTAAGCCATCAAAATGTCAATAAATGTCATGATAATTCTTTCATCAAAAATGATCCCTTGTTTGTCCTTAAATGTATAGATGCAAAAATACATGCTTAATTCTAAGTTTCAGAGAGAGATTTTCCATGCCTACCATTATAAGTGAACCACAGATAAAAATAATATAAATAAACAAAGATGACGTATGATATAGCCACTTTAATGGACTGCTTCCTCATATTAAGTCTTGTAAAAGCTGTGTCTCATTCTTGTAGCTCTTTGTGACATCTGGTCTTTTGCATTATCTCTCTTGTCTGTGTCTATCTCTGTGTATGAGTGATCTTTTAGAGATGGCCTTATAATTGGAAAGCCATTGTTCTCCAGCTCTCATCTTTTTCTCATATGAGGTTGGCTGCATGCCAGCACTTAATTGCAGCTCTCTCGATTTTAATACGAACATCCGCTTTGTGTCAAACTGTAGCTGATGGTTGGTTTTCCTCTTGCCTTCTCTCTCCCATCTCTTGCCTCAGGAAGTCATAGATATATTCGAAGGGGTCCGAGACGACCAGGCGCTACGTATGGCAGCTAATTTGGGATTCAAAGGACCATTGGAGAGACAGGTAATGGGTTTGGACTGAATCGCTGCCAAAGAGATTCTGCCATTAGAGTCTGTGTCATTAACAGAAGCGCAGTAGCCCTCACCTTACCTCACCTTCCCCCCGTCCACTATGTCTCCATTTATGTCATGGAAAAAGTGAGAGTACTGAACATGATGACTCTGCCAATGTAGTCATTATATTGCCTGAGCAGAAATCACCGGTCATCAACAATTTTTTGCTGTTACATCATTCACATAAAACGTCAACTATAAACAGGTCGCAGATTTGCTGCAACTACCTTCGCCATAAACGATAAGCACAGGTTGAAATCTCCACATGCCTCTTATGTGGTCTCGGAGTGATACTCGCGCAGGTGATCTTCCATATTTTCACTAAATCTGTATTTTTCCATTACCGTCACTTAATGCTGGTCAAAATACTGTCGGATGCAAAAATAAATGCAAATCGGTAGTGTAAATATTGATGTTTTATATTTTAGATTATGGTCCAATTCTCACTATTAACTAGCTATTAAATTTTGCCTCTAAACTCTTAATTACTGCTTTTTAATATTTAGTAAGGTAGTTGTTAAGTATAGGTATTGAGTCGGATTAAGGATGTAGAATATGGTCATGCAAAATTAGGCATTAAAGGGTTAGTACACCCAAAAATAAAGATTTTGTTATTAGTTACTCACCCTCATGTCGTTCCAAACCCATAAGACTTTCGTTCATCTTTGGAACACAAATGAAGATCTTTTTGATGAAATCTGAGAGCTCTCCATAGACTACGCGGCTACCACTTTGACGCTTCAAAAAGTTCATAAAGAGATCGTAAAACTAATCCGTATGAGTGGTTTAGTCAATTTTTTTTGAAGAGACTCCATCGCTTTATATGATGAAAAGATTTAATTCAGGCATTTATTCACAAATATAACGACATTAGAGTAATTAATGACATAATTTTTATTTTTTCGTGAGCTAACCCTTTTTAGTTTGTGTTTTATAAGTACTAATAAGCAGCCAATATCCTAGTAAATGGAACTGTATGTTAATAGTGAGAATTGGACCCTTAACCAAAGTATTAGCTGATTGATAAATCTTGCATTCACATGAATGAATGAACTAAGATTGCAGGATAGTTAAACAAAGATTTTCAAACCAATCTCTTATGATTTATGTATTTATTTATTTATATAATATACATACACACATAAACCGTACACAAATATGCATATATAAATAAATGTATAATTCTTGTATAATTCTAAAAATGTAATTTATTTTTAATTAATTTTATAAAATCCACCAAAGCCTGTGAGACATTGTTCAGTGGGTGAAATATGGAAATTTTACTTTCAGGATCTTTTGATCTTTTTATTAACTTATCTTTTTTGTTTGTTTTGTTTTGAATTCATTTTCGATAGTGTTGACAAGAAGCGACATCTGTGAAACCTTGTAAAAGGGACATATATTTAAAATGAAAGTTACCTCGCTTCAAAATGTAGAGGTGGAAATATTCCTGTTTAAAAGTATGGCGGGTAAAGTTTGTAAAGAATCAGTGTTTTCCAACTGCACAGGTCCCAATCACACTAAACACTAAAGGAATTTGTGTTAGTGTATGTCATAATTGTGTAAATTTCTCTCCGTATAGACTTTAAAGAAGCTTACCGTTACTGGAATTACTGCTAAATGTCTGGCTTGTCAGTTTGCCTCTCGTAAAGTCATCCCTTGTCTGCACATCTTTCGCGAGCATCTATTTGAGTCAGTGCTAATTAGAATGTTTGGGATGCAGTATACCGTTAACTTAGCTTCACCACTTTGAAGTGCAGCGATATGACGGCGCTCGGCTGTGCGTGCTGATGAGAGCAGCGCTACAATGTTTTCTGTCAGCATGCGCTCATTATCAAAAGAGCTTCCGTTGGCTATGGGAAAGGGAGATGTCATTTTAGCTCTTAAATGCTTTGAAAGAAGAATTTGTTCAGATGACATGCTTTTAGAAAGCACGTGAAATAGCAAAGTGTAGAGCAATAAGCAGTTGGTTATCTTTCTTGTCTTAACCTCTCGTCATACCTCAGATGTTGTTGACTGATCGGGTGCTGCTTTTGTTAATGAAATGAATATCTGTAGATAGATTTATAGACACTTTACATATAATAATGTTTAAATAATACTCTTTATATTTTGGGGAATTTTGGAGTTTGCTGTGATTAAGAGCATGAAAGTCTATTTGGACAAAGAAGTAATGCTAAAAAGTTATTTACTAAAGTACTGCAAAATCTGTATATCTAACTATATCTAACTGTATATCTATCTTATAATCTAACTATAAACTGTCTAATTTTCCATGACCGTTTTACAAAAGTTTGAAATATTACAAAATCTATGGAAGCAGTGTTGTCAAAAGTACAGACGTCGATACCAAGTACTGAAATTTTAAAAATGTGCATCTTTGAACCATGCATTGATCATTGTAGCCAATCAGAGACATATATCTTGAGGGCGTGAAGACAGTGGCCAATCAGAGGCGTTTATGAATCTGCTCAACAGTACTCAAAGCATCACATTTTTAAAATTTCAGTATCAATTTGGTATTGAAGTCGATACTTTTGACAATATGGAAGCATAACAAATGTATGAAATACGAAAATATTGCAAAATCTTTCAAAATATTTACATTTGATTTTTGTGAAAGTATGAAATATTCAATTGAAGTGTGTGAAAGTCATCAAATATTATGAAATATACATAAGTATTAAAAAACATGAAATGCGAACAATATTCTTGCTAAAATACAAAATTATTATGAAATCTTCCATAAAAGTGTTAAAGTATGAAATATTATGGAGTTCACAGTAAAAGAATGAAACAATTAAGCTGATATTTTGTAATAAATGTTTTTTTTTCAAGAGTACAGATTATGAAAGCTTTTAAAAAGATTTCACTAAAGTGTTACAAAAGTATGAAATACTGCAAAATCCATAGAAGTATTACAGTTTGAAAATATTGCAAAATCTACAAAATTGTTACAGAAAGTCAAAATATGAAAATGTATTTTACAAAGTATGAAAGCATTATTAATAAATCCATGAAAACTGTAACAAAAAGACGAAATGAAGACTTTGAAATCATTCATGACAATGTTACATAGTCATGAAATATTAAGAAGTCTATGAAAAACTCTTCTTTTCTGGACATATGAAATCTATTAAACTTTTGCAAGAGTATGAGATATGAATGTTTTAAAATCTTTCACAAAAGTGTTGAAAAAGTGTGAAATATTACGCTGTATCACAAACATATCAAATATGAAAGCATTGCGAAATCTGCAAATTGTTTACTAAAGGATGAAATATTATGTTATTGTCTATGAAATGTCACAAAATTACAGAATGCAAAAATATTAAATGTTCCATGAAAGTGTTACAGAATCTACAAAAGTATTACTAAAATATGGAAAAAGCAAATTGTAGAGTGAATGCACAAAATACGAAATCAATAAAATGTTACAGAAGTACAGAATGCATATTATTACAAAATCTCATACAGCTTGCAAAAGCCAGCATCTCACTAGCCAATTTTCAAATTTTCCAATTGTCGTAAGCCTCATTTACATAGCCACTGGAGAATTGGAGAGAGCGGCTGGACGTTGCCGTGTTGCTCAGCAGGGATGCAATAACTGCCTCAGCGTCTCAACTCCCTGCTGGCTCTACCGACTCCAAATCAATTTCTGTCCCGTTTGAAGTTATCCAAGGCAACTTCTCATTGTCTTGGCAGTGACCTACAGTACATTCTGACCAGCAGAGTAAGTGTTCGGTCAAAGATGTGTCCTCATTATTGGACAGTCTACAGCATATGACCCAAAGTGGATATATGTGTTTTGTTGTGCTTGAGATATTGCAAAACTTATATAAGCTCTCAGAGCTCTGCTGCAAATGTGCAGCTGGGGTAATTAGTGCTCTCTGTGCTTCTGTCACAGGCTGCAGATCAGATTAAGCGACTCTATGATCTGTTTCTCAAAGTCGACGCCACTCAAGTCGAAGTCAATCCACTCGGAGAAACACCTGAGGGACAAGGTAAGGCGCGTGTGTATGTGTGTATCCGTGCATGAATGACAGACAGAAACGCTTGCTCACAAATTGCATAAGAGCGCCTGTAAAGATCCAAATAGGACCTTGCAGTTTCCAAGGATAAATGTCATTTCACAATAATGGTTAGATTAAACACATGGATGTGGAGAGGGCTGCCTCAGCAAAACTTTACAGGCCTTCTCCAACGTAACAATGGCACAAATATGTTCTTAATATGACCAAATACTACTCCCAGTACTATTTCCACTTGTTTTTTTTTGTCTTTTTGTTTTTTATTTTATAGGTACCTGTTAGGAAATGATGTAGGATGTTGTAACGTTTATTGGTATGAAATTACATACAGTAGGTCCAGAGAGGGTAATGCCTGCAGTATTAGCCTGTCAAATTAAAGAAGGGGAGAGAAATCATCTTGGCCCTACACCATAATGGCAAAATGATTTAGTCCTCATAGGGGCCATCACAAAAGTGCTGCCAATTTGTCCTTTTCTTTTTTCTTTTCTTTTCTTTTCTTTTCTTTTCTTTTCTTTTCCCGCCCTTTCCTGCCCTGCCTTGCCCTGCCTCATTTTCTTATTTATTCATATCTTTTTTTTTTATCTTTAATTTTTTTTTCAACACTTTACACAATAAATTGGTAACTATTTACAATTTGGTAGCATTAGTTAACTACATTTAGTTAACTTGAACTAACAGTGAACAATACTTCTACAGCATTTATTAATTTTAGTTAATAGCTGCATTTACACCATCAGGCCGAACAGTTCCAATAACCATTGCATAACCATTCCGTTATGTGCCATTCTGGGCTCGCTCTGGTGTCATTTTGCCGCTGTGGGGGCCACTCTTTGAATATAATACAAAAGCGTCAGTCGTTGTCTTGGTAACGCAACAGTTTACTGATGATGTGAGATGTAAATGACGACCGTGTTATAGAGGATGATATTTCTTTTAATTGCATTATTAATTTGTGTTTATGTCGCTCAAATAGGGCGCTTAGCTAGCTACAGAGAAACTGGTAGCCAGGCAACAGACAAGTGACCAATCCTGAGTGGCAACGTCACTTCAGGGATTCTACCAGCACGATTCAGCATGGTTAGACAACTGTGCCGAGAATTTCGGTCCGAGAACGGTTTGTAATCGTGCCATTCCAGGCTCAATTGGAAACACAACTGGAACCGTTTCTTACTATTCTAATAACCGTTTAGCCCGACGGTGGAAAAGCGGCTAATGTTTATTTTAACATTGACTAATACATTATTGAAATCAAATGTTGTAGCTGTTAACATTAGTTAATGCACTGTGAAAAACCAATGAACAATTATCGACCGGTTCTACAGACAGGGCTTAATTAAGCCAGGATTAAACCTTAGTTCAATTAGGACATTTAAGTAGCTTTTATAAACTTTTATAAACAAATAAATGCTTTAAAAAAAAAAAAACATTACTTGTGTTCATGTTAAGACAAAACAATGACACTGAAATATTTTAAGATTTAAGCTTTCAGTTAGAAGAGCTCGAATATGCATTTTAGTCTGGAACTAAGCTTAATCCTTTTCTGTGAAACCGGGGGTATGGTTATTAACTCATATTAACAAAGATTAATAAATGCTTTAAAAATCTATATTGCTCATTGTTAGTTCAATGCATTAACTAATGTTAACAAATGAAACCTTATTGTAAAATGTATTTTTGATTTTTTTCCACCGTTCTCTATTGGTCTTTACTCTTTGTATTTCTGATTATATGTGCATGTGTGCCTTTATTTCAAGCATTCCTTTATTTCTGATGTTAGTTTGTTAGTTTTCTTTGTAATAATAATGATAATAATAATAATAATAGAGTTTTTTGGAAACATCACTCTGACGCTGATATTAATAGTGATATTTTTCCTGACAGCAGCATCAAAACAAAAGTCTACAAATGGCTTTGGCTGTCTGTAGATGCATTGTTTGTTCTCTTTTAATTTATTTATTTTTTTTCTTAAAAAGTGTCAAACTGTCTGTCTTCCTACTTGAAGTTCTTTCAAATGTATCATCAAGCTGCACGTTTTGTCTGCTTGCGTGATGGTGAAACTGATCTATTTCTTTGCTACTGTCTGGCTGGCTCTACTTTGCTTTCACCTTCTATGTTTTTCTGTTCGAAGCCCACAGTTCTCTACAGAAGTATGTAAAACTCTCCTGGTAACAGTGTACAGTTGAGTTTGATAGTAGCTTGGTGAACCCAGTGTACTTATCGTTGTTAGTGAGCGCTGGGTCTTTGCAGACTCTGGAGACACCGAGAGGCTGCAAAACACTACAAATGAGAGAGTTGCTGGGTCTGGTCACATACAGCCAAGATAGTCACAGACTCCCTATGCAACTCTATTCCCAAGCTAATTTTCTTGATACAGCATCTGCGTTTGGTGTATAAGATAGTCCCGCTGTATAAAATGAGATATATAAACGTATACATGCTGCCAGTGAAGATCATGTCATGGCTACTGGCATTTGTCATCAGATCTCGATGGCTGTGTGTACACATACAGTTCCCTTTTACTCAGTGTAAATTATAAGATGAAACTGTCATTGCCAACTGCCAACTTTCCGCTTTGCTTTATCAATGGCTTGTCGAAGGTTTTTTTTGTTTTTTTTTCCAGGAGAGCACTCAGTAACTTAGAAAAATACAAACTTGAAAGATGTTTTCTGCTGTTTTCCCCACATAATCAAGGTAGCACATTGAACATGTTTGACATATGACTAACTGAATTCCAACCCATTTCCGCTCTCTGTCCGCAGTCGTTTGCTTTGATGCTAAAATCAACTTTGACGACAACGCTGAGTTCAGACAGAAAGCTGTGTTTGCCATGGACGACACAGCTGAGAGCGACCCCACGGAGACCGAGGCGGCCAAATACGACCTCAAGTACATCGGACTGGATGGAAACATAGCCTGTTTTGGTTTGTTTTAATGTTTCATATATACATCAGCTTGTTATAAAATGATAAACGACATACCAGATGAACTTCTTCAAAACATTCCAATTTCAAAGGTTTCAGAAACCTGTTCCACATCATGCTTATGTCTCAAGGGATATTTCAAATCCAGCTTTAGAAACGCTCTTCTTCTTAGTTTCAAATGCGTTTATTCTAGTCTTGAGAACAGGATTTTGTGAAAGTGTTACCAAATGGGCGCCAATCCAGTCATCATCTCCAGCAGCTCTCTAACAGCACCATAAGGGACCTGCCTGAACCGATGGGCTCTAATTAGCAGGAATCTTCCGGAAAACGACTCCGCTAAGATGATTGTTAGTCTACACATTTAAGTGGTCCCTCATTATAAATCACGGCTCTCACAGTAAAGCACCGAGAAAGAGTTGTATAGACAAGACGAGCGCAGAAGTGACTCTAACTGACCTTGTCGTGTAGACACAAACGCACTCACGCACAATTTACTCGCAGTTAGCTCGCACCTTAAAAGCTTTGTAAACCGGCAAAGCGACAGCTGTTCAGCTGAATTTCACTTTATTGAGTCTAGTGTCAGAGCCCGTGCCAGCACGTTAGCTCAGCACGGAAGAACAGAATAAGGGGAGATGTGTGAAGCCAGGAGAGGTGAGATGAGCAGGAAATGGCTGAATCAGTTGGCTGCCGTACAGCTCAAAGCACGACGAGATGGGGCTCTCCAGGCCAGCTAACACAGATACTACAACCACTCTTGACACCCTGTATACATTTAGTCAAACACAATTTGCTTTCCTTGGAAAGCAGTCAGCAGCAGTTTTAGAGCCCTAGTTGTGTTTTCAATGGGGTTGGGATCTGAAATAACTTTATTTGCTTTTGCTTGTACTTTTTCTTGTAAATGTGCTGTATGGCTAAGGCTGTAGAATGTGTCCATGATTTGGAACCAACTTAAAGCCATTAGCTTTACAAAAAAGTAAGAAAAAAAGTATTTACTCACATTCCAAAACTGTATGACTTTTTTCTTCCATGGAACTTTATTTTTTAAAATAGTTTTCTGGCATAATATTGAGCATTATGAAATTATATTACGTATTATAGTGAATATTCTTTTCAAAATAATGAAGATGATTTTTGGGCTGTTAAATATATCATATGTCATATATCAACAGTCCACATGACTCCATATAGTAGTATTGTATGCCAAACAGACATTTAAGCTGTTGCTCACTACAAATTTTGACAGAGGGAGTTCGAAATGTCTGAATCATAAAAAAAATATTTGAAACAATTGATCCAATTCACACAACTGGTACCTGCAATTCTTTCTCAAATCCCACTTTTACGATTAATAAAACTCACTGATCGCATTGGTTATCAGTGTAAGAACTAGATAAACCTAACCATCTATTCATCATGCAGACGTATCATATAGCTTCAGAAGCTTTGAAAAATTGTGTGTAAGTTTGTGCATTTACAGGATGTGCTTTTTGAAGCATGAAAACTCCAGTCTCCATTCATTGTAATTGCATACACAAGAGCGGAAAACAGAAAGTTGTGCTGATTTGGACAAAATTACTATTTTTAATATGTGAAACATCGTCTATATCCACAGTTAATGGTGCTGGCCTTGCCATGGCAACATGTGACATCATCGACTTACATGGTGGAAAGCCTGCTAACTTCCTGGACCTGGGTGGAGGTGTAAAGGAGAATCAAGTGTATGCAGCCTTCAAGCTTCTCACTGCCGATCCCAAGGTATGAATGTTGATGTTGATCCAAACCAAAAATTGAAATACCCCATAAAAGGTTAGTATAGAGGTGTTTTGAGATAAGAAAAGATTAAATTGATAAGAATTAATTGATAAGAAATAAAAAAGTTTAAGTTGCTCTTCTTTATCTTCATTACCTTACTCAATTTACTACTATTTTTTCCACTCTTTGAAGTTTTCTCCATCTGAGATTTTGTTGACTCCTTAGGCACCACAGAAGACTGTGGGCTTGCGGCCGAACCCAGTTCTTTTTACCATCATTATGAGCTTGTGCTCAGATCAATATCTTCGCTACAGTCACACTTTTCAGCTCTGGAATTGTAAACACACCAAGACACACACACACACACACCTCATAACTCATCTTTTCACCAATTCTTTTCTCCCCCTGACCCACACTTGCTGTCCTCCTCCTGTTGATTACTTGCTCTGGAGTGCAAGATCCTTTTACTTGCAGCTTTTATGAGCTGTGGAGTTGTTTTTCAGATAATGATCCTTTGCCGAAGCAGACCGGAATTCCTGGCATGATGCTGATAATTTGCTTGTGTTTGTTGTAAACACACATGTCAATATGCACCTGATTTGGTTTCAGCTCAGTGTGTTTGTGTTCGGGATGCACACTGATATCTTCATAACAGAACTGTGTTTACAATAATGGGAAACATAAAATTCATCTAGTATCATGCTCACTGTGCATCAGTAAACAAGGGTTCTGGGTTTTAATAGCACACCTTGCTTTGTGTGTATTGGAGCCCAAAGCAGCAACGCTACGTACATGCAGAAAGTGAGTTCATCTAAAGATTGCATCACTTCATATTCATATTCTTCTCCTCAGATAGAAGACACATTTTTTTGTTTTTCTATGAGTTGATCAGTAAAGGAAAATGGAGAAGAAAACAATGAAACACGGCAGTCCATTTTTTTTAAAGGAATTTCTCCTTGTCCCTTTCCAGAAAGTCAAACCAATGATTGTTTCAAGGATTTATGTTATAATATTTTTGCTGACTGAATTATACTTGATTTAGACAAAAAAGATGGTAAAATTGTGTTGAATATTTCACAAAGTGTATTTCCAGTCTCTTCCTGTCTCTTCAGCCCTCCTGTCATCAATAGGGTACCTGAAATTTTCTGAGCTCTATTGGGGTAGAGCGGCGGCCCTCCCCTGCAGTCACACATTTCCCATTCTGAAGTCTCTGTGTACAGCGATTTGCATTTCACAGAGGCGTTCAGAGCCACCCAGGCTCTGTGGAAGGAATATTAATGGGAATGTTAATTATTGGATCCTCTGGCGGGATGAAATACGCAGTTGCCTTCTATCTTCCATCGGAAATGTTTGGTTTGTTTGTTTTTGGGAATGTTTTCCCTGGCTTCCTTCAAATGATTTTCATTAATTTAACAATTGATTAGTGATTGGAATTAATCCATCCCCAACTGTCCAAAAAAATAAAAATAAAAAAATAGACTAAAGAATAATAATTAAAATGGCCCTAAAACCGAGACCTGAGGTACACCTCTCTTCTAGTATTGGATTGTATTAGCTTAAAGAACCAGGCCAGGCAATAAACATAAAAATACACTGTTTATAGCCACAAGACTTAAATATTGTGTGTTAACATGAGATAAATGTGAAAGGATTATCTACTAACCTGCATGTTTAAAGTTATAGCTAACTTATACTATACTATAAAATTTACCATATCTTCTATAAAGCCGCCATTAAAAATGAAAACTGTTGTGCAAGGTTTGTGTAAAGATTCTAAGAATACTAAGAAAAGATATTATTTAATGTAAGTGCTTTAACACAAATGCGAGCTTTGATTTTTATTTAAAAGTTCAGTTTTGAGCTAAGAGATGAGTGAAATTATGTCCGAGGTAATCAACATAATGGGAAGAGATGCTGTCTGTTGAACCTAACTTGTATTCTTTTAAGTACAGCTCAAATTGCAGTGTTGTATGATTGAGGACTTTGAAACTGAAGCATGGAGGGTTTAAGCTGATGTGCTGTAAGGCTGTGTAACCCTTCCTTTAGAGTCTGCCGGGAGGCAAATGCATTGTATATATGCACTCCTTTGATAAATAAGATTCATTTTATTTTAACTTACTAAAGTTACTTTCCCTGGCAAATCTGAGGAGAGGGACACTTGTACTATCTCCCACTCTTGCTTTCTTCATTTCTATCCTTTTATTCTTTGGACATGGGGCATTTGGAGTTTTTTTCCCTCCTGTCCCAACTGTATAAAAATAGTCTCTTTATTTGTCTTTATAACAGCTAGGTGTATCAATTAAGGCAGTGCTATGGAAGTGTGTACAGAGTGGACACATTTTGTAACACTTGGATTATGTAAGTCACTGTTCGATAATAATCATTGTTCAGGCTTTTCATTTATGCCACGGAAATGTGGAAAAAGAATGGTGGAGAACTCTTTACTTTTGAACCTTGCCAACACACACACACGGTACATTGCAAAGTTTTATCATAGAACATGAATAAAACATTTCACATTTGCCACAGTTTTCGAAAAAACCAAAAGCACCTGGTAGTCGAATCCAAATGGCAACGGCTAAACAACGCCATTATCCCACTCCCTTCCTCCAAAGTTAGATGTGGGAGACGTGGATGGATAGATGTTTTTGCTTGTGGCTATTTGGTCCCTATGCAGTGTAGTTTGGAGTGGGAGTGAATTAGGGCTGTGGCACGTCAGACGTGCTCCCAGGCAATAGTTGTTTGATGAAGGTGCTTGGCTGGGTAATTGTGACCGGTGGGGATTTCACCTGCCCTGGGTAGAGAAGACTGCAGCACTGGGTTGTGTGATGTGTATTTGAGGTTAACTACGAGCCAGCGCTGGAGCTTGATACTGTTTGCTGGCTGCTGCAAGGTAAATCTGAAACGAATCTTGTTGTGTGTCAGTTCTGTTGGTCAAAACACTGTGTGCATGAATGTTGGAAGTCCCGTACAGCACATTAATCTGTTATCTTGGAGCTATAGCTCAATCAGTCTATCCTGGAGATGACACATGTTTGCTCAAGGCATCATGGGATTGAATGTGTCTTTCTTACACCAAAATGGTGCTGGTGCTCGACTGAGGAATCTGCCAGCCTCTCTCAGAATTGGTCCATAATGAAACCCAGACAATGACATAACTCATTGCAGCATAGTCTCCACAAAAAAAAAAAAAAAAAAAAAAATGAGTTTGAAAGTTTTGAAAACCATTTTTTTTAAACATTCACAGTAGGTTAATTCAGCTTTTGCATGCTACCACATCAAAATAAATGAAATGTATGATATTTGTATTTGATATTTATGATATTATAACGTTTTGTTTTAGATTGGCCTGGATAATAAAGTGAGTTTACAAGTTATGAGTTTTGAGAATGTACACTTTATGTACAGTATAACAAATAACATTTATAGCAATTAATTAGCAAATAATATTTGTAAACAGTTTTATTTTAGATGACAATAAAGTGGCCAGAGTTTACAAGTCTTACATGGTTTGAGAACGTACCCTGTATGGTTACATAAATATTTATAAATAAATACAAATACAAGTTATAGCAATAAATTCAAATATGATATTTTATAGACTGCCATTCTGAGGTTTGGCTTCTGTAAGGTTTATTATTTAATTTTTAAAATGTTATTTATAATAGCTTCTTTTTGGTTTTAATATATTTTAAAAGGTGATTTGTTGAATTTGTCCCTCTTCAGTATCACTTGATCCTTCAGAAATCATTCAGTTATGCTGGTGTGCTGCTCAAGAAACATTTCTTATTATCAATGTTGAAAACAACTGAGTTGCTTAATATTTTTGTGAAAACCATGATATATAACCAATATAACACTCAAAAGAACAGCATGTAATTAATTAATTATTTTACCCAGCATTTATTTACAATAATTCATTTGTTACAAATTTTTGTAACATTATAAATGTATTTACTGTCACTTTTGATGCATCTTTAATGCATTTTTCAATTTAATGCGTCTTTCTTGAATTAAAGTATTATTTTCTTTTAAAAATATATTTTTGACCCCAAAGTTTTGAACAGTAGTGTTTTTTATATTTAATATTCACTGTATACAGTGGGGAGAACAAGTATTTGATACGCTGCCGATTTAGCAGGTTTGCCCAGTTACAAAGCATGTAGAAGTCTGTCATTTTTATTATAGGTACTCTTCAACTGTGAGTGCCGGAATCTAAATTAAAATTCCAGAAAATCACATTGTATGATTTTTAAATAATTAATTTGCATTTTATTGCATGACATAAGTATTTGATCACCTACCAACCAGTAAGAATTCCGGCTCTTGTTTTTCTTTAAGAAGTCCTCATGTTCTCCACTCATTACCTGTTATAACTGCACCTGTTTGAACTCGTTACCTATATAAAAGACACCTGTCCACACACTCAATCAAACAGACTCCAACCTCTCCACAATGGCCAAGACCAGAGAGCTGTGTAAGGACATGAGGGATAAAATTGTAGACCTGCACAAGGCTGGGATGGGCTATAGGACAATAGGCAAGCAGCTTGGTGAGAAGGCAACAACTGTTGCGCAATTATTAGAAATGGAAGAAGTTCAAGATGACGGTCAATCTCCCTCGGTCTGGGGCACCATGCAAGATCTCACCTCTTGGGGCATCAATGATCATGAGGAAGGTGAGGGATCAGCCCAGAACTACACGGCAGGACCAATGATCAATGGTCAATGACCTGAAGAGAGCTTGGGACCACAGTCTCAAAGAAAACCATTAGTAACACACTACGCCTTCATGGATTAAAATCTTGCAGCGGTCCCCCAGCTCAAGCCAGCGCATGTCCAGGCCCGTCTGAAGTTTGCCAGTGACCATCTGGATGATCCAGAGGAGGAATGGGAGAAGGTCTGATGAGATGAAAATAGAGCTTTTTGGTCTAAACTCCACTCTCCGTGTTTGGAGGAAGAAGGATGAGTACAACCCCAAGAACACCATCCCAACCGTGAAGCATGGAGGTGGAAACATCATTCTTTGGGGATGCATTTCTGGAAAGGGGACAGGATGACTGCACAATTGAGGGGAGGATGGATGGGGCCATGTATCGCGAGCAACAACCTCCTTCCCTCAGTTAGAGCATTGAAGATGGGTCGTGGCTGGGTCTTCCAGCCTGACAACGACCCGAAACACACAGCCAGGGCAACTAAGGAGTGGCTCCATAAGAAGCATCTCAAGGTCCTGGAGTGGCCTAGTGGCCTGAACCCAATAGAAAATATTTGGAGGGAGCTGAAAGTCTGTATTGCCCAGTGACAGCCCCGAAACCTGAAGGATCTGGAGAAGGTCTGTAGGAGGAGTGGGCCAAAATCCCTGCTGCACTGTGTGTAAACCTGGTCAAGAACTACAGGAAACATATGATCTCTGTAACTGCAAACAAAGGTTTCTGTACCAAATATTAAGTTCTGCTTTTATAATGTATCAAACACTTATGTCATGCAATAAAATGCAAATTAATTACTTAAAAATCATACAAAGTGATTTTCTGGATTTTTGTTTTAGATTCCGTCACTCATAGTTGAAGAGTACCTATGATAAAACATCTACATGCTTTGTAAGTGGGCAAACCTGCAAAATCGGCAGTATATCAAATACTTGTTCTCCCCACTGTATGTAAATGAAAACGGGTGCAAACTTTTTTTTCCCCTCAAAATCTCACTCCAATATGTCGTGTTCATATATACTAATGTAACTCTTTGATTCTGAATTTGATTCTTTTGATTGTTCGTGAACAGCTACCTGCTCTGTTTCCAGAATCACCCATATCTTATTTAACATCCTCAGTGGCTGAGCTTAGAAATCCTATTGGCTCGTTTCATCCTGCTTCACGGTCAGGGACTCTCACCGGAGCATGGGGACAGCACGCACGCATGAGAGTAAAACGGGATGGAAAGATGTGGTAGGGTAATGAAAAAGTGAGAGAAAGGTTAACACTGGTGGATGAGAAGCCCTCTTTCTGCTCTCCTCATTACTGTCTGTGCCACTGTCTGCTCAACATTAAGCACGACTCTGGCCTTTATATATGAGTACAAACATACAAATATACTCTCGCTCCCACCTTGCACATACTCCATCATTTGTATCCTTGGGGCCTCCATGCCCTTGTCATCTCCATTGTGCTGGTGATGTTAGTGTATAATGATCAGTCGTCCCTTCTCGGCTGTCTGGGGCCTGGGGGAATCACATTTCCCATTTGTTCCAAACACAGGCAATAAGAGCCAGCCCAATCTTCCAGCCCCAACATGGCCACCTTAGTAATGGAGCTCATTTCCCCTGCGTCTGGCTGTCTGGCCCCGGACCACGCTCAGCGAAGCCCCGCATCGCCAGATCCTCGGCCCCTGCTCTCAGACCATTAATGCTGACTGATAGGACGATGTCTCGCTGGCAGGAGACACATTTATATTGTGTCCGGACTGCTGAAGCTCAAAGAATAGCAGAGAATACATAAGCAAACAATAACTAATCTTTACAGATGGGCTGAATGGTGTCCACTGTTCTGAAACATTTTGATCCATTCGACTGCCAGTTTGAACACGTGGAGCATGTTTTCTGTTATGTGATTACCTTACTCGCTATAGTAATCAGACTACCTGGTTAGGTAGTCCTACAAAACAAGTTAGCTCCTAAGTGGTTGGGAGTTTTGGGGGTTTCCTTGCTTTTCCAATAATGTCAACACTTGTTTCAAAACTTTGTTTCCCACCCATGAGTATGATGGATGATGCTATACAAAAACCAATAAAGCGCAGCGCTGTTCTTTCTGATGTGCTAGCAAGTGAACAGCAAAGAAGCTACTTTCAGTATTACCTCACATGGATGAGGTCTCCAGAGTACGCTTGTTTTGTTTTGAAAATGTTCTTCACATAAGGCATTTCTCAAAAAAGGGTTTGAGAGCTTGTTATGCAAATTTGGGATGGAAAAATGTGCTCAGAAATGCAAATCCTGCATTTTTGTTTTTCCGAATGAGGCAATATCTATTGGATTTTCAGTAAGATCTTTTGGAAGTAGAAAAATAGTTTTTCTTTTTTAAGTCCAGGTAATTATTTAATCTCCATAGCAGAACTTTTGCAGATTTAGAAGAGATGCAAACTGTAAAATGACTCATGACTTAATTAGTGGTTTTTGCTCTGGGGTCTTTTTTTTTTGCACCGCAGTGGTCTGAGTCTTAGGGCTGAAGATTAAAGTGATTTATTGTAAAGAAGAAATGTGGTGAGATCACAACCTCCCTGTTCTGCCCACCTTCTGCTATATTGAATCCGTTATGAGATGATAATAAACTGTAATTTTGCAGTCATTGGCCAATTACAACCAGAAACTCCACAGTGCACAGTCAAAATGTGATCGTGACCTTTCTGACACAATAAATAGCACTTTGCAATGTTAAATTTAAAGCTGAGGTGTATAATTTCTGTGCCACAAACAACACCAAATAGAACTGCAAAACTAATGAGTGTTTAAAACATAGTTTCAATACTCCCCCAGGTTGTCTCGTTCCAAACTCTTGTCATTGGCTGAGTTAAGCGGGGTCTGACATTGCAGTTCCATTTGGTGCAGTTAGTGCCACACACCTTAAGGGAAATATAGTTATTCAGTACTAAAGTTTGGTAACATAAACAATAAAAAGTTGGGGCTCCTGGCATTTAAGCTGCTTACCTCAATTGTTTTATATATTACATTACATTATATCTTCAGTGTCACATGATCCTTCAGAAATCATTCTAATATGCTGATTTGATGCTCAAGAAACATTTCTTAATATTATCAATGTTGAAAACAGTTGTACCGATACTTTTTTTTTCAGGGCTCTTTGAAGCAAATTGTTCAAAAGCGTAGCATTTATTTGAAATTGAAATCTTTTGTAACATTACAAAAGTCCTCATTTTTGTCCAGTTTAGTTCATTGTTGCTGAAATAAAATGATTAATATCTTAAAAAGAAGTGTACTGACCCCAAACATTATTATAGTACAATACTTTACATTAGTTTAGTTTATATTAGTCAACCAATAATGCAGAGCCAAAGAAAGGAAGCAAGAGGAAGCAAGCAATTGCTACTTCTTTTTCTTTAATCTCATTAAAAATATGACATTAAAAAAGGCTGGATCACCATAACCTCTCAGTGAAATGTCCATGTTCATGTCTGTGTTGCAGACACATGATCCAGTGCTCTTTGATCTCTAGTAGATATAGTAGCTCCAGATATGGCTTTTAGTTAGAAAGCCTGATTTATAACTAGAGATGAATACATAAATGACCCCCATGCAGAATAATATACGTGTTGTGTAGTCTGTGTCTAATAAAAGAGGCTGTTCTGCATAAATGTTAGCTTTTGATATTACTTTGATCCTGTGATCTTTTTCTAAGAAACCTCATAGAGGACTATATATCCAATTAGTGTGAGTCTTTGTTTGTGAGGTTTTCATTGACTAATGCAAGACCTCAATTGAAGAGGCTTTCCAAAGATGCATTTGATGATTGCTTATAATGGGCTGTGTATTTTTATTTTTTTTAGTCAAGGGTTGCTTCTGCCTCAATCCAACCATTTACTTTGATCAGATCTGTTCAACAGTACAGCCACTCTCGCAGAGTCATTGTCATTTTTGTTCTAGTTAAATAATGTGTGGATTGGTCCACGTGCAGGAAGATGTTCACTGACATTTAGACACTGTTCTTTTGCCCCTTTGGCAACTTTCCTGATTTTAAGAGATGAGATATGTCATGATAAGGTGAAGCGGTGCGAACAAGATCAGCTGACTCAAACTTGCATTGTCCGCACTTGTATTTTACAATATGTGACATATTTAAGGATCTCCCCGTTACTGACCTTATATAAAACTCGAGAAACACAAACATTGGACCACTTTACTGGTGTCCACACACTCTCTCCATGCATGAGAGCTTGTCATAACATACACCGAACGTGTTTGACGGGCAGGCAGTGCTGTGAAAAGCAAATAGTCGATTTGCGCAATGAGAACAGCCATTTATGCAATTAGAATAGACCTTTCAACCAAACACGGAGTGCTTTTCAGACACAAAGTAAAGTTTCAGGGTAGATTGTATAGAGATTCCTTCAGAGATCTATTTAATATGTTGAATCAGTGCTCAGATTTTTTTGGTGCTCAGTATTAATAATGGTTATGAACTGAAAACAGTTTTTGCTGCTTTATATTTTTTTCTTAAATGGAAAGTTCAATGAGCATTTATTTGAAAGAACCTTTTTTAACATTGTAAATGTCTTAACTATCACTTTTGATCAATTTAATGCATCCTTGTGGAATTATTCACTTTTTTTATGTCATGGTTTCCAGAAAATCATATAAAGCAGCAAAGATGCACTGATCAAAAATACTGTAAAACAGTAATATTGTTGTTATTGGAAACGGATGTGCTGCTTAATATTTATATTTTGATTAAAAAACATCATACGCTACCTTTTAAAGTTTTTGGAAAATTAATAAAAAGAATTAAAAAATTAAATTAATTAAAACTTAAAAAATTAAGTTAAGAGAAATTAATACTTTTTTACTCTTTGTTCATCAAAGAATCCTGAAGAAAAAAAAAATCGTGTTTGACATTGATGATAAGAAAATGATTCTTGAGAAGCAAATCAGAATGATCAGTGATTTCTGAAGAATCATGTGGCACTGAAAACTGGAGTAATGATGCTGAAAATTCAGCTTTGCCAATTACACTGTAATATATATTACAATAGAAAAATTGTTAAAAATTTTTTTAATTAAATTCCTTATGTTAATATTTGCTGGGATATCAAAATTGGTAATGGGAATTGTGAAAATTCACTTGTATTGGTATCAACTACTAATGCGTTTGGTATCATTTTAACTCTCATGTATGAGGACACTTGTAGGATCTATCCCAGACTTAACTTTTTATCTGTAAACTTTTGAAATAATGAAGGATACTGGGTTTATCTTGCTTGACCATCCTCATGAAATTTTCATTAGATAATCACTTAGTCCTTTACCATAGATTACACTTTATTCATTAAGTGCAATCCTGGTGTTTTATATCCTTGTCTCATTTGGTTTAGGTATTGATCATGGTGTATGAAGTTTTTCCTTTGGGTCTCTTTATTTTTCCCTTCCGACACAAATCTTGACCCGATAAGGTCTGCTGTTGTATTCCTGAGTGCATCGCTGTCAAATACAAATGCTAAATCTGATCTGGTCGTACACAAGTGCGTACGTCACACAAGAGGGTACAAAGTGAAATTTTGATCCAATACTTTCCCTCCTTGCTATCTCCTCTGAATTATTCCTGTGATCACTTCACACGTGGCTCAAAGGAAGCCTGCAATGCCTGCGCTCTTCGTTATCTGTCCCTGTCTTTCTCTTTCTCTCTCTCTCTCTCCTGAGTTAGATTGTGTTTTAAGGCACTGTATCGATGTGCAACCTGGAGCTCCTCTCGATATTAATTAGCTCCTCTTTCCTTTATCTTTACTTCATTTATCAATGGCTGCCAGATAATGGTGTTCCAGGGCCCAAGAGAGCACTGCGAAGAGGATGAAGAAGTTGTAAGAAAAAAATGGTTTAGAAAGCCTTTAGTTATGACCAGGCGCAGATTAATGCACAGCTTTGTCTAGGCTGCAGACTATTTAAATTTACTTCAGCGCAAACAAAAAAGACCCTCATTGGTCCATAAGACACATAAAAAAAAAAAATAATAATAATAAGCAGGTGATTGGATACATGTGAGATTTGGGTCACATTTGTCCAATCAGCTGCTGGTCAAATCATGTCAATCATTTTCGTTTTGGTCGCATAGCAGCAAAATATCCGAAAGAAAGTAAGGTAGTGGAGCACAAAAACAAAAAATACAAAGTTCAAAAGAACAGTGTGACCAAGATATAGCCAACTGAAAAAAAATCCTTAAATTGACATGATGCATCAAGAAATGAAGTGGCGAAGTCCACTGTCTGTGAGGGAGAGATCATTGACAGCAGAAAATTCGCCTATCATTCATCGATCTCAAATATGGCTAATCACTTGAAACGTGCAAGTAGTAGCAACTTTATAAGTGCGCTCGCTCTAATGTTAGCGTAGTCCTAGATCTATTATTAGGCACATATTCATGCTTGTGTGGAGAGTGCGCTCACTGTATGACATGGAGGCACCGGTGCGATCACTTGCATTTAACTTAAAATACTCTGTCCTTTTGGTCATACACATAAGAGTAATGCAAACCGTAAAGGGTCTACTTTTATTTCTCTAAACTCACAATAACAGAAAAAAGTTGTGCTTTTGTAAAATAATGAAAACATTCAGGATGCTTTTTCAGTCGTCTCGGTCTCGGTGAACTTGAGCACGTAACAAACATGAAGCTAAACTCTGCGTATACTTGCCTCACAGACACAAGAAATATATCTATAGAAATCTTGAAATGTCTCTAAGAACCAAATCAAATGGAAAATAAATGTTCTCTATCATGTAATCCATTTGAAACATTGATATAGACGTGTCTACTACTGCGGAAACGACGAGTTCCAGTCGTCAACTTAATATCTGCAGCTGAAAAACAGAAAACATTATCAATTAATTATTAAAATGTTTAGTAACACTTTACAATAAGGTTCATTAGTTAAACATTAGTTAATGTATTGACTAATATAAACTAACATTGAGGAATACATATGTTACTGTATTGTTTGTTCATGTTAGTTCACAGTTCATTAACTAATGTTAACAGGATTTTAATAATGTATTAGTAAATGTTGAAGTTAACATTAACAAAGATTAATAATTGCTGTATAAGTTCAGTTCATTATTAGTTAACTAATGTTGTTAACTAATGTTAACTAATGAACATTAGTACCAAATGTTTAAACCATCTCCTTGCTGTTTTTTCACTTACACACTCATAATCATTACGTCTGCCGGTGCATCGTGTCAAACTTTGTCTGCGCGTTGATTAGGCTATATTGGCATTTAGAGGCTAATTATTATGATTTATTATGGTTTTAAATTTCTCATCACCTGTGGTGTGGTGATAATTTTCTTACTGTGGTGTTCCACCAAGTGAAGGAATGTAGAGGAAACACTGTAGTATTGGCTGTCTTGATGTGTGTGTATGAGAGTTACTAAACTACAAAGTTTTCTGCAAACCCAAATAAGTTGGCAAAACTCAAAAAAAAAAAAAAAAAAGTTAAGAAAAGTAAGCAAAACTGGCAGACTTTTATTTTATACTCCTACATTTAATTGTTCTTAACTTGAAATGTTTGAGTGCACTAATTCAGACATTTAACTTAAAATTTTCATGTAACCTCAATGTGAACAATTTAATCAGTGTAAACTTAGCTAGCTATAACAAGCTAATTCAAAAAATACTAACTTGCTTATTTGCTAACATGTTAACAATAGCATGGTAAAGCACTTGCTGAATGAGTGCATCAATATAAAGCATTGAACATTCTTGCTCTCAAACCAAGCCGCATGAACCCCTTGTCACCATGATGTAAACTCTCCCAAAAACCCACATTAACAAAAACTTCTAAATTAGCATAACAAAACATTAATCACTACTAATTTTAGCATTTACTCTCTATTTTGAGTGCCATGGCAGAGCTTGTTGGGAAATAGAAATCCCAGCCCAGTTTCAGTTAAACTTAAGTTTAACTCTAAATGAAAAGAAATAAGTTTATAAAACTCAAAACAATGAAATATTTAAGTTTACTTAAAATATATCAGTTCAGTGAACTTCAGCAAAAAAGAGAGTGCCAAATACTCATAAAAGTTAATTTGACTGAACTAATTTGTTTAATTTAAGTTTGTCCAGCTCAAACCAATGAATTATTTAGAGCATTAGGGTTGTAATGGGGTGAGGTAGGGGACAGAATATATAGTTTGTTTGTAAGTATAAATCATTATATCTGTGGAATGTCCTCATAAAACCCAATGTGTGTGTGTATGACTGCAGATACCTGCAAGATGTTCATTTAATGATGTTAGACATGTTCCTTTAGCTCATGTCTGTCTCACACACACACACACACAAAACGATGTCTGTGAGGTGCGCAGCTGTAGGGAGCGTTGTTGGGCTTTCGGGCACTTGTCGCTGTTCTTTTCTGATGTCAAAGGACTGATGGAGGCCTGATGAAGCAGATGAGTCCTCGCCTGGAGCTCTTCCAGAAACACACACACCCAATCACTCACACAATGCCGGGCACAGATGGCGATGGCAGAACAAACACTCGCTCACATACACACATCTGTAACAATAGTAACATAAATTCTCATATACACATCTCTTGAAAATTTGCACCTCCATTACTTCCTTAACCAAGAGGGTGGCATGAATTACAGGAAGCGCGTGTAGTCCGCAAATTGAAAAATGCATGATATCGTCCGTATTACCTCTGAGACTAAGAAACCATCTGTCCTCTGGTTCCTTAAATGACGTTGAAATTACGTCGTGAGAACGGTCACAAATTCAGTTACGTTCATTACATGCTGTTTTCCACTTCGTTTAAAGAGATTGCTGTAGCATTTAAACTCGGCATGCCATCCGAAAAAACATTCCCTTTGGGGGCGTCGTGGCACCATAGCCAGCAGTCTAGTTTTTTCTTCTTATCTTGAAGGTTAATTTTGAAAGGGATTGAATTGTCCTGAGTGCCCCCTGCCTCTGATGAGTTGTCCGATTGATCTATCCGCAGGGACACTTTCCGTTCGTGTCCGACTCAGGCCCAGCAATTGTATTCGACACAATCATGAAAGAAGAGGCATTTCAATAGCAGCATATCGGGTCACACGAAGCTACACACCCTGCCTACCAATCGTCGGTATATATACGCTTTGCATATTTTTTTATATTTCCAGCCATGGATTTTCACCCAGCATAAACCTCGCCTCTGTCCTTCTTCAGAAAGTAGCGGTTGATTGAAAACTCTCTCGTCTGCTGTTCTTCATCTGGAGGAGATCGATAAAGGAGCCAAGATAGGAGCCACACTAATTGAGTCGTTCTTTTACTGTTATTGCGTAGAGAACCGTTTTGTCATGTCAACGGTTGTCCCAGATACAGCGGTACTCTCTCTTTTTTTTTTTCATCCTCTCTCCCTTTCTTCTCTCTCATCTCTCTCTCTCTCGGAGTCAGTCTCATCTTCCGCTCTCCCTCACAGGGACCAAAGGGAGTTAAGTCCATAATGAAGTGAGTCTGTTGAGGCCCAGCACTACTCGCTCCCACCAGCAAAACTGCAGACCATTTCTTCTCAGTAGGCCTGAGATATTTTTTTTTTCATACCACTCAGAAACATGATACCATTAAAAATTGAAAAGCAAGCATGTGTGGTGAGCTGAAAGTTTCATATTTTCTGGAGAAAGTTTTTAGCTCCTCTCCAGATGCTCCACAAGGGATGGTCATATTTTGACTCCAATCCACTGCCGGTCAAGTGTTCTTACTTTCGCAACTTCCCTATTTTCTTGTATTTTTCTCTCTCTTTTTTTATGCCAACATTTGATAGAATATTGTAACAACCATATTAAATGAGTATATATATATATATATATATATATACTCACTACCGTTCATAGGTTTGGAGTTATTTAACTGGCAAAAGTACAAAAAAAAAGATTTTCAATGATTTTACTGGCCAAATTAATTGTATTTTGTAAATATAAACATATTTTGATATTGATAGGTGCAACACAATCCAGAAGCATGTTTACCACCGTCACATCACCTTTCATTTTAATTACAGTTTTTAATCATTTGGAAATTGAGGATAATAATTGCTGCAATTTTACGAGTGGAATTTGCACCCAGTCTCACCTGATACAAGACAGTTGCTCGAGAGTCGTTGGTCGTTGTTGTCTGATTCTCTTGACGGGGCATACATTTTCAATAAGAGACGGATTTGGTCTGAGAATGGCTTGGCATTGTCTTGCCTCCCAGGAAAGATGTCATCTATATGGCAGTATACTGTATGTATCTGTACAATCCCAATATACTCCTCCACGTCAATGGCACCTTCCCCTATGTCGTTTGCTCTGATGCACCCCCACACCATGACAGATGTTTGCTTTTGCACCTGTCACTCATAGATGTCTGGATGGTCCCTTTCGTCTTTGGAACTGAGGATTTGCTGTCTGTTTTTTTTTTCTCTTTTCTCCAAAAACATGCTGAAATATGGACTCATCTGATCATCACAGCACAGATTTCCACTGTCTTTTAGACTATTTGAGATGAGCTCAGACCTTGAGAACTCAGCGGCATCTCTGCGTAGATTTGATGTATAGCTTTCTCCTTGCGTAACAGAGATTCAAGTTGAATTTCTTAATGCAGAATTTCTTCACTGTGTTAAGTTACAACAAGTTTCTAAAGTTCTTACGTCCCCATGTGGCTATATTTAACACAGTAGCATGGTGGTTTCTCATGCAATGCCATCTAAGGGCTCAAAGGTCACGCATATTTAACAGAGGTCTCCCACTTTGCCCTACACAGACTGAGATTTCTCTTGATTCCCTGAATCTTTTCATAATATTATGCATGGTAAATACTTTGCAATCTTGCATTGATAAATGTGATTTTTGAATTGTTTGACAATTCTCTAATGAAATTTGACAAAAAATCGTGAGCCATGGCCCATCTTTGCTTGCAAAACCGAGTCTTTGGTGAATGTTCCCTTTATACCCAAACACAGTACCTTCACCAATTACCAATTCACCTGCTTATTGTAGACTGTTTCAAAACCATTTAACTTGGATATTTTGATATCTTTTCACTATTATTTTGCCTCTGTCCCAACCCTTTCGGAGAGTGTTGTAGCCATCAAAATCAATACATTTATATTTAGAAAATACAATTAATTTGGTCATTGAAAACATTTATATTTTTTTCTTTGTGCTTTTGTAAGGCTAAAGAGGCTCAAGAGAATGAACAAATCAGATTCTTGATTTTATTGCGTTTTACTTTTTTTTTCTTTTTCTTTGATCAAAAATGCAGACATGGTTGAGCATAAGACACTTTCAAAAACATTAAACAAATCTTACTGACCCCCAATCATTTGTAGACAGGAAGAGGTGAATGAATTGTTTTGTTTTTAATTATTTTCATTTTAAAGATTTATTTGGTCGGTTCTCTAATCCCCTGTGGCCTTTTATTGAATTTTGCTGTGATAAAACCCAACTCAGTGTGTCATAATTCAATTATGTGACATTTTCCCTCACTTCAAATGTCTCTCTATTAGTAACTCTGTCTTAGACTGTCTCATGCCTCATAAAGAATTCTAAGCTTCAGTTTTATCAGTGTGTCCCATACTGAGGGTTACCTGACCTTCAGCATTGTCTGCATTACATATTCGCCATGAATATTTGCACTTTTCAGTGATTAGGTAACAATGCATTTATATTTAGCAATGCATTAAATGTCCTTCTATGTTCTCAGAAGTGTTATGGCAATTCAGACTGAATTTTGAAAACTAAATTAAATTATATTCCATGATTACTGTATAAATGATTGAATAATCTATTTTTGTCTAAAATGCAGTGTAAATCCCGTTTAAATTTGGTCAATGCAATCAAGTTCTGTTAATAATATTATACTATTAATATATTAAGATTTTCTATGATCATTTCACTCTGTTAATCTAATCAATTAAATCAGATTGAAGGTTCTAAATGTGCTGTTTATGTTCCCTGAAATCTGCAATATTTACTTTTGCACTGCATATTCTGTATGGATTGTCTGCATGCAAGTATTGTCAATGTTACCAAGTCCTGTCAGTGGTCCACCCAGTCCGCTGACTAAAGACGTTCGATGACTCCGCATCGCACCGCAGTTGGTGTGTTTGCCTTTCTTAACATATCTAAAAATATAAGCAATCTTTCTGCTCATGTTGCCAACTTTACTGAGAGTCTGCAGCAGAGATTGGTGGGAGACAGTCATTTTGCACTGCTTTTTGTATGTACACAAGATATAATTTTTTTTTAATCCAGTTATGAAGGTTTACATCATACTTATTCTTCCATTCCATGGATTATTTAACATCTGCACCACCTCTTTCAATTGGATACAGCTACATTTATATTGCTCTCAGTCTGATGATTTTCCGAGTGAGCTGTCAGTCAGATTATTAGGCAGCATGTGAACGTAGATACTGATTCCTACTAATAAGTGAATTATACACTCACAGACTGTGCAGTGTATTGATTGGTTTTTCATTTTGCTCATTAGCGTGGATCGTGTCCAATTCTTCCCTGCTAACATAACAATAACAATGGATAGAGTTTGGATCCTGGGGTGCGTAAAGATGAGATCCAATTTGTCCAATTTTCATTCCACCAGTTTGCATTGCACCTCCATCATTATATGAACACCTACGGTTGACAATTTCGAGCATGATACCCCTGACTATTTAGTTGGCGAATATTGCCTCAGCTGCTAAATGGTACATTAGGAAGGTTATGATGTGCAGTCCTACTGAAGCAGCTCACGATTTCAAAGTTTCCAGTTAATCCTGGTAATTTCGGTGCGTTCTATTTAGCTCCCCATTGTTTGAGTTCAGTGCAAGTCTAGCAATGAAGCACAATGGAGGTAGACAGTATGAGATATTTCTGATTGCTTTCTTTGTATCATCACATTAATCATAGTGAGTTTGGCACTATAAAGGCTTCATCATGACTGTTTTTACCTGGGAACAGTGATTCACAAACTTTTTCAAGTGGTTGCCCATAAAGCAAACATTGTTGACACCCAATATCTTAGAAAAACTACCTAATGAGGTGAAATTAATAACATTTAAGATAACATCTAATTTCAGTGTTTGCTATATACAGTAAACTGACTGAAAATTTGCTGATAATTTACTCACCCCCAATTCATCTTTCTTCAGTCAAAAAGCAATTTTTTTTTTTTTTTTTTGAGGAACAAATTCCAGGATTTTTCTCCATGTAGTGGACTTCAATGGGGATCAATGGTTTGAATGGTCCAAATTGCAGTTTCAGTGCAGCTTCAAAGGGCTCTACATGATCCCAGCCGAGGAATAAGGGTCTGATCTAGCGGAATGATCGGTCATTTTCTAACAAAAAATAAATAAATAAAAACGTATATACTTTTTAACCACAAATGCTCATCTTGGACTAGTTTCGCAATGCCCATTATGTACTCACGTTGGAAAGGTCACGCATGATGTAGGCGGAAGTACCGTGGTAGGGCGAAAAACTCCATCTCATTGTCTCTTCCAAAATCATCTGACATCATTGTATTATTTTTTAATACTATTTTTTCGTAAAGGGCATTTGATTTCTCAGTCGTTTTACTTGGCTGGGATCATGTAGAGCCCTTTGAAGCTGCATTGAAACTGCGATTTGGACCTTCAATCCGTTGATCCCCAAACTAAATAATATTTTGTGCAGAGGTAAAAATGCAGAATGTTTTCTGTGAGGGTTGTATTTAGGGGTAGGTTTAGGTTCAGGTAAACCCTAGGTTATGAAGACAAAATGTCCCCACAAAGGACAATATCCGAAACCTTGTCCTTGTGGGGACATTTTTTGGTCCCCATCAGCAAAATAGCTTATAAATTATACTAAGTAATGTTTTTTTGAAAAAGGTCAAATGCAGAAAGTCGTTCTGTGATGGTAAAGAGTTAGGGGATAGAATATACAGTTTGTGCAGTATAAAAACTCTCGTCTATGGAATGTACCCATACAAAATAGGAACCCAACATGTATGTTGAGCATTTCATGCTACCTCATAAAAGCCTATATTGCAAACGCTTGTGTAGATAACCTGGTTTATAGAGCACTTTCTCCATATTTTTTAGCTGAGTTCAGTTTACTATGTTCATCAGAATCTGATCTGTTTAGTCGTTTTTATTGATTAGGGTCTTAGATCTCTTAATAAAGGCAACATCAACCATCGCCCTATGGCAATTGTTGCATCATCATGAGCTTGTCCAATCCATCCTGCCTTCAACCGTTCATCCACTCCACCTTAGGGCATGAATGCTCGTGGTTTATCACCTGTTGGCTAAAGCAATGAAGCAGATGTTTGTGTTCTTTGTTGCCACAATCACCTCAAAGCCCTTAGCATGAGTGTTGCATTGATGAATATGTTCAGGAGATCCCTCTCTTTGCTAGTGGCTACAGTCAATGGCATTATTGTGGTTCAGTCATGCTTTATGAAGCATAAAGTTGACTGATGTCCCTCAATTCTCCATTATCCACTGATACAACTTCAGATTTAAGCTAATGACCCACTGCTGTGCGCTAGCCACAAGCGTTAGCTCGCTTCACAGGCTGCCTGTGCCTTCACAAGCAACTATTGCATATTTAAAATGAACCCAGTAAGCCTTATTTCTGAACTTCTGCCAGTAAAGGATTTCCATTGCCAGCTACGCCCTACTAAAGTGTTCTATATGCCTTTAAGTTAGATGTGAGTCATGCACTGCAGTGGAATGTAAATTTCACCTCAGTAATTTAATAATCATCTGGTTGTTTATTTGTGAGACCGCTGAAGCAGAGATCATTCGAGAATGGACAGCAGAGCAGTTCAAATCTATTTGGATTAAAGCTGTACCACCACAACACATCATCCCATTCTGCACAATACAAATTATTGCCTTCCGCAGTAGTTCTGCTTCTCACTTCAGGACTGAGATTTTACATTGGTTATCACAAACTGTGTTTGTGTTTTGCAGATGAGGGCATGTCATGGAACCTGTCCGTGTTGATATCTGCCTAATTTGTAGGGAAGGCTATCTTTAAGTTCTGCAAGTCGATTTTGATTAACAATTCACTGATTTGATTCCATAGCAATTTTTTCCAAATTCAGAGCAATTTAATTTGACCTAAATAAAAATGAGATTGTTGTTATTGGTAACTTTATTAAAATGCATTTACTATATTCTTTTTATCAAGTGACAAATTAATTTGCACCAAAATAACTAAAAAAAACCTATTTTCTTAAACCTCATAAAACCAATCAAGCACAGTTGAGCTTCTATGTTTACCATGTTTGATGTGCTCTGTGTGTGCGTGGATAAAAGCTTTAATTCAATTTTTGTTCATCATACAAAGCAATTTTGTCTCTTCAGAACACTGATTAAACTGATCAATTCATATGTATTACATTTTTGACTTTAATTTGGATGGACAAAAAATATGAGAAATAACATTAAGCAAAATCTTCATTTGTAATCCGAGGATGAACGAGAGACTTATGTGTTTGGAATCAAATGAGGGTGAGTAATTGATGACACAATTTTCTTTTTTGGGTGAACTATCCTTGATATGCCGATTATAAAACAGACATGCAGCCCACCAGAAATACTCTATTATTTTAAGGGGTGGTTGATTATGACTTCACTTTTTTAACTTTAGTTACTGTGTAATGTTGCTGTTAGAGCGTAAACAATATCTGCAAAGTTGCGCAAGTTCAATTTTTCTTTTTCTTTTTTTTTTTTTTAAAGAATTCACTGTTTAAGGACTACAACAAAGGCTGGTAGGGACTACAACAAGCTTCTTCCTGGATTAGTGACATCACTAACCCTAAAATTTACATAAACACTGCACCCGTGACAATTAGCATCAAGCTACATAACACAATTTAAAACATCAATGTTACACTTTTGCTAAAAACTCACTCTAAACCACCCTCAAATGTTTGTTAGCTTCTGATTGTAATACAGTGTATATTTTAGTCATGTAATAATGTAGAAATATG
Organism: Zacco platypus; assembly: GCA_038088235.1. Classification (NCBI taxonomy): domain Eukaryota; kingdom Metazoa; phylum Chordata; class Actinopteri; order Cypriniformes; family Xenocyprididae; genus Zacco; species Zacco platypus. Next base: position 14,394,217 of record CM076064.1, read on the forward strand.
TTATATTTAGTATTTTATATACTGCTAATCGCTACACCTACTTAGCATATATACTGTAAACATTTTTTATTCATATGAATATACCCCAAATCGCATGAAAATCACACACGAACCATACACTATGGTTAAACCATGTTTATTAGCTTCTTGTTTCACTTGTAGAAATGTTTCTTTTGGTTTGTTTTTCACGGAGCTCAGAACGAGGAAGTGTAATGCACGGTGTCATCCAGAAGGGCAAGAATTATGGTAACGTTGATTCACGTAAGATGATTGACAGCTGCAGGTCAAATGAGAGATCGCTGAGATCATAGCTGACGCAAAACACGGAGCAGGAGAGACAGACAGCGCTCTGAACGCTTTTTCAAGCTCTTCAGATCACATAATTCAGTCTAAAATGTATAGAAATTGTATTCTGTATGACAAAATATTTTGCAAACATGTGAGAATAAGTATGTTTCTCCAAATGTTTTGAATGAAGGTCTCTAACTGACGCTGTCCATTGACACTATGTGAACACAAATAAACCAGAGCAGACAATGACTGAATTAATATGCGAGTAGAATATTCTGCTCAAAATATAAAAAATATTTTTTCTGATCATTTTTTTTGCACTCCTGACATTAATTAATGTCAGTGCAACCGAGTTTCTACTATGATACTTTTAATGATAGCCCCGAGCAATTTGAATTGCTGTTTTTTGTTGTTGTTGTTTTTTTAAATTCAGAAAAAATGACATTTCATTGTTTATTTTTCAATTTTTATTGTTTTGTAAGTTTTTTTTCATACATACCATCATCATCATCAGTATTGACTTGCTGCATGGCAAAAGTTACCTGCTAGGACACAACTTATTTATATTTTCATTCTTTGGATAAAATTCTTTATATATTCACACATCATTTATGCTTTTGTTTTCAGCAGCTGGCCCAAAGTTGGCCAGCTCACTGGGAAAAGTCCTATTGCTTCCGCTAGCCAGTCCATTTCATCCCCGTATTCGAATATTCAAAAAGGTGGTGTTTGTTGAAATAGTTGTACTTTGTGTCTTTCTGCCTCTAGCTTCCATACAAGTGCCTTTCTGTTCAGTTTAGGCGGTTTGTTTCCCTGCCAGTATCTGCTTAGACGTGCCAATGGATTTTTTTAGTTGTTTACATCAATAAACCATAATCTTCCAAGCCTCTTTCTCTTCGCATCTTCATCTCAGTCTAGAGCTCGATTTGCCTGTAGGCTGAATCTTTTGCAACAGTTTGTCGTACTTGTCTTTATTAGGAGGGGCCATGTGGAGACCCTGGTCCTGAAGTGACCCTCCGTGGGCCTGGGCCTGGGCCTGCGCCATAATTAAGCTAATGATGTATGATAAAACTGATGCAAGCAGACAGACTCGTCACCCTCACCCAAGGCTCCTCAATCTTTACGTCACATCACATTTAGTCGCATCACTGTAAACCTCAGATTGGGTCTGTACTCAAGTTTTGCAACCATATTAATTGGATTTGGTCTAGCTTTATGAGTGCGTTTGAGTACTTGTATCGCACTCTCTCTCTCTCTCTCTCTCTCTCTCTCTCTCTCTCTCTCTCTCTCTCTCTCTCTCTCTCTCTCTCTCTCTCTCTCTCTCTCTCTCTCTCTCTCTCTCTCTCTCTCTCTCTCTCTCTCTCTCTGTGATATGATGAAGCATGCTGAGAGGTGTTCACTGAGATTACTGTCAGCGTAATTCGGCTTGCAGGGGCTTGGTTTGATATCAGGCCTGTGTCTGATCAGCACACCTCTTTTGCCTTGTAATGGAAAGATGATGAGAATCGCATGAAATGTTTCTTTCATTACGTGGCTGCTGAAGCATGCTGTCTCTCGTAACTCAGGTCAAGCCCTCACTCTCTGTCTATCTGGCCTGCCACAGTGGCCAGTTTCGCACTCATCAGGGAATATTTCCAATGAAACACAACCATGTGCCAGACATTAACCCCCATTTTTGTAGTTCAGCAGCTCCTCTATAAAAAAAATCAACATGAAAATGCATTCAAAACCCATGTTACTTCCATAATGTGACATTTTCTGACTGAAACTGCATTTTTAATGAGGATAATTTAGGGTGAGACTTGATTTTGTCCATTGGGGTTGATTGAATAATGGACAGTTGATTTTGCACAATGGAACCTGACCTGAATGTTGGGGCAATGGCCATTATAGCTGTGGAACACCTTGGTTTGGGTGTTTTAAACAATGTCTAAATATTCAAAGTTATTACATTTTCAATGAAATATTATAAAATTTATTATTATTATTATTATTATTGTTTTGAATAAAATGCTTATTATAAGATGTATTTTTCACAATAAGAACATGTATTGAGAAAGTAAATAAAGTGCATTTTTTTTACTTTATAGACTTAATTACAAAATCAAAACAGGACATCCAAGCTCAAATGAAGGTATACAGATACTGTATGATATTATGCAGTCTAGTTGCTGTTGTTCTACTTTTGCATTTCTCTATTGGGATACTGAATGTTTTGACGAATGTCTGAAGACGATTTTTAGCTCAAACCACGGTCCTTGGTGATTCATATTATATGAATCACTTAGGACCATAGTTTCAGCTAAAAATCTTAACTGTTATACTAAAGGAAAAAAGTCATCTTGGAAGGCCTTTAAATTAACAGCAAATCTAGGTGAAATATCCCTTTAAGATGTTTTTGATAGAAAAATCCAAGGTTTTCTGTCCCCCATACAAAGCAATCTAACTACCGTCATTCAAGGTCCAGAAAAGTAGTAAAAACATGGTTAACGTAGTCAACGTGACTACAGTGGTTCAACCTTAATGTTATAAATCGACGAGAATACTTTTTTGTGCGCAAAAACAAAAGGTCGAACCACTGCGATCACATCGACTATTTTAACCACATCTTTACTACTTTTCTGGACCTTGAATGACGGCTTCGCTGTCATATATAAATTGCACAAACGTATTTTGTCCATTAGATCGCTAAATCTGAAAAAAACCCATACATTTACCCAACCATAAACCCCTCTCGTCGAAGAAATCAGGACACAAGTGGTCAAAGTGGACAGAAGAGACAGATTAAAACACCAGGTGTAAACGGGAATGTTTCCTTTCCCTTATTTACGTGTGATCCAACCAAAACGCATCTTAATACCAGGTGTAAACAGACCCAAAGTTGGTCTGAAGTTCAAGTACTTTCATAGCTTCTTATAGTGCCATTGCACTGTAACCACCCGGCAAAAGTTTGGTCTGAAAATATCTTATGTCTCTCTAGAATTGCAAATACTTTATTGACAGCAGGGATTTCCAATCCTCAGGGAGGCAAGTAGCAATGTTCTGGAGTTGTTATGTGTGTAGGTGTTGGAGTTTTACAGTCAGATATATAAAAATAGGAGAATGTGCCCCATGTCCTCTGTTACTGACCCTGTTTAAGGAGGTTCTACATTTCTGAAAGCAGGTATCACCTCACGTAACTGCTGATGTCAACACCGGTGCAGACCGCTCAACATCAACACGGTTGTTTATATGTCTATGTGGTGTTTTTAATGTTTTAAGACAAACCATGTGTAAATGCGTAATTCAACACCATTGCTGAGTATTTTCTCTTTAAAACGTCAGTGATCTAAAGACAGTTTCAAAAACAAGGTTTGAAATCACTTGTATAACTTGCGTCACAAACTACCTTGTAACCAATCACGTCAACGTGCAGGCGGGCTTTAGCATATCATTAACATGACTGCTCTGAAACAAGGGAGAGTGTTACATTAGCAACACATTATTAGATGCTTGTTTTGATAACTTAGTGAAGCAAAAGGCTAATCATATTAGTAACTGTTATGTGTCTGAGATTGTAAAAAGCGATACCATTGTGCAGCGTTGACCGAGTGCCAAGTGGATCTCTTAGCTCGTGCGAGTAAGTGCTAATTAGCATATTCATAGATCCGCATATACTAAATTAAGCAAGGGTGTAGAGTTACATACAAGCGCTTTTAAGGCATGAAGATTTTTTCCACATTTAAATATGTCATTTTGGTGATCATATGAGTTTTAAGGGTTACGATTATTATTTACAGGGGGACTTTATTATTTTCTAAATGGAATTTCCTTTTTTATCTCCCCCCTAAATTCAGTTACATTTTATGTGGTTTTCTTTTTCAGTTGATAGGAGCTTTCACATTTCCCATTTTTCACCAGTTCTGTCAGGACCTGTCTGCGCTCTAGCTCCTCTGTTTGGAAGTACAGAAGTGATTACATTGTCCATCAGCAGCTAGAATGTCCGCATCAGCTGGCCAGATTGATGTTTGACAGAATAATTAGAAAACTGTCCACTCCCGTAATCGCTGAAGCTCATCTTTTAGAAAGGCTTTCAAAGGCCTGCATCAGAGGCTGATGGGAAGGTTACCTGTTGTTTGTGTGTAAGTGTGTGGCTAATATTGAGAAAGAAGACGGTTTTTTGAGGCGGTGTGTTGATGGGAGTGAATGTAGAATAATTCAGGCCATCTTGGTAATGCCCCTGGGCAGCTATTCCCAGTCATGCAAGTTCAGCTTCCGTTTACTTCAGTAAGGAAAGACAGAAACCTCCTAAACTGTTTGCTCAGCTTGACCACAAGTGAAAATTATTCTATTTTGCATATTTAATTTTTTGTACTGCAATATTTTTTTTATATAAAATAATGACTTTTGTAATTTCAATTTGTTCTTAGCACGAGTCCTGTGTCCTTATTCGGTCTCTACTGAAAGCTATGTCTTTGTGTCCCTCTCTTTTTTATGTTCTAGCTGTTTCATTAACCTGGCCTTAGTTACATGGGCAGTGGACCCCACATGTGTCCTCCATGCTGGACTTTAATGGCTGCTGGACAGGGAATTGGGCTCAATGTGAAGACTTCAGTGACTCATGGATCGAGGGCCACAGCTCGTCTGAGCCCGAGCTTGCTGATTTGATCCCTTTAATACCTGAGCAAAGCTGCAATGGCTAATTGATGTGCTTTTGAGCCATGCAGATTGAGGCTTCATTCTGCAGGTCTTAAGTGTCTGTCAAGGGGCATTTGGTCCTGCCACAGACCACTAAGGCATGGAGAGACTCTTTCCCATTTTAACACGTCTCTGTCTCCCTCTTTTTCCACATTCATTTTAAATGAACAAATGTAAACAGTTACACATGTCTACAAGACCAACATAGTTTCTGAAAGTAAACATTACTTAGTGATGTTTATTGGTACACCACCAAAATTTCAGATGCATGAATATGTATGAATTGCATAAGGTTGTCATTTTTTGGACTATATACATTAATTTTTGATTGCAATACAGTTTTAAACGGAAAAAAAAGTATTTTTGGAATATATTTGATGAAAAAGAAAAAGCTTACAATTAATTTTGTTTATTTGACGTCCAAAGTAATTTAAAGACAAGGTTGCAAAAAAAAATGGACTATTTAATTTTTTGCTATAAATTTATGATCCAATCCCTTTTAAGTGTTTGGTGGTTTGGGGAAAAAAATTTGAGGCCTTATTGTAAAGTGGGTTGCACTTTATTTTATAGTATGTGTACTTAGCCAAGGAAGTACTGTAGGTAAAGTAATACAGGGTTAAGGTTAGGTTTACGGATGGGTCCAGGGTTAGTTCCTAGTTATTCCCGGTTATTGTAATTGCTGAGTACATAGTTTGTACATGCGGAATAGGACTGTAAAATAAAGTGCTAATGTAAAGTGTTACCCAATGTCAGAAGGGTGATGTTTGCTTTTGCGAGTTAAAATGACATTGTTTTAGTCACTGATAGGTGTCCAGGTGTCCACGTATCCTGTATTTTTGGTTGTTTTTGTTTTTTTAACAAATTTGATGTTGGTTGGGTCCACATGTGGCCGTGATATTTCTTTAGGCTGTCTTGAGAAGTCTGAGACAGAGGATAAGGGAACGGAAAAAATAGGGTAGGAAGGAAAGAAAGAGGGGTGAGCGAACGAGAGAAAATTCTATCAATTTTTAAATTACTCATTTAGTTTGGGTGGAGAGGCAGCAGAAACCAGTCATTGCATTTCAATAAGTGCACTGATACAGTGATTCACACAGATGAATAACAAATTAGTGGTCTTAAAAGGCCTTATTTTTCGAGTGGGCTCTGCTGAGGGCCAAAGCGCCATATCAATATAGCTTTCCATCTATCTGGATTAAAACGCTCTGGGGTTATTTCATCCCGGCCAAATTGCCTTGCACGCTAAACAGTGGCAGAAAAGTGAATTATACAGTCCCCATGCACACTATTTATTTCTTTGCTTTATCACGGCTGTAAATGCATATGGCACATACACATACACACACGTGTGAGGGTTGATATGTGAAAAAATGCATATGAAAAATGTATTAATATCCTTATACCCAAATACATTCGTTGTTAATGTATTAAATAATGTTGAGACAAATGAGACCTTGTTGAAAAGTGTTACTAAAAAAGCGATCAGCATTCAGCTGGTTATGTGGTCAATTCCCATTAGAAACATTTCTCAAAAGTGCAGTGAATTTCTTTGTGGGAACTTTATGAGGGAAAGATTGAGTGCACCTAGTAAATATATGGCTCATATATGACAATAGATGAGAAGAACTATGTAGACATAATAAATACAAAGTATCTTAAACAGTTTATAACTTTACTAACTCGTTTCATACATTTTTAATGGAACATAACTGATCATCGCTCCTTGTCCGGCAATAGCTTCTGCCAGCTAATGTTTAATAGGCTAGACTTACTTTTACAGCTATTGTTAAAGACTGTTCTGCAGCCATTAGCAAGTGTCGTTTTTACAAAGGCTGAGACATGTCTCTAAACTGTAAGTAAAAGAGGACAATTTGCCTTGCAAAAAAACGCACAGCTGCCCTTTAGATGCCTCATTGGCTTCTAAGGTCCGGAGCAATCGGAATCTGAATCATTTGGATAATTGACCTTCTGCACGAATACATTAGAATAAATTAATTTTGATTGGCCACGGAGCGTCGCGAACAAAGTAGGAGGGTCGGTTTTTATATGCAGTGTTGGTTTGTTGCGACGAGTCTCAGAGGTGATTATGTATGCCATTCTGTGTGTATTATGCATTTCCTCAATTTAATAAAGTAATTCTGGCTTGCAGCAAAGCGCAGTGCCGCAGTCTACTTGTGGCAGAACTCCATGATTGAAGTAGATCTTGGGGACGTCTTGTGCGGAAATGCACTGCTATAAATTGCTTTTACCCAGGCCTGTCATAGGAAAAACTGTATACGCACACAGTCTGAATGGAGGTAGAATACAGCTAGCGGATCTCAAGGCCGGCAGAGTACTGTGTATGTGCGAGGGTTGAATGGCCTCGGTTAGATCTGTCTGCATTGAATTTGGTTGTCTGAAACTTCTGCCTTGTCATAAGAGGTGAAGATTTTATGTGGTGTAGATGGATGATAAATTTCAATTTCTTCATGAGTCTCTATCAGTGTCCAACTCTGCTTTGAACAATGTAAGGCTGAACATCGATACGACAATCGTCATTTTGGCTGCGTGAGATTCTCCAGCATGGTTGTTTTGAGCAACTGAGGCATAAGCTGTTAAAGCTCCGCCCTCTTTTGGAAACCAGGCAGAGAGCAGCAGCTCATTTGCATTTAAAGGGACACACACAAAAATGGCGTGTTTTTGCTCACACCCATTTTGGGGCAAATTTTACAAGATATAATATATTATCTGTGGGGTATTTTGAGCTGAAACTTCAGACACATTCTGGCGACACCAGAAACTTATATTATATCTTATGAACAGGGGGAAGAGAAAAAATTGTTAGTTTAATATTGTTGTGTGTATATATATATATATATATATATATATTCCTTAAAAGTACTAAAATAATCGTGAACCATTAAGGAATCGGAAACTGTTAAATTCTTTACAATTTGGATATCTCTTTGGATATGTCAGCCAAAAAGCAAAGTAATGTCATATGTATCAAGAAGGTCATTTGAGTCAGTTTTGATATCTGTATTCACCTTAAGTATCTCCATATGGTAAAATGTTTTCTATAGTCGTGCCATGAACCTCTAGTGTGTATTAAGCCAGCCACAAAAACTAAAATATAATACATCAACAAGTTCTGATATTAAAGAAATGACAGTGAGTCAGTCAGATACCATAGCTGTTATGAAACGTCTGTTTCTGTGAAATTCAAGTCAATTCAAATTTAGCAGGATCCCACTTCATACATTTGTGAATGTGTCAGTTGATTCTCTGTCGAGTATCCTCCTATATTTAGCAGGATTTCCACTCTGAAGTGCTTCTCTGCTCTCCTGTATCTGACGTGTAGTGAAGGGTCTGTGAGTGTTGCATGTGTTCCTGTGCTCTTGTGCATGTGCGATACATCTGCTGTCTGTTGAACATCTCTGTTCCCCTGTCTCAATGCTCTCTGATCGACACACATTAACCCCTCTGAGGGTGTTATGGGATATTTATGTCTGTCTGTCACTGACGACACGTCTCTCTCTGGGATGAATAATGTTCCTGCCGCTGTCTGCTGATGTCAGCCGCTCAACACAGCAGCTTTGTGTGTGTGTGTGTGTGTGTGTGTGCACATGAGCGAAAGGCTTCATGAGAGAAAATGAAATTTGCTGTCTTTTTGACTGGCATGTGTCAGCTTTCTCATCATGCTTGCTTGATTGCTCTCATTTTTTATCCCATTTTTCATTTTATCATTTCTGCATATTCTCCATGTTTTTCATTGTCACATTTTTTCAGCTCTGTTCTTCATTAATGGAACATCAGGTGTTCTGTTCCAAATTATACTGAGCTGCCTAGTGACTACAGAGCTAAGTGGCTATAACCATCACGAAACCTCATAAATGACCAATTTGGAATCTACATTTACAACCAGAGAGGCCCATGCTGGAGGCTTCAGAAAACTTGACTTAAATGATGACTTAAAAGTTTTTACATTTATTAATTATTATTAATATATTACAATAATCTAGCTCTAATATAAATTAAAATCCTAAAAAAGAGATAAGAATCATATTTATTTTTATTTTCCTTCAGTAATTACTGTTTTTATTGAAGAATATACTGTTCTGAAATATATAACACACCTATAACTTCTGGAATCACATACCGGAAAGGTTTGGAATAATTAAAGGGGTCATGAACTGCATTGTTTTAGAATGTTTCCTGTGATGCACTTATACTATTAGTATGATTTTTACATAAAAAAATGATCATAGATTAGAAATAAAAGGCAATTTTCCTACCCTTATTTTTAGCCCTGTGATTTGAACACTGTTTGAAGGGGCGTGTCTGCTGTGAGACTTCAGTGTGAACATCCACTGCTGTGATTGGCTGACATCTTTGCATATGAAATAGCCACATTCCTAGCATTAGTGATTAGTGATCCTCTTCTCTCTTCCCCCTCCAAAGTTGCAAAGGTGAAGTAGGTGTTGATTTTTTTTTTTGCAAAGGTGGTCTATCACCTATCTATTCCTGGACAAGTCGTTTGATTGTCTTGGTAAAATTAAAAGCTGTTTTTAGACTAACAAGGAAGTTTTCAGATCTGAAACTTAAAGGATAGTCATATAGTATGATGATTATTTGGCAAAATCTTAAGGAAAATGTTATTTCTCAGTTCATGACCCTTTTTAAGAAGTATAATGTTTTTGAAAAAAGTCTCTTGTGCTCATCAAGGCTGCGTTTATCTAGTTAAAATTACAGTAAAAACTAAATAATACATTTTAAAATAATTTAAAATAAACTTCTACTTCAATATTTTTTCAAATGTTATATATTTGTGCGAAGTCTTCAGTCACATGATCCCTCAGAAACCATTCTGTGTTGATTTGCTGCTCAATTATTACCAGTAATCAATTATTAATTATTCTAATCAGTGTTGAAAACGGCTTAATATTTTCAATATCAATAGTTTTTGTTGTTAGCATGTTGCTAAGCTAACCACATGATACTCTAATATGCATAAAAATGCATACAATGCACACACATTATGTGTAAAATTCACATTTTAATTACTCTCAACTGTTTAATTTTGCTTCAGTATTGAGTTTGTTTAATCAGAATTTTTTTCATGTAATCCGCCATCATGGATTATTTTTTTTCACAGAACTTGTCGCATTGTATTCTGGGATTGTCTTCAACGTAATTAAAACGTCAAAATTAGGTGTTTTAAGAGCCTTTGCGTTGTTCTACCCTTGATGTCTCAAAATGCCTTCTAGGTAGGCAGCTCACTAGGATTTAGAACAGAGCAGTATTGTGTGATTTTTTTTTTGAATCAGCTTTCTCCATTTCCCTCTTTATATCTGCAGCACATTGTCTTCCAAGACCGTTGAGACCTTCGGATTTCTCTCATAAATGAGCCTGCATCCAACTTCAGGTTTTAAATTGAGCTTGGACATTATGGACGTTATGGACATTCACATGCATCTGTTTTTTTGTTTTTTTTGTTTTTTTTTTTGGTCTGATTAGAAAATGCTGGAAGAAACATAAAGGGACCTAAAAGCACAGAGGAACTCACACACACACACACACACACACAGACGTGCGGCAGTATGCTTTTATAGCCCCTTTAAGCCAGACGGCACAAGCCATGGTGTCCTGAACCAGGCGTGACATGACAGATTCTCCTGTCTTCTTTCTGTACACACTGAAAGCGATAAGCATCTGGATATATTTGAGCAGATTCTTGGACCAATAAGATTTCAAAATGGGTGGGTCTATCGTGTTAGCAACCATGCAATTAATAAAATGTCTAAAGGGCTCAGATTTACATTATCAAAGAATAGAAAGATTTGGGTCCAATGGGGTGTCCACCGTATGGACAAACGCTGCTGGAACATTTTTCAAAATATCTTCTTTTGAAGAACAAAGAAATTCATACTGGTTTGGAAGGACATGAGGATGATGACAACATGATAAAGGATGACAACACATTTATTTTTGGGTGAACTATCACTTTAATCAAAATTTTAATTTCTTTGCTACATATAGCATAAAAATCATGCATATATATAGAAAATCTCATCAACAGGTATGATTTTCTATAAAAATCATGTAAACTTTAGATGAATAACGCTCTTGTCATCGTCTCAAGAGTTTATACATGTGTTTGTTTGTAACTTTATATGAGTGTTCTCGTCCTTATAAAACTCACCCTGTCCTTTTCTCTATTGACAGTATTGAGTCCTGTTTGTTGAGAGAGAATTGAATGACGTGCCGTCTGAAAAGATGGTCTAGCTCATCTCCGATATGCTTCAACCTGAAACGGTAGCTGTCACAGTTCACAACCCCACCACTAAGGCACAAGAGATGCAGACCTTGAAGCAGATACGGCCGCCGCCAGGTTTCAATTCACCAGGACACACTGCCCCCCCCCCCCCCTTCCGTCAGTGCATGTAGTCTTTGGCTGCAAATCCATTTCTGCTTTGATTGGTTTCTTTTCTTTCCTAGAAAGATGGAGAGAGCAGGCACACACCTGACTGTGACTTCACGTGGTATGGAGGGATAAAAGACGTTAGCACAATGTGTTCCCGTAGCCGCTTTTGATTTGCTGGATCTTAGAGAGAAAATGACACGTGTTTTGAGGGGGAAAATAATAAATTTTGTTTCAAGAGCGGTTCAGTGGCGTGTCTGCGGAGAAAAGAGAATCTTGGAATAAGGGAGATTGTGGGACTTTCAGGATAAAGTAAGGGGCCGATTATATCCGTTTTATTTTTTTCCCAAATCCCATTTTATTTTTCCTGTATTCCATGGTAAAAAAAAAAAAAATATATATATATATATATATACATATATATATATATATATATATATATATATATATATATATATATATATATATATATATATGACTAAGTTTATGATTAAATTTATGATTAATTATGATAAAGTTTTAATTTTTTTATGAATTCAATTATTATTTATTAAAAATTAAAACTTAAATACAATTTAATAGGGACCTATGAAATGTTTTTTTTTCCTTTTTAGTTTTTGTGAATTTCAAAAAAAAAAAAAGTGGTAGTCAAATGAAGGCATAAAACAACAATTTAAATTCATTTTTTAAATGTGATCAAGTAAAAATTTAACAATTCCTTTTAAAACATGGAAGAAAAAATTTAATATTCATTAAAAAAAATTTAATACTTTTATTATTGCTTTGAGATGTCCATTCTACTGCACAATAGAAATATATTTCTGTCACACTTTCTTCAAGTTAAACAAAAAGTTTATTTTAATGGGTTTTCGAGAAGATCTAGTCATTTTTGTTTGAATATGATATGATAATAGTTTTTTGTCAAATGAAATGCTTGTGACGTGAACTCTCAGAGCAGCTCTGGAGATGAAGTTCATGTGGATTTCCCTCATATAGTGAGATGGCAGATGCTGAAAACATGCTTCAGTATGTTTTGGAGACGCAGCTATGCGACATACAGTACACAGAGACATATTTGAATAGCAGTCTTTTGCAATTTAATATAAAATTTGAATGAATGAACAGCCCTACTTTTCATTTTTAATTATGCCATTCTGCATTATACTGTACATTCCATTTGAATGTCTGGATTCAATTATTCCTTTTGATTGGAAATCAAAGAGCCCTAATAAAGGGATCAGTCCGCCACCATCATAAATCTGTGTTTTGGAGGAAGATGGACGTTGCCAAATGCGAACATTTCTCTTTTTTTATGCATCCGTACATCTTGAAACTTGTGTTGACCAAGATGCATTCGATACGTTCAGCTCCAGCCACAAGCCGGAAGAAAGATCCTGTCAAAGCTGTCAATCAAGAAAAGTCGACCGGCAGTTCTCAAGTGTCTCCTAACACGAAGTGATACTCGGAATGGCGGTGTCAAGATGTGTCTGTGTTTTGCGAGCTGATTTTTTGACATAATGCTTCATCTCCTTCACTCTGGGTGAAGAGAGAAGCTGTCATGCTTCAGCAGGCTGGATAATTATTTCTCTCTTATCCCCTGTGCCAGGCCCAATCTGAGCCCTCAATAACAGCCTGGGACCAAACCACGTCTTTCTCTCCCCCCCGTCCCTTTTTTCCTTTCTCTTTTCTCCAGAAGAACGACAGAACCACTGGCAATGGATTAGCAGAAGGGGGAAAATAGCCTCTAGATTCGATAAGATTGTGCCAAATGAAGAGAGCCAAAAGACGGAGATATCAAAAAGGAAAAAGCATATTAACTTTCTTATCGACGGCACTGGCTTTGCTGTCACTAAGCTTACACTTTGCCAAAATATTTGAATATTATTTTCATATCTGTATGACTATGCCAACTTTGGATGACTGATATGAAGAGATATGAAGCCCAAGCTGTCCAAATGGCACATGTTGAAGCATTTTGTCCATCAGAAGTGTTTCCCAGCTCTGATAGCATGCCTTTTTTCCTAAAACGTGTCAGGAAGTCTTGTGTATTCATGCTCTGACTGTTAATATTTAATGCTAAGGAATCAATCTGCATGATACGCATTTATTGCGGTCTACGCACCTACAGAAACGCCATTATTTTGCTTCTCTAATGTGCAAAAACAAACAATTGCCCTCCGCTCCTCCTTTCAGATTGATGACGGCTGTCAGCTGCCCTTTTTTATTTGAAAATGTTGGGTTTTAACCCTTGACCTCTGGCTTATTGAAGCATTCCATATCAACTAAAAGACTAAGATGTGAAAGCATCCAAAAGCTGGAGCGCAAAGCCTGCATCGCGCAGATAAACTAGAACAATTGTGCTAATAGGGTACGGTGAGACGAACGTTTTCACTTCTTTAGCACAATCTGTTAGGCGTTAACAAAAGACAGATGCACTTCCGCAGATTGATTAGCGCTGGTCAACAGGGGTAGACACCCCTTTCTCTGGGAGTACAGCTGCCAATGTGCGTTTGGAAGATAATGCCAGCATTGCCCGACCACACCACAGGCGTCCTGGCGCTGATAGCGGCACAACGCTATTTCTAATGGGCAGCGTGTTAATCGAGATTTGCCTCCTTTTTAAACCAAACTGCTTTTGTTTCATCTTGTCTTTGGGATTGTTGTTCCAAGGCTATAAAACACATCACAGAGCATGTTGGACAAAGCTAATGACTGACCAGTGGGTGCAATGTACTGTACAAGCTATTGACGCAAACCCGCTGCCAACGCCAGAGTGGTCTCGTGCCACAGAGAACGTTCCCTGAAACAAAAGATACTCCAAAACAAATACAGATGAAAAAGCCTAGTCAAAAGGAGGCTGCTTACTTAAAAGTGTAAACACACGGGGACAATGTACTGATGCAGTTACTCACAGCTTTCTTAGAAGTCTGAGATTCATGCATACTAAATCAGTAATGTGAACTAGACCCACTCGGTCTAATGCAAACAAACAGCAACTTTGAGATTAGTTGAGATGGTATACTTTGCTTAAGAGAGCTTTGATACTGCTTTGAGCCACCTCTCTGCTTATTTTGATGAAGAAAAAGCTTCAAAATGCAGGACGTTTGGGTGGAACATATATATTTGTGCATCTCTCTCTTTCTCGCTCTTTCTCTCGCTCTCTCTCTCGCTCTCTCTCTCGCTCTCTCTCTCGCTCTCTCTCTCTCTCTCTCTCTCTCTCTTCCAGAGCTATGGAAGCTTGTTTCTGGCATGGAATAAGAAACAAAATGTGACTTATGTCACAATTGTAGCTTTTTTTTCTCAAAATTTGGAGTTTATACTTATACTGCAATTCCGTTATTTCTTGACCATCAGAATTGTGAGATATAAACTATGAAATGCACTGAAATAAAGTAAAAAATGTCAGATATAAACTCATAACTGAGTCCCAATTGCGAGATATAAACTCGCATTTGAGAGAAAAAGCCTGAAAATTCTGTGAATTTATATATCACAGAATTGTGAGAAAAAAGCCATGCTTGAATTTGAAATTGCAAAAAACAGGTCAAAATTGTGACATATAAACTCGCAATTGACCCTTTGCCGGCAGTTTGATTGACAGGCGATTGACCGTTCACAAAGACCCGCCCCCTTTAGTAACTGTTGCTATGCCCGGCAAGCCATGCGCTCTCACGCCACACATCATGTTCTCACGCAGTGAAAAATACACTGCGGTGCAAAGAGGACACTGACACCGTATGAAACAGTTTCATATTCAAAATATTGTAATTTTTTAAAGAAGTTTAAACATTAAATAGCGTATAGTGTCTCTTTAATGTGTCGTCACAGATCGCTGTAGCTCCTTGAAGCGGCTCGAGATCCAACCATCTCTTCATACTAGTTCATTTATAGTATCAAATATACATGAATGAACATCTGAAGGAATGTTGTTTCAAGCACAGAAAGCCATCAATGTCACCAACATTAATCTACTAACTCCCCTGCTTTGTCAGACAAAATGGCAAATTCGGGTTATTATTGGCTATATTACCTGTCAATCAAACTGTTTTTGAAGGGTCACTTGCGAGAAAAAAGTGTTGTGAGAAATAAACTTTGAAATTATAAGAAAAAAAGTCAGAATTGTGAGATATGAACACGCAATTGAGAGAAAAAAGGATCGAGATATTAAGTCAAAATCACAAGAAAAGTCAGAAATGTGAGATAAAAAGTTGCAATTACCTTTTTAAATGTTTTATTCTGTGATGGAAACAAGCCTCAAAAGGTGCTTTCTTATTTGAAGCATTATTATTCTCTGAGATCTCTCTCTATATCTAGGAGTACAGATGATAAAACAATGACTTCAAAGCTCTTTACTCTAAAGCTTCATTTGTGCTGCTGTATTGTACTGCTTATTTCCATTGATTAAACATGTTTGATTGATTCAGAGGAGCGTTAATTGCCTTAATTGGTTATAAATTGATATAATATGAGCTTGTGCAATGAGTATATGAATTGGATTGTTGTAGCTATGAAACGGAAGAATTGATTTGGTATATAAGTGGACTGCTGACATAAGCAAAATCAAATGTACGAAAGCTTTATGTTTAGCATATCAACAAAGTTAATTTGTAGATCAATACACACTATTATCTGTGTCTGCCACTTAGTGCCATTACCTGTAGTACATTCAGCCCTTCTTTTCATCTCACTTTCATAAGCAAAGCCTGCTTTGCTTTAAACTGAGTTGCGTGTGCTGCACTTCAACATTGAGACAATATGCTCGAAATTTGCTTCCGAATGTACAAGCCTGGAGGTGTAGTCCGACATTCCAACGGTAAAACGAGTTTGTTTGCAAAAAAATGAGAAAACAAGATCCTGCACCTCTGACAGTTTCTACCGCGATTGTTCTTTTTCATTCTAAATCCCACTGGCAGTTTGAGCGAAGTGCACTATATTTTTACGAAGCAGCATTTACTCGTGTACGAGAAAGCATAAATCATGCCTCCTGTATCATTAATATACATCGATGTCAATAGGAAACGCATGACTGGAAGATATATGACTGTGCACAATAAAGGCCGAATTGAAAAATATGCTGCTGCCGAAGATGCTATTGTTTGTAGAATGAGACTCTGTGCTGTTGCTCCTGGATCTGTGCTGCCCTCTAGTGCTGGTGTGAGGAACGTAGGGAGAACCTGAGCAGCCGAGCAGCTTGCCGTCAATGAAAACCTAAAACTCCTAGGAACAGCACAGAGCTCATGATGCACCAGATGTCACTCAAATGTGTCAGGAAATTATATCACAAATCAGGTTTTGTCTTAATTATATTTGCTTGCATTTGAATCACATTTTATTTTAAATGTTATATTGTAACATTTTAAATTCACCTTTATTTTCACGTATATATATATATATATATATATACATATATACATATATACAATACAATTTATATATATATACATATACATATATATATATATATACACACATATTAATTCATATACTATATAATATAAATAATATATAAAGATACATATT
This sequence comes from Zacco platypus, assembly GCA_038088235.1. Lineage (NCBI taxonomy): Eukaryota > Metazoa > Chordata > Actinopteri > Cypriniformes > Xenocyprididae > Zacco > Zacco platypus. The sequence continues at coordinate 14,411,099 of CM076064.1, forward strand.
TGACAAATTTAATAAGTTTATAAATAAATACATGTGTGTATGAATGTGTGTATATATAATATATATATATTAATTTACATATATATATATATATATATATATATATATACACACACACATATTAATTTATTTATATATATATATATATATATATACACATTCATACACACATGTATTTATTTATAAACTTATTAAATTTGTCAAATATGTATCTTTATATATTATTTATATGTATATTAAATATATTGTGTATATATAATTCACCCAAATTTTTTTACACCTTAATTTTATATACATGTATTTCAATCCCTAATTTTATCACTTTTTTATTTATTTTTATTTAAAATTGTAGCATGTTATTGTCAACTTAACTTTTATTTATTAATAATTATTTTCCTGTATTTCAGTCACATTTTATGTGGGATCCAAAATTCTGAGTCCTCATTAAAAATCTGGGATTTCAAATAACCTTATTAGCTTGTTGTGCGGACAGTATCATTTGTAATGAGGAAAAATATAAACTGAATAAAAATGGTTTTACTTTTTCAATTTTAAACCTGGTGTTTTAACATAGACGTCTCAGTTTGAAGTGGGTCAAGCTCCCTTTGGCTGAGCAAATGACTGTGTCTATACATATCTCTAGATATCTCTCCGTATCCTGCCAGAGTTGTGCATTAATGTGCAAACAGCAGTAGTTCAGACGGGAATTGATGGGAATAACGCAACAGATGTAGACATTCTGCAGTCATGGTAAATGTCTGGCAGTGCCAGCATCAGCAGCTGGACATTACAGACACTTTCTCTCTCTCTGCCTCCATCCAGTTTGTCAGATTCACTAACAGACCCCACACTCATCTGCTGGGAGAGTTGGAATCTGCCGTTTCAGGGTCACATGCTGAAATCTGAGGCATTACGCGCCCTTTATTCTGTCAGCAACACCACAGCCAGATGTGTTTTCTTTAGCTTTTGTTTTGGTGTGGATTTATTTATATCACAGTATGACAATGAACCACTTTCTGTATGCGATGTCTCAAGATATAAAGATGTGGATTTGCCATCTGGCTGCTCAACCAGGTGGGCCTGTACCTGTTGGAGAGGGAGCATTGTCTTGCCTGTCTGTCAGTCTCGGCCTGTATCTATTTCTGTCTCTGTCTTTTCACCTCTCCTCTCTGTCAGCCTGTGGGTTTATCTCAGATTTTTCTTCTTTTTATGTAAAAATCATATTTGGATTTGCTTTTTCTCCGTATTTGTGGCTGGGTGTCTCTCAGTCAGCTCCCTGTAGTTCAATTGTCAAAATTGTTGCATTTCCAAAATGCACTGTAAAATTTATTTAACTAGCGAAAACGTTGTCTTATATCTTTGAAAGCATCAAAGCCTAATTGTGTTTTATTTATTATGTATTAAATGAATGGGAGTTAGAATACTTAATTCTTAATAAATACTTAATAAAATTAGAATGTTTTCTTTTTTAATTTTTATTTTATTTTACTTATGCATCATTATTGTTGTTTTTGTTGTTATTGCATTTTACTCGATTTGTGCTTGATGCAGAATAAACAGCTCATAATTGTATTATTGTCAATGATAGTTATAATTATAATACCAATATATTTTACTTACGTGTAGGATAAACACAGTTCACAATGGCATAATTGCTTTTCCATTTTAATTAATAATAACAATAATAATACATTCCATGGCCATTTGTAATTCAGGATAAACACAGTTCACAATGGCATTATTCCTTTTTAATTTTTTTTTATTTTATGCATTATTATTATTATTATTATTATTATTATAATTATTATTATTAATGACCCATTTTACAGATTGTTTTGTCTAAAAACTCAGGATAAACTGTTCATATTGGCAATTTTGTTTTGTTTTTGGTTGTTTGTTTTTTAAACATGTTTACATCATTAATAATAATAATAATAATAATTTACATGACAAGTTGTAACTCTGAATAAACACAGTTTGCAATGGCATAATTGCTTTTCCATTTTTTTATTTATTTCTTTATTACTATTATTAATTACACATTTTACAGAATTTTCTGTCTATAAATTCAGGATAAACAGTTCAGTTAATTTTTTTTTTGTTTTGTTTTTTTTACATGTTTCTACATTATTATTATTATTATTATTATTATTATTATAATTACTACTATTACTATTAATATATTCCCTGACCATTTGTAACGCTAGATAAACACATAGTTCACAGTGGCAACGTTTCTTTTTCGTTTCATTTATTTTATGCATTATTATATTATTTTTATTCTTGTAATTATTAATATTGTTATGCTTTGCTAATAATTTTTGCTTAAAAATGCAGAATGAAAACAGTTAATAATGCCACAGTGCTTAAATTAGCTACAGTGACATTGCATAAGGCAGTTATAGTGTGAAATTACAAAGTACAAGCGATACGTAATGTGTGTCCTCTTAATCATGTAACAGATGATTGAGTTATTACCATCCCAGTGTTTAGAAGACATTGCTATTGGCTAAATTCATATTCACAGTATACTAATTCAAGACATAGGAGCTCTAGATTTTAGTTTTTTAGCCAATAAGGTGGGTAACAGCATTTTTTGATGGAATCTGCCAATATCTCTCTAATCCTCAGACATGTAAACATCATTACCACCGATTGGTGCCAGCAGTCACTCCCACAGATTAGCATAGATTATGAGTAAACATGCCAAATTAATCTGATCTGTTGTTTTGCTAATTTGACTGAAATGAATTGGCATTGAGTTATTTAAATTCTTACCTTGTAAGAGTAACACAATCATGAGCTGTTCTATACACATGTGTGTTTGCACAGTTTAATATCCCTTTGATTGCTACTATACATTTATGTAAATTACTGTTAGGCTGTGTCGAACTATAATCTGCTTATTTTCTTTTGAGGAATTATGGTCATTATATAGCATTGTTAGCACAGCTGAAATATCTAGCTTCTCTTCAGGTGGCCTGCTCATTTCAGGACTTTAAGCACCTCAAATCTCTTTTCCAGCCCCATGAAGGTTTTAGCATACTAGTGCTAATAGCCTATTTGGCAGCTGTTCTTTATTCATAAGAGCTTTGGGTTTTCTCCAGTCAAGGAAAGCCTGAAAGTATTGGAAATGTTATATAATTTTATGAATAATAGAGCTTGTAATGAATTTTCCATGATCTTTCATCCTGAATATAAATTGTCCTAGTTGTCATCAATCAAAATGTTGAATTGTCTTGAAATTGATTGATTTTAATGATTAAAAAAACAAACTTATCCAGTAATCATAAACATTTGCTGGTTAAAATGTTGCTTTCTTGCCTTTATATCTTCTTAAAGATATATATATAAAGAAGAACTTCTTGGGTAGTTCACCCAAAAAATGAAAGGTCTGTCATCATTTACTCACGCTCAATTAGTTCCAAAACTGTATGAATTTCTTTGTTCTGCTGAACACAAAGAAAGATATCTGGAAGAATGTCAGTAACCAAACAGATCTTGCCCCTCCATTGACTACCATAGTATTTATTTTTCCTACTAGGGTAGTCAATGGGGAGCTAGATCTGCTTGCTTACTGACATTCTTCCAGATATCTTTCTTTTTGTTCAAAACAACAACAAAAAAATCTACATAGGTTTGGAACTAATTGAGGGTGAGTAAATTTTTTGGGTGGACTATCCCTTTAAACTTTGCATTTTCTAACACTTGCTATGTTTTAGCTAAATAAAGCATATTTTTCAATCTTTTTCACTTCTGTTCCCACATTCAGGTAGAGGCTATCTTGGTAAACATCTTCGGAGGGATAGTTAACTGTGCCATCATTGCTAACGGAATCACCAAGGCCTGCCGAGAACTGGAGCTCAAGGTTCCCCTGGTGGTCAGGCTCGAAGGTGGGTGTGGCCTAACAATAACATTTTAATCAAAATGTGCCATTTTTGGAATCAAAAGTTGCAATTTATCTCTTAAAATGTGCTCTGTAAATCCCTTACTTGTAACAAAAGCCGTGTCTATCAAGTGAAGTGTTTGTTGGCGTTGGTTAGCAAGCGCGTCACGCCGCAGCAGTTGTTGGTGGCAGTGAGAGGAGCAGAGGGGCCAGGCGTTGATTGCGGGACCTCTCACCTGTGTATGCTAATGCTACTTGCTCGTGTGACACTGGGCCCGGCCTGATCCCATCTGGCCATTAGGATAATTGGCAGAAAACAGCTGAGTCGTTTTGCCCAGAGAGAGTCATATACTCCACTCCATTAGTTTTCTGCCCCTCGTTTGTCCATGCCGTACCCTGTCCTTCTGAGCACCGCTTAAATATAGGACAAGAGCAGCATGAAGATATTTAGCAAAATTAAATGCACATTATATTTAATTTTCTGATAATATTTGCTCTCTCAATGCACATGTGGGCCAAACCTGATGGCAAAACGCCAGATACGTCATTGAAATGGTTGAAGAACAGTTCACCCGTAGATGAACATTCTGTCATCATTTACTCATGTCATTTCGAATCTATATGTCTTTCTGTCTTAAGGTGCTGTCACATTTACAGGCGATGGCAAAATCCAGTCATTTCAGTAGCAGTCTAGATGCTCAGGAATTTCGGGGGAGGTTTCTCCAAGCAGATTTCGCAACAAGTTTGATCACATGAATTTGCCCCTGTTGGCCAACAAAAATCTGCTTGGTTTGAAAATAACTTGTGTGAGCTGTGCTTCAGACATCGCTTCACTGTTGACAACGGACAACTGATCTTTTTTTCCTTGCAAATTTTTGATAATGTGGCTGCACCTTTGTTGGGAACGCAAAAAAGGCTTTTCACACTGAGCTTAACCCCGGGTTATCGTTGTTCTAAACACCGCTTTTAACCCCGGGTAAAGGAACGTTTCACGCTTGTAATTTAGAAGTGGGGTTTGCACCGTTTTTTACCTGGGATTATGACACCCTGCTCCGTAGCTTTTTGCGGTGTTAACCCCACATTGCGGCGTACAGTGTGAAACAATACAGTGTTAGAATGTTACAGCTAGACACTTAGCAACAGACAACCAATCGCACACCCTTAAGGGCTTTTCACACTTAATAGTTAACCCTGGATCATTCTAAACCCAGGGTAAATGGAATCCCAGGGTTAACTATTTCAAGTGTGAAAAGCCCCAAAGACTGTAGTGGTCGCTCTTTTCCATATGGTTCACTGCTACAAACAAATCATTAAGTCAGTGAGTTGAACTTAAAAGATGGCTCATGAATGCATTCAAAAAACGTTTTGTTTACTGACACCACTTATTCTTTCACAAATGCTCCAAAGAGAGATTGGACAGATGCCAAGAAGACAGTGTCACTTTTTTTTGTCTTTTACTTAACTGAAGCTATCATATGGCTTTAAAGGAAAGCATATGGACCACTTTCATGATACTTTTACAGTGCTTTAAGCTTGAAAGACTTCCACATTCATTATAATGTCAATTTCCTGCTGTTGTGATTCAAGAAGAAAGATTTGGAATATTTGAATACATATATTTGTATTAATTAATTATATAAATAATTAATTATTACTCATTTTCATTTAAATAAATTGTATTTATTAATTATTTGAACTACCCCTTTCAATTAAATGGCTAAAAGGTTTTCATATCATGCACAGTGCAAAAGTAATTACTGACACACAATTTTCACAAAGCATTTTCCATCCAAATGAAAATGCCTTAAAGCAATACTTGCTCAGATTCGCCTGCCCTCTCTGGAAAAGTGAATTAGCCACAGTGGCCTGAAAGCCCCTAGTAATGGGTGTAAGAGGCAGCATGCGGCTTACTGATCGATCGTCTATTCTGTCTCTCTGTCTGTGGCTGATCATGTCTGACAGATCACTATAAGATGGTTCCCAGCTTGGAGTTTAGTTGTATTAGCTGCCTATTGATTCAGGCCCATTTCGTACCCCAGCCCTTCCACAAGTCCCACCTTTCCAAGAAACACTATAGGTATACATGAGTGTGTGTGAACCTCGTACTCTTTTCTTCCCGCTTTTATACAATCGGCTCTTTCATATAGACGCATCAGACTGTCAGTGACACAGATATTTTAAGATTTTGTTCTGTGAGTTTGGATCTGTGGTACTCAGAGAGTACTAAGTTCAAGCCAACCTAGTTGCCACCAATGTTCACTCGAATGCATTGGGTAGTTTTGAAATTAATGTCAAATATTTTGATTAATATCTATATTCCTTCTCTCGTGTTTTTATGAGCACTTGAACTGCTCCGTGTTTTTTCATGGTTATTAAGCTCAAAACTGAGTGCTGAATCTAATGTTGTGAATCAAAAACTGACTGCCTCAACAACTTTAAGGCCAATAAGGCAGAATAATGTTGAATATAATAATTTTGTTGATCACCTCAGTTTGCATGTACAGACATATTGGCTTTGCTGCTGTTACATATATTACATATTCGAATCCTGCACTGCCAATGTAAACGGCTATGTCATATAGATGCATAAAAAATTATTAAAATTGTAGTCAGATATATGTTCATATTTTTATTGTTTTTAATATCAAAAAAATTACTGCTGAGAGGGGAAAGTATGTAAAAGCCTGATTTATGTATGAAAATCTCCTAAAATATATGTATCACTCATTTTAAAAGTCATAAAATAATTAAATTATTTATTTTTAGTTTTTCTTTTTATCTATGGTGCTCATGTGGGTGATGCAAGTTCAAGCCTGGCTCACATCATGTCCTGATCCCATTCCCTTTTTTCTTCTGTTATTTTCTAGTGAATCTCTACACTAAAATGTAAATTGATTTATTTAAATATATAAATAAAGTTATGCTTAAAATTAAAGATAAATTAAAAAAAAGTTATAAATAATTCAATACAATGTACATTAGTTAAATATTTTTTTAAATAAGTATTAATAAGTAATTAATAAGTATAATTAAATAATAGATTAAATAAAATATAAAACTTATTATAAAAATAAAATATGTAATAGTTAAAATAAGTATGAATAATTAAAATAAGTCTTCTAAAAGACTTCTAAAAGTCTTCTAAAATTAAATATAGTTATAGTTAGTTAGTTATATAAAAATTATATATATATATATATATATATATATATATATATATATATATATATAAATTAATTTAATTATTCATATACTTATTTTAAATGTTATATATTTTATTTTTATAATCGTTTCACATATTTTCAGTAATTTTTAAAGTTTGGTTAGATTATTTTTGCTTTTGAAAGAAGTTTCTTATGCTCACCATGGCTGCAGTTATTGGATCAAAAATACAGTAAAGAACTTTAATATTGTGAAGTGTTATTACAATTTAAAATAACTGTTTTCTAATTGAATATATTTTAAAATGTAATTTATTCCTGTGATGGCAAAGCTGAGTTTTCAGCATCATTACTCCAGTCTTTTTCCAGAAATTATTCTGATATGATGATTTGCTGCTCAAGAAATATTTCTTACTATCAATGTTGATTTCAGTTGTGCTGCTTAAAAAAAAAAAAAATTAATTAATTGACCTGACCAAACTTAGGATAATGCTATACATGTCAAAATAGCCTGCAATTCTGTGTTTTTCAGAAAGGCTAATAAAGCCCCTTTCAAAACTCTTTATTAATATCTGTGCATACTTGCTCATATTCATATTCTGTCATTTCCATAATGAGTGTGCATGCTTAAAGATTAGTTGTTCCAATCTAAGCTTTGTTCAGAGGCATAAACCAATTCATATTGATTCATTCTGGTTGGTTTTGGTGTTAAGTTGGTCTCTAGCAGCACCTAGTGGCAGTAAGTGAGCGTGCATGTCGGCTCTTAGATGTTGAGATCAAAATACTGTATTTGTGTGAGATATTACCACATGCACCTCTTATTCTGTATATATGAGACACATGCAAAGATCTGATTCACGCAAGGCCATCGAAGAGCCGTGGATCAGAGCAGTCTGAGAAAAAAACTCTTCAGTGTGTGTATATGAGTATTTTTCATGGCTTTTGTTCAAGTTAGCTCTCGTTGCCTTTAGACGACTCAGCATTGTGAAGCAGTGGCGGTCGGCAGATATTCTATACTCCCAGCGCACGGCCCTGCTCGCCCTCGTCCTCTGCTAATGAAATTATACAATTGATTGTTTTGTGCTGCCAAATGTGGGAGACGTGTTAGAAATGAGTTATTGTGCGAGCGGACAAAAGCGCTGAAATATCAGTAGTTAAGTGGTGCTGGTAATTGAATTCCTCATGAAACTGCTATTGATTAGAACATCCTCTCTCTTGTGAGTGTTATCATAATTACACTGCAGGACAACAACAACACACTCACACAGACAGACGCGTATGAAGAGAGATACATGTGCGCAGAGATAAGTTACATGCATGCATAAATGTGTAGCCTTAATACTGTAAATATACTGAAATTCATTAAAAGACATTTTTGCACAGATATAGTTCTAGATCTGATAATGTTCAGGTATTGTACATGTAGGCCATGTTATTCAGGATAACACATGCTTGATTTTTTTTAATTTTTTTATTGTGCCTCATGGCTAATAAAAGGATGAGGATTTGGAGTCGTGGCTTAGCAGCTAGCATGTGGATCTATGGTGCTCATGTTGGCGATGCAAGTTTAAGTCTGGCGCACATCGTGTTCTGATCTCATTCCTTCTTTCTTCTGTTATTTTCTAGTGAATCTCTACACTAAAATGTGTCAATTTAAATAAATGAAGTTATGTTTAAAATGAAAGATAAATTTAAAAGTTAAATTAAATCAAATGCATAATAGTTAAATAAATTTAAAACATAAGTAAATGAATAATTAAATAAAATATAAAACTGGGTATAAAAATAAAATAAATAAAAATAAAATACATGCTAGCTAAAAAAATATATTAAATGTCATGAGGTTTGTAAAATAAAAATGAAATAGTTATAGTTAAATAAAATAAATGTTTAAAGAAGCAGATGAATAATTAAATAAAGCAGATAAAATATAAAACTGCTTATAAAAAATTGAATAAATTGAAATAAAATGCATACGTTAAAAATTAAGTATATGAAATATAAAATTAAATATATTTTTTATAAAAATTTAAATAAATTATAAAATTGTTTAATATAAAAAATGCATGTTTAAGTATATGATTTAATAAGTATATGGATAAATAAATAAAACGATAATATAATAAAATATAAATCTGCTTATAAAAATAAAATAAAATACACAATAGTGAATAAATGTTTAAATAAGTATATCAATTATTAAATAGAATATTAAATAAAACAATACAGTTCAGAAAATTAAAATATACAATAGGTAAGTAAAAAATTTTAAATAAGTAAGAATAATTAAAACCTTAAAATATAATGTAATTTATCAAATTTAAATAAAATATAATAGTTATATAAATAAATGTATAAATAAGTATATGAATAATTAAGTGAAATCTAAAATGAAACTAAATTAAAAAATATGAAATAGGTTATAAATAGTTGTAAATAATAAATAATAATTTAATTTAATAATTTAGCAAATTTAAAAAAAATAAATAATGGAAAACGGTTCATTCGTAGTTGCAAATCTTTATTAAACAACGTTTTGCTCAAAACCCTTTTTGCTTTTCAGGCATTTAAAAAAAACAAAAAAGAGTGATATCCATCTTTAATAGGCTTGTTTTTGGGACACATTTTGTGTGAGTGTGATATATTCTCCCTTGAGCTGCACGTTCACCTGTGAAATCAGCACCTCTGTATCAACAGCTGCTCATCATGTGCTCTGTCTGTCATTCCTCACCTCTCACACCCTTATGTTCCTTTTCCTTCTTGTCTTTCTTCCTTTTTTTTCTCAATCCACCCTCAGTCCTTTTGACCCGTGGCGTAGATTTCTCGTTTTATTGTGTTGGCCCAGGGCCCTGGCCCTGTGTCAGGGGGACATAGCTCAGTGACATTCAGAGTCACTGTGGAGACCGCAAGGGCAGCCCAAGCAAAATGACACAGCGCGTGCTCAGTCGGGACCTCTGCAGCTGGCACCAGCACGTCCCCCCGACCAGCGAACGGAGCACTTGCGTTTCCAGCCAATGGAACGAACAACCCCATTGCCATTCAACCAATGGAACGTTTCCTGTCCTTTTCAGCCAATGGAACGATCCTAAAGCATTTTCAACACCATTGATTCTTCAAACCAGCAGAGACACACTCCCCAAACTCAGTCCTTGTCAGTCACAGCTTTCTGAGAAAAAACTCCCTTTTTTTTTCTTTAAATCTAGCCAGATTTGTCTTATTGACTATTGTTTGGATAATATAGGGATGCACTGATACTAAAAGAATCATTGTTTTTTCATTGTTGTTAAAAATATTACATTATAAAAATTGTAAAAAAAAAAATTCATATTTTTTGTATTATAATTTATAATATGTTTTTATTTTTAATTATGTTATGTTCGATGTTATAGGCCTGAACTAATTTATCTAAAAACTACAAATAATCAATATTTATATTTGCAAATATTAGTTTACATGTTGGCCTAGATATGACTAATTGATTTTCATGATATGTTTGGTATTATATAAATGATAAAATTATAAATATATATATTATTCACTTGTATTTTTATATAATATTATTTAGGTTTTTATTTATAATAATTATTGCAATATTTTAGACCTATACTAATTTGTCTAAAAAAATTCACACACACAAAAATTTCTATTTTTATTAGATAATATTTAATATCTAATATTTATTTCATATTGTGTGGGCCTAATTTGATTTAAACTATAAGTTTGATATTATTTAAGTTTATCTGTGTTAAATAAACACAATTGACAATAAACACAATATGAATAATTATTAATATGCATACTACAACTATGATTATTTGTGTACCTTAGATGAAAATGAAATTATTTTTACATTTCATATGTACAGTATGTCCAAGCTGAAAAACATATCCAACAATGGGACATCAATCTATAATATATATACCGATGCCAATAAATACAAAATAGCCTATTGAAGTACAGTGCATCCCTGTTTGTGAGAATCTGTTTCAGAATAAAAGTGAAGGCCTAAAAATCCCCATTAACCAAAGTGTCTTTGCTGTTTTATGTTTTCGTGTTCAGGAACCAATGTTCAGGAGGCGAAGCGTATCCTGTCTGAGAGCGGGTTGCCCATCACCTCTGCCAGTGACCTCGATGATGCGGCTAGGAAAGCTGTTGCAGCCATTACCAGGAAATAAATGCATATATATGCATTCACACATTCACAAAACAAACAGCGTTATTCTACACATACACCAATAGAGCTGTGGCCTGCATCGCCAATACATAAACAGCCTTACACAGTTCATTCACTGAGAAAACTGCTCACAATGCCTGAGAAGAAGCCACTTCTCTCATCTGCCTTCTGAATCACAGCTACATACCAGCCTGCTAGAGTCATTGGGCTTCCTGCCTAGTTTTTTCCAGGGACAGAACTGTATTCAAGACCCTCTTCACAGCCCCCGAAATTTGAGGTCTCAAATCCGGGGCTGTCGAGGCAACTTGTCCTGAATTTTTGTCAACCGTATGCAGCCTTTTCTATCGTTAAACAAATTACTCTTTAACATTAATTGCCTTACTTTAAGCATTTTTATGGAAAGTTTCTGTTATTGATTAGAAGTATGGATTTATTTTTTCAAATTAAACTATAAAATTGTTAAGATAAATAATAGCTTAATTGCATTCCATATTAATATCCATCGCTTTATGTAAACCATGAACCAATACAGAGTCATGTGGCGGAATAGCCTCGTTTTTATATGACTGAACTGTGAAATACATCTCAAATCTGATATTGATTTCTTAATCTCCATATGACATCACCGTGCCAGTCTGATTTGAGATTTATCTTGTTTCAAAAACGTTTTATGGGTATAAAATTTAAAACTTTAGATTAAGTAATGTCAATTGGTTATTGAACAGTAATGCAATATTGATAAAGTTTCCTGATTACATGTTAAACAGTGCATTATAATACATATGTAATTACATTTTTGTTAAATAAACAGAGTGGTGTAGTTTTTCTACTGTGCCTGTTATGAAGATGTTTTACAAGCTAAACATCCACAATAAATATAAATAGCTTTTTTTCAATCATGAAAGTATTTTCAAAGTTAATGTACATTTGAAATGAGTCAACAATATTGAAAATAAAACAATTTTTCAGTGAAAGCTTTAACGTTTTTTTTACAACACTCCTCTAGTGTTAGAATAATTGTCTGCAAATGAAAGTCTCAAAAGAATAATGTGAGAGAGTGCTCGTTCACGGGCGTTTCCTGAAATCCATCCTTGTCATTGGGTTGAAACATTTAATGGATTATCTGTCAGGCGATCCGAGAGGACACCCGCACCAGATCAAGTGCCTCGAGCAACAGACCTCTGTCTCACTTTCTCCTCGTCTTCTCACACTTTTTCATTCGCTCACTTCTCACTCTTCAGTCTCGCAGTCAAATTGATGGCGAGAATGGTGAAACCAACCCACGCGGCCTGCGAAGTGCTGATTTTTGACCCAGCGATGCCATGACATGGCGTACGTATCCACAAAGTTACATGTGAAGGTGAAGTACGGATGGGTGTAAATCGAGGAGATGGTTCAATAATTGCCTATTTCAAGCTCTTCCTTCAGCGTGTCAAATACGAGTGTGTTGATGGATTACACTGTGGAGTTTGAGTCTTGTTAGAATACGCTCTTGACGCGTCATTGTATAATTCCGAGGTCATTGAATGTGTGTGTGTCGGGCAAGGTAAATGTAATGACCAAAATTAGTGCCGCTTTCGTGTATAAATATAGATGAGCTGAAAACCGTTTGGATCGTCTATCACCAACCCTTAATATGATACTGACTGTGAAGACAACAGATAATAATAGCTAGCTGCCATATTGTAGTTTGAAAGCTATTCCATATCTTGATCTCATTACGTAAAGAGCAATCTTTCTTTATACATCCTTGTATTTGTTCAATTGGAGTTTTGAAAGGATTTCAGTCACTTTTTTTCTCCAGAATGGATGTCAAAACGGTAATTGCCACTTTGGGAATCTGTCTTTTGAGTTTAGTGTGAAAGTGATCGCCAGCTTCTTCACGAGAAGCGCAATTTTCTTCCTGGACAGTAAGGTCAAGTTATCCGTTCAGGAATATTGGTTATTTATTGTGTCGTTTAGAGGTAACTACCACAAATTTATTAGTTCATAAACCCGCAATGTGCTTTGTAGATGGTGTGTCGCTGTTGTATTTGGCTTGTCAGACACTTGGGCTATTCACTCATTATGTGCTGCCAGTTCAGTACGTTATGGTGGGAGTCTAAAATGGACGTCTTGAGCTTTAATACAGAAGTTGCATTCGGTATTACTCGAGGTCAGGTAGAAGTTTCCAGAAAACTTGCCTGAGGAATATCTCTGCCAGTTTCCTGACCTCTTGCTGTCCTTGAGCTTTAGGAGGTATTGTCGTCTAAAGGATTGCCGTCTGTCACTGTAAAACTTCACAAAGAGGCTCGTCTTATGGATTTCTGCACGGCATTATTGCAGCGAGCCATAAAAGACAACGATGGATAGGTTTTACAACAAAGCTGAAGGAAAAATGTTGGCCAAAAGCGCTCTCATGTGGTTAGTTTTATCTAGTCGGTGCTTTATATTCAGGTCTCATGGTTCGGCCATATAGCACAGATGGGCAGAGAAATCCATTTCCCTCTTATAGAATTTCAGCCTGGGATTCTGTAATTGCAGCACTTTAAGATCGATTTAAATTATTCTTTGTCTTCTTAACAAGGAGATGAGTTGGTGGAGGATGAAAAAGAAGGGAGAAAGTTACAAAGTGACACACTTGATCCCTTGTATGAAAATTTATTTCACTTTTTCTGCCTGGAATAATACATTTCACAGTCTTGAATTCTCTGTTCCAGTTTTATTATTGTTATTTGATGCCATGACTGCCATTATTTCGGTTCTTTATTTGTTTCTCATCTGTGTGGCATGCTTTCTGCCTGTCAAAACTTTCACAGTATGTAAATAGCCCAGATCTATACATTCTACCTAGAATATTTTGCATTTTATGTGGAATATTAGGTGGAAAGTTTGATCCAAACAAGACATTTTGACTAAAAAAAGACATACATATTATCTTTACCATCATCTATACTTCATACTCAGTAAGTAAATGTCTTTCCATCTCCTTTATGTAATACATTTTGATCTTTTACTCTAAGTTTGATGAACTCTGCAACTCTACAAATTCATATAACAAATCGACATTTGACTTGTGAAGATATGGTTGCATGAGTTTGGTGCGGAAGACCTTGACTCAACCCCATCAACAATCTTTGGGATAAACTGGTAAGGAGATTGCGAGCCAGGCCTTCATCCAACATAAGTGAATGACCTCTCAAATGCTCTACTGGAAGAATGGGCAACAATTCCCACAGAAACACTCCGAATCTTGTGGAAAGCCCTCCTAGAAGAGTGGAAGGTTATATAGCTGCAATGGAGGAACCAACTCCATTTTAATATCGATGTATTTAGAATCCAGTGTCATTACAGTCCCTGTTGGTGTAATGGTTAGATGTCCCAATACTTTTTTTTTTTTTTATCCATTAAATCTGATAGTGTTTTAAAAGACTCAACTATGTCGCTATGATTCCATATTCAACTTACGAACGATTCTATTAGTTTACTCAAAGCTAAACTTTTTGGGGAAGCACCTAGTGGCTTTACTAACATCTCCACCCACACTTGTCACATGCTCTCTCTTTTATCTGTCCATGTCTTATAGAGTTAGAATCAGTCTTTTCAGGAACTCCTGCTCTTACTGTTTCAATCACAATTGTACTTGTTCTATATCCTCATTTATATTGTAAAACTTCCAAATGGTTGTCACTCCTTTCTCATTCTCTCATTTTATTCACTCCCCCCTCACCAGCTGCGGCTGTATATTATTCTCCTTTGTCAACGAGCGCTTAATGGCCCTTTATTAATTAAACGAGGATGCAACAAAGGTGCTGACTGAATACACTGCTGGCAGTCAACCGTGCCGTCTTTTCAAATATTTGTTTGTTTCTTTTTGTTTGACAAACTTTCTTCTGCTGCAAACTTTTGACAGTGATTTGTATGTGTATTTGTGAGTGCTTCTCTGATCCAATTAACTACAAAGAGGTATCCAGAGAGACGGCTTCAATAAAGAGGAAATCAACTGATGGCTGACACTAATTAAAAGCTCATTTCATGTGACCTCTGAAAAAGCCTCTCTAATTAAAACAGAAGTGAAAGCAGGAGCGTTTGGTTTAAAACGGCCCAATAATGAGATGTTGTAGCGTCCTGGTGGAGTTTGGAGCAGGTGCGATGATGACATAAACACACACCCGACACAAAAACACACTGGAAAAACAGCCGACACGCTGATGCATTCAGATCAGATGGCTAGAGAAATGCAAATAGTTCTGCTATTCTTTTTTTAGCCAATATGTGGTGCTGCACAGGTCAATCAGACTTGAAGCAGTGCATGCCTGTTAGATATTTTGTCCGACTTGAGACCGTGCCGACGCCACATCACTATAATATAAGCCGTCAAAGCACCGTGAGAGCGATTCGAGAGTAGTCTGCTGACTAAGCCGCAAAGCTTCTCCAAAGTGGCTACGCAAGCGTTGCTGACAACGACACGGCTGTTCCACGATATGCCGGATTCACCGATAACAACAACGTGTTTCTCTTGTTTATTCTGACACCTTCGCTAATGCTCACAAAACAGTAAAATCTCATGTAACCATGTTATATTGTGTCATGTTTATCAAAAGAACATTGTTAAAAATATATAGAGCCCATTTAATAGGTATTTAAAAACTATAGCCTTATGTTGAACTTTATTCTTGTATCAGATGGCACTGTTTTAGGCAGTGTTTCTGTAGCTTCATGAACACGTCTATATGTTTGAAAAATATTGTATCTAATCCACTATATCAAGTACTCAAACACTGCACGATCGTCACTTCGACAAGCAGAAAATGTCCGACTTTACGAGTTCCGCCTCTGACTGCAAGCACCATTTCTCGCCGATCGGTCTGCACAGCTCCGCATGAAGTTGGACACATCTTTTCTCTTGAGTTGCAGCATAGAAAGAAAATAGAAAATAGGTGTGTTCGACTTGAAGCAGACCGATCATTGTATGACATCAAATTACCAGGAGAGTGAGCAGGGTTTCTCATCGTATTTTGATGCCATACAGCGATCGGTCTGCTCAGAGCCACTTTAAGTTCAACACACCTATCATGTTTAATGCTTTAAAGTGAATGTCCATTTCATGTTCTTAAAGTCCCTCTGCAGTCAATAATTGTATCACCTAAAATCCATCTTTGATAATCAAAATGACACTTTTAAATGTTTTTTTTCCCTGTGAAAATTATTTCTTCATGCCTTAAAATAGCTTGATTCTAACTCTACACCCTTGCTTCATTTAGTATACCTGGAGCCATGAATATGCAAATTATCCCCTCCTCCACTCAATCACACCAGCTCAGAATACCTGATCCACTCGGTGAACTGTAGCAAATGCTGAAGGCAAGTGGAAATATTTATTTAATTCAGCCATATATGTTTGCATTAGAAACTGATTCAGAAGAAGTTGTAGAGCAAATTATACAGGTTTGTCTACAAGTCGTTGTATACAGCATCATAACAGACACATAACAGCAATTGATATGATTAGCCTTTGGCTTGACTACGTTATCAAACAGCTAATAATGTGTTGCTAATATTACACAAACAGCTGCCCCTAGCTATCCTTTCTTCTTCACATGACACATGACTATTTATATACAATCATCATCCCCCTTTTAAATAGTTACTTTATTTGTTGTATAGCCTGAAATAAAACCTCATTACTTTTAGTTTGTATTTCGTTAGTTCTTGTGTTCCTTTGTTTGATTTTTCCACCTCTCCTTTGTTTCCATGGTTTCAGATATGATTAGTTTGTTCCTTATTTGTGTCAGTACTCAAGTTCCTCCTGTTCCTGTGTTTAGTGTCTGGTCTCGTTTGCAGTAACATTGTGTTGGAGTATCTTCTGTCTTGCCCTGTGGATTTAGTTTATTAAAACTTTATATTTTGAACTTGGTCCAGATCTTCATCTATCTGTCTGCACCTTGATGACAGAAGACAGGACCTAAGATGGAATACGCTGCAAAATTTGCTGCGTTGGCTCAGATGAGCCACGATTTATTGGGTTACATGGAGAATTTATGCTGTCTCGCCATCACCTGCCCCTATGATGACGAGACCCTGAAATCATTGTTTTGGATTGAGACAAACTATCACCATCCTGTTGACCTCCCAGAAAACTTGGGACTAGACTCGAGGGAATTCATCGTCAGGTGTACGGAGAGCGTCAATTCCTGGTTCCAAATATCCAGAGCCCAGCCCACCACCACCCTCGACTGCGGAGACTTCATGAGTGCCCCCCGCAGATGGACAGCGACCACCCGCCACCATGAGTGAGCCAGAGCCCAAAGAAGCGAGAACAGCACCAACAATCGCCCTGGAACCTGAGCCCCAGAGTAAGTCTGACCAGCGGTGTGAATCAGCAGCTGAGGGAATAATGGTGGAGGAGACCGAGGACTGGCTAAAGGATATGGATATAGAGGTACTGCCTCCCACCCTATATCACCCTGTTCTGAATCATCACTGTTTCAAGACATGACTGAGATTGTTTCGTTGTCTTGTTAAGAAGTGGGGTTAATGTTATTGATCACGTCAAGATTACCTCTGCTGGATGCTTGCACCCCTTCGTTTCCCAGAGGAAAACCTTGCACCTCTTCGTCTCCCCCAAGAAAACCTTGTTGTGAAGTGCAGCCTCAGGTCATGCAACCACCAGCCTCGCCTGAGCGGGAGGATCCTGTGGCTCTGCCTCCGGCCTCTGATCCCTTCACTACACTTCAGTCCTTCAATCTGTCGGCTTCGATTGGCTCCTTCCACCTTCGGTTCCACTAGAGACCCTCGACCTTGTGGCTCCACAAGGTTCTTTCATCCCTCTGGCTTCCCCTTGGTCAGTCATCACTCTGCTTATGCCACGGACTTTCGAACCTTCCATTGCGCTCAGTCTTTCCACCCCTATGGCTACAGTGGGTCACTCCTTCCCTCTGGCTCCACCTCTGTTACAATGGCTCTGCCTCAGTCCTCGGGGACTCCGGCTTCACATAAGACCCTCATCACTGGCCGTCTCCCAGATGTCATAGGCCATAGCAACATCTTGGCTCCTCCTTCCGTCAACTCCACCATGGGCTGTCATCACTGTGAGATCTGGGTCGGCTTCATGAAGCACTTACCATCATTGCCTCTGAGGTTTAGTTGTCGTCCTCCTGTCACCATGCCTTCGTCACCTCCTCGTCCACCTCCAAAAACCCCACTGTCCCTCTTTCTCCTCTTCAGTTGCGGGCAGCACGAGGTCGCTCGGCAGGGGTGTAATGTCACCGGTAGTCTCAGTCAGTTTAGTTTTCATGGACTTTTAGTTTGTATTTCCTTAGTTCCTGTGTTCCTGTGTTGAAGAATCTTCTGTCTTGCCCTGTGGATTTATTTTATTAAAACTTTGTATTTTGAACTCGATCCTGATTTTCATCTGTCTGTCTGAACCTTGCTAACAAATGGTTGGAAAAGTCATCAGTTCCCTGATTTTAATGCTTTATGTCTCTACTAGCGTTTCACACCTAGATTGAGGAATATTTGCCCATTCTTCATTTGATCAAGTTCAGGAAAATTCCATGGTGAGCGGCAGTTGACTGCTCTCTTCAAGTCCTTCCACAGATTTTCTAATGCATTTAAGTCAGGGCTATGACTTGGCTACTCAAGGATATTCACCTTCCTATCCTTAAGCCGTTGTTCTTTTGGCAGTATGTTTAGGTTCATTGTCATTTTGGAAGATGAATGACCTGAGGAAAAACAACCCCCACAACATAATGCTGCAACCACTATGCTTCGCAGTAGGTATGGTGTGTTTTGGGTTGGTGTGCTGTGTTTGCTTTCCACCAAACAAAGAGCTTGGAGTTCAGTCCAAAAAGGTCAATTTTGTTCTCATCAAACCATAGCACCTTTTGCCAGATGGCATAAGAGTCTCCCAGGTGTGGTTTTGCATACTGCAAATAAGACTGAGTGTGGCATGGCACTTTTTCAGGAAAGGCTTCTTTCTTGCCACCCTGCCATACAGGCCAACTTTGTGTAAAACTTTTCTGATAGTGGTCACCTGTACAGACCGACCAGTCCCAGCCATAAAGCCTTGCAAGTCCCTCAAAGTTGCCTTTGGCCTCTTGGTAGCTTCTCTGATCAATGTTCTTCTGGCTCGGTCTGATCTAAGCAATGTGTTGGCGGTGCCATATGCTTTCCACATCTTAATGATGCTCTGAACAGTACTCAGAGGGATAGTTAAAGCCTTCAAATTGTTTTTGTGGCACTCTCCTAACATGGTGAATTCTTTGCCGTACCATGCACTACGAACAGTGGAATCTTCAAGAAAGAGCTGGTGTCATTCTGAAGTGATCAAAACCACTACAATTGATGTCAGTCTATTAGCCTGGTGTTTGATCTGGAAGTTGATTGGAAGTTGAAACCAGTCATTTCTCTAAATAAAACAACGTTTGACTTAATTTATTTTATTGTGCAGGATGTAATGTGACCAAGGTAAAGATTTTCACAGTGTATGGTAACTTTCTATAGGCACTGTGTGTGTGTGTGTGTGCGTGCGTGCGTGCGTGTGTGTGCGTTTTTGCAATTTATGAGGACAAATTTATATAATGGCATGACATTTGACAATGACATTTCAGTCTTCATATTTAAAATAGCTTTAAAAACATACTAAATGTTTTATTAAAAATGTAAAAATGCAGAATGTTTTCTGTGATGGGTATGTAGTGTAGGGGAGAGAATATACAATTTGTACAGAATAAAAACTATTATGTCTATGGAATGTCCTCACTTTGATACCAAAACAAATCTGTTTGTGTGTGTGATCTTACAGTTTTTACAATTGAATTCTGTAATCATTGATGTGATGCATAAACCCAGATGTCACAAACACCCTCATGTTGAATCAAAGGACAAAGGTGACTTTCTCTTTTTGCCCATTGTTTCTTCAATCTCCTCCTCCTGCTATTCTGCTCTGTGAATATATAAAGCTTGCGCATGTCAAATGTCATTGGGATAAAATAACTCTGAGCGTGTGGCACGGCGTGGCGAGTGTGTTGGGTGCAATTGGAGGAAGAGTGGGCTGTCAGCAGTGGTTTGGGCCGTCTGATGAAGCAGGTCTGTAATGAGATGATGAAGGCTACATATACAGCGCAGCACCTCTCCACAAATTCTGAAGGTGATGAGGGCTGGCATCCTCGCCCGTGATGAGAGTTCCCTGCTGTTTTGCACTTTGATGTGTGTATGTGCACTGTGAAGAAAAGGAACAGATTTGTGAATTTGTTTGTTTTGTTTAGTCTAGAGGGTTTACACTAATAGAATGAATGTTGTTTTAAGCTACTCTTGCTTGCACCTGCTGCACAAATGGAATGCTGCATTGGTGATGAGCAGTGGCGGCGCCAGGCCGGGGCTTGCTGTGCCTATAGCCCCACCAGAAATGTGCTGAGCACAGGTTAATCTGTGTTTAAAAGCGGTGCAACACGACTCCATTTAAAATAAAACCCAGACCAACAAATACTTGATTAGTGTTAAACTTTGCTTAATTTTGAATCCTTATTGGTGCAGCCCACCCTATGTTTTCACGATAGCTTTGTAAAAAAAAATCATCCCGCTGTTTTTAGTGATTGAAATCACTGCAGGTGGAGTATATGGATCACAAGTGCCCAAAACTTGCATCTTGTTTACATGGTTTTTTTTTAAGATGGAAAATTGACAGGGCTGTGCTGCAGCTTCATGGGTGTTCTCCACAACAGTCACGTGACTGAAAACTATGAATAGCGATCAAGCGCCTCATCAAGCACAATGGAATATGAAGCAAAAGAAAAATGACCACGGACTTTAGACACAACTCGGAATAGTTCAGAAGATAACAACAGAGATATTGTCCTCTTGTGATCTGCTAATTTGCCAGTAGCTACCCTAATCTTTTTGAACATTCACTCACTTTATATATAATATAGATTTAATATTAATTAATTAATTTATAATGCGCTTAATTTATTGCACTTTGTTCTCTGTAGCTAGCCTAGTGTTTGTGAAAAAATGAATAGAAAATATCGTTTTTGATATAAACATGTAGATTCATGCATTAAACGGGCGTCTTTGACCATTGCATCTCATCTGCTTTTTCAGTTTCCCGCGCCGCGTTTTAAAATGCCTTGTCAAAAGTTCAACTTCTGAATGCACATGCATCCATCCATCCATCCATCCATCCATCCATATATGCATACATAAATACATACACATGCATTCATTCATGCATCCATCTATACATACTACATGCATACATAGATGGATGAATGAATTAAATACAGGTTTTACAATAACTTGTCAAGAAGGCAATAATATGTAAATTATTAAAAGATTTTGTTTCTATTAAAATATTTCATAAGTCATAAGTCAATACAATTTACATTAGTTTTTTAATACTACTTGTCACTCTATAATGCTAACTTATAATAAAATTATAAAAATACAAAACAGGAGCATTTTAAAAGTGGTCTCAGACTATTGGAGTACATTGCAGTTAAATGGGGACTTGCACTTGCATATTAAGTGCGTTCCTGATAATGAAGTATATGAAGTGCCTCAAGAAACTTTCCATTGAAAACTTTCACTGTAATCCAACAGCCGTGTCAAACAGGTGCATCTCATAACCCTGCCGTCAAGTCCTGATCCATGGCCCTCAGATAGATCTCACAGCAGCCATTCCCCCTAAACGCTCTCATTACTTACATCCACTAGATATTTCAGACACTTCCAGTTGTAAAATTCTCCATTACACGGGTCAAGCAGGGGCAATGAGAGATGAATAACTGTCTGGTCTGCTGAAAAGGCTCAACTAGAATATTTCCCTCCCGCTAAAAATCTGTCATCACTTTGATTGCATTTTAGCGGAGACTTATTCACAGGGACAAGTGTGGCTTCTTCTTTTTCATTTTTTTAAGAGGCCTGTTTTTTACCGGGATGAGACTCCTGCCTCTGCACATTTATTCAGCAGTCCATTGCAAAAATGAGAAGAGAGCGCAAATGAAAACCTAAAAGAAAAAAAAGGAGGAGGGAAGAAAACACTCAGGTCAGTATCTCATCTCGCAGAGATTAAAAACTCATCTCTCAGACTAGTGCGGCGTTATTTAGGCTGATTTGCGAAGCTCTCCATGCAAATTGCGAGGTGATTAGTTGTCGTGTTGGACTGGTGGAACAGCGAAGGGGTTAGGACACTTTGTCCCCCCGTCCAATTACAGCTGCCTGTAGCACAGGATGACGGCCAGTCTGTACGCCCATGCCATTAAGTAGAAAGCGGAGAGCCCTTCCTCACACACATGCAGATCTGTGGAGGAATTACATGACTCTGTGTTTTCCATCCTGTGTGGGCTCATGGCATCCTCTTTTACTCAAGATTTAATGAAGAGTAAAGCAGGAAACAAATCCACACACTAGCCACTGGATACTTATAATTACACTACAGAAAAGCTTTAGAGATGCACAGCAGTTGGACAATGAAACTGAAACACTGGCCAATCCAATGTTGGAGGTTTCACGCCTATATTTGCGCGGCCTGGTGGCCAAACTTCGCTGACTGCACATCAGTAAAAGCAGAGAGTGAAGGTCGAGTTACCAGAGCAATAGCACTGCTGCACATAAAATATTGCTATCCACTCAACATAATGGGAGACATATCTATGAAAGCCCGTTTCTGCCGCTGAAAAAAGAAAGATTATTGCGACTTTTTATCTCACAATTCTGACTTTTTTTCACACAATTGTGAGATATAAACTCGCATTTCTGACTTTTTTTTTCTCAGAATTGCGTGATATAAAGTCACAATTGCGAGTTATAAAGTCAGAATGCGAGATATAAAAAAAAGTCAGAATTCTGACTTTATAACTCGCAATTGTGACTTTATATCTCACAATTCTGTGAAAAAAGTCGCAATAATCTTTTTAATTTTTTTTCTTTAGTGGCAGAAACAGGCTTCCATACATATCTGAGTTCAAAAGAGGATAAATTATTAGTGCGCTCATCTGTGACCAGGACAGCAAGTTTTTTTGGTGTATCGAGAGCTATGTATATTTAGCATAATGTTGGCATACCTCCACGAAGGACGAAGCATTTTGTTACGTCTCATTCTAATAAGAATAGGGTTTGTCGTGAGTTTGGTGGTACACAGGAAACCAACCCCAGCCGTCAGATTACCACAGACATAAGTAAGATCCACAAATGATTTATTAAATTGGAAATAAATAGTTAAATAAAGGAGCCATGGCTTCAGGATGTCCCAAGGCCAAAACAATAAACAAAACAGCTTACAAATAAAACTAACCCCCTGAAAATAAACAAATCACAAATGAGGTCAAAAATAAATGGCAAAAGATAACAAGTGGTTTGGAATTCTGTTAGCGGGAGAAGGAATCCGGAGCTCCTCACGCCATAAGGCCAACGCCAGAATGAGCTCGCCATTTTCCCAGAGCGCTGCCCTTTTGAAAGACAGAGCTGCAGCAATCACGTTCAGGTTCAGCCAATGACGCTTCACTTCAGCAACCAATCCCTCACACAGACATGTAGAAAAAAAAAAACTCCACACAGAAAACCGATGCCGAATATCATAACAATATCCAACAGCAGTAACTGTTGATGCAAGAGGAAGCTGTCTTGAAAGCTACTGACCCGGATTGTATCCAAAAAACAAAACCACAGCTTTCCAACTCACAACAGAATTAAATGCACAACTCAAGTATCCATTTTCCACAAAAATTGTTCATAGGGGTATCCTGAGAGTCAATATTCATGGCCGAGCTGCCATAGCTAAACCTTTGGTCACTGTTGCCAGTGCCAAATGTTGGTTTCATTGGTGCTGACAGTGCAAATCTTGGGCTGTAGACATTGTGAAACATTGTTCTCTGATGAGTCAATTTTCAATCTCTGGGAGTTACAGTGTGGAGAATCCCCAAAGAGGCTCAAAACCCCGACTTTTCGTGCCCAGAGTGAAACGGGGGTGGATCAGTGATGGTTTGGGCTGCATTATCATAGCATTCCCTACTGTGCTTGATGAACGCTTCACTGCCAAGGACTACCAGACCATTCTGGAGGACCATGTGCACTTAATGGTTCAAACATTGTACCCTGAAGGGAGTGTCATGTATCAGCATGATAATGCACCAAGAAAGTTTGTTGGAGAAAATGGTTTGATGAACACGAAAGTGAAATTTAATTTTGAGCCACTTTGGGTTTTTTGGAGGAACGAGGCAGAAAACGTTTTCCTCCTCCAGCATCACGTTGTCACACACTTCCACAGTTTTGGAAGAGGAATGGTTCAAAATCCCTCAGGCCATTGTGAAGGACTATCTGTCTGTATAAAACTTCTTATGGCTTCAGAAAAATTGTAATATAGCAAATGGACTTCTTTTATGATGCATTTATGGTCACTGTCCACTTTTAGGGGAAGGAAAAAAAAATTGATGCACTATTCCTTCCAATGCTCTGCTCAAACACCTAAACCCATACCAGATTAGTATGCAATATTATCAACAAATGCTGACTATATAGCTGATGATCACTAGCATGTCCTTTTGAAATTCACATCTCAGACTGGTTTAATCATCTTTATTGGTTTGAAAACTCTATTAAAAAAACTCTAGACTCTTAGATCCATGTCACATTATGCTGATGATGTGCTCTTACACATGAAAAATTCATAAATCTGTCTGCACATACCATTTCTTACTAGCTTGCCTACTTCACTTTGTTTTGCTGAATAAACATAACCACACGTATACATGACATCCCTTATACAGACATGATTAACATAGATTTGATCAAGTCATCATACAAAACATTTTCACAGTGCCCAATTGAGTATTTTATTTACATGTATAGGCAGAAGGAAAGGGGGAAAACACTTTTTATACAGTATATATACAGTGTTGGGGGTGATGCATTACTTGAGTAACATAATCAGATTACTTTTTCAAGTAACTAGTAAAGTAACGTATTATTTTTAATTTTACAACAAAATATCTAAGTTACATTTTCAAATAAGTAACGCAAGTTACTTTTTCACTGACAGACAGCTCTCCTGTCCCCATGTTGATAGAAATAAAGTGCAAAGCGCAAACCTGTAATAATGAACTATATTAAAATAGACAAATATACTTTATGTATTTAATCTTACTTTATTAACCAAGCTCTTTGCTCCTGACCTTCAGTGATCTAATTCAATCATACTACTAAGCACAAATTACTTTAGATTTAGAAATAAAAGTTTTGAGCTTCTCCTGTATCCTATTCTTCTTTAATCCAGAATGGCAGCACAGCTGAAAGATTTGTTTGAGCTGCGCCCTCTACTGTACAGGTGTAAATATGCATTTCATTTCACCTTTGTTTCGAAAGGGCCTTAACATTTGCCAAAAAAAATATAGAATTTGTTTTGTTGTTAGCAACCAATCCCAGCCCAGGTGAGAAAAAGGAATGCAAAAGTAATGTAATGCATTACATTTCAAAAAAGTTGATCCTGGATAACATTCCTGTCTGAAAATTTAGACCTAAGCATACCCATAAGTTATCCCTAAAATCAGAGGTAAATGATAGGTGAATAACACTGATATAGAAGCACCTAAGCCTGGTTGTGACCAATACCATGGTTCTTACAAATTTTGTGGTAATATTCACAAGTGAACACAAAAAATAGAATTACCAAAAGTAAAAAGCTAAACATAAACACTACACCATCTTATATAATGCGAGCGTAACCCTAAAGACATGCCATAAACATGCATTTACAACAATGCTTTTGCATCATTTTATATTCTGAACGTTGCCATATAATGAAGTGGCTGAATAGACTCTGCTTAAATATCCTCTCATACACTGACATTTGTAACCAGACCTACTGACATCTTCGAGCAGTAGCCGCTTACATGAATTCTTTGTATGGAGTCTCTTCATTCCATGAGGTTCATTTTACAAATGCAAGCAACTGATCCTTAGTCCGTGATAATTTATTTTTCAGGGGGGTTACTTGCCCAGTTAAAGCAAATTATCTCCCCCAACATTCGAGAAGATGTTAAATGAGTCTGCAGCTTCTCTTTGAGAGGGAAATGCTGGGGAATGGATGTGAATATGATGTAATGGTGCTCTGAAATTCTAATGGTTTCACAAATCATTAAAACATTCTGCCCGATCCCTTTTTAATGAACGCCCACAGTCGTGGAGTAGCTGAGATGAGAGACGAGATGAGATTCGATATTCATGCTGGGTTGTTGTCTCATTAACCTTAAATTATGCAAGCTAATGCAGTTCAAACTACCCATCATGAAAAGGCACTTTCTTCTCTTTTAAAATGGGCGAGGAAAAGTCCTTTCAAGTTGGACTTGATCTCCGAGGGTCATGTCTGTTTTTCTATTTAAAGCTGCATTCTGTGAGTTTCTCACTTTTAATGAGTCTGCTGCGCGGGATCGCTGCCACAGAGGTGCAGCTCGTGAAATACACACAGTTTGCTCTATATTATAACAATATTCACAGGTCACTGTCACGCTCGCGAAGTTTATATGAACTGATTATTCCGTTCCTCGTCCTTTTCCGACCATTGATAACCCAACTCCAATTAATAGCTCGAGCCATCATGCTATAGTAATTGCCTGGGGCTTTTCCTTTAATAACTAAGAATATTTATCTCCTTTCTTATCGGTAGCTTGACTGGATCAATATGGATTAGAATTTCACACAGAATCAGATGTCTCCCTCGGTAATTTACAAGGGTAAAACCCACAAGGATTGTTTTTTTCGAGAGCGGTATTAATTACGCTCTGCATGTTTGCTTATTGTATTTTTGTTAGATTTAAAATTAGATACAGTAGCATCGCAACTCGGGTATTACCATTCAAACTGACAAAGAGCTGGAAAAGGTGATCTGGTTATTGTTTTCTGTTAATGTAGATAGTGTTGTACACTATTGTCTTTCGATGACAGAAAAGTTGTGAAAAAAATCACCACCTATAGAGTCACCTAACCATGTTCTATCTCTCTAATATAAAATGTTGTCTAGTTTAGCAAGTTTAGAAGTGTCAAAGGAAATTCTCAGGGAAGTTCTGGGAAACCCCAGGTATCTTAATCCTTTCAATCTGCATGCATTAAAGCGAGTAGCACTGCATATGAGCTATGCCTCTGGACACCTAAAGGTGCCAAAATTTCTGCTTTGTTTGAGATTCCAGTTTTTGGGTGACTATAGATATATGCCATATCAGTAGACGACCTTAGGAAGAATTTTTTTTTTTTACATCTAGCTGGATATGTGTCTTGAAAAGTGTCAAAAATCTTTCGTTTGATTCATGGCTTATAACACTTTTTTTTTTTAAATCCCTATGAGAGAAATTAATGGAAAAAATACTTCAGGAACCAACAGTGCTTAAAAAGTTGTATATACAGTATATACCAAGGCAAAATGGTATATGGCCATGGTAGAAACCTTGTTTGTTTTGTTTGAAGACCCAACCTTGGGCCATTATATGATTTATAGCAGGGACAGTCAGGTTTTTATTTTTTATTTTTTTTATTTGTTGGTATTTGAAAGAATCCATGATGCCATGTATCTGAACAAGATGCCCAGGATCTCCAGCAGAAAATTAGGCCCACAACATTAAAGATATATTTTTACTTTGCATGGGGTACTTTTTTTATCCCTGTGTGCACCAAACCTATCTTGAGTGTTTGCTGCCAAAAAGCCTATATTTTGTTTCATCTGACCACACACACACAGCCATTTGGGGTATGTTTATGGGGTAAGGGGTTAGTAAGATTATTTAAAAATAAATTAAGGCCCAGTTTCACAGACAGGTCTTAGATTAAGCCGGGATTATGCCTTAGTTCAATGAGGGAATTTAGGTACGTTTTATAAGCGTGACATTGAAAAAAAACATTACTGGTGTACATCTTGAGACAAAACATTGGCGCTGACATATTTTAAGATATATTATTGGAAGTTGTTTTCAGTTAAAACAGCTCAAACATGCATTTTAGTCTGGGGCTAGGCTTAAACCTTGTCTGTGAAACCAGGAGTAAAACTTTTATACAGCAAAGATGCATTAAATTGATTGAATTTTAGTTTGTGTGTGTTTTATTGTCATCAAAAAATGCATCACGGTTTCCCAAAAATAGTAAGCAGTACAACTGTCTTTAACACAAGCATATAAGAATGATTTCTGAAGGATCATGTGACACTGAAGA
Organism: Zacco platypus; assembly: GCA_038088235.1. Lineage (NCBI taxonomy): Eukaryota > Metazoa > Chordata > Actinopteri > Cypriniformes > Xenocyprididae > Zacco > Zacco platypus. Next base: position 14,439,492 of record CM076064.1, read on the forward strand.
CTGGAGTAATGATGCTGATAATTCCATCACGAGAATACATTACATTTTAAAATAAATTCAAATAGAAAACCGTTGTTGTTTTTACTCTATTTTTCTTCAAATAAATATAGCCTTGGTGAGCATAACTTCTATAAAATAAAAAAACTTGATTAGATGGTAATAATTCCAGCAATATTCCTCCTACAGCAGCTGCAGCATTCACTGTGTTTTCGCTGTGTTTTAACACACACTCTCTCTCTCTCTTCCCTCAACCTCCCTCTGGCTCATTCCCTCACTTTGTCATGCCTCGCTATTCCATAGATGACGATACATCAAATATTTATAAAAAACAACCTCTGAACACAGTCATTAGTGTCAAGGTTTAATATGGCACTAATTCAGCAATTCCCACCTCACTGGCAGCTTTTTCCAAAGTAGGAGAGGGAAGTATGCCAGTGAGCTCTGCTTTCCAAACTCTTACTGCCAAGGGCAGAGCATCCAAATATCACGCAACACACCCTACCTTGCAAAAATTGTTTGGATTTCTCCCCCTTCTGCCAATTCTGTTTGATGTGATGATCCTATTTTTTTTTTAAGTCAGTAAAATGTTAAACCCTTCACAGTTTGCACTGACAAGTATACGTATGTTAGTTATCTTAAAATACCCTCTAGGGTTATCTCATTTGTATTCATACTTAATGTCACCATGAAATCAAAAGCATCATTTTTTTATGAAATGTTGCAGTATTAATTATAAATGATTTGTCAACAATTTTAAATAATCAGTATCTCACATACAGTATTTAAATTATTGTAAACAAAATGTTTAGTTTTTAATGCTGTGAAGCATATATGCTAATATATGCGTGCTAGCACCACACTTTCAAATAGACCCTACTTACAAATATTAATGAGATCACATCTAAACACCATCACATTGTCTCAGAAGAGGCAGCTAAAACTTCTTAAACTGTGAGCCCGCAGCATTTCAGGTTATTAATTACTAGCCAATTACTTAAACAAATACGCAACATTAAGCGGCTAATTTAGCCGCTAATGCCAGAGCAGATGGATGTTGCAGGAGTGAATGAACAGCCCTGACTACAGCATTGTAATAAGTGGGCAGAATGAAGCCAAGCACTGCACGCTTCCCCTCAGCTAGCTAGCGCACCTGTAGTGCGCGCTAATCACCCGGCATATTAGCAGCCCGCTGGATCGAGTCGCATTGGGCAGCATTTTGCATATGTTCATGTAGCCTGCTTTAACTGAACTTGGTCAATTTAATTAAAAATGTGATCGTTCAACTGCAAAGTCTGCATCTGGTGAGCCAAAGAGCAGTTTGTCTTAAGATTGTTTTATTTTCTGTTTAAGCTAAATAGGTGTTAGCTTATTTGGTGTAGTCATGTTCGGCAGGTTAGCGAAACAAAAGATTAGTGAAGCATTACTCTGTCAGGTAAATCTAGGTGGATATCGCAATAATAGAGAAGCATATATTATTCAAATGATCCTAAGCTAATCAACATTCAGTAAACAGTGGTCGAGATGATGAGCCATCAAAGGGTTTACCAAAGCAAACAGAGAGGTAATGATGCCATATTATAACTAGTTTTCAGACAAGACAAAGTATGGCTGATAAAAATGTTGCATTTCTCACTTCATGAAGGTCTATAACAGTATTTTAGCGAAGGTTCATTGTAAAGCAATTTGATTAGTTTTCTCCATAGACTTCATGAAAGTGTTTTAAGCCTTCAGTCAGCTTCTAGATAAATCACAATTATTGTATTTTAAAATCTAAACAAAATTCAGAGGTACAGAACTGTTTACATTTAAAGGAATGAATAAATGAATGACAATTTGTATAAATCAGCAACACTATAAGACTATTTGACAATTGGGGTTATGAAAAGGGTCCTTGGAAAACCCTAGTCTATGGGAAAACCCCTATTAGCAGTACTATCTCAATGAATGGCAGTCAATGGAGAAAGATACATTACGTCATCTACCAGCAAGGACTAACCATGTAATGCAAATACAAAAAGCTTTGTGATTCTTCACCAGCCAAATACCATTACCATTTTTGAATCTCACATATTCAATTTAAAGAGAATTTGTTTGTTATCACACAGGATACACTGACATGAAGCTATAATTTTACTCATCTCTCAGGTGTAGTGTGAAACATGTAATGTTTTTGGCTAAGACTCTCATTTAGTATTCATGACATGATTTCAACTACACTGGCAGCTTCAACATGACAAAATTCACACTATAGATTTTGTCTGCTCCGTGTCAAAACCCAAGGAAGAACAGTCTGAACAGTCTTTTTTCTTCTTCTGTGCCTTTGCTGTGGATTTAACCTTCATTCAGGAGTAAGCGTATTGGAAGTGAGAGAGCAGTGATAGAAAAAATGATGGGGGACCTTGGCCTCCCAGAAGTGACTCTCGACCCGCACCTCTCGGGATGCTTCACACACACAACGATTGATCTTTTTGTCTTACACTTCACTGTTAAAAGAGAGAGAGAGAGAGATTAAGAAATTGGAGGTGACAGTTTGCGTGGCTTTTTTTAGTTTAAGTAATTTACATTATAAATGTTGGCTCTGACCTTATGTCAAGTGTGTGTGTGTGTGTGTGTGTACTTGTTTTCTTTACATTGTGGGGACCAAATGTCCCCACAACGTAAGTAAAACCAGAAAATCTTGACATAGTGGGGACCTTTTGTTGGTCCCCACTAGGAAACAAGCTTATGAATCATACATAATTATCTTTTTTGAAAATCTAAACTTGCAGAACATTTTATGTGAGGGTTAAGTTTAGGGGTAGGGGTGAGGTAGGGGGACAGAATGTAGTTTGTACAGTATAAAAACCATTACGCCTATGGAAAGTCCCCACAAAACACATAAACACAACGTGTGTGTGTGTGTGTGTGTGTGTGTGTGTGTGTGTGTGTGTGTGTGTGTGTGTGTGTGAAATATAATTAGTAATTAGCTGTAAATTAGTACTTCAGCAAGGAAGAATTAAAGTGATCAAAAGCAACAGTAAAGGCATTTATAATATAACAAAAGATATATAATATTTATCATTATATATATATATATATATATATATGTAATGTATTATTTCTATTTTGTTCTGCAACAAAAGACATTTTAATATAGGCTATATCATAATAAATCTAGTATATTGCAATTCAAAGGCTGCTCTGACATGCTTTATGCGTGTTATGAGAACTTCAGAACATTAAAAAACAACTGCAGTATTGAAGTAAACCTTTGGGTTTTTTCTGCAGTATTTGCTTGATCTAAGAATCATGTGTCACAGTGTTCATTTCCCATCTCACCGATCACAAGTGTGTGTGTGTGTGTGTGACTCTGCAAAGTGTCGTATTTCATACACTGTCATGCTCATCAAGTACTATGGTTTTAAAATATCTGGTGGTTGATGCTGCGCTAAATTAGAGTCGACATGGTAGGTTGAAGCAGCTTTGAGGTTATTGAGGAGCCTGTCTGTCGGGTCTGTATTTTAAGCTCATTACAAGCATCAACTCTCATTTTCTCTGAGACTGTAAGAGATACGGAGACAAATGGTGAGAGATAGAATGAATAACTGAATAAATATTAGTCAGGGCTCTTCTCTGGGGTGGGCTGCCAGTGTTTCTTAGGAGACTGAGAGAGACTGTGAGAGAGAAGGAAAAGGACTCTCATGAGACAAATATAGAGGAAGAGGATGTGGTAAAATCTCTCATGGGGGAGAGTAAAGTACAGTATCTAAACCCCTGAAGCGGAGAGCAGATCTCTCTCTGTCCCTGTGGATGGTTCTACTGTATTTCAATTTTTGAGCATGATAGCATAAATCATCTTCAGTCTGCTGTCTTCCTCTTCTCTCTGCTGACTCGCACACAGCCCACGTATATTAAAACTTTATACAGTAATGAAAATACATTGCACTTTCACAAAGATACCAGCCATTAAAAGGTGTCATATCACTTAAGACTAATATGACCTCATAAACAGAGAATATTGCTCGCTAGTATAATATATATATATATATATATATATATATACATGTATATATAATACAGTGAGTTTCAATGAATCGACTCAACGTTCCTTTGTTACTAGTTATAAAGTGACGTGCCTATACGGCCGAATCACAGCCGTGCTGATATACATTCATATCGCACGGCTACTGAGATATTGCGTTTATATAACAGTTTGACGGCACAAGTGTATAAATAAATAAGAACAATGATGGAATGTCTTTAAAAACCCTCTTTTGTGAGGAACTACTTTCTTCTGCCACAGATTCAAATCTCAAGTTGACAATTTAACAGTTGAGCTCAAGCCTCCATTACTAATTCTAAAACATCACTTTAGAATTTGTAAAAAAGGAACGTAAAAATATTTAGCAGCACAACTGTATTCAACATTGATAATAATAAGAAATGTTTCTTGAGCACCAAATCAGCATATTAGAATGATTTTGAAGGATCATGTGACTGAAGACTGGAGTAAAGATGCTGATAATGCAGCTTTACTATCACAGGAATACATTACATTTCAAAATATATTAAAGTACAAAAATTGTAGTAATATTGTGAAAAATGTTTGTACTTTAATATATTTTAAAATGTAATGTATTCCTGTATTTTTATATAAAGTATTTTTAGTGTGTTTTTGATCAATTAATTGCTGGAAATGAGAGACTTGTTTTAAAAACATTTTAGAAATCATACCAACCCCAAACTTTTGAACTGTAGTGTATATTTGTGGTTTCATTTGTCATTTTGGTTCATAACAGAAACATGCAACTCATCTTGAGCATGAGCCATCTTAGTGGGCAGCACTGATGCTACTTACCATTTGGACCAGCCTTCATGCTGGAAGCACATCTGCGATGCCTTAAAACAGGCAGCTCACTCTGTTTTGGAAAAGAGCAAAAGCTATTCACTGGACATGGAAAGCAAGCGCTTTCTATTAAATGTAAAGTATTTTGTTGCAATATGAGGAACATTACATGATGATACTGGTTTTGTATTACGCCGTTTAAATGAAATTTTCCGTTTCTTATTGCTGTTCATGTCGTGGAGCGGAGCTATCCCTGTCTGCAAGCAAGACAGGCTCATTTTTCTTGCTGTCAGATTGCTGTCGCTTACATTTGCACAAAGATGTCGGGCACAGTGGTGACAGGATCAGGTCTGAACCTCATGTGTGGTGGTCCTGAGCAGATGACTGATGAGTAGGATGGTCTGACACCTTCCATCTGCCTCAAAAAACAAATCTGAATCATCTCAATGGCTCTCACTGTGGGAAAGATGCACTAAGAACATAAGTTAAATTAATACAAATAATAAAGCACTGACGTACAGCTTTGCATTTTGAAGGTATAAAACGGTTTTCTTTTGATTCCTAAACCCTTAAAAGCATGAATGTTTTGCCAATCATTATTACATATTTGAGTCTTTAATAACCCAGAATGTACAGGTATATCTAACAAGGATGGATCTATAAACTTTCATGCCCTCTGATCTTGTATGTTATATAACAATGAACAAAGTAACCAATAACGTTCCCTTGCCATGCAGAAACAGCTCTGGGTTTAAAAACCTCACTTAGGAGATTAATTGTAATTTAATACTTTTCCAACTGTATTGTCCTATAGGCCTATGGCTGAATGGCACTACAGAGGTTTTAGGGGCACCACAGAGTGGCCTGTTTGGAAGCTCATTGCTCATTGGCTGGTGCCTAAAGGGTCTTCATGGGACGGCTGGATCTGTGACTTTACTCCCCAATTATCTCCATCTCATCCCACCGTCGCAGCTTCAGCAGGCTCTGCAGTCACTCCAGCAGCTCGGCTTCTCTAATGGACCCCTCCACGTGCAATCTGCCCACAGTCACTGCAGCATGTGCCACTCAATATAACAGTATGAGACCTCCGCATCGGGCACGGGGCATGCTTAATTAGCCACTCCAACTGTTAGAGGAGGAAAGGGAAATGGGTCTTAAGTAAGAAATTGGAAGTTGAGGAATCATCAAGTTTCATTCCTCAGTCCCAGCTTCCAGGACTCTGTCGAGATGTCTTGTTTTCCTCTTTTTCCTTCTCCATACTGCTCCCAACATCCCCTGGCAGCCTGCCTGGTGGATTCAGACCAGCACTGAGCAATTAGTACCTTCCACTTGGGATCCGGGCTTAGCATGTTGCCCGTACCTGAATCATTTTGAAGCCCTGATGTCATCTAGCCCTGATGGATGTTTGCTTGGACACCTGTCTGTGCCAGGAGGAGGGAGCAGGTGATGGAAAAGAGCAGTGGAAATAGTTTAATATGACTCATTTCATATAGTTTCATATTTTCAATCTTATTTATGGGAAGGACATTTCTGATTTTTTTTGAGGCTCACACACTGTCACTGATATATGAATGTTAGCCTGGACATCTCTGAGAGAGAGAGACATGCTGATATCACATGTTCTCACCAACATTCTTTCGAGAGTTTTTGACCAAATGTTTCTTAATCATTTGAAGTCAAATTGGCCACACCATCTGTCTGTGTCTGACTCACTGTCTATGTGTCTACTCGACTGTGTACTGTATCTGTCTGTAATCCAAATATATGTCTACCTGACTGATTGTTTGAGTTAAAAGTCAAATAAATTGGAAGTTTGTGTTGTTGACCAAGTTAAAAATATTTTTTTTAAATTCAGATGGCTTGATGAAACATTACCATTGCACTGTGTGATTTCAAACTAAACTTCCCATTACTGATAACAAGAGTTATAATAGGCTGAAATAGATGTTTGTTCAATTTTTCAGATCTAATATTGATAAAATATTCATTCTGGAAGGCCAGTTTTTGTATATATGACTTCTTCATCAACGCATATGTGTCTGGTTTCACATTCATATGTATTGGAGAAAAAAGTACGATTCCATAATATACTTAAAGTGCTCTATTTTCAGACACTAATTTTGTACTTAATACAGGTGCATCTCAATGAATTAGAATGTCGTGGAAAAGTTCATTTATTTCAGTAATTCAACTCAAATTGTGAAACTTGTGTATTAAATAGATTCTATGCACACATACTTAAGTAGTTCAAGTCTTTGGTTCTTTTAATTGTGCTGATTTTGGCTCACATTTAACAAAAACCCACCAATTCACTATCTCAACAAATTAGAATACTTCATAAGACCAATAATAATTATACAATATAATATAATTATTATATATTATAATAATAATAAAAAAACATGTTTAGTGAATTGTTGGCCTTCTGGAAAATATGTTCATTTACTGAATATGTACTCAATACTTGGTAGGGGCTCCTTTTGCTTTAATTAGTGCCTCAATTCGAAGTGGCATGGAGGTGATCAGTTTGTAGCACTTCTGAGGTGGTATGGAAGCCCAGGTTTCTTTGACAATGGCCTTCAGCTCATTTGCATTTTTTGGTCTCTTTTTTCTCATTTTCATCTTGACAAAACCCCATAGTTTCTCTATGGGGTTCAGGTCTGGTGAGTTTGCTGGCCAGTCAAGCACACCAACACCATGGTCATTTAACCAACTGTTGGTGCTTTTTGAAGTGTGGGCAGTTGCCAAATCCTTCTGGAAAATGAAATCAGCATTTTCAAAAAGCTGGTCAGCAGAAGGAAGTATGAAGTACTCCAAAATTTCTTGGTAAGCGGGTGCAGTGACTTTGGTTTTCAAAAAACACAACCAACACCAGCAGATGACATTGCACCCCAAATCATCACAGACTGTGGAAACTCAACACTGGACTTCTCCACCCTTCCTCCAGACTCTAGGACTTTGATTTCCAAATGAAATACAAAACTTACTCTCATCTGAAAAGAGGACTTTGGACCACTGGGCAACAGTCGAGTTCTTCTTCTCCTTAGCCCAGGTAAGACGCCTCTGACGTTGTCTGTGTCAGGAGTGGCTTAACAAGAGGAATACGACAACTGTAGCCAAATTCCTTGACATTTCTGTGTGTGGTGGCTCTTGATGCATTGACCCCAGCCTCAGTCCATTCCTTGTGAAGTTCACCCAAATTCTTGAATCGATTTTGCTTGACTATCCTCATAAGACTGCGGTTCTCTCGGTTGGTTGGGTATCTTTTTCTTCCACACTTTTTCCTTCCACTCAACTTTCTGTTAACATGCTTGGATACAGCACTCTGTGAACAGCCAGCTTCTTTGGCAATGAATGTTTGTGGCTTACCCTCCTTGTGAAGGGTGTCAATGATTGTCTTCTGGACAACTGTCAGAACAGCAGTCTTCCCCATGATTGTGTAGCCTAGTGAACCAAACTGAGAGACCATTTTGAAGGCTCAGGACGCCTTTGCATGTGTTTTGAGTTGATTAGCTGATTGGCATATCACCATATTCTAATTTGTTGAGATATTGTTTGTTAAATGTGTTTCAAAATCATCACAATTAAAAGCACCAAAGACTTAAACTACTTCAGTCTGTGTGCATTGAAATTATTTAATAGTAATAGTAAATTAACTTTTCCACAACATTCTAATTTATTGAGATGCACCTGTATACTAAAAATTAGTTGCCACTTGTAGTACACTTGAACCCATTAGTGTATGAAAGATGGGTTCAAGTGTACTACAAGTGGTAACTAAATACAATTTTTAATACAAGAGATAGTATGTTAAAAGTACATTTTAGTTCATATTCGTGGTGTCTCAAAATAGCACAGTTGAATACACTTAGATGTTCTTAAGATTATCTTTAAAAAAAATAAAGAAGAATTATTAGTATATTAACAAAATTAGTTCATGAAAATAGAGCACTTTAAGTACATTATGGAAGTGTACTTTATTTTCACCTGGGTTCTGTACTTTTCTGTTTGACTTCAAACTTTGGACATTGGCTCTGTGCTTGTGTATGTTCTCCTCATCAACCAATCACACCACATGTCTCTGCATCAGATGCAGGTGTCAGCCCATGTCTTCTCTTTACCTGTTAGACACACTCTGCATCCACTGTCTCCATGTGTATGTCTAGACCCATGAGCTGCTTAACGGTGGCGGCCCGAACCAGAGCCAGAGCCTTTAGCACCCTGTGGCCCGGTCCCCTTCTGTCCCCCACTTTGATTTCCAATATGTCCAACTATGCAGACAGATGGCGAGAGGGTAAACACTTCCTCCACAAGGCATCGTATACACAACCCTCTTGGTCCACTGAGCCCCTCCAAATTGGCACAGGATGGGGCAAAAATTGGGGTGTAATGTAATAGAATATTTGATTGGCCTCCACAGAGCAGGTTACTGGGATCCGTGCCATGGTTAATGTGACCGTGTTTGGCTGGCTTTCCTTCTGCTTCTCTCTTTCCAAATTTTATTTGATAACCCTAGCATTTCCTTCTCTATTGCTCCTTCTGTGCCTGTCAAAAATGCTTGCTGTATAACAAATATTTGGGCTGGTTGCTCTGGCCTTTCAGATAGTGGAAAATCAGCTTGTCAGACTGTGAATGAATCATTATGGCTTGGTTGGATCTCCTCTAGAACCAGATGATGAGAGTGGACATGTTTAAGTCTGAGTTTGCTTAGAGTATTAGGGCAGGGTTTTGTTTGTGCAAGTGAGTGTGTCTGTTTAGGTGTGTTTATAGAGACAGTGATTAACAGCAGTTCATCTGTGACAAACAGATGAACTGTGAGAGGCATCAGTCTGCCTTGCTTATATTTGTCGACTTTAGATGATACATCTAATTTGTAGACTAGTTAACTTCCATCATTTCAGATGATTAACTTTTGTTCTAGTAAATCAGGGGTAGGCAAGTTCGGTCCTACAGAGCCGCTGTCCTGCAGAGTTTAGCTCCAATAATCAAACATTACCGATCAAACACACCTGATCAAGCTAATCAAACTCTTCAGGATTACTAAGGCTTTAGGCAGTTGAGGTTTTTTTTCAGGGTTGGAGCTAAACTCTGCAGGCTCTGTCTGTTGCCTCTGTAGGACCGAACTTTTGTTTATTTTTTCCTGATGTGAACAATGAACATCAAAGGGTTTGATTTACAGCAGCCTTTTTTTGCAGCCCGGAATACATATTGACTTGGAATATAAACAAAGGAAACCATAACAGTGTTGGTTCATACTGACTGGAATTCATACATTTTTGATGAGCATTGGCAATTTGAGGCATCTTGACAACTTGATGCAAATGGGCAGTGGAGAAAATGTGGCAACTACTTTGTCAAGATTGGAAGGTGTAGTCACATTTATCTTTGACAAATTTATGCGGGTGAGTCCACTCGATTTTGAATTTTGTGTGAGTGTAAAATATTTCACAACAGGTTCAAGTTGATCACGCAGATTCAACAAAATGTCAAAAATGCCTTGACTCAGTTTGACATCATGGTCATATCTATGTTACATAAACATTTTTAATAACTTGACAAAAAAAGGTAATAGTATTACCTGACCAAAGCTGGAGCAGTTTGGATTAAAGCTGTACTGCAAGATTGAAGGGGGAAAAAAAAGAAAAGAAAGAAAAAGAATTGAACAAAATATAAACTGGAACAAAAAGCAATGCACTTATATAACCTAAGGAAAGAAAGTGAATCATGACTTTTGGCCAAGAGTATTAGGCAGGATTTTCTCCACTAGGTATCCAAAAACTACTCAAACAACCTCAGGGCATGTTCATGATGAAAATTACAACATTTTGTTTTAATACACCAAAGCAATTGTAAAATACTATTTTATTATAATATCTAGTATTTTATTTAAAAAAAATCTAAATTGCCAACAAGCAATATAGCTGACCATACAGAAGTCTGTATGATCCAAACAATCTAAAGGGTTAATCTAAATCTTATGGGTAGTCGTGGCCTAATGGTGAGGGAGTTGGGCTTGTAATGTGAAGGTTGCTGGTTCGATTCCCACGCCGGCAGGAATTGAAGGTGGGGATTGTGAATAAACACCACTCTCTCCACCTTCGATACCATGACTAAGGTGCCCTTGAGCAAGGCACCTAACCCTAAGTGCTCCCCGGGCGCTGTAGCAATAGCTGCCGACTGCTCCGGGTGTGTGCTCACTACTCACTGCTGTGTGTGTGCACTTGGATGGGATAAATGCAGAGCACAAATTTCAAGTATGGGTCACCATACCTGACAATACGTCACCACTTTCACTAAAGAGCAAAATTATGTTCTGTTAGAACAAAAATACATTTTGGCAATCATTTACCATATCGTTCTATGAGCAGTCATAGATTCCCCAGTGGAGGAAAACAAACACTCTATAATAGGGCCTTCGTACCTTTGCTGCTTGGTCTGTCATAACATGTGGATCTAATTCCTTCATTTGCATGATATTATATATAATTTATCATACTAATATATCAATACCGCAAACCTGTTACATGGATGCTGTTATTTCATGGAACACTACTCATCTGAAAGTTTGAAAAGTATAGAGTTAGTGAGAGTCATGCGTTCGTGCATTTTATAGCGCTTTCATGTTATCTGGAGAGATTTTGCTCTTTTCCATCTTATTGCTGATTACATTAGTCAAAACAGTCTTGCTGTGCATTTCACAATCATATTTGTTGTAGACAGCTACAACAAAGCAATGGACTCAAGTTATGTTTCATAATTATAAAAAGATTGTCAACTTAATGTTAATTTAATATAATTAAATAATTAAATTATATATATATACAGGGCTGGGTAGGTTACTTTTAAAATGTATTTCACTACAGATTACAAAATACATGCTTTAAAAAGTAATTTGTAACGTATTTCGTTACATTACTCAAGTTTAGTAAATTAATCTAAATACTTTAGAATACTTTGGAATACTAAATAAGTGTGGAACAAACACAAAAAAGGTAATTGCAAGTTTTTATCTCACAATTCTGACTTTTTCCCTCAGAATTGCGTGGTACAAAGTTGCAATTGTGAGTTATAAAGTACAAATTATGAGATATAAACTCACAATATTGAGAAAAGTCAAAATTATGAGATATAAACTCGCAATATTGAGAAAAGTCAAAATTATGAGATATAAACTCGCAATATTGAGAAAAGTCAGAATTGTGACATGCAAACTCACAATTGTGAGGGGGAAAAAAACAAATTGTGAGAAAAAGTAGCAGTGAGGAGTGAATTATAAAATGACTCACAAACAACTATCACAAAACATGAAAACAGTCGTGGATCATCCAGGTCATTACAGGACAGTTACGTTGACAGTAGGGCAATTTTTTTTATAAATTCAGTCATTTTGTCTTGTTCAGGACAGTACTAAATAAAAATAACAACATTTTTATGATCCCTCTTAAAAGTATTAAAATGTTGATGAAACTTAACTCTGCTTTTGCAGACTGTCAGAGTCAGAGAATCACCAATTGCTGTTTAAATGACATTAAAATTCAAAGTAATCACTTTGGTAATCTAAAATACTTTTCAGATGTAACTGTAATCTGATTACCACCCATTTAAAATGTAACTGTAATGAAATACAGTTACTCAAATTTTGTATTTTAAATACGTAACTAAGTTACTTGTATTTCGTTACTCCCCAACCCTGTATATATATATATATATATATATATATATAAATGTTTTTGTAATATATTTAATGCCTCTGCCACAATATTCATTTATTCAATAGGCAACACAAACATACAAGATATCTTGCCTTTACATAACAAGGCAATAGCAATAATGTCACCTTCACCCTTGTGCCCTTAACAGTCTCTTCAACACGCACACACACACATATCACAAGAAGACAGTTCCTCATGCTGTACCAATACCATGTCACCCTTCATGAATCATGCAACTTAGACAAATATACAAGCTTTGATTCAGCGGAGTGGAAGGCTTTCGGCCCCGTGGGTGGTCACACATTCAGTCACAGCGTCCAGTGGTCATGCCTGACCCCCTCTGGCCTCTCACATTGCCCTTACAGCAATTTGCTCACTTACACAAACACACATATACACATACACATACTCTCTGACAGGACAGCAGGGGTCTTTAAGGGGGACGAGTGTGTGAGTTTAGGATGGAAGTCAGATAGGGCAACATTTACTTCCATTAAGAGTGTGAGCTCTCAGGAACACATGAAGGGCACGCTGCAGGGGACTCTCTTCACCCCTCTTTCTTTCTCTCCTCTTTTTTTTCTATTTCTTTCATCTTAGCCACTCAAAAAAGACAGCTGCCCATTTAGTATCAGAGGATTTGATCCAACCACAGTGATTTCTCTGTATCCCTGAGCCCACTGTTACCTTGAAAATAAGAGTATATGTATGTGTACAAGTGCATGCCATGTCAGGAGTGCGAATGCAAATCTTCATCACATCGTAGTCTACATATTTCTTGCTGTTCTTTGAGGTGTAGCAGTAGATACTTACAACACATAAAACTGTAGAAACCCAGCTGTAAGGAGAAGAGAACATTTGACATCTCAAAGCTGACTGACAACAGGAGAGAAAAATGCTTCTTCTAGACAGCAACAAGGTTGAATGGTGGTCAAGCGGAAATGTATCCTTCTTAGCAGTTTTTTTTTTCCTGAAAAAAGACTATTTTTAGTAAAAAATATCTAAATATCTATTCTTTAAAAAAAAAAAAACTTGTTTTCCTTTTATTTTTTAATTTCCTAGTTTATTTTTCTAACCCCATTACTAGTATTTTTTTTTCTTGTTTTAAGCATAAACTCAATTAATTTGGATACATTTTTCATAAAACAAGATTTAGTATCTTAAGTTATCTTAAGTTATTTTGAGTCTAAAGTAAAATTATGTTGATTTAAAAATGAGTAGATATTTGTACTGGAAAACAAGTAAAAAATACTGAATAAGAAAATCTTTTTTGCAGTGTTTGACGGTATGTTGTCTAATTTCAGAGGCAGCGCACAGTAAATCACGAACAAATACCCTCTTTACAGGATATTAATTTACAAATCAAAGGTAAGTTGTTTAAAAAATAATTTGCAGTTATGTTTGAAATTTAAACATCATTGAAGATCAACAAGTTAAATATCAATATCTATTCCTTATGATATGCACTCACCTAAAGGATTATTAGGAACACCTGTTCAATTTCTCATTAATGCAATTATCTAATCAACCAATCACATGGCAGTTGCTTCGATGCATTTAGGGGTGTGGTCCTGGTCAAGGCAATCTCCTGAACTCCAAACTGAATGTCAGAATGGGAAAGAAAGGTGATTTAAGCAATTTTGAGTGTGGCATGGTTGTTGGTGCCAGACGGGCTGGTCTGAGTATTTAACAATCTGCTCAGTTACTGGGATTTTCACGCACAACCATTTCTAGGGTTTACAAAGAATGGTGTGAAAAGGGAAAAACATCCAGTGTGCAGCAGTCCTGTGGGCGAAAATGCCTTGTTGATGCTAGAGGTCAGAGGAAAATGAGCCGACTGATTCAAGCTGATAGAAGAGCAACTTTGACTGAAATAACCACTCGTTACAACCGAGGTATGCAGCAAAGCATTTGTGAAGCCACAACACGCACAACCTTGAGGCGGATGGGCTACAACAGCAGAAGACCCCACCGGGTACCACTTATCTCCACTACAAATAGGAAAAAGAGGCTACAATTTGCACAAGCTCACCAAAATTAGACAGTTGAAGACTGGAAAAATGTTGCCTGGTCTAATGAGTCTCGATTTCTGTTGAGACATTCAGATGGTAGAGTCAAAATTTGGCGTAAACAGAATGAGAACATGGATCCATCATGCCTTGTTACCACTGTGCAGGCTGGTGGTGGTGGTGTAATGGTGTTGGGGATTGTTTTCTTGGCACACTTTAGGCCCCTTAGTGTCAATAGGGCATCGTTTAAATGCCACGGCCTACCTGAGCATTGTTTCTGACCATGTCCATCCCTTCATGACCACCATGTACCCATCCTCTGATGGCTACTTCCAGCAGGATAATGCACCATGTCACAAAGCTCGAATCATTTCAAATTGGTTTCTTGAACATGACAATGAGTTCACTGTACTAAAATGGCCCCCACAGTCACCAGATCTCAACCCAATAGAGCATCTTTGGGATGTGGTGGAACCGGAGCTTCGTGCCCTGGATGTGGATCCCACAAATCTCCATCAACTGCAAGATGCTTTCCTATCAATATGGGCCAACATTTCTAAAGAATGCTTTCAGCACCTTGTTGAATCAATGCCACGTAGAATTAAGGCAGTTCTGAAGGCAAAAGAGGGTCAAACACAGTATTAGTATGGTGTTCCTAATAATCCTTTAGGTGAGTGTATATTCATTATGCAGTACCACACGACGGCAAGTCCATAGACATATTAAAGTTCCCTTTCAAAGTGGAACTCAACACTGTGTCTTGGATCGATGCTACGGGGATGGCATCAGTTTGAAGCACATGTGCCAACACGACAATCTCATCGGCCGACGACAGTCTATGACGTCAATGCCAGAGCGCCCATGAGTATAAAAGGGCGTCATTGGCTTTTTTTTTTCTTCAGAAGCTGTTTGTTTGTGTTAGCGCGTGTGAAGTCATCTATCATGGTGTCGCTGGTCAAGCTGGCTGAGGAGTTTGTGAAAGGTATGCCTCTCGCACGTTCCTCAGTCACTGGCTTGAGCGAACTGTTGGATCAGGATGTACCCTTTCTTGAGTCTTTGGATCCAGCAGATGGTGTTGGAGGGATGTGTTTGATTGCTTGTAGTGAGCCCTCACAGCCCGACATATGAGGAGTTGCTGGATGTAAAGGCCTATGCCACGACTAGGCTGGATTTAGTTTGTGGGCGCTAGAGACAGGAAGTGGCTTGTGGCAGACTCGATGAGCCATATTCATTCCTGTTGGGCCATAACTGTCCTGCTCCAATGAGCCTTCCCTTTCTTCCTGAACTTCATGCTGAGGTGAAGCCATGGAATAGGCCATATTGAGCTCGCGTCTATCTTTTTCAGCATTCAAATTAATCAAATGTGGAGGGATTGCGTGAACAGAGTTATGTGAGGAAGCCTCCTATTGAAGAGATGTATATGGACTATCTTTCTCAGGGTGATGCATCCTCTTTGAAGGCTCCGATTCTGCTGTCTAAGCTGTTGTGGACCACCTCACGCTTGAATGGCAGGGTGTATGTGGCAGCAGGTTGGGCCGGTTGTTCCTTGCTCATGATCAGGGTTTCTAGGTCTGTGTAACAAAAGTAGCCCAATGGCCAGTCAAAATACCCCAAAAAAGCCAAATGCGATTTTCTCCATCAGGTGGATGGAGAAAACCATTGAATTTGTACATCTCGGGGGTGTTTTGCGGATGTTGGGAGTGCCGAAATCATACGTACAGAGGTTTTTACCCACGGCAACAACTTAAAAGTAGCCCAATTCTGCAGGAAAACTTGGCAACATTGCACATGATGGCTATGCAGCAGCATACCAGGCAGATCTGCTTAAAGATTTGGATTAGGTACTGTCCCCTGAAGCGGTCTCTGAGCTGTGCCGCACTACAGATTTGGTCCTCCGCGGCAAACAAACAGTGGTGATGGTGGCCATGAAGGTATCTGTGGTTGATCTTGGCAGACATCAAGGAGGAAGAGAAAAACTTTCACTTTGTCAGTCTCGCCCTCTTAGCTTTTTGGCACGTCTGCAGAAACGGTATTCAGGAAGTTTAGAGAGATAAGGGTGCGGTTGGCAGCTTTCAGTATGTATATCCCATGCCAGGTTAAATCTTTGCATTAGACCTCTGAGGGTCCTGGTCCATCACAGTCTGAGGCAGGTACAGAAGGAGAGCATTGCTACTCGTGCTCCTTCTCCTTCGAGGAGTAGAGCACAGAGGAAGCTGGAGGAAGAGACAAGAGCTCAGAGAAGTGATCGAAAGAGAGCAATTTGGTAAACAGGACCGAATCACTGAGGAGATTTAAATGGTGTGCTTCAATTATTTTACGATCCGCCTTCTGATAGGTCTGGGACAGGGCTTGAGGGTAGAACTGTTGAATCCCTTCCCCATAAAAACTGGGTGTGTAACCAGGTCATTTTTTTTTGGACTGATTATAATCTTTGTTGCTCTATTACTATCTTTAACAGCAACCATAACACTGGTAGCTTCAGAAACCTTGCCTCCCCTTTCTGGTACTGCAGGATACCCCTTAGGATAGAGCAGGGCCAGCCCCTTTAGCAATTACGGTGGTGGCCTGGAATTGCTCTGCCTTGGTGGGATATATCAACTCAGGGTTGAGTAGGGCTGGAATAGAGAGATGCCCTCTTCAACAACAGTCAGACTTTGAAGAAGGGACCTTCTCCTCTCAGAGTACATCCTCAAGGGAGAGGTGAGTATTGTATATTTATTCTGTCTTCCTAATACTATTACCTTCCCAACCACAGTTGGACTTTTTAAGGAAGGTTTTTGCTTACCTTTCCTGGTAGTAAAAAAAAAATATTTGCCAATTATTAATGTAAATTAATAAAATAAATTATGTAAAATTATTTGCATTGTAAAAAGCGCTATATAAATAAAGGTGACTTGACTTGACTTGACTAGTAGACAACATTAAGGAATCGAGGATGTTTGCCTGGAGGGGGCATCCCTCCTTGTTTCTGTCACTATGGCTAGTGCTGTTGAAGTATTTTGCCTTATCGCATCCCTTCTTGTTATCAGACATTTAATGTTAAATAATCTACATTTTAAAAACAATGATGCATGCTTTACACACAGTTTGTTGATTTTTTTATTCCTCAGCCTATAAATAGTTCAGAATGAAGCCAACGAAGAAAAAAAATTGTGAATGAATCTGTGTTTTGGAACAAATTGATTGAAGTGATTGATTCAATGACTCACTCAAAAAGACTTTAATTTCTGAATGAATAATGGGTTTTGAGTGCATTTGTCAAATTAATTATTTAATGACTAATAAAAACAGCCACTTGGCCGCCACCTACAGCTGTAACAATGTAATCTGCAAAAAAAAAAAAAAAATGTCACTGAAAAATCCCCACCACTAACAAACAGAAAAGTCTCAGTAAAGTAAATTTGTGGACCTGAACTGTTTTAATTAGATTAATAGGTCAATAGTTCATTTCAACCTGTAAGAATTGATATTTTATTGGATTTTCAAATAGATAATATTTTGTATAATCATTGTTCACATTAAGTATCACTTTAAAAGTACACTGTAAGGTTCATATTACTGTTCTGCTTTGTTAGGTTCCCTGTCAGTATTTCACCCTCAGGTCTTTACAAGAAATACTGTTGGTTTTTGTCATGCTGTCTGTATTCTTTACATACTGAAGCATGAAACACATGTCTGCCTTGACCTTCATCAGGACTCAAACCTGTGTGGTCAATTAGTTGCCGGTCTTAGTCTCACACACACACACACACACACACACACACACACACAGACAATGAAAGCGAGTGATGAGCTAAAGATAACATCAAGTCTTTTCTTCTTCCTTATTCACCATACATAATGCTGACACATCTCAGTTCCGCTTTATAATTATCCTCATCAGCTGTATTGATCATACGAGAGTGAGCTCACACTAGTCAATGCTCTTTACATGCAGACATACACAAATAAATTGAAGGAGGATATATCTTTGCTGGCTCTAATGGAGACCCAGGTGTTTGGTCCAGGCTGGCAGAAGGAAGCACACTGAATCCCATTAAAGCCAAAATGCCTCCAGATGAATAGAACAAACAGAAACTTTGTTTCTCCTTGTTTCCGTGTAGGTGTATGACTAAGAAATGTGAGTCTATGTATATATGTATTTATCTATGTATCTATATATCTATCTAATGCATAGTTCTTGTACAGCATATTTTCTAGGACATCATGAATTTGCAGAGGTTTTGGTAAGAGACGCCCTCTGTCCAGTCTTTAGTCCATGGTGAATTGGATCACTGTCCTACTTGGACTAATGGTCTAAAAAGAATCTAAAATGAAAAAAAAGCCTTGAGGGACTGTGGAGTATAAGATTCAATGTCACTTGCTTTTGAAGATAGACTGTACGTCCCCTGTTGCACCCGGGTATTTTCTGATGTACTTTTTAAGGCAGGATAGATAGACTACATAAAATATTTCATTTGTATGCATGAAAAAATGAAGAAATGCTTTTTGGATTTCATGAAGTTAAATTTTTTCAGATTATTTCAGTATAAACAAGTGAAAAAATATCTGCAAGTGCAATAAGACAAATATGCACTTATTCAAGATACAGACTATTGAAACAAGGGTTAATATCTTATGCGATAACCGATGAGGTTCATTCTCAAGTCTTACACAGCATGTTTGAGCTTCCGTGAGAGGTTTGTCAAGCAGGTTTGGTTGAGCTTCTGTTTATGTTTGCTGATCAATGTTTCCACGTAAATAAAAGTCTAAATTCAATCTGTTCATCATATCAAGCAATCCAGTCTCTTCAGAAAATTTGGTGTAAACCGTTCAATTCATATGGATATTTTTTACGATCTCTTTATGAACTTTTTGAAGCGTCAAAGTGGTAATTGCATAGCTGTCAATGGATGGACAGAAAACACTCCGATTTTATTAAAAATATCTTCATTTGTGTTCCAAAGAGGAACGAAAGTCTTGCGGTCTTGCGGGTGCAATGAGGCCTGTTTTCTCGTTTGTTGATGTGTGGTTTCCTGTAAAAACCATCGAGCTCGGTCTAAAATATAAACGCTTACCATAGTGAATTAGGGTAAGACGAAAACACGTTTTGGAAGGATTGATGATGCATTTAAATTTTGCCAATTTTGAACAATAAAAGCTATTTATAATATTATACTGGAAAAAGTAATGTAATTTTCATTGATTGGCAGTATTTTAAGTAAAGACCTTTGTCCAGGGCAATACTGTATAACTGATTCATTCTGTCCCTATGTCTCTCAATTAACTCTACAAGTAACAATTAATAATTTATTCTTTATTCAACATTTCATTTATTTGTTTATTTAGTGAGTAGCTATGTAATATGTGGAATAATGTACAGTACAGTCACCATCACATAAAATTGTTCAAGGTGACACAAGACCCCAGTCAGGCTTTATTTTGTGATAATATTTATGATAATGACAGTCTGACTGTACATTATCCCTTACGTCAATGTTTGTATAAGTGTGTATAATCACTAAGTCTGAGTTCATAGCCACCATCACCAGAAAAAAAAGACTTCACACATTTAAGTTTTAACAGTTCTAAACTTTAACCCTGCAGGGAGCTAATTAACTTCCCTATTTTAACACAGCTCTGATAATTGAGAGTCAGAGGGACATCTATAGCCGTGTGTGTGTGTGTGTGTACTATAATGGCCAATCTGACAGTGGCAGGAGCACTGATAAAATGGCATCAACCAGTAACTCAACCGTCTAACCAACCAACCAATCTCTCTTTACAGCAAACAAGCAACACAGAAGACGGCAACCACTTAGAGCAACTGCATTTACATATGTAATTAGCATTCATGTCAGCAGTTTGAAACCATCCATCACTCTTAACTCCACTCCTGCATTACCAAGGGAACATTTTTAATGCTTTTAACTCAGTAAGCAATGCTGAAATAATTGTTTTATATGAAAATTGAATGCAAATGGTGCTCAGGTGGTAAATTAGGTCTTAAAAGGGTAAAATGAATCAACTATTCATAATTGTTTGTCTTCACTGCTGTTTTGGCACATCTGTAATTATTACAGTGGCACTGTATGCTGTTGTCCTAATGAATGGAAAGATGACATTAAGTGGCAAAGTATTGCCTGCACACATACATATACAGTCATTCATACAAAAGTACACAGAGTATTCGCACCGAGCCGGAACTGAACAAAAGGGATTATGGTCCCCCCCTTTGTCACCCTCCAGTAACGTGGGTGAAAATCCTTTGAGCAACTTTGGCGCAAATTTATTAATATGATTTACATAAAGTTAAAGTTCCCGCAGCCAAGCGGGGCACTCTAAAATAAGGCAGCGTGACAGAGTCCATGCGTTATATATGTCACGCCTACGGCTGGAGGACTCTCTGGGGAGCGCTGGCCTGAAAATGACAGAATGTGAGGAAGGAGCCCAGATACAGCCGAATCACTCATTTTCTCCTCCGTAGGAGGAAAAAAGGGACAAAACTGCTCTGTAGGGCTAATGCCTGAAAGAACTTTTTCTATTTTCAAACAATCTCAGGAGTAGTGCTTTTGACCTGAGATGTGCACTGAAATATGTGCTTTATATACAGGGACCTTTTGAATGGGAGTATCTGTGAAAGAGAAGTCAGAGGCTTGTGAGCCCAAATAATGAAATTCAGGGGTGAGGACACATAAGTGCAAAATCGCACTGGTCCATCCAGATTGACGGTTTATCCACCCAAAGTTGGTAGAATATTTGTTTGGAAATAGTAAGAAGCTGCATCATATTATATTAAAAATTATTAGGTTTACATACATTATGGTTGAAAGTTTGTGTGAGTATGATTTCTTTTATTCAGAAAGAATGCATTAAATTGAAAAAGCAACAGTAAAGACATTTATAATGTTACGAAATATTTCAATAAATAATTTTTTTTTACTTTCTATTAATCAAAGAATAAGGAAAAAAATGTATCATGGTTTCCACAAAAATATTAAGCAGCATAACC
Organism: Zacco platypus; assembly: GCA_038088235.1. NCBI lineage: Eukaryota > Metazoa > Chordata > Actinopteri > Cypriniformes > Xenocyprididae > Zacco > Zacco platypus. The sequence continues at coordinate 14,461,026 of CM076064.1, forward strand.
TGTTTTCAACATTAATAATAAGTGTGTATTAAATATTGTATATTGTAAATATTTCTTGAACAGCAAATCAGCGTGTTAGAATTATTTCTGAAGGATCATGTGACACTGAAGACTGGAGTAATGATGCTGAAAATTCAGCTTTATCATCACAGTGTCATCATTATGTTCAGTATGTTTATGTCTTTGGGACTTTTAGTATGTTTTCATTAGTTTCGTGTTTCCTTTGTTTCCCCGATTCTCATTTCTCTACATTTGGTTCAGCTGTGTTTGATTTATCATGTCATTTGTGTTGTTCTACAAGTTGTTCCCTCTCAGTCACTCATTTATCCGTCACCATTATACTGTGTGCTTGGACTGCCTGCCTGAATGTTGTGGATTATCATTAAACTTTGCCTTGTGGAACTTTATTCATCTGTATTCCTGTAAACTATGTCACAGATGACCGGAACTAACATGGATTAGGCAGCAAAGTTTGAGGCCGTGGCTTTTTTATCTTTTTCCGAAATTTTTTCCATCTCCCATCACCTGCCCTTATGATGACAAGACCCTCAAGTCACTGTTCTGGATCAGGGCAAATTACCATCACCCCGTGGACCTCCCAGACACTACTGGTCTGAGCAGGAGAGAAGCTATCATCCAGTGTCTGGAGAGCGCCACTTCACGGTCCAGAGCCTGAATCACCTCCATCGACCGCAAAGTACTCATGTGAGCCCCCCACAGACGGAGAGCTACCCACCGCAAAGCGTCAGTCAAAGTCAGAGGGAAAGAGGACAGACCCGACCCTCGCCCCGGAAGTGGAGCTCCAACATGGGTCTGACCCATAAACTGTATAAAACAATGGACGCGTCCGTGACATCACCCATAGGTTTATGAAGAACATTTTTGAAGCCCAAAGTGGGCAGAGCCGGTCATCGCCATCTTGACAGCAAGTCACAGGCAATATGTGGGCGGAACTGAAGTGCCTCGTTGCTGAAACCACACCCGCCTAGCTCCACATGATCAAATTAGCTCAGGAACAGTCCTCATTCTGTCTATTCTTGAGTAATTAATTAATTAATCATGAATTAATTGAGGAGATCCCCCTTCCATATGTAAAGTGCTTTGAGTACCCAGAAAAGAAAATTATATAAATGTAAAGAATTATAATTACATTACCGGATGTGTACAGCCCTGCGGCATCTCTTGGGAATCCTTGTGACGTCGAGCAGCAGGTTGTCCATCCATCTGCAGCGCCTATGCTAGAGGAACCTCCCGTCTTCGACCTCTTCGCTCCATCTTGGCCTATCGACTTGCTACCTCCACCTTCGACTCCACTGGAGACCCTTGGACTTGCGGCTCCACTGAGTTAGACTCCCTCTTGGTCAGTCCTCACACCACTTCCACCATGGACTTGTGGACCGTCTGCTGCACTCCATCTCTCCACCCCAATGGCTGCATGGGGTTCCTCCTTCGCCTTGGCATCGCCTCTGTCCTCCTTCACACCAGCTCCACCTCAGCCCACCGGTACTCTGGCTCCGCCTTCGACGCTCGTCACTGCGGCATTACCTTGGTGCCAGTGATGTTGCTTGATTCCATCGGCTCTCCATCTGCTCCTGTGGATCCTTCGCCGTCGTCACCATCGGTCAGTTTTCATCAGCATCCATACCAGCTTGGGTCCTCCTTCCCTCTACTCCGCCATGGGTTGTCGGCACTGGCAACCTCTGGGTCTGTGTCAGCGAGCAATTTCCACATTGCCGCCAGGGGATTGTCATCATCCTCTCATCACCATCCCTTCGCCTCATCCTGCCATCATCCCCACATTTCTGCCTCTCACCATCCCTTCACCATCTCCTTGCCAGAGGGGGGAGTAATGTCACAATTACATTCAGTATGTTTGTGTCTCTGGGATTTTTAGTATGTTTTCATTATTTTCCTGTTTCATTTGTTCAGTTTTTCCATGTCTCATTTGGTTCAGCTACTTTTGATTTATCATCTTGTTTGTGTTGTTCAATAAGTTGTTCCCTCTCAGTAACTCATTTGTCCGGTCACCATTATACTATGTGTTTGGACTGCCTGCCTGTTGTGGATTATCATTAAACTTTGCCTTGTGGAACTTTATTCATCTGCTTTCATCTGTATTCATGCAAACCATGTGACAAACAGGAATAAACTACATTTTATAATATATTAAAATAAAATGCACTTATTTAAAATTGTAATATATCTGTATTTTTGATCAAATAAATGCAGCCTTGGTGAGAATAAGATATATCTTTCAACCCTCAACCCGAAAAGTTTTGAATGGTAGTATTTCTGTTGTAGATATCTTTATATAAATATTTATTTATGTTTATTGTTTAAATGCATTTTTTCTGTTCTCAATATTTAATAAAATGTATACATTTAAATATTTAGATATTTAAAATATTTTCATATTTTATATTTAATAAGCTGTTGTGAAACTATGCATTTGGGCTGTGTAAAATGGTCAAATATGGTCTCATAAGAATAAAGAAATGGGGAACACTTTATAATATTCTCAATGAAATAAGAGACTACACCCAAAATAGTGATCCATTTGATTTAATTGAGTTCCATCCACTTGGAGATTTTTGGCCTCACCACTTATGCAATTATACAGCGAAATAGTTTCATAGAAAAAGTTTAATAGAATTTACAAAAGGATAAAGTAAGGTGCATGGCAACCTTGTATTAAATCATCTGACTCTTCTCAGTACTAATATTGCGATTAGATCAACATAAATCCATTAAGGTAACACTTTAGAATACTGTTCTGTCATTAATGAATAACTACACAGGAATAAATAAGTAACGTGTTATTAACATTCTAGCAACTACTATTATCTAACAAGCAATTCTGATTAACAAATTAGTAAGTAACATGACTCAGTGGTTCACTATTAGCTATTCAATAACTACTATTTTTTCATACCTTCCAGAGAACTACTAAGAGCTACTATATACAGGTTCATAATGAATGTGAATATTGCATAACGCATAATTAATTCTAAAGTGAAGATCATGGTAACTCACTAGTAATGACTCAAGTATTACCAAATGTAATTTACAATGTCTTGTTCAGTTTTTTTAGCTAACAAATAGTAGAATGTTAATATTGCATTACTCATTTGTTTCTGTGAAGTTATTCATTGTGACGGAACAGTACTCTAAAGCGTTACCTCCATTAATTATGTCACATTTCTTAACAGGCTGATGATGATCAGCCAGCCTTCAGGGCCGAAGTCACATATGACATATGATGTGTTATTTGGAGTGGCAAATATCACAAGATCATGCAGGTGAGAAAATTCCTCAAGAGAAACAGCAACAGATCCTAACATAACCCTGGCACGCAATCTTGACACAAACACACACAGTGAGAAAACCAAGCTGAATACATTTTACTTATTTTGATTCTCAAATTAATTTAGCTCAAGCAACTAGGACCCTTGTATGGAGTGAGTTAAAGGTGCAATATGTACAAATTTTGCAGTAAAATATCCAAAAACCACTAGGCCAGTGTTATATATTTTGTTCAGTTGAATACTTACAATATGCCAAATGTTTCCAACTCTTTGTAAATCATAAGAAAATTGGGATTTTAACCAAGGCTCCGGCACGTGTGCGGGAATAGCCTGTCAACGGCGTCATATCCGCGTTACCCTCGGTTTCCGCTTTCACTGCCGTAGAAACCATGACAACATAGTCTCATGGACAAATGCGGAAATAGTGGTTGTAGCGCCTATCAAGCAACTAGTTTGTTTTGCGCAATCGTTCTGGAACATAGAAAACTTGTGATTATTTTATCGATCAACAGTGTTAGTCTTATTATTTGAATGTCTTGTTCTCGTCTATGAATATGATGTGAAAAATGCTGAGGTGATGTTCACTACGAACACTTCAAGGCATGTTATGAACTGTTGGCTGTAATTTTGTTTTATACTGTAGCTTTAGTGAAATACTGTCACTACATCAAATGCCAAAAACTGCGTATGAGTTGCATTCTGTACAAGTAATGTGTGATTAGTTTGTTGACATTGCCATACTCTTCACCCGACGTGATAATGAAAATTAATACAGTGTTATACATAAATATTAATTAGCATTTTTGCAAATGATGTGGGAACGTTCAACTGTACTTTTACTGATTGTTTTGAACACATAAAACTGCACAGCGTTATCATACCAATGAATTGGACAAATACAGTAACATCTATGACAAGCAATTTAGCGTTAAACCTTGCTTTACTTGCGACTAATTCATTATAATAAAATAAAATCATGTCATCAAGCGCAACATTTATGAAACTACTACTTTACCTCATCCATGAACATGATATTCGATTCCCATCTGAATGATTTAAATCAGCGGTGGAGTTGAAGACGACAGTTCCTATAATTCAAGCTACGCCATTGTTGTTGTTGATTTGATTTTACGCCCTCTAGTGGCCAAAATACATTCTTTTACATACTATACCTTTAATATGTCAAAAAAGCTGCAATGCTAAACTCTTTTTCCACCTATTAAGCATAACAGTGAATGAATAAGCATTGGTACAACATATGTTTGTCCATGCTGCTGTGGTCCTCTGTTTTTGACAGGAAATTCATAAACCACAGCAGCATATTAATTACAGCGACAGGATCCGTGCTATATTTAATATGCACACCACATCACTGGCATTACGCGACTTTGTTTTCCACTCAGGCCATCGTGTCAGCAGTAATCAAATCTTAATGTTGACAACAACACCTCGCCAATCAATTGCAGGGGGGGAAATGGTCATGTTTTCCCCTCTGAATTTTAATCCTTTGTCTCTCTGACCGCTCTTGGCACCTATACTAAGAGAGACTGTGTTTCTAATGTTAATAACGGTGGCATGACGTCCAAGACTGTAATATATTTTGCAATCTAATGTTTAGGCCAACCCAGCCAAAACCAAAAAGGTTTCTGTATTAATTCCATTTACCTCAACTGACCTCAAATGTCTAAATTTTGGTAACACTTTACAATAAGGTCCCACTAGTTAATGTTAACAAAGATTAAATACTGTAGCAAATGTGTAGCTCATTGTTAGTTAACAATCAAAAGTTGTATTTTTATTAAATAACATTAAGTTAATGTTGTTGGTTGTTAGCTCATGTTAGCCCAAGCTTAGGTTCATTAAATAGTATGAACAGATACAAGTTTTGATTTCATAATGAATTAGTATTAGTAGTAAAAAAAATTGGACAAGCTTAATTTACAAAACTGTTTTGAAAACTTTTCTTAAAACTTTGAGCCTATTTATTTTATCCCTGAAGGTCATTTTAATATTTCAGTTTGTGATTGGTGTTTGATTCTACACTGCAAACAGCTTTGGAATGTGTTGTTTGTTTTAGTATTAAAGATCACAGTTTTAAATCACTTCTAGTGTTTCTTGTATTGAGGTGAGTGATATTACACTCACATTTCACTGACGATGTTCTTTCTCAGCAGCGGACTGAAATGTTTTCCCTAAATATTCTAACAGAGAAAACACCTGTGACCAATTCTCACAGAAATTTACATTTAAAACTACTTCAGCTGTGTTTATCTGTTTGATGGAGCAATACTGACCTCTAGTGTCCGACACGTCCACCTTAACCTTGGTGAATGTATTGACAAGTCAGCTTCAACAGGTCAGCGTCGAGCTGGTACTTTTACAAAAAAAAAAGCATTGTATTCGCACAAACGCTCTCAGATCAAATAATTAAAATGCTTTAAATCATACCAAGCAGAAACCGACCTTACTGACTCGTTTTATTGAATTAGGTGTCCTGAGTGGAAACACTCGACTTTGCTACAGCTCCACTCAGGCAGCAAGGATGTGATAACCAATCAGAAATGTCAGAATCGGCTCTCAGCCAATCGTATGCGTTTATGGGCGGGGCTATCTGTTTGTCCAAACAATAGTTTGAATGGGTTATCTTGGGATTTCGTTTGGGGATTTCAAATGGCGTTGTTATTAATAAAATAAGATCTGGTTAACATACTTGAAGAGACATTTTGTTGTACAACGTAAATTACATACGTTCATACTTGAATTTTAAATAAAACAATGTATTTTTTATAAGTCGTTAGGCTTAATAAAGACTACAACAGTAGTCTGATTGCACAAACACATAAACTCACATCCTAGTGATACTTTACGCTTGCCGTGTACATTATGTTGGAGAACACTTCAGGTAATTTAACCACAAATCTTATTTTACTCATAGACCTGTTGAAAAAAACAGCATATGCTGGTTTGGTATGTTTTGAAGAATGGAAGGTGGTTTGTGCTGGTTTATGCTGGCCCTTAGCTGGTCATGAGCTGGTTTAAGATGGTCAAATGCTGGTCCTAAGATGGTCCTAAGCATCTAGCTCCAGTTCGGGACCATCTTAAACCACAAATCTTATTTTACTCATAGACCTGTTGAAAAAAACAGCATATGCTGGTTTGGTATGTTTTGAAGAATGGAAGCTGGTTTGAGGTGGTTTATGCTGGCCCTTAGCTGGTCATGAGCTGCTTTAAGATGGTCAAATGCTGGTCCTAAGATGGTCCTAAGCATCTAGCTCCAGTTCAGGACCAGCTTAAACTAGCTAAGGACCAACATAAACGGGCTCAAACCAGCTCATGACCAGCATAAACCAGCTCAAACCAGCTCATGACCAGCATAAACCAGCTCAAACCAGCTCATGACCAGCATAAACCAGCTCAAACCAGCTTCCGTGCTTCAAAACATATCTAACCAGCATATGCTGTTTTTTTTTTCAACAGGGGGCCTACATCAAAAACAGCTATTCTAAAAACTCATGTATCCAGGGGAATCCATGGCACAAAAATTATAGGCTAAACATTTTAGGGCTGCATAGTGTTTGGGAAACCTGTTTGGAAACACTATTTTTGCAGTTTGGTGCATTCTTCAGAAATAGTTTAAAGCCAAATTTAAATACTTGTGGTTTGGTGCAAATTGAAGTGGCCTTATTTTAATATCTGATAATCTGGGCCATATGCGTTTAACCATTTTTACACAGATATAAAACTAACCACATTATGCGTTGTAATTACTGCATACCTGAAAAATAACTCATTTTTATATTTTACAGTGCCCTCTCTCTCCCTGTTGGTGAATCTTTCCTATGACATATTGAGGTAATAAAATGTCTCTCCTTAGGGACGGCCACACTTACTCTAATTAAACACTTACGCTGCGACCTTATTGTGCCAGGCAGTTACCATAGAATCCTAATACATCTTCTGGGCTCCATGTCAAACTAGATTTCCCTTCTCCAATTTACAGAGAGAAGGGGGGGAAAGATGCAAGGTCATTACCACAGAGGGCCCAATTACATGAAATAATCTCCACCGTAAAAACAAGCTCTGCTGAGAGTTCACCAAGTGACACAGAATACCTACAGCATTGTGTATGTGTGCGTTTGTGAGAGTGTGAGGAAGCTGCTGAGACATAGACGTGTAATATTAGAAGTGAATATGCTTGTAGTTGTCAGTAATCAACAGCTTGATGGCAATGAGGTCATTTTCTCAAGACAATGAAGTAATTACAGCTTGATATCAAATTTATCATACCATGCAGTCTAGATCGTGTTGCTCAGACTGAGATTAAGTTCTACATGGAAAATCGGATATTCTTTAGAATGCATATTTATGAATATTTGGATTTGCTCAGATCAGGTCTAAAGGGTTCATTTACCCAAAAATGACAACTCTGTCATCATTTACTCGTCCTAGTGTCTTTCTAAATTTGTATAATGTTCTTACTTCTGTGAAGCACAGAAGGAGATGTTTTGAAGAATGTCCATGCTGCTCTTTTCCAGTGAAGGTGAATAGGGACAAACAGGGGTGGATTTATAATACATAATACAATAGACATAAGTTAAATGGGTTTGGAATGACATGAGAATGAATAAAGATGACAGAATTTCCATTTTAGGGTGAGTTTTTTTATGTAATCTACTGTTAAAACCAACGTATTAACTAGTGGTCGACCAATAATGAACAGTACACTCAGTAATCTGGTAAGTCTTTGCAAGCTATAAACACACAAGAAGATCTAACAGTGGGATTTGCCAAAGTTTGCGAGGGAAATAAATGTTATGTCTATTAGACATTTAAAGACTTGATTAACACCCTTTTGCTGGATGTCGACAGTATATGAAAAAAAGTAATAGCATTTGCCTTTCAATTATTGGACAGAATTGTTAAACAAAGACTGAAACCTAATAAGATAGAGAATGGGACGTTATGTTTGATTGTACACAAGACTGTCAAAGTAATAATAATAATAAGTCTTGTTTCTGACACTTGGCCAAACAAAAAAACTTATTGGTCAATATTGATCATTTAAAAAGTGCCAAATATTTGAATATGATAAAACTGGCCTTGGCTATACATCGGTCGACTACTACTATTAACCATTTAAATGAATAAACTGTAAGTAAATGTGAAGTGTGAGAGTAAAAGAGTGAAGGAGGGGATGGAGAGCTTGCCAACACTGGCCGAAATGTTGGTCCGCTCGTCGTGGAGGGTCAAAAGAGAGCGCGTGTCACCAGCTGCCACAGGGGGAAAGACATTCATCCATCACATCTCCATATGCCGCCCATTACAATCACCTGTTTTCACACCTGTCTAATGCCAGCTGACCTCTTTCAACATCTGTTTACCATGCATTAATTACTGTAGATATCAGGAGAGACTAATGCTTCTTTGAGAGTGTTTGAACTGCATTTAATCGCGTTCCGAGAGGCGCCAAGAATCTAATGAAGGATCATCAAGGAAAGGAGATTGTGACAAAAAAGGCTCGCAAGGGAAGACATTGGAAAGGACGCAAAAGAAAGATAGAGAATTATAGTGAAATAAAGTGCCATTGCAGTTCTGTCGTGCCCCACATTTGTGCTGTAGCCAAGTACAGGACTGATGAGTCTTGTGCTGCGATGTCACTGGGCCGCGCCCCATCATGCCACCTCCTTCAAAAGCACATAATAAATACACTCCATCACAGCGGCTTCAGCATGGCCCAGGCCGACCGCCAGACACACACATACACACACACTCACACGCACACACAGAGGGAATTAATTATAGATGTACATTAAATTACTTTCATCTCCTCCCCTTTTCCAGAGATGGGACACACACAGCGTGGTGACTGATGAAGCAGTATTTCAATACCTCCCTTAGCAACATGCGGGGTGAACAGGCGCACACACACACACATATGCACTCACGGACACTCATGCTTCTCATCCTTTTTGCTGCTCTCTACCTCCTTTTTCAGCTTTAACAGATCTTGCTGAATGCTGTTTATTTCATCTGTGATCATTATATCGTTCCTCAGAGGCGTGTGAAGACTACAGTAAGTCTAAATTCTGACATCGGCATGGCAGTCTTATAGGGAAACTGTGGGAAATATAGGGAATTATATATAGGGAAATCTCTTATCTCTAAATCTCTTATAGGGAAATCTCTGTAGCAACTTTTTTCCATCACTCTAGTGACAGTTTAGTCTATATGATTCTGTCAAAACCTCGGCAGTTCTTGGATATTTTCGCTAGTAAATAAATGCTGTTCTTTTGAACTTTATGTTCATCAAAGAATCCTTTAAAAAATGTTTTATGGTTTCTACAAACAGTATTAAGCAGCAACATTACCTTATCCACATTGATAATAAGAAATGTTTCTTAAGCACCAAACCAGCATATTAGAATGACACTGAAGACAAGTAACAGACGAATGCAACAGTTGGTTTCGGAAAGTATAAACTCCATTTATTTTCTCCATAAGGAAATTGATTGTAAACAGTAACTTAAAAACATTTAAAGACAGACGTACTGTGAGCTATGCGGTTGTTAATACATGGTATTTGCTTCTGCTGAAGCCATCGGCCCACATTATTTCAGCTTATTTTTTAAAATAATTGTGTTTAACAGTGGAATTCCTGGTGGAAAAACTACATTACCCATGATGCTGTACAGAACATTACACCAATATCAGACTCAAAAAATGCTCCAAAATAGCTCTTTAGCTCCGCCTACACCCATGATATTTTGCAATAAACTTAAAATATGTGTTTTAATACATATAATCAACATTCATAAAAAATTGTTTTTAATTCTCCATTATTTTTAATTTGATTATGCTGGAATCTTTATTCCTTTCCTTTATAGACCACACACCCACCCACAAACACCTAACCTTGTAAAAGTGTTGTGTGCCAAAGACCGTGTCAATGAATAAACTGATGAAATCCAGTGTGTTCTGGCCGACAGTCTAACTTTTTTCAATCCTACTATCAAACAAATATATTTTTGCTTTTTGGGCAGTCTTATATCATAATGGCTTAATGATGTACTGAAATGGAACTACAGCGAAGGATTCATAAAACTAATTCAAACCGGCAACCCCTGAGTTACCTAGTCATTTTGAATGATTCATTAAAAGAATCATTATAAGACCGATGTTTAAGTGGAGCACCTCAGCTGAAAATCAAAGCTTCTGTGAGTTCATTAATTCACAGTTTTTACATGATGTCACACACTTATATGAACATCCTCTTGGAGGGCAAAACAAGGATTTCCTCCATTGCCCGCCAGTGATTTTTACCAGGTTTGTACAAAGTACTAATGAAATAAGACAGGAATATTAAAAGATCAAATTAAATGTACACCTTATTGATGATGCATAGCCTACTATGTACAGACAAGCAAATGAATCCAGAATATAAACAGAACACACAGTTTTTCTTTAAGCGTTTTTCCACAGAAAAACATTCTAACGAAAACATTTAAACATTTACACATTGCCTTCATATTCTAGTCTCATCTCTATGTAAACGGTATTCATTTCTCAATAAGGTGAAGGCGCATAGATGACCAGAGACAACATTATTGGATTACATCATGTGCCGTTCACTGATGAGAAAACTTTCCAGTACAGCGAGTAACAGTTCTACTAAATTAAACAGTTTTGAGTCATTTTGATTCATTACAAGAACCTACTCATAAGAGTCATTTTAACCTGAAGGGACAGGTATGTACATGTGTTTCCCTGCATCTCATGTGGAGCGTCGCAGCTGAAAAGCAACGCTATGATCGTGAAAAATCGTCATGTGAGAAATAAGTGCCCACAAACTTGCTGAGTGATATTGAGAACTTGAATTTTTCTATATTTCTGTCATAAACACAGCACCATTTTCACACTTTGAGCGACCCAGTTATTTCCACTCTGAAAACCACTGGTCTAAATGGATCATAGAGCAGAGAAGACGTTTGAACATTATACATGAGCTCTGATCCAACTTTATTCTCATTAGTGTTATAAATGGTGAAGTTGATCTGGGATAAGGGATTTTTTTTTGGTCATAGTGTGTATTAATGTGTTCTGGAATGGGTCATTTCATAACCTTTGGACACACACAGACATATAAAAAAAGGGAAAACTCTGTAAAAGCCAGACCATGAAGGACAACACTTACAAACCAAAGCACAAGGGGATGGATGACGAGGGTTGGGGACATAAAAGACGAAAAATACAAAGGGTTTGGAGGGGTCGGGGTATCAAGCAGAGACAACCACACTCAGCTAGCGTGCAGGCCTCTCTCTCTCTCTCTCTCTCTCTCTCAAGGGTTTTCTTCTCTGTCCTTTGCCTTGTCCCCAGACCTTGAATAGGGCCTGCCTAATTTATTGGCTTGGCAATTTGCTGAATGTGAGAGAAAGTGTGTGTGGAGAGAGAAAAAGAAAAATACAGTAGAGAGAGAGAGAGAGAGAAATAGAGAGTTTTCGGCTCCAAGCTACTGGTTCAGAACATCCGGGGCTCGCTTCATTAGCTAGTCACGCCCTTAGCTATGACATTTCAAAACTTGTTACCCAGCTTTCTAATTGGCGTGAAAAATTGAGCAAAGCTCCAAACAGTCATGGCTGCATAGTAAATCCTGATCTGACACCATGTTTTTGTCCTTGGGAGAGTGTTTTTTTTTTTTTTTTTTTGCTGCCTCTTATTCTAGTTCGCCATTCTGCAGTCATTATCACATTTTGCAAACATTCAAAATATTATATTTCAGGGTTTCTGGTTGACAAAAGGTTAAATAGACAAAGAAAATTGTCAAATGTGGGTCATTAACTATAGTGACTTTTAAAACTAAAAATTGGTAACACTTTATTTTAGTGTCATTGTTACATGTTTCAAATGTAAATGTATCAATGTATCACTCATGTTTAGTTCATGTTAGTTAATACATTAACTAATGTTTAACTAATGAACCTTATTGTAAAGTGGTACCTATGTATAATTACAGTGTTATAAAGACTTAAAATAAAGTGTAACCTAAAAATCATTATTTAGCCTACCTAAGATTCAGAATCTACATCATACCGAAGTATTTTTAGGGCAAAATATTTTCCTGAGAACTTTCCTAGGAACACAACACTGATGTAAATGCAATGTAAAACAGAATAAAATAATGAAAGAAAATAAATTACCATGAAAAAAAAAACATCAGACTTGCTTAATACAGAATTAAATTAATTAGGCATGTTTTTTTACACAAAAGCTACAGTTCACTAATAAAGAAAGGAGATGGGTTTGCAATTTTAATGTCACTCTGTGTTGTGTTTTCCATTGTTTTGATGCAGCCGGTGTACGTGTTTGGTTTTTTGACCTTTGATCTTTGCTCTACATCACACAGAACCCCTTTTTCTCCATTTAGTCTCATGAGTCATCAGTCAGCCTCTCCCTCTCCGTAATGATGGAAGTTCAGGGTGAACAAGAAACAACCAGCAGTTAGAAAAACAGCACTATACAGGTCATACATGTTCCAGTAGTCATCAAACCTGTCTACCATGATTCCTGGTAGGAGTGCCAAGTGTTTCATGAATAGATATACTTGCAACTTGAAAAATGAATCGTCCCCAGTGAAGCAGTTCCTAACAGATCAGGCATGCTGTGGGAATCTCACTTATTGTGCACAGAGGAACTCTAACACATATTATAGCAACATTTTTGAACGCATTGGCGCTGCAATTAAAAACCGCGAGCTAATGAGTTTTCGCTGTGCAGATGATGATGAGGGCGTTCTCTTTGCCCTTCGCTCTGCGTCAAACCAAACAACCGACCGCCAGAGTTTGATTGATCACGTTCAGCGTTTCAGGGTGTATGCCGATGACCAGGGCCCTCATTAGGGCCTGTGCCTGATTGGTGCGCCGGTAATGAGTCTCCATCTGGTGGTCACCCCTAATTTTTTTCTTTTTGTTTTCTAATGTATTCATTGGTTAATTATCACTCAGGTAAAAGCATTTAATGAGTGAAGGGCTGATCTGAGATTCATTAAGAACACAGAAAAGCAAAAGGCTAATTACTGCAATTTCCTGTCTTTTTCCTCATTAGTTTGACCCGCAGGTTTTGGCGGTGGGGTAGAGATGCTGGTCATAACAAGGAGGGAGGATGTAAAGAGGGAATGTAATGACTCTGCCCACAGGAGGAGAGAACTAAAAGTGTGTTTGTGTGGGTATGCGTGTGGACATGTGCTTATTTACACCATTAAACATGGGGAAAAGGGGTCACACCGCAGAACTAGTAGGCCCAAATAAAATCCAGCTCATTATAAAACACAAGAGTATATCTATTGAGGTAGCCACTTCCTGTCCAAAAACAGGTCAATACAGCCTATTTACCTGTGCCACCAAAACCAAACCTCGATTTAATCAAAACTTTGCTGCAATCCACAGGCTTGGGTTTCATATCTAGAATGCTTCTTAAATTGCTTTGAAAGCAGCTGTGCATGAATATGTGAATTCTTTTGTCTTCTCATGTTTATATTCAGAAATATGTAGAGAATGCAGTGTGAAAAGACCATTTTTGCTGATGTCCAACACACTGCATCAAGTAAATGTAGGCTTATATAATGTAGACCCCTATTGTAGGTATGCTGTGCTTAAATACACCACCTTTGGATTTACACAGTACAAAAATGTTATTTCTCAAAGCAGAAATTGTCCACAATAATAGCTGAGCATATGAAGCATGATGTAATGTGGTGTTAACACATACAGAAGTCTTGGTCAGCGGTCTAGGGTCCGTTGGGCAGTTCCTGGCGTTTATCGTTGGCCGATGGGGACAGTGGTGAAGTCAGTGAGTGTGAGGCGAAAGGAGATTTCATTACGCCTCCAGCTACTTATACTGGGAAAACGTTCCGTAATTTGTGCATAGAGCCAAATCCTCAAGCGGGCGTGCACCGCAACTCAAAGCGGGACGACTTGATTCACAGCAGTAAATAAGCGTGACCAATTACTGCCTTTCTTTCCCTCCCTGAGCTCACTGCGAAATCTCACTCGCCGACCATAATCCAATTCTGCTGGAATGTCTTACAATAATGACACCCTGGAAAGCATTACCGCACCACCTCTCTGTACTTGCATTAGGCAGGCAGGCAACAGAGAGAGAATAACTGTTTTTGGCTCGGCTCTGATTTTGTTTGTTTTGTTCTGTTTCAACTATTTTATTAAGCTTCAAGTGTGACCTTTTCCTTTGAGAGAAAAGTGAGGGAAAGTGAAGAACTGAAAAGCCACGGTAAATGTCATTGTCCTGCTATGCCTGAGACCAGCAGTTAATACCTATGGCGAGACAGGGGATAGGAATTATCATGGTTGACTCAGATGAAGAAAGTCAGATGACGAACGCTTTGAGGCTCTTTTATCTTCTGGGTGAAATGGGAGAAAAACAATGGCTCATGGTCCATAAATGATCTTTCTGAACAAGTAATAATGGTTGAAAATTTAAATATTATGTAGATACAGTAAACCCCCAACTTTTGAACAGCAGTGTATTTATACATATAAATATTGTTTTAAATGGTAAATATAAAGGTTCTTTAGTAGAACCATTTGACATTTCGCCAAAGCTTTGTTCCAAAAAGCACCATCCATGATGAATGCAATGCCAAACTAGGCTGGATACACAACAAGGCAAACCCCATGGTTATGGAGACAAAACAAATTGTTGCATTTAAGTCTGAATCCATTTGGTACTGGCCAATACACTGGTTCCAGGCCTGGCAAACATTTTGGCAAGAATATCTAAATGATGGTGAATATTCATTGATGTCACAGTGTTTGGCTGATGGGGCACAGTGGATGTTGAGCACACAGCCAGTTACCTAAATAAGAGAAAATAAAACTAAATTGCAAGTTGATGGCTTTAAACTGCACCTCTTGCTTGTCACAATTGGTCCTTTGTTAAAGCTACACTAAGCTGTTCTAAAATCTATACCTGCAGCGAGAGAAAGTGATAATATTGATAATGCAATTTGAAAAGTCATGTTTGATAAATCACTTTTTACTAGTGTCCTTTATAATGGGCTAACACAGTCTGTCATATCAAAAGAGTTCATTATGTATCAATTTGTGCTCTTCAAAACATTACATTCAATCGAGGGTTCAGTTGAGTGAAAATGTAGCTATGACAATGAAAAAGAATTAAAACCTAGTTCGGGGCAAAAAAATCAATCCTAAGCTGAAAATGAAGTATCACTCAACATTACACAGCTATAATACGTATCGAAAACTCTTTGATTTGTTCGGTCGACAAAGATAAAGACATTCGGATAAAACACTGCATATTTAGAGGAGCTCAGATGAAGGCTGGACTTCCTGCCATGGCAAAACCATGTGCTAGGGGCCTTCTGGATTGGAAATACATCCCAATAATTGTCAGGGAAGTCCAAAGGTTGAAGGAGAGCCCAAAGCCTATGAAAAATAAAGATTGAAAAAAAAGGGGTTCCATTTCTGAGGCTAGTGTGGCTGTGGCCATTCCTAAATGTGGTGCGGTCTGTGATTAAATTAAGACCATTTCTGCTCTGTGCACATTAGGGTTCCATCTCATTTCACATTGGCAACTAAAAACTCATTAACGGAAGCTGAAATAATTTCAGAAATGATTCCTCCATTTAAATGGTAATAAATTACAGACTCTGGACAATTCAGTGTGCTGCCTCCTTCACCAAAAAATCCAATTTAGTGCTGCTTCATCTTCCAAATGAGCATCACACTCATCTTCACCTACAGAGAGAGATGTACGTAAAGGGAGAGAGAGATTTAAGCTTTTTGCTGAACAATGAGTCTTCCTGGCTTAATGACATCACTGAGGTTTTTCAATTGGATTGATGTGCTTTGTGTGATTGTTCATTTAGAAATTCAGAGATAATTGACACCATATAACGCCACATCCCAGGAGCAAGGATTTAGGGCATTACAGGCATCAGAAGACATCAGAGACTATCTTTTACTGTTGTCAGCATGCTGTATTTATGAAAGAGCTTGAGAATTCCAGGAAGTGACAACTTTCCAGTCAGAAGGAAGCAGTCAGCACTTCTCAAGTTACAGTATTTGGATGAGTTCTTGAAGATTTCGGAGAGAGGGTGACACTTGTAGGAAGTTTTGAAAATGTTAGAAGTGCTTTCACACACACAGCATTTTTTTTGTAAATGTAACTGCATTTTTATATTTAGAGGTCACCTGTGAACAGGACCTGTTGTCAAATTGGTAGTTCGGAAGTTGTAGCATTGCCAGAAAAGTTTTGATGCTATGTGTGAAAAAAGCAGTGAGTTGAATGGTTTGAGCATGTGCAAAGTCAAGCGTTTGGCCTAATCATAAAGTTCTAGAGCAGATTATGCAGTTACTCATGTTATTTAGTTATAAACCTGAGAGATGGGAGTTCATGATCAAAATCATGATTGTGGATTGAAATGTCAAATTGGACAGATGCCTTAACACAGCTGTTGGAAAAATAATTTCAGGCATATTTTCTAAACGCTAGTTGTTAATCTTTTGTTAATCCAATTATAGTAACTCAATCTTCTGATGAAATGTCACACTTCTGTCAGGTGATCCTTTAAAAATCCTTTAGTCCACACCGTTTCCTTTTCTTACAGTCGACTGCAAGCTCACATTCAGAATTGTCTCCATCTAATCAAGTCTCCACCCTACATTTTTTCTTTTCCAATAATCTGTTTCCATTAGATGTACATCACAGAGGATACGATCTGTTGTTACTTAAGTTACATCACAACTTAAATGAACAGAGTGAAGATGTGTGAAGGACAGCTATATGGATAAAAGAGGGAAAACGTGTAACATTGAAGCTAAACAGGAGACACTTAAATAAGTCTACTTGTGTAAAAAAAACAATACTATTCTTGAAAAAATGTGAGTGGCATGTTTGGACTTAATCTTGGGGCTAAAGAGTTTACAATCACTGCTGCACTTTGGGATGACATGTGGCCACAGAGGCCTCTAATTCCTTCCTTATCTATACTCATATCCTCTGTGGCAGGTTGTGGTAGGATAATGAGGCTCACTGGGTAGTCCTTTAGGGCTAGCACACGCACTGCATTCCCCTCCCGGGGCAATGGGATGGCACAGACGTAATTACATTCAGAGAGTGAAAATAAGAGAAAGAGAACAAGACAGAGGCCTACAGGCCACGATCTTCTGCCAGTGCATGCATACTCAGTGCTCCGGGGAGGGACAATGGGACTATGGTGATCTGTGGAGACGTGTTTTAGCAGTTCACAGAGACCCAAAGGCCTAACTAATGAGTAACAACTGGAAATCTGGCTTTTGCTAAATAAAGCCCAATGACATTTACTCCAGAGTGCTCATCCACTTACCCTCCAGCGATATCAACCAAAACATGTTTTCTCTGCAAGTTGGACAAATTGCTGTCAGTCTGTGCATTAGTGTTGGGGATTTTTCGGTGACTCATTCTGCAGGTTACATCATTATGCCAGTAGGTGGCGACTAGAATATAATGAGAGAGCCAATGATTCATTCAAAACACTGATTCATTTAGGAGTGACACTGCATCCAAAATCGCAACGATGGTTTGCAACATGCTTTGCAACCTTTATAAGGGGTCTTATTATGCTTTTTTTTATTTTTACATTTTCAATTTTACATGGAAAAACAATAAAAAAGCACTGCAGTGGAATGGAAGAATGTGTTCAGTGTGAATAGCTCCAAACCGTTCAATAACCATGTCTAAAATGTAAGTTACTTGATATTAACGTCTTTATTATTGAACTGTTCATTATACAAGCAATATTACAGTCACAGTCATGCAGATGGTCTGAGGAACAGCACTCAAATGCACTCTTGCTTGTGTGACATTGCTTAATTAATAAGCAATGAAAATTTACAGCTCCCATTTCATATCAGACTGATGATTTGCTCATGAGCAATTGTGTGATAGTGTTTCTAATAACGTAGCAACACCTCACATCACTCGACCAACGATGAGCACCTACCTGCTCACATAGTGATTCATTACTCCTCATGTGACCTAGAGAGGGAAAAAGAGAACGCGAAAGAAAAGCATTTTAATGAGAAAGATTTGTTCAATACTATTACACCCATAAGCTCTCAAATATCAGTCACCTACAAGATTGCTTCTCAATTCATCTCGTGTCCTCTCCAAATGCAATAAAAACCCATTTCTGATGACACCTATTAGATTACAGTCACGTTTCGTATTGAGGAAAAAATTGACGATGCATCTGTATGCTAGTATTCTTTTTTCACTTGTTTTCTGTCTTATAGCCAGGGTTGCATATTATTAATCAGCCAATCACATGGCAGCAACTCAATGCATTTTGGCATGTAGACATGGTCAAGACAAGTTCAAATTAAGCATCAGAATGGAAAGGAAAGGTGATTTAAGTGACTTTGAATGTGGCATGGTTGTTGGTCTGAGTATTTCAGAAACTGCTGATCTACTGGGATTTTAAAGCACAAACATATTTAGGGTTTACAGTCAATAGTCTGAAAACAAGAAAATATCCAGTGAGCAGCAGTTCTGTGGGTGAAAATACCTTGATAATGGCAGAGGTCAGAGGAGAATGGTCAGACTGGCTCAAGCTGATAGAAAGGCAACAGTAACTCAAATAAGCACTTGTTACAACCAAAGGTTGTAGAAGAGCGCCTCTGAACACTAAACCTTGCAGCAGACAGGCTATAGCAGCAGAAGATCACACCGGGTAACACACCTGTCAGCTAAGAAGAGGAAACTGAGGCTATAATTCGCACATTCTCACCAAAATTAAACAATAGAAAATTGGAAAAACATTGCCTGATTTCTGCCGCGACATTCAAATGGTAGAGTCAGAATTTGGCATAGACAACATGAAAGCATGGATCCATCATGCCTTTTATCAACAGTTCAGACTGGTAGTGGTGTAATAGTGTAATGGTCTCGAGGATATTTTCTTGGCAAACTTTGAGCCCCTTAGTACCAACTGAGAATCGTTTAAATGCCACGGCCTACCTGAGTATTGTTGCTGACCATGTCCATCCCTTTATGACCACAGTGTATCTTCTGATGGCTACTTCCAGCAGAATAACACGCCATGTCACAAAGCTCAAAATATCTCAAACTGGATTCTTGAACATGACAATGAGGTCACTATACTCAAATGGCCTCCATCGTCACCAAATCTCAATCCGATAGAGCACCTTTAGGATTTTTTGGTCAATATTGACAAAAATCTCTGAGGAATCTTTCAGCACCTTGTTAAATCTGTGCCACAAAAAATAAGGCAGTTCTGAAGGCAAAAGTGGGTCCAACTATTTTATATTAAAAAATACTGTGTGTATATGCCTGGTTTCACAGACAGGGCTTAGATTAAGCCAGGATTAGCCTTTAGTTCAAGTAGGACATCTAAGTAGCTTTATAAATTTGCCTTAGAAAAACACATTACTGGTGTGCATCTTGAGAAAGAAAAACAATGGCACTGACATATTTTAAGATATTAAAAGCCTTGTCTGTGAAACAGGGAATTAATGTTTAGATTTAATTTAAATAGAATTAATATATTATGTTTGAGGCATTATTAATATTCAGTCTAGAGATAATGACCATAAGCAATTACCCTTTCCCATGTAATCGTAAAGTCTCTATATTAAGGTCACCTCAGGCCTTTTACAATTGCAGGATGTCTAAGGAAACATTGCTATGAGTATAATCATTTATATGACTGATCTTTTCAAAGCTTTATGAGGACAGTTTTGGAAATTAATTGGAAAACACAAACACATTTATTGTAGACTTTAAAAAAAATTCAGTAATCAAAACATTTTGAATTCTTGTTTCACCCCAGAAACAGAAGATCAATCATATTTCATCCGCCTTACAATGTCACAGTGAAGGAACAATAGAAAACATCAATCAAAAGAAGCTTCCACACAAAGGTGATTACTACATGCTCATCTTTCCAGGCTTACAAAATATACAACCTCTTATAATACAGCATCTCTCACAAACATATGGAAGATTACATGTTTGTGAGACATGGATCATTTTCAAAGATTACAGTTAGCAGCTGACAACGGTATGATTATCCTTCATTGCAAATGCTTACAACCTTGAAAAGCTTTTGTGATTGGGTTTGGTTATAAATTACGTAGGACGCCTCACATCCTCATGAATAAGCACCAGACAGGAATCCTTACAGGAACGGCTCGAAGGAAAAAAGCATGGATGAAAAATAAAAGCATAAAAAGTCTTTCATTTCACATGAGCTGCAGGCATTCAGGCTTTCCTTGCATTCTGATTGTCTCCATCATAATGGATTTTTTTGTTTTTACGTCATTGCTTTCTAAACAAAAGAAATAGAAGCTTTGCATGTGCCTTGATTCAGTGAGGTGGGCTCTCCTCTGGTATCAGAGGTCTCTCTTCCATTACATTTTCAACAGCCCGACTGCCAAAGTCAAAGCTGCTCAGGTGAGCTTATGATGGAGCTCCAGCTGGGAGCATTTGTTTTGTGTGTGTGGAAGAGAAGCAATGGAAGCGTGTCTGATGTATTCCTGCTGTCTTTCTTCCACTGCATATAGGGTGACATTGGGGAAAGTGAAGCCAAGGGCAGTATGATGAAGCCCTCTGCCTTTGCTATTACACATGGGACCACTGGGTCTCGTACTCGTTCTCTCCCTTCTCTCTGTTTTTTCATATGTTCTTCCTGTGTGCTGCTGCCATACATTATAGACATTTAGGAACTTTCTCATACGGTTTATTAGATACATCTGTTTGTCAGTTGCGATCATGTCTTTAAAGGGTTAGTTTACATAAAAATGAAAATTCTGTCATTTATTACTCACCCTCATGTCGTTCCACACCGGTAAGACTCTTTGGAACACAAATTAAGATATTTTTGATGAAATCCGAGAGGCATATGACTTGTCCATAGACAGCAATTTAACCACCACTTTCAAGGTCCAGAAAGGTAGGTTACTATCGTCAAAATAGTCCACGTCACTGCAGTGGTTCAACCTTAATTTTATGTAGCGACAATAAATTTTTGTGAGCAAAAACCAAAACACAGATATCAAAACAAAGACTCATTGGCCGGCTCCTGTGTCAGCATCACACGATTGTGTCGGCGGCCCGTGTACTGCTCACGTGTTACAGCGTCGGCCAATACTGAGCCGGCGTTCTGTCGTAGAATCTGGAAGCGCTGAACTGAAAGTCATACCTCTTGGATTTCATAAAAAATATGTTAATTTGTGTTCCGAAGATGATCGAAGGTCTTACGGGTTTGGAACGTCATGAGGGTGAGTAATTAATGACAGGAATTTCGTGTTTGGGTGAACTTTAAGAACTGATCGTGAATTGAATTCAGTTGCAATCATGTCAAAAGTCTTGATTTTGTTTTGGGGTCTATTAGAATATGTTTTCTTGCTTGAATTTTCAAAAAAACAGCTTGTTGTTGCAGCCCCTCTCTTCCCAGTCTGTCAGTAATTCTCTGGGGTGAGTTGACTATGGTCATATGACTATGGTGTTATGACTATGGTCATAAGATGGTCATAAGTTCCATCGTTACAACACAAGTACTGAGAGGATCTTTTAGATTTGCCCAATAGGAAGGGAAAAATCTGTTAGATAACTTTCTCAATTGTCACAATCATGGAGCAAATGAATATTCAGTTCTCATCCCAGTTTGATTATACATAGGTTAAATAATTAAATTGCACGTAAGAGATCAGGGAGCATGAGGGAGGACAAGCATGGCCATCTGCAACTTTAAAGTAGATGGTCAAGAATTTTGAAAATTTGTAAGTGAAGCCATGTTAGATAAAAGCAGAAACTCCAGTCAGGATCGATATAAAGTTCAGGATGATTTAGGAGACATCACCACTTCATAGAGATAGAAGCTGTGTTAACAGACATTCCTTCAAAAACTGATAGGTGCAAAGAACTGAAAAGAACACTGAATGAAGTTCGGTAGATTGTGGTTTGGTTTCCATTTCGTTTCCTCCATTTGTGATTTTATAGTAAACAAACACAGATCACTACATCACAACAAATATAGACAGCAAATTGTCCTCGTCGTCTATACATTCATATCTTCTTTCTAATTATGAATGAAATATTTTAAAGGGCACAGTATAATAATATCGCACCTAATGTTTGCCGAAACAACACAGTGATGACTGCAATAGTAACCAAAAATTGAGGCTGCTAGCAGGGTCAGAAATAAGTACCTGCCTGTATGAAACATCATATAGAGCATTTCGTAATGGAAGCAGTGACTTTTAAAACAGTGTTAGAGATGAGAAATAAATGGCTTGCTTTCCACCAAATATTCTATGATCAAAGAAATGAATCCGTAAAATAACAGAAATATACTGGCAGCTCAGTTTGTCCTGTGATTTAAAATAAAATGTTTTATGAAAAATGACTTTTTTTTTTTTTTTTTTTTACATTGACAGGAAAGTCAACTTCCTATAACAATTCCTCACTCATAAAAACCTAAAACAAATCAATCACTTTTTAATCATTTTATTTTTCAAATCATGTGCAAGGTGAATTTCACAGTAGAGATCAATGAATGTTGACTAAACTCTCACACCATACATACAAGCAAATCATAGACAAAAAATTCAAAGCAGAAATGCAAAAAGAAAACAAAACACTGTTTTAACTTCTGTGGATAAATTAACAGCTCAGGAAAAAAAAGTAGTGGCTGTAGAGCATTCACGCTGCAGCAGCCAACAACACAAAAGAATAATTTATAAATTCTTGCAAAGCTTTTAACATCTGAAAGACTGGTGTTTTGGAAGTAGCACTGCCTTAACTTATTTTCTGTAATGCTTTGTTTTCTTTAAGACTGAAGCAATCACAAAGAAACAAAAGAAAACACACTGAAAAAAAAAATGCTTGTGTTAATGTCCTGTTCTGTGATTCACAATTTAACAGAGCAAAATAATAAACTAACAAATCTAAGAGAGTAAATATTAAAATAGAAAAAAAAAACACACCCATGTGAAAAGAAGAAAAATATACAAAAAAAAAAAATTCTACTTTTCAAGTTAGAAATGAAGGACAAAAAAATCCTGTGGAAAAAAAAAACTGTGCAAGTACAGCAAACACATGGTACAGTATATTACACATAGAACAAACCATTTAAATACAGTACTGTGTATCAACAATAATCCTGAGAAGTGTCCATTTCTGGTTCCCGTGCTACTGAGAGTAAGTATGTGAATCGTGCGGCCAACTGCACCAAAGCCAATGTCATTTCTCATCACCAAAACCCCAGATGAGGCTCGGCCTCACAGGCACCAAAGAGCCCGACATGAGAGTGCATCAGCCGTCTTATTTAAAGAAGCCGCTTACCATGTCCTCAGTAGCCTCTGTCGGAAAACAGAGGGCTATGTTCTGAGACGCTTTCAAGGGAGGAAATAAAGTAGTGCAAAATCAGGAACCTGCATGATGAAAAAAACATGAGTCCGGAAAAACAAACAAATGTCGAGAGACAATAACTTATAAGACTGACAACTTTTGGAAGCGTCAAGCAATGACAAATGGCTGTAAAAATCACTGTATATTCTGTACAAGATTGTCAAAAAAGCAGCACCAAAAACAATTATTCTTCTCCATAGTTTGAGACTGGAAGATAAGGGATGGAAATAAAGAAAAGTGTTCATTTACAGGGCATGTATGAGTACACGAAACGCTAATATATAGGACTGGATTCATTTGCAAAACAGACCTTTTCTAAAGTACAGTAAGACTTCATATATAGGCTTTGCTCACTCCATCACTGATGCCTGGGCTTTTCATATGAACAGGCACTGTAACATCCCTGGATAGCAACATCTCACTGAACGTTAACCAACAAATTCCTGGAATTAAACGTCATCGCTTAAGTTTCTAATGCACTTTATCTAAGAAACAATGACAGAACACACCTGTTATTGCTGCCATGGGGTGCAGGCTAGGACTCGTTGAGCACGTTTTGGCATTTTGGAGGCATTTTTATTCAAACTGCACCTGTAGGTTAGATACGAGTCGTCAATAAATGACAGTGGAATGTTAGCATCCACATTTTGGCCACCCCTTCTCCAACATGCTCGATGTCCTCTCCTGATCTGAGCTGTTCTGTTGCTTGTTTGGCTGTCAACAAATTGCCCACTTTTGATTTCAGCTACACATAAAGCTGGTATCCTTTTTTTTCCTCCAATATGGAGACTGAGAATAATCTTGTAACCTCACTAAAGATCTGGCTGGTGATGCGAAATTGCAAAGATATAGATTTCAACGTGGGAGCTGGGCTCAACGAAACATCACGAAAGCAGTCTTAACGAAAATTAAAAAACTGCTGTGATGTTGTAGCACATGGGTTAACTTAAGGAAAAAGAAAAATCAAAAAAACAAAAAAAAACAACCACCTACGTGTACATCTTGGCAAACAAATTAATTTCCATTAATAATCAAAATTCTCTAACTAAATTCTTAAGCGAACCACAGAAAAGTCTTGTAGGTGGCATGTATCAACTTATACATCTGAAAAACTGAAAAAAAAAAAAAAAAAAACAGTATTCACACTAACAGTGAGTAAAATTGCTCATCATACCCGTATGAAAATGTATAGCTTTCTATATTTATTTTTTCCCACCTATTCTTTTTTTTTTTTTTTTTTACTCAGCTGTTGACATACTGTTTGTTCTTAAGGACGTCAACTGCACGTTCACCAACAATGCATGCCAACAACCCAAGCCAAAACAGCAACATACAATGGAGCAGAAACGACTCAACATCCGCAAAAGAAAAAAAAAATGATAATTGCACTTATGATTCACTTTTCTAACTGTAAAACAAGCGATTGTGAGGGCGCGTTGTGCACAATAGTCGAACGTAAAATACTGTTTTTTTTTTTTTGTTTTTTTTTTTTTACTTTTCCGAACAGCACCCTCAAGTTTATTGATTGAAACCTTTAACGCTTTAAGACTTCCCCTGCAGTTCTGGTGTTGGGGACACAGACAGCACCATGTATTGAGCAGTACCACCATCACCCTCCAAAAATCTTGATCAGCCGTCTTAAACAGCCTGTTGTGTCATGATCGCCCCCTTCTCACTACTCACAACACTTTCTGAAGACACTGAGGGTATAGTTTTGCCACCACACACTCAAAATGTCGGCCTAGGTCCCAGAGGCGGTCCGGCGTCTCGTACACCTTTATCCAATGGTCTGCTTCATCATCGTACTGGTAGAGAGAGTTCTTGCGGCTGGTACGGAACACGTGTTCTTCTACCATGACTTGAGTAGCTCGAACGAACAGATGCAATCGGCCCTGAAGCAGAAGCACCTTGATGTAAGGGCTGGTCGCCTGGTCGAAGGGGAGGTCTCTTTTACGGCACCAGGTGTTCTGCTCGATATCGTACACCTCGACGGTAAATGTGCGCTGGTGGTTCCTGCAGATGCCTGCTATGTAGTAGATACAGTTTTTATAAAGGGCAGCCAAGCCCTGAGTGCGGGGAATGTTCATGGACGGTAAATGCCCCCAGTAGTCTTTGCGTGGGTCAAAACAGAAGAAGTACTCTCCTGAGAAAGAGTCATAATAAAAGAATGCTCAATATCAAAACTGGTTGCCAAAATTGCTAAAAGTGTAAATAAAATCACCAATTAGTATTTTTTTTTTTACATTGCATAGTGTTAAAAAGAAACTACTAAACCGAAAAATAAATAAAATAAATAAATGTATATTTATTGAGTAATAATAATTAACAATATGTAGGGAATATGTTATATATATCCCAATATGTTAGGAATAGGGTTTGGTTTAAAGTTAGTTACATGTAATTATGTATAATTTATTCTTATTTTTTACAGCAAATACATGTAACATATGTACGAAGGACACTAAAATAGTTACTTTTTTTTTTTTTACATATTTTTTTTAAAACAAGAGAAAGCATTGTAAATTTGTAATAATTTATGTTTAATTATACTAGTAATGTACAATATTGACTATAATCAACTGCACATGATTCATGTCAAGATTGTATCACATTGCAAAGCATCAAAATATCAAAAGTGGATTGCGACTGAAACTGCACATGACAGGCTAATCAACTGAAAACAAGCTCTTTCCAGAAGGGCTGGCACAATAAATTGATGCATCATGATTCGTGAATCGATTCTGAGCTTAGTTTTTAATAGCAGATGGCGTTCTAGGCTAGTTTTTAACCACATACTGAAAATGCTCATGAAGAAGAGCGCTCAAGAGCACAAGTCGGTTCAGTCGAGTCCGAGAATGTACTTGCACCTAAGAATCCTTTTATGACACGAGATTAATGTAAACAGCCCACTGCAAACACCCTTGTAATTTGCTTCAACCTTTTCGAACTTTATGAATGATTATTTTATAAAAGGTTTATGTGGTGTAAGGAATTGGAAGCAAGCAGATTACGGCTGTTTCTAAAGCATGCAATGCTATCAGATGGTAAAAAACTAAGCTTAGAATCGATTCGAGATGATCGCGATGCAATTGGAAAATCTCGGAATTGATCTAGAATCATTTCTTGATTCGTGATGCATCGATTATTGTCTCAGCCCAACTTTCCAGCAAATTATCAGTTGCCTTTTAAATTTTTCTTTCCAAATAGAAAAATTGGTTTTTTGACCAATACCTTCTTATGGCATTTTTTAGGGGCTGAAATTTCATCCCTTAAGATTAAGAGCTACTGTAGCTCTTTTGTGCTCTCAGTTATTGCTGATTTTGCTGAGAGAGGTTAACCCACCTGACCTTATCATCCAAGCAGAGCTAAAAGACATGACAGGCCAATGAATTACAAGGATATATGCGTTTCTACTCTTTGATGACCCTGATTTCAGGCGACTCTGCAATAACCCCACTCACCTTGCAGCACATAGACACGGTCCTTATACTCTACAGTGCTGTGGAACTCCATGGCCATAGGCATGGGACTGACCGCCGTCCAGCAGTTGTCTCTGGCATCATAGCACTCCACAGATTTCAAAGCATTTCGTCCGTCACCTTCATATACTCGACCACCCAGAGCGTAGAGTTTCCCACAGCAGTGCACAAGCCTGCAGCCGATGCGTGCCCGAAGCATGGGCGATCGTGGGAGCCACCTGTTGCCAGCATGTTCGTACTGCCAGAAGTCACTTTCTGCGCGGTGGTCAATGCACACCTCGCTATTGCTTGGCCGATAGCCTCCAGCGATGAAGATGTCGTTCTCTGATGAGACCAAAATGCCGACCTCTCTGAGGTCATTGGGTGGCTTGCACAGCTTGTACACCTTCCCGGCAGCAATGTCCAGGCAAGGCACGGTCTGCTTCTTCCCTGAGTGCTTGTGAGCCGCATCAAAGCAGATGACCATCTCGGATGCAGTCATACCCAGCCGCTGTGGGCAGCCGTTGGTGCCGTTGAGCCGACCCTTATCCGAGGAATCCCTGGACAAGGCCAGGGAGAAGGCTGGGGGTATACGGCTCAGAAAGGCCTCGTCCAATAGGGGCAAACGGATGCATTTGGCAAAAACTTCAGGTAAATCTGCCTCCCGACGTGGGCCGTCATACTCCAACCAGTGCACGATGCTTTCGTACACATGCTCCTCTTTTTCCACGTTCAAATCGTCACTGTTGAGAATGCTGACCAGCTGTTCTTTGGTCAGATGTAGAAAATCTTGCTCTCCCATTACGCACAGGAACTTCTTGCGGATGTAATCCTGTGAGCGTTCACGCAACTCCTGGTGACCATAGGCATCTGCGAACATGAAGACCCCAATGCAGTTCTGAGGATCTAAACGGCTGATCATAAACTGGGCACATTGGTCTTGGAGGGCTGGGATCTGGAAGATGCTGGCGGCGGTGAACAGGGCCTGCACATTAGACTCGGTGAGCGTGACCCGTGAGGTGTAAGCATAGTCCAGAACCAAATGCATGGACTCTGACTCCACGCCAACAATCCGCACCTTCCGCTGACTGCTCTCCGTAAGGCCACTTGTGAACATGGATCTGACAAAGGATAAAACAAAACACTAGTACAATGCATTTCAGAATTTTTGCAGAGAAAAAAAAAGGTTATTAATCATAAAAATAATCCATATGAATTGAGTGGTTTAATTTAAATTTTCTGAAGAGACTCGATCGCTTTATATGATGAACAGATTTAGACTTTCATTTGTTTTTCATTTTAGATCTTCATATGTGTTTCGAAGATTAACAAAAATCTTATGGTTTGGAATGACATGAGGGTGAGTATTAATGACAGAATTTTCATTTCTGGGTGAACTAACCCTTTAATTGTCTAAGCCAAATTCATATCAATATATAATTTTTTGATAACATGAATTTAGTTTTTTGAACTTAATGTGATATTTCAATGTTTCAACATTTCAAAACAACTAAAAAGTCAAGCGTGAAGTGCACAAATTTCTAAATAAGTGGCCCTCCAAAGTTTTTTTATTATTATTTAATATGTAGTTTACATGTTAATGGAGTGCTCCCGGTTCAATACAAGTTAAACTTAATTTAAAGAATATCCTGTACACTGCCAATTTTATTTTAAAACAATCAACCACTTACTATGGATGCAAACCAGAGGGTTTCATAGTTTACATTTTGGTTCAAAAACTTCTATTTATAGTTATTAATACAATTCTATTTAAATAATTACTGAATGAAAACCTGTTTAGTATTTGAACTAAAATTGTTTGCATTATTCATTTTGAGTTGGCAACCATTTTCATGTTATCACTTTTTTTTTAAAATCAATATTTAGTGTTCAATTTTAATCGCGATTTTGAAACAATACTTCCCCACACATTTATTGACATTGGCTTTATTGACAAGATATGCTCATAGGTCACCATAAATGATACCTGAGGGCTTCAGTCATTTCTTTTGTTTTTTAACTTTTCAAACTTTGAGTAAATGTCTTTATTAATTATTGATTTTTGTTCACTTGATTCAGAATGTGCCATTGTTTCTATGTAAACATCTTTAACTGATGCACTCGTGTTTTTTGCAGCATCTTGCGCATGACCCGCCATTCTACGCAGCGCTCAAGGTTCAATTTTTAAAAATGTGTCTCTAGAATCCTGCTTTCTGTGGTTTAGAAATCACTCATGCTCATTACAATTTTGATTAAAATCGCACAGCCCTACTGAGTAGAGTTGAGAATCGACAATGGATTCCAATTCTGGAATCGGATACTTGTTATAAAATTAAAATTTTATATTCCTTTGTGTGCATTTTATGTGATTTTGAACCATTCAACTGCAAGAAGACTCGCATGCCACACATTTTTTGTGCCACACACACATCCAAAATGCACACAGAAAGTCACCTCTAATACAGTGCACAAATAGTGCGCAAACTCTTTCGTGTCTTTTTGCACTTGAACAGACAAATACACAAAATTATGTCAACATATCTTCGTAAACAAAGTCGGTTTTGCCTTAAGTGAAAGTAAACAGCTGAGAAAGAAAACGCAGATGTAATAGTATATTGGATATGTGCATTCGGTCTTAAAGTGACAGCAGCCTAATAATCTGGCTGCCATCTTTGTAACTGATAATAATCAAACAACAAAAGAAAGAAGATTCACTCGCTGATCTTGACCGAATAACAAACTACATTTTAAGTGCATAACCTTTTTTTTTATAAAGTGCAGTGTTATTTCACATTTGATTACAGTTTCTGTACGTGAACACTAGACCTAGCTGAAAATCTCAAAACACTGTTTATTTCATTTGTATCTTTGTTCAGTTGTATTTATTTGTGCTATTGCTAATTTGTTTATTTATTCTGTTTTCATTTGAGTGTTTACTTGTCTTTAATAATGCTTGAAATTTATATTAGTTAGGCCAATTGCTTTTGTTAAAACAATAGGCAAAAGGTCCTTGAGTAAGTGATCTTTAGCCTGTGGATTTTTGTTCATGGTATTCAGCTGTAATGAAATGTTTTGCAAAAATACTTTAAATAAAAAGACTATATGAATAAATATGATTTTTTTTTTTTAAATTTACCTCTATTAAGAATCTAAATGAATCGCTAAAATTCAACGATACCCAACGCTACTACTGACGCTACTTAACGCTACATAAAGAAAGAGAAAAGGTCAGAGGAAAATCACTGGAAAAAGAAGGGATATGATAAAGCAAGAGTTTAATATTAGAAAAGCTTTGCAGCGCTCAAGAGGCCTAAACAAGAAGGCCTGAAAATGGACGCCAAGGTTGCATTGTTTCTGCATCATATGAGAGTAACAATGGTTTTGCTATGTTTCACAAGAACTAAGATATGCTGTTGTAATGTTAGCTAATGTTAGTTTGTCTAACTCTTGCTAGTAGAGTACATTTTGTTCTTCCTTTTCTTTCATTTCTCATCTTCGCTTTATATTTTGCCAAGTGTTTTGCTTTGCTCCAGGCCTCCAGCTATGATAAAGACACATCCATTAATGCATTGTGTGTTTGAGCAGTTTGTGCAATGAAGGAAGGGGTGTGTTTGTTTGGATTGATTTTAAGTATTAAGTGTTTGTCAGAAATCACTTACTGAACCTTTAAAACAATGTCTTGAATGATTTTATCAATCTCATGCCAACATATCAGTCTTGCGGCTATATTCTTGAAACGCTACATATTTTAAGGTTAATTGCCTGTCCCTGTGCACTTTGATTGTAAGCAGCTTTCTGTAAACATGATTTTTATTTATATATATTAAACTGAGGGACAAATACTTCCAACAGAGCTTATCTTGTATTGAACCAGGAAGTTTTTTTATAAATGAAAGTCACCATTAAATAATTCTTATCTAAAGACATATTGCTTTTTTTATTATAATAGATTTATCCATGTAAATATTTTTTAATTTCTATATTTTTTTTAATTCTTGTGTCCTCGTAAAATTTAATCAAAATAACTTCCCCTCTCTCTTGCGCTGACATCACTTCTCTTCTCTTCTCTGATGATGTGTTTAAATGCTTAAGGGCGAGACAAATTGTCACTCGCATAACATGAGATCAAAGTAATAGCAACGATCTAATGATACAATGAACAATGATACAAGTCTTGTCCTATATTTTTCTTGTTCGAAAAGCTGTTTCACATGGATGTAGGTCACATTAGGGGAGAAAAGACAATTGCAAATGCTGACAAGTACTGCTATCAGTAGGGTTGGGTATCGTTTGGGTTTTTTTTCGATACCGGTGCCAAATCGATACTTTTAAAACGGTACCGGTGCCGGAACCGATACTTTAAAAAAGCCACAAAATGATGGTGGATGACTCAGTCAAGAATACCTTTTTACTGGACAAAAAAAGTTCTTTAAATTGAACAATATATTAAAAGTTTAAAGTAAATACAAAACACAACAACAGTAAAACCTAAGCCAACTAGCTCAACTACAATAATTTAACAGCTTCAAATTTCAGCAATTTTTTAGCAGAAATATGACCATATTTGCCTTCTCTGGCAAAATAGACACCTCTCCTGACTTATTGCATGTCCTGCACAGGAGAAAACTCTCTCAGATGGTGTCGATGAGGCCTGTTTGAAAGTGCAGACAATATGGGAAGACTGCCCCGCTTACTGGGGCTGGGGTCATCCACACTGATAGTGCCAGCTGATGTCCGCGAGCTGTCAAACACGGTGCATATTCCATGTGCCCCCAAATGTTTCATTAGGTTTGACGTGTTTCCCCCTTTACACGCAACTGTTGTAAAACATTTGCTGCACGTCGCGGTGTCGGAATCCTTTCTGGTGAAATATAGCCACACTTTGGAGCTTTTAGTTTTAGGCATTTTAATTTAAGCGCATTTAATTTAGCTAGCTAAGCTAACGGTAGACCACCTGCTGCACTGCAATCAGCGCAAGTGTAGTTGCTGCGCTCACGCGCTTCACGGATGGTCTCACTTCCCGACGATTTGGGATTTTTACTTCGAAATGTGAAAACAAAATGGACAGTAACATTACTACAAAGATGTATTGGGTTTGTAGGCTATCATCAAAGCTTTCCAACGTTCACGTGAGTTTTCTCATTCAGGAAATAATTTTTCCGAGCATTCTGACACCCCATGAACGCAGTATTTAAATTTAACTAGCGATCAGGCGTGTTGATGAATCTGATGCTTCTTACGTCTGTGTCATAACACCAGAGGACAAATATTTCTATCACTTCAGGCATTTAAGTGGCACCGAAATGAGGCACCGACATTCGCATTCTGATTCGATCCGGTACATACCGGTTCTATAGGTACCGGTGCCGTATTGGCACCGGGTTTCGGTACCCAACCCTAGCTATCAGCCAAATAAATCAGTTCAAAACTTCCACATCTGTGTATAATAAATTATTTAATGACTAAATCTATATACATCATATCTGCAATAAATGAAGAGTCTGTGTTTCAATCTAATGTCTCAACAAATGTAACAAAAGTGGTTGTTACTTAAACGTTTAGAGGTGCGCTACCTGAAGTAAGGGCTGATGGCAGCGAGGACATTTCTGTGACAAGAGAATGTCTTCCCATGGTCCACTTCCACGACAATGTCAGTCAACTGAGCTTCGTCGTACAAGGCTTTAAGCTGCTGGAGGACGTTACAGGCATGTAGGGCATCTACCCCATTGTAACTTGTGCTTGCTGGAGTCCCATTCTGTAGTTGTAACAGCTTTCCTACGTCTACAAGACAAAAGCGTTACAGACAGTTGACATGTTTCATAGTGACAATAAAGAGTATGAATTACAAATATGACTCTTTTAGAGGGACGGCAGTTTTATATTCTAACCTTCAAACTGACATGTAATATGGGAATTAGCATTTACGCTTATTGAACACTTGAATTGTAGAGTCCAAAAAAATTGAGTTTCACTGCAAATCCTACTTAAAAACAACTTACAAGACTTCAGTTAAGAGCTCATCACCAGATGCTCTCAAACCACAGCATCTGTGTAAAATGTCAATGACATTCAAGGTTATTTACTAATGTTGATTCAGTGTTATTCAGAGTAACAAACAGCTTTTCCATTAACCAATTAACCAACCACAGCTGCACCTGCCATCAGTGAGCAACTAGGTAAGAGCCGAAAAATATGCCATATGGTGTAAAGAACTAGTATTGCTTTTGACACTTTCAGACATGTATTAATCTCCTGTTAACCTGACCAAAGAAATGTTTAGTTACTATGAGTAAGCGAGTTTCGATGCTTAACTTATTAACTGTGCTAATCCAGGTGCTGTTTTACCGGTTAGCATAAGATCAGGCTAGTCCGGTCTCGAGCCGCTCAAGTCCAGACTAGAGCCATTTCATTTCACGAAATAAACCGTGACAACGGATTAATTATCATGAAAGTACACAGTTAAACGAAGGTTAACGTAGTTGAATGAAGTGTATTGTAAACCTGCGAGCTATAAGCGAGTGTTTACACAGTCTCTCGCTGAGCTATTCTCGCTAGCTGCTACCTATCCGTACTTTTCTGCCTATATCCAAACAACCACCGGAGTTCGCCGTAAATTTGGTCAAACCGTCTAACTATATCGCATTCCATCAAATCAAAATAACATCACAGATAAATAACGTGTAAAGACGCTGGAAAACTTTTGAAAATAAGTTTGGATTTTGAAGAGAAGATCTAACCTCCACTGGCAGCCATTCTCCCCAATCTGTCTCACAGCGGCTGGGAAAACGTCACTAATGGAATGGAGCCCCGGAAACAGGCATAAGCCAATCAGCGTCGCCTGAGCGTCTGTGGCAGCCAATGGACTTTCGAGGCCGTCTGTTTTCGTGAAACAGTTCAAAGCCATGTCATGGGAGTTTATTTCATTAGCAACGCCTGTGCTTGTGTTTGTGTGATGGGTAACTAATATTTATATGAAGATAAACAATCGTGTGCCCCTCATGGTGACACATCTATTTTATCTTATCTTTCCTTTCTTCCTCACTTGTTTATTTGGCTTCTGTCCCCATAAATGTCATTGCAAGTACTACCACTTCCACAGCGTAAAGCTTGAAGCTAGCCTGGTAAACAAACGACAAAGCAGCCCCCTCTTTCTTTTCTTTTCATTTCACTTAAGATTTATTTGTATAGTACTTTTAACAATAGTAACTGTTGCAAAGCAGCTTTACATAATTTCAAGCCCAGACCCCCAGTGAACAAACACAATGCCACAGTCGCCACTAAAAACTCCCTGTGAGTAAAGAATTGTTGGGACTAATCAGTGCTGGGGGAACATTATTCCAGATTCAAGCCTGAAAGAATTAAGCATGATTAACAGAAACCGTAATATTTTCTTCAATCACATTGATTTCTGTAGCTGTCATGCCAGAGCTGTGTAGCTTCAGACTGGGACAAGTGTGGATAATGCTAGTAATTTATTTATTTTTAGTATAACCTATGGGTTCCCGCCCTTTTTTGTCAGCTGAACCTCTTTGACCTAAAATATTTATTACCTCCTGTTTAATATTTAGATGATTTAATTACATGTTTGCGTGTTCACGCTTCACAGATGTTGGTTAATGGTCGCACACAGGTAAACAATGCAGTTATTTTTTTTTTAATGATTTGATTATTTATTTGCTTTTTAAATTGACTCATGGATAGTTCCCTCACAAAAGCTAATTTGGGAAACCCTGTGACCCAATGCCTAATTTTATTCACCTGTTCATCTCTCATTTATTCAGTACTTTCAAAGGTTTAGGTCTTCTGATAAAGACAAATCTAACTAAATATGAAAGAGTCATTCCAAAATCAACAGAAAAATCTAGAATTTTCTATTTTTTAAAAGTTGCAGCCTGCTTTTAGCACTGATAAGATTTTATGTCATAATTTTTTATAGTAATTAAGCAAATTTTTTCACCTACATTCTCATTTTACGCCATAAAGCATCCTGATGTTTTATTTTAAAAATTATTTTTTATAATTCCTATGATCATCAATGAATAATAAGATTAGCCTACTGTATTACAATTTTTAAAATCAGCATAAATTAATACAACAAATCATTTATTTATTAGAATAATCACATGGCAAACTATATAGTAACTTTTTTGTCTTATTTTGCAGTGAAAAGTGACCCAAAAATATTCTTTACAGGTTGTGTGTGATTTATTCAAAAGATTAAATGATCTGTCTTTTTACTGGAATATTCATTTATGACATTTTGAATTACTAGGTCAAAAAAAAGTTTAAAAATTAAAACCTATGCAAGAATGAATCATTCACAACAGATCACAATAACATGCATTTATAAAATAATTGGGGAGGATTTTTATTTCGTGCCAACTTGAACCCCAAATACACACATTTCAAACTGTATCTCTCCCTCCCTCTTTAAATTGCCATGCTGTTGTCAATCAGTTCAAGGAAACAAAGAATTGTTTCAAGGTTCATCTTCAATTATACAGACCTAGTTTATAGGGCTGTCTCACACATTGCAATTCTTCAAGATAATTTATTTCCTAAATTCAAGAGTGGTTTGTGCTTGCAAATAAATATATATTTTTTTCAAAATAATACACATTGTTCATATTTGTTTCACATACTTATATAAAACAAAGGAGTTGGAATAAATTAGATGTAGTGTTTCAGTTTACGTCCTCCATTACCACACTTTCTGATCTGTGTGCCCTTATCTCTGGCCAGAGGATAAAAGCACATGTTTTGGCACAGCTCGAGCCGTTTTCTTTTCTTTCTGTCAGTCTAGCACAGACTAGAGATCCATTTTGACACTGTCTAACACTGCACAAAAAGGTGGCCCAATAAGTTATAAATGCAATCCAGGCAATCGATTTCACTATTTTTTTTCTTCCAATTCCTTTCCTACACAGCAGCTAGAACAGGCCATGAAATTGCATCCAGCCAATCTGAAATGAAAGGCTTTCTGTTGCCTTGGCTGTATTATATCTTTTTGCTTATGTTTACATTCCTATAGCCTGCTACTTTTATATATAGTGCTGGATTTCCTGATATCAGCGCACCATATCATCATATGTCCCTGGGACTGCACACTTTGTACTAACATCAGAGCAAAGCGGATTTTCTAATTCAAAATGCGAACAGGTCAAACTTGAAAAGCTGTATTCCTTGCAAAAATCAGAATATGCCCAGGACTGTGGAAAGCAACAGTCACACTGTAAGGTTTTAACCTGGTAGTATTCCCTCAGGAAAGTCTCTCCTGCCCAATATAGCAATGTTACTAGATAAGCTGCTGTACTTTTACTTTTTACTTTACTTTTTATCTGGAATTGCTTCAGACATTTATGGCATTTCCATTTAAACTGTTGACAGTAAAGACATTTGCTTTGTTACCCAATCACTTTTTTTTTTTTTTAAGAAATGCATTCACACCTGTCGGGGACAGAGAACACCAGTGACAATAACTAGCCTTGTTTGCTTTGCATTTCATCGTAAAGCAGTTTATGGCATCATTAGTGTTATAGGCAAGGAGCACAGATGTCTTGTATCACCCTGAAGGGGTTTATTTTGCCATATTGATGGCTAACTGTACATTATCCTGCTTCTTACATTAATGGATGCTCACTAAATAAACATGGACATGAAATATTGATTTATTTTGGAACTTTACCTACACATTATCTTAAAAACCAAAATTGATAACTCTGTCATCATTTAATCGCTGTCACATAATTTTCGCTAGAGAAACGCGGTCATTTTATTATGAAGATTCTACAATGTGTTCACGTTTGTCACACGGATTTGCCACGTTGACCAAAAGAAAGCTGCTCACTGTCAAAATAGCGTGTTTGAGCAGTGGTTCATGCATCTCTACACTATTGACAATGAACAATTGACCTTTAAGACTTTCATTCATCTTTGAAACACAAATGAAGATTTCCATCCATTGAAAGCCATTATGCCAAAACTTTGATGCTTCAAAATGTTCATAGAGACATTGCAAATCCATGTGAATCAAGTGTTTTAATCGACCCTTCGCTGGCAGTTTGATTGACAAGTGATCTAACCAATCATAACCCCGAATACGCCATTTTGTCTCATAAAAGTCGGGGGAGTTAGTAACGTTGGTGAACTTGAAAATTGTGTGTACTCACGTCTTTCCGAGCTTGAAGTAACATTCCTTCTGATGTCCATTCATGTTTATTTGATACTATAAATGAACTAGTATGAAGAGATGGTTGGTTCACAAGCCGATTGAAGGAGCTACAGTGATCTGTCACGACACATTAAAGATCCACTATACTGTATTTATTGTTTAAACTTCTTTAAAAGAAATTGCAATATTTTAAATATGAAACTGTTTCATATCAAAAGTAGCCTGCTCTGTCATGTCTGTCGAGGTGTTGTCAGTGTCCTCTTTGCTCCGCGATGTATTTTTCACTTTGTGAGAACATGATGTGTGGTATGAGAGCGCATGGCTTGTTGGACAAAGCAACAGTAACTAAAAGGAGTGGGTCTTTGCGATGGGTCAATTCAAGTCCTCTGAAGAGACACCATCACTTTATATGAAGAACAGTTTTAATTTAATTTAATTTGATGAACATACATACACATACATCATCACATACATAGAGCACATTCAATATGGTAAACAGAAGCCCAACTGGATTTGCAAGTACCAATGAGGCTTGTTCTAGCTCAGGGATGGGCAACTTCGTTCCTGGAGGGTCACTGTCTTACAGAGTTTAGCTCCAACCCTGAAAGAACTCACCTACCTGTAACTTTATTGGCCTTGATTAGTTTGTTCAGGTGTGTTTAATTGGTTGGAGCTAAACTCTGCAGGAGAGTGGCCCTCCAGGACCAAAGTTGCCCATCCCTGTTTTAGCATGTCAAACAAGTACATTTGGGTCCATAGAAAACTTTAGAGAAAAACAGTTGTCAGAATACCGGTGTTGTGCTTTTTGTTTTGTATAGACTTTTATGTTGAAAAGTTTTTTTCTGTACTGTGACAGCGGCTTCTGTACTCAACTTAGCAGCTCTGAAGTTACAGTGGGTGTCGTGGAGGAGGAACGCAACATTTACGCTGTTTCTGTCACGTTACAGTCCTCAGCCGTCATTACTGCCACACCAGAGTTCTCAGTCATTATGGCTACCATGCCAGAGTCCTCAGCCATCATGACCGCCACGCCAAAACCTGTAACCATTATGGCTGACACTCCAAACCAGAGGATTATCCGTGGGCTTTTGGGGCTGATTTCTAGTGTGGCAGTCCCAATCGTCAGTACAAACGGTGAGCATCCCCAGCCAAATAGTCCCAAGTCCAGTGGTCTCTGAGACCCTTCTACCATTGAGTTCCTGTGATGGTGGTGGCTATTTTCTGTCTTTGAACCACGCACACTTCTCCAGTTTCTTCCAAGGCAGTAGCACTGTTTCAATTTTGACTGAGGTGGCAGCTCTCATTCCTGAATTCTCTGTTTGTTCCGCTGTGGTCCAGGAGGTTTTTGATTAACTTTCTGCTTCACTGTCCGCCTTTGAATTCCCCGCCTTTCCTGTTATGACCACGGAGGTCACTCAAGTACTCCCTGCCTGCCCTTTTATGACTACGGAGATCGTCCTACAACTCCCTGTCTGCCGTGTTATGGACGTGGAGGCCATTACTGAACTCTGTGCCTGTCTTATCATGGCCACAGAGACCAACTCTAACCTCTCTGTGTACTTTGTTACAGTTCCACCTGTCCCGCCATGGTGGTCGCCAGTTGCTCCTGATCTGCTGTGGTTGTCTCTGGTCCAGCCTGCTGTGGTGACCATTATGGAAACATGATTCACCAAATTCTGCATTAACAGATAGAAAAGTGCAAAAATCAACGTGAAGTAAAAAACTTCCTTTTCTGTTTGACTAAACCTCTTCATATGTGTGCATGTGAGCTGGAGGAAATGTGTGCTGAGAGCAATTGCACTAGGTAATAAATTGGCCCACCAAACACCTCTCAGGCTGTGAGACAATCTCACTTCTTTCAGTGGCTGATGAAAGAGAGTGAGGAAAAGCAACAGAGAGAAAGAGAAAAGAGAGAGAGAGAGAGAGAGGTGTACAGGGAACACAGCTGCCCAAGCTGCAGCACTGAATTGCAGAGGAGACGCTGTAGGGGAATGAAATGAAAAGCAAGAGGGAGAGAAAGCAGGGGGTGTAATTGTAGTTTAAATGTGTGTTTTAGTCAGAGATGGAGGTAATAGGTTATTATATGCCTCCGGGGACTCACGTTAGAGCATCTGCAGATGCTCAGAAAAAAATGTTCAGTCTCCCGCGTCTTCCCTCGCCACCCATGATGAGGCAAATAGGAGCGCAATGGGAGGCAGCAGTAAATACCTGCCCGAGCTTCCCGCCTCATGTTTAAAAAGTGCCTCTCTACCCCCCATACGTGGAATGAATATGCGAGCATCTGCGAGTAGCATGTCCATCACTCGTGGCTCCATTTCATGGAGAGAACAATCTTCCTGGAGCTATGTGTGTCTTAACAATGGTTATCATACATGCTGGAGAGCCACTTATTCAAATGAGTGAACAATTATTTCTCAATTTGTTTGCAAGGGAATTCTAAGGATAAGAGGATAGCATGCTAGGCTAATGTGTCACAGGGGTTCTCCACAATGACAGAGGAACTTTCCGATTAAGCCGCCAGGACTTCTTAAATTATCCGACATGTCTATAATGAAATGTTTTCTTTGAGAACATCATGTAGTTGCATAGCAAAAATTTGAAAGACATAAAGATTAGCCTATTTGTGTCAGAGACGTTCAATCTTTTGTTTAAGTTTGACTGTCATGGATTTTAGTTTGAATTTGATCATTTTCTGTGTTCATGTTTCCCTCTTTCATTTTTTACTATGGTAATTCATTTAATCATCGTTAATGTAAACGTTGAAAACTGTAACAGGCCTCAACAGACGTTGTGGTGGAGTCCATTTGTCTGGAGTCTTTTCTCAGCGGCAGGGTGACTTACAACGCCTCCACCCATGCGCCTTCTACTCCAAGAATCTGTCCTCGGTGGAGCAGAATTATGATATCGGTAACTGGGAACTGCTCGCCATAAAACTGGCCTTGGAGGAATGGAGGCACTGCCTTAGAAGGAGCCACTCACCAATTTGAAGTGATCAGGAACTATCGAAACCTGAAGTACTTACATGAGGCCAAACATCTCAATCCCCACCAAGCTCGATGGGCTCTCTTCTTCACCCGTTTCAATTTAATTGTTACGTATTGCCCTGGTCACAAGAATGTGAAAGCAGATGCTCTATCACGGTTATATACTCCTGATTCTGAACCTCCCTCTCCTGAAACCATCCTCCCTCCAGCCATGGTAGTCAGTCCCATTCCATGGTCGATTGACGATCAGATGCACTAAGCCACTACCACCGAACCTGCTCTGCCGGGAGGTCCTGAGGGGTGAACCCACGTTCCCACCATCTGTCGCCTGCCTCTCAGGCACTCGGCTCACACCTCTCTGGGCTCTGGACACTCAGGTAGTCAGCGAACCCTCTTGCTCCTTCGACAACGTTACTGGTGGCCCTCTATGACACAGGACGTCTCCCGATTCGTCAAGGGTTGCTCAGTTTGTGCCATCACCAACACACCCTGGTAACTACCTGCTGGAAAACTAGTTCCATTTTCCATACCACAATATCCTTGTTCACACCTCGGTATAGATTTCATGACAGAACTACCTCCATCAGACTCTTACACCTGTTTCTTCATTGTGGTCAATCGATTTTCCAAGTCCTGCAAACTCTTCCCTGTGAAAGTTTTCCGTACAGCCTTCAAAGCAGCTGAAGCATTGTTCCATCATGTCTTCCGCCATTTCGGGCTGCCAGAGGACATAGTATCAGACCGAGGTCCATACTTCATCCCCCAAGTCTGGCAATCCTTCTTCAAGCTCCTTGGAGTTTCCATTAGCCTATCATCCGGTTACCATCCTCAAACTAACAGCCAGACTGAGTGCAAGATCCAACAGATCGGGAGGTACCTGA
Source organism: Zacco platypus (assembly GCA_038088235.1). NCBI lineage: Eukaryota > Metazoa > Chordata > Actinopteri > Cypriniformes > Xenocyprididae > Zacco > Zacco platypus. The sequence goes on from CM076064.1 coordinate 14,502,267, forward strand.
GTACCATACTGCCACCAGAACCAGAACAGCTGGAGCCAGTTCCTCCCCAGGGCAGAGTACACCCAGAATTCCACCTTACACCTTACATGGCAGTCCACCACATGCCTTACTCCATTACAGTGTGTGGGTACTGTTACAGAGCTAGTCACACCATCAACACCAGATCTGCCCACTCATTGACTATCTCCCGAATACTGATCACCTGCACCTGCTCGCCATCATCAAACATCATTACATAAGCTCACCGTTCCCTCACTTCCAGGTCTGGTCTCATCTTATATGGACTATACAGACTCACCTGATGCTACTTACCTTTTACCTACCTGGCATCCCGTCCTGATCCTGTCTTCGTCGTCTTCCCGTCCATCTGATTTTATATATATATATATATATATATATATATATATATATACAGGGTTGGGGAGTAACGAAATACAAGTAACTTAGTTACGTATTTAAAATACAAAATTTGAGTAACTGTATTTCATTACAGTTACATTTTGAATGGGTGGTAATCAGATTACAGTTACATCTGAAAAGTATTTTAGATTACCAAAGTGATTACTTTGAATTTGAATGTCATTTAAACAGCAATTGGTGATTCTCTGACTCTGACCGTCTGAAAAAGCGGAGTTAAGTTTCATCAACATTTTAATACTTTTAAGAGGGATCATAATTTTATTTTTATTTAGTACTGTCCTGAACAAGACAAAATGACTGAATTTATAAAAAATTGACGAACTGTCAACTTACCTGTCCTGTCATGACCTGATGATCCACGACTGTTTACATGTTTTGTGATAGTTGTTTGTGAGTCATTTTATAATTGTAAAAAAGGCACGCAACTTTCTCACACTTTTTTTCCCCCTCACAATTGTGAGTTTGCATTTGCAATTGGGAGATATAAACTTGCAATACTGACTTTTTGTCTTGCAATTCTGAATTTAGTATGTCAGTTTATCTCATAATTCTGACTTTTCTCAATATTGTGAGTTTATATTTCATAATTCTGACTTTATAACTCGCAATTGCAACTTTATATCACACAATTCTGAGGGAAAAAGTCATAATTGTGAGATAAAAACTTGCAATTACCTTTTTTGTGTTTGTTCCACACTTATTAGTATTCCAAAGTATTCTAAAGTATTTAGATTAAGTTACTAAACTTGAGTAATATTACGAAATACGTTACAAATTACTTTTTAAAGCATGTATTTTGTAATCTGTAGTGAAATACATTTAAAAGTAACCTACCCAGCCCTGTATATATATATATATATATATATATATATATATATATATATATATATATATATGTTGACTCTCTCTTATTTTTGCATGTGTTCATAATTTCTTTGAATGTCAGCCTGGCCAAAAATAATGTCCGCACAATTTGACATTTCATTGTGTAATCTCAAATAAAACAATCGATTCCAATGACAACTATGAAATATGTTTACAAAATCTTTAACAAATTTTTATAATATTTGAAGATGTCCATTTTTTTGGCCGGACATCATTTGGCCACTACTGTATATTTAGACTAATCTCGCTAAATAGCATTATGCCACATTATACATTTATAATACTGAGTTCTTCACACTTTCTCTTAATCGCTCTCTCTCTGTTGTAACACTTCATTAGGTTTAGTGACCGCACTGCATCTGTCCTTCAGGTTATTAATGCAAATAAATAAGGGACAGTTGAACCTGCTGTAAGGGAACTCATTTATCCTGTCAAGCTGGTGGATCCAGTTTTGTACAATCATGCTTATTTTTTTTTGTTTTTACCATCCTTCTAATTTTCTCTCTCTCTCGCTCTCTCTGTGTTCAGCTTGCCTTCTCAACAGCATTAAGCCCCATGAAGCTCACTTTGGTTGCTTGCTCGGAGAACAGAAAGCGAGGGAGAGGGCGACGGACCCCCGGCTGAGAGGTCTCCTGCTCTAATAGCAGAATCGGATTAGAGAAAGTCCCTCAGCATGAGCGCTGAGCGACCGTGTGTGAAAGCTCTGGCTGTCATCAATATCGCTGCAGCCACACGGAAAGATCCTTCAGCAAATCCAATTGCATGCCATGAATTCTGAGGTCCCAGCAGAAACTTCTATGACCTTTTTTCATTTTTTATCTCGTTCCTCTGGAGAATATTCAGCAATCATGTCAATGTAATGTATCACAAAGAGGCAATCACATAGTCCTCGAGTTTGGGACTGCAGGCAGAAAAATGCACTTTAGTGCTTGATCTTCATGCCATACAGTGATGGTATGCCATTCAATCCAATAGACCATCTCATATGTTGCTTCATCTGATTATCCTCCTCAAAGCAATACCTTTCATATTACACATATGGTCTGGATTTACCTTTCCATCACATAATTTAGCCACTTATATCTATTAAAGGGACTTCGGCCTTGGCAATAATTAAAGTTATTTGTTTTTATTTCTAAACAAACATTCTGATACAGCTTTAACACTACTTGGTGTTGATGTGTTTTATGGAAAAAGAATGACTTATTCAAAACAAGTTTCGTTTTCATTGGGGAGCACACATTTTTATGATCTGAGAAACAATAACAACAAAACAATAACATCCTGTATTTATGATTAATGACAATAGACAAAGTTCTATATTAACACCAAAATAGTCGATAATTAGACCAAACTACACCAAAAACAAAACCCTTTTGCATTATGCCTATATAGTTTGCAAAGGCACAAAAGCATTCAATTTCCTCGAACAACATAATAATAAAAACGATACCAAATAGCAATAAAAATATGTAGCCTACATAGCATATTGATGTGTAACAAAGACTTTGATTGTACTCACCATTAAAATAGTTGAATGCGGCAGGTCTCCAAAATGATACTAGTCATTTCTAAATGTAGTCTAATTATATTTCAAGCTCTGTAATTGTGCATTAAATATGAATTTTCTGATAGGCGACGGGTGAACCAACTCCATGTAAAGTCTAAGGAGATGCGCTTCCCATTTAAAAACATTAGTTTCAAGTTTCTTGCCACTGCACAACCTAAATATCCCAATATTAACACTGCTGATAAATTATTTGTTAATTAAACATCTACGTTCACAAACCACTGTTAATTATAATAAATTTGGCATGACAAAAAGCGCTCTCCCTTATAATCACAAAAAAACTCACTCATTTTATTCATCGTCATCTCAAGAAGCTCTGTAACAATAAATGAAACTGACTGCACAATGAATCTCTTATTTACATAATTGTTTGTTTTAATGAGGGGATATTTGCCAGGGTGCAGAACTCACAATCCACCCGCCACTCAAAACAGCATGAGTTTTCGATCTGTGCTAACTTAAACACCTCTGGTTGGTCATTGCATTCAAGAAATCAACAGATATGTTTGTGATTGGCTACATTGCTCAATTCTTCAGAGAGCAAATACAGATATGCACTGGATCATTTGCCAAATATGTTTCGCCAATATGCTAATACTATGGTGAAAACTTCTAGAACAGTAGTTTATGTGCAGATTTTTCTTCTAAAAGCAATCAAAAGCAGCAGCAGGTAGGCAGTGGTTTGAGTGAGAAAATTTCACACTACTCTCAAGTCCGTGGTAAGGGAACGTAAGTCTCGCCCAGCCACTCTGTCTAACTTATAAATCATATTTCTAAAGATGATGTTTTGTTTAAAGTTACTGTTGTAGGGATTAGTGTTCCTGTGAGCTAAATGCTGTTGAAGACATTTAGTAATCAAATATGTGAATGGCCAAATTCACAGAAATAAGGATTTTGGTCTCAATTGTAAGTTTGCTGAATGACCATATGATTAGGGGGGCATGTTGTGTCATCTAGCCCCCAATGCCCCCCCCCCACTCTCTTGGCGACGGGCCTGCGACCCCCCCCTGACGCAGGGGCCGGCCAATAATGAGCCTGAAGTAGCACGTTCCTGTCTCCTCCTAATAACAGCCCAAAACTTTCTTCGCTTTCTTTTCCACAGTGTGATACATCAGATTAGTCTAAGTATTTTCCAGTGTATGGTATGCCAAATTAAAAATGTTTTGCTATGAAATACCTGAAAGCACCACAGCTAACCTCATAAATATGACACAAGTGTCCTTATTATCTTGACCAAAAGACATCATAGTAAATGGTCACAGCGCAGTCTCAGCGAGCACGGCTTGAAGTGTCCAGCTGCCCTTGGGAGAGTGAGACAGAAAAATTCATAGACAAACTCTGACCTAGAGAGCAGAGAGGGGGAGGAAAGGAGGGCTGTCTTTTTTAGAAAGCTCTGAGGGAGAGGGTGGTCGGCATTACTATGTGATTGATTCCCTGGCTGTGTTTCCAGAGGGCTGGACTGATCCCAGGTCAGATGAGAATGTTCCAGCTTAAGATCACACCCTGGATATAGATGCATCTGAACCAGCCTCAGGCATCCATTCCTTTAACAAGGGCACCGTAGCTTTACTGCCCTTGCAACAGTGTGTCTCTGCCATGAAAAGAAACACAATAGTTTATTCAACAATAACTCGGCACACAAAAAGAAAAATATGGCATTTCTTCATAGGTTTCAGCTGAATTTGTTAAATGATCGAGTATAATGTGTACAGACAATGCATAAAAACAGGGGAGACTGGGATAAGTTGTCACACAGTAAAACAGTAACAACAATAACAACTCTCTTAGTATTTATTATTATTATTTATAAATAATTGAATCCTCCAAACTAAAAGTCTAGTATCATCATATTTTGAAATGTATGTTTGGTAATTCAAGCCATAACTCTATGTAATGAAGGTTGATTGCAACGGTTAGACAAGGGTATTTTTCATATATTCCAGGTCGGGGCAAGTTGTCATATGTTTTACTAAAACTCTATTAATTATCGGTTTGGTAACACTTTACTATAATGTCTCATTTGTTAACATTAGACAATGTATCAACTTACATGAAATAACAATGAGCAATGCATTTGTTACGATATTTATTAATCTTTGTTAATGTTAGTTAATAAAAGTCCAGCTGTTCATTGTTTGTTCATGTTTGTTCGCAGTGCATTAACTAATGATAATAAATACAACTTTTGATTTTAATAATGTATTATTAAATGTTGAAATTAACATTAACTAATATTTATAAATGCTATAGTAGTTCTGTTTCATAACAGTTAAAGTTAATGTGATAACTTGCCCTGGTGAAAATATGCTATTGGGGCATGTTGTCACAGAAGGTTCACTGTGCTCACTTAACTTTTTTCCCTAAAAAAGAGTAAATGTTTTAACATCCATGGTTTCCCCTACATGTCACTTTAGTAAGAAGATATCTGCTAAAACATGCAAAGTAAATGTAAATGGAACTTAATGATGGCCCTGTAATGTATTTTGTCATGTCTTAGAGTAAGTGCCTCTATTTTAAGCAGAAACCATCTTGTAAGAATATATATGCAATGTAAATGTAATTGGAACTAAATGGGGCTTCTATATTGTAATTTTATAGTGATATAGATGTCCTGATTAACATGGTAATATCTTAGAGTATGCTGCACAGACACTGTGTCATGTTATTGGCTTTCTGATGCAGTGAATTAGAGCAGTTTCCGATGTTATACTGCTTATTGAGCATTTTGCATCAAGCAGAAATGGAGTTTATTCGGGTTGAAATCAATTGAGCTGAGAAGCTCAGTAAACTGTAGTTAGGCTGCACAGAATTGAGCAGATTGAATAACATTGAGCTGAGTTTGCTGCTGGAGTTAATGCGAACCGAGCTAAATCGACTGGAAACTAGTAGAGCTGAACTGGGTTTGCACTTCAGAAGGAACAGAAAATGCTGGTATCTTCATTATGGATGCTATCTACAAATATAATAGCAGACGTAAATGCCAATTAGGGCCTATGTGATTTTTTTTTAATTCAAAAGCCCCTGTTTGTTTAGATCAGTGCATTAACATTTTGAAAATGTAATATCCTCTCAGGTTCCCAATAAATATTCATATACCTCATAAACAAATCTGTTCGCCTGGTGAAAATCTGGAATATATTAACTGTAATGCTAAAAAACAGGTGCTGAAGATTATTTTATGAGGATTTTCAGGATTTCCCTTGTTGCAGCAAACTCTTGTTAATTTCTTTCAAATTCATTGCATCTTGTCAGGCCGCTAAACACACAAGACGGTGTCCAACAGAGGCCCGTCTGCCGATGCAAAGCCACTCAGTGTGGCGTGAAGAGACATGCAGTGATTTAAATAAAGGTCATTGCATCTGACAACATGACAACTGTTAGCAGGGGCCACTGTTCCGTATTTATGAGCGGGCGTGAGCGCGTATGCATATGTGCGTGAGTGTGCGTGCATGAAATTCATCTTTTCTGAAAGTGAAGATGTTTTGACTCCCTTTACATATTCCATTTGAATCAGACCTAAACAAAAAAAATGGAACAGATTTAGTCAGGATAGGTTTTGTGTTGTTGGATAAAGGTTTTCGGCTTTCTCTTTCCATTTATATACCTATATCTCATGCTTAAATAAGCCCATCACTATGTGTACGGGGGGTGTCTCTCTGTGATAGAAGAGGAGCTTTTTATAAGCAGCGCTGGCTGTCTGGCGCAAAGTCGTATAAAGAATACTAATGACGGGTCTTTGTGTGGCAAAGGCTCTGACCTGGGGAGAGAAAGAGCGTGCAAACATTGCCAATTTAATGGCAGTAACACAAAGACTGAAATAAATATGCGTGCTAAACTGCACCAAAGGGACTGCACCAGGCGTTTTGATGGTCCTTCAAAAATATCGGTGGATAAATCTTGAATAACTTTTCCTAATCTCGTTCTCTCTCTCTCTATTAGAGCTGCGGTGAAACTCTTAATCTCTTATGCCCAACAATGGACATTGAAGCTCGACTTTAATATGCAGCCGGGAGAGAATAAATTGCCCATTGGAATGAATCTATCTATCTCCCATTGACTCACTTTGGACATGTTACGACAAGGCAATCTGTTACGGAGATGAGTTTTGTGTTTCTCTAACACTGATGGTCTTTCAGACATCATATTCTCATATTAGAAAACCTGCGTGGCATATAAATCAGTTTCCTTTAGATCAGTGGGGCCGGAGTCCACTATAGGGCCCCAGCAAACTTCCAAGCGGGCCGTTGTATGAACTAATTTTAAAGTAATATACATTTTTCATCATATAGCAGACGCTTTTATCCAAAGCGACTTACAAGGGGAGCAATTCAGGGTTAGGTGCCTTGCTCAAGGGCACTTTAGTTATGGTATCGAAGGTGGAGAGAGTGTTGTTTATTCACAATCCCCACTTTCAATTCCTGCCGGCGTGGGAATCGAACCGGCAACCTTCAGATTACAAGCCCGACTCCCTCACCACTAGGCCACGACTACCCTGAAAAAAATAATAAAAATAAAAAATAAAAAAATAAAAAATAATATATTATTTGAAATAGAATACATATTACTATTAATACATTAAAAACAATCTATCTTCATTAAATTGCCAAAAAACATACAAGCAATAGGCTAAACTGCAACATATCAACTAATCATATTTCTTAAATATTCAACAATAATTTTTATACAGTTCTGGAATCATACAATGATTTGTAGCCAATTAATTTACCTACACCGATACTTCCGGTTTGTGTTATTACTACAATAATATTGTGTTGGACAGTGATGGCCCTTCGAGCCCAAAAGGTTGATAGCTGGTGCTTTAGACCACTGGCAGAACAACTCAGGTGGCAGGTTTATAAAAGAACATTTTTTATTACATTTGCAAACAGGAACCTTAATGGGAAAAGTTAGTCCATAGCATTGTAAGCGAGCCACTTTCAGTCGTCTCTCAGACTGTACGGAGCTGCGCAACAGTTCAACCGCATTTCCGTTATGAACTTTACAAGTAATCAGCCACAGAATATCTAACACAGCCCCTCAGAAACAAAGTCACAGCGTGGTGCCTTCATTTAAGAGTAACACCTTCAAAAAGTGAAGGTGTTAAACCAATACACACCTATGCTCATATTCACAAAGAGTGAGTATATGTGGATGCGCTAAGAATGCAAATAGTGTTTCCTTTGAGCGGAAGTGCAACAGTGCCATCTATCGGTTTGGAAAAGAACAGTAGGCGTGCGTCTCGCCAGGTCCATCTCTATTCTTAAACTCTTCAGCGAGTCACCCGTGTGAAATAAACACGCGGACGTCTAATTCTGAACGGAAATACGTCCTTATCTGACAGATAACTTGTTCTCCAGTGATTGACATACGCTCGGAGAGTGAGGTTAAAATGTCTTCCGGCTCAAAATATCAACATTAAGACTTTAGGGACGCTTCCAGCTGCAAATGGACCAGGCAATTTTGACTATTAATCACGTGACTCGTACTTACTCGATTTGCATGCAGTGTCACATTCTAATACCTGCATTCCCCGGCTATGCATTATGAGCCGTGAAATCTGTTCCAATGGCCTACTGCGTTTGAGCAGCCACCATCCGCAGGTAGGTACCGCATTTGCATGGGAACTAGAAGAGGTCGACAGAAAATGGCATGCAGTAATGATAATGCAGTGAAATGGGCTCTGACGTCTAAAAAGGTGCAGCCCGTTTAATTTCACCACCTTATTCCAGAGGAACTGGTGACGGCTTGGATGGGATTCTTGTGTGTCGAGATGAGATTGCAGATAGTGTATGCAAGTAAAGATCCTGCATGGCAGTCATAGAAGTTATGCAGATTACAGTCTTCACACACATATGCATATCTATATAGTGGGATCCAAAAAGTCTAAAAACCATTTTGAATATTTATTAGGCCTATATATTTAATGTTTTTGAATGAAGTCTGAAATTTAGTTTTGAAAGTATTATTACAATTTAAAATAATTATTTTTAAAATAAAATATTTTTAAAATGTGATGGCAAAGCTGAATTGTCAGCATCATTACTTCAGTCTTCAGTGTCACATGATCCATCAGAAATCATTCTAATATGCTGATTTGCTGTTCAAGAAACATTTCTTATTATTATCACAGTAGTATGGAGCTCCTAAAGGGACATGGTGAAGGGAAAAAATATGAGATGGGAATAAACAAATAATGTCAATGCTTTTGCGTTCTCTTGCAAAACCTTTGAGTTCTCCGAGCTCAAAGAACATAAAACTTTCCGAACGCAAAGTTTCTCTACATATACTTACACGCTAGGGCTGCATGATTTATTGCACAATACGAAAAATAACATTGAACTTGAATGCGATTATCGTTTAAACATGATTTTTAGTGCGATTATTAAATCGCAAAGACTGTGATTATTTTTTATGCGCAGCTTGTCAATGAAATACGGCTCCAAATGCTAATCCATCCGAATTCACAGTCGCTTATTATGTACATTTGAAAAAGCAACGTACACCTTTCCAGACATGAAAAGCATCCATCAACATCTTGTCCAACAAAAGACAACATTTAATAACATATTATTACTCCAAACTCACTTCATAATTACAGTTCAGCATCCTTCAGTGAAATGATATGATTTCTTACACAGAATAATGTTTAATCAGACAAAGTGTTTCAATCTTCTGTTTATTCAGCAACAGCGATATGACGCTTGTTATCTTCTTCTGCAGCAAAGCATATTTGGAGTTTCTGCACCAGAGCGCCCTTTCAGAGAAGTAGAAGCATTTATTACTGATCACTACTTAAACATTAAATACGATTTATCGCGATTAAATAAATTTGGCATCGGATTTGGCAAAGGCTAAGATTTAATCACAATAAATCGTGCTGCCCTAATACACACATACCTAGCAGTACAATTTGAATAGTGGGTGTTGCTGTAACACACACAAACACACATGTTCGGTTTTCATGTTTTATGGGGACATGATGGTTTTTATACTGTACAAACTGTATTCTGTCCCCTAACTCTACCCATCACAGAAAACTTTCTGCATTTTTACATTTTTAAAAAAACATCACTTAGTATGATTTATAAGCTGTTTTCTTCATTGGGACCAACAAATATCCCGATAAGGATTTCAGATATTTCCATCTTTGTGGGGACATTCTGTCCTCATAACGTATGGTTTACCTGAACCACGTACACACACACACACACACACACACAGACATATATATGCCTAAATGAGGAATTTATTGCAAAGACTAAATTGCACCAGGAAAAAATGGATTTACCCAGCTTAAATTGCAGAGATATTGCCTTGTAAGTTATCATCCAGTTGCTGCCCTCATATGGAAACTCTGTTATCTGGAAAAGCAAAAATATAAACTACTCATAAACACCTCAAAAAGCCCATTTTCTTTCCTCTCAACACGCTCCGAGCACAGAGCCTCCCTTGTCTCCTCACGCACTCTAACGCACTTTGACAGTTGGAGATGAAATAGAAATTTTGCTATCAAACACCTACAGAAAGGGGAGATGACCTTTGATCAGAAGCGCGTTTGATGTTTTGACATGAAATTTGCATCAGAGGGGCTGAAGCAGCGGCCGGCGCTTCGAGTGGTTAATGATTCCTCCTGTCAGAGAGACACAGAGGTCAAAATCCTTTTAGGAAATAAGCACACCTTTAATCCAGCTCCCTAGCTGATGCCCGACCAGTCCACACCGCTTATTATGAAAGCTTTCGGTGTCTAACAGCAGTGTCGCTTTGTATGAAAACCGAGGGAGCAGTTTTGTTTATCGCAATGTGATTTTACTTTCAGACCTCCCTTCACCTGCTATAGGCATTTTATAGTTGATTTTAAACTCAAGATCTGAAGACCTTGTAGGTCAAGTAAAGTCGTCGATTGATCTCTGAAAAGGAGAGGCTGTTTAATTATTTAAGCTAGCATGTCATTTTTTCCCCCACCTTTCACCTGCCTAAAATACACTTGCCATTCATGTTCTACCTTTGTGTCAGAGGAATATCTGCCACAGTCACTCTTAAAATCAATATTTTTTTTCATTTATCCTGTTCTTACCAGTGTTATTTTGGTCATTGTTGATGTGTCTTCGGGGTTAAGGACATAAACGTAGATACAGTATGTTATGAATAATGAATATAATGTTCATTTGTGGTTTCTTTTTTATTCTTTTTTATTCTAAATACTGCATGAGTGCAACTGCATTGGGTAACCTATGTGTAAGGCTTAAAGGATTAGCTCACTTTAAAATGAAAATTAGCCCAGGCTTTACTCACCCTAAAGCCATCCTTGGTGTATATGACTTTGTTTTTTCTGATGAACACAATCTGAGTTATATTAATAAATATCCTGACGCATCCAAGCTTTATAATGGCAGTGAACGAGACCAACAAGTTTGAAGTTCTAAAAAGTGTATCCATCCATCATAAACATACTCCACACAGCGCCAGGGGGTTAATAAAGGCCTTCTGAAGCGAAGCGATGCATTTGTGTAAGAAAAATATCCATATTTAACAGGTTATAAAGTAAAATATCTAGCCAGACCGCCTTCCGTACTCAACTTATGAAGAAAGTGTAATGCCTCTCGCAGTTCAAAACGCTTACAGTACATCCTACGCCTCCGTATTCAAATGACAAAAAAAGCATAACTGACACGTCTGAAGCTTCGCTTCAGAAGGCCTTTATTAACCCCCGGAGCTGTGTGGAGTAGGTTTATGATGGATGGATGCACTTTCTTGAGCTTCAAACTTGTTGGTCCAGTTCACTGCCATTATAAAGCCTGGATGCGTCAGGATATTTATTAATATAACTCTGATTGTGTGCTTCAGATAGAAGAAAATCTTATACATTGTGGTAATTTTCATTTTAAAGTGAGCTAATCCTTAAAAGTCACCATGAAAACAAAATGGACCATTCTTGTTTTCTATGAAATATTACGGTATATATTTTAAATGATTTATCCATACTCATCAGTATTTTTTAAAAATTTGTGTTCCCTCATAGTCTTTAACCAGATTTGGACAATACGTCACAATAGGGAAGAAAAGACTATTGCAACTTGCGGTTCATCCAATCAGACCAATCAGAATCAAGTAGGCTACGTTCAAAGCAGGGTTGCCAGAACTTTGCAACAAAAGTTACCCAAAAATAGCACAATGCGATTTTCTCTGTCGGGCGGCCAAATTCTCCTCTGAATTTGTACATCTGGGGGGTGTTTTGTGGAGTTGGAGCGCTGTAATAATATGTACAGTACGGGGGTGAAAATCAAAAAACTTAACCCGCTGCAACAACTTAGTAGCCCAATTTCGCAGGCATAATTTTTTTCAGCATCATTACTCCAGTCTTCAATTTCACGTGAAACTTCAAAAATCATTCTAAAATGCTGATTGTTATTATTCTCAATGTTGAAAACATGTTGCTACTTAATATTTTTGTGGCTACCATGATAAAAAAAAAATAAAAAATCCAGATTGTTTGATGAATAGAAAGTTCAAAAGAACAGCATTTATGTGAATTAGAAATATTTGGTAAAATTATAAATGTCTTTACTGTCACTTTTAATCAATTTCACGTATTTTTGCTGAATTAAACTATTATTTATTTAAACTTTTTTGAATGTTAGTGGAAACGCTGCTTAAAAGGGATATTCTATCGCACAAATGATAATGTTCATAATATTATCTCGCATACACAACACAAAGACAAGTTATATTGATTTATTAGTCACACTACCTGTCAGATCAGGTAACGTGTTTATGTTTCCACCGAAAGCACACTTTATTGGACATGTGTTATCATTTATACTAGATATATCTATGTATCTAAGCTGCGTGACAGGTAAAAACTCAGTTGAGGGGACAAAAGCAATACCGAGGTTAATAAAACAGTTCCATCATGTTTTCAGTTGTTGACGTGAGGAAAGGAAACATGTTTTTCTCAAAGCATTCGCCTGTCAGGTACAGTACATGTCAGTGCTCTGTAATTCAATGCTGAAAAACAGTTTAAATCCACACAAAATGACATTTACTCAGCTATGCATGGAATTGCGTAAATGTCAGAACACACTGGCAGAACGCTGAGAACCTAGTGAAGAGTGTCACAGGGAAATACGCTCCCTTGATTAAAGGGATAGTTCACCCAAAAATGAAAATTCTGTCCAGGGTTGTTTTGGAGCCCAATGACTTTCATTATATGGAGAAACACTCTTTAAAATAATTTATTCTGTGTGTTCCACAGAAGAAAGAAATTCTCACAGGTTGGAACATCATGAGGGTGAGTAAATAATGACAGAATTTTCACTTTTGTTTGTAATATGCCTTTAAGATGGTTTTTGTCATGGAGTTTGAGAAGGACTCATCAATAAGACGTCTGTCATAGAGAATGGGAGAGGAGTGGATAAGATACACATCATATCGGTTGATATCCAGCAGTGATTCAAACAAATGATTCCTGCACGCCTCAATCGATGAGAAATGCAGATCGAGTGTGCTTCATCTGAATGGCATGACAAACATCTTAATCAGTCTCAAAAAAGAATAGTTCTTCTTCTGAAGAACAGACAGAAATATTAGAGACGAGTCAGACTGGCATATGCTCTTGCTGTGACAGGAAACAATGCTGCAGTGAGTGTCATTTTACACTGCATGTAATTATCCAAATATGCCTGCAAATACTTTTTTTTCATTTATCCTGTTCTTACCAGTGTTATTTTGGTCATTGTTGATGTGTCTTCGGGGTTAAGGACATAAACGTAGATACAGTATGTTATGAATAATGAATATAATGTTCATTTGTGGTTTCTTTTTTATTCTTTTTTATTCTAAATACTGCATGAGTGCAACTGCATTGGGTAACCTATGTGTAAGGCTTAAAGGATTAGCTCACTTTAAAATGAAAATTAGCCCAGGCTTTACTCACCCTAAAGCCATCCTTGGTGTTTATGACTTTGTTTTTTCTGATGAACACAATCTGAGTTATATTAATAAATATCCTGACGCATCCAAGCTTTATTATGGCAGTGAGTGAGACCAACAAGTTTGAAGTTCTAAAAAGTGCATCCATCCATCATAAACGTACTCCACACAGCGCCAGGGGGTTAATAAAGGCCTTCTGAAGCGAAGCGATGCATTTGTGTAAGAAAAATATCCATATTTAACAGGTTATAAAGTAAAATATCTAGCCTGACCACCTTCCGACCTCAACTTATGAAGAAAATGTAGCCAAAAATATCCCAATGCGATTTTCTCCGTCGGGCGGCCAAATTCTCCTCTGAATTTGTACATCTGGGAGGTGTTTTGGGGAGTTAGAGCGCTGTAATAATATGTATAATATTAAGATGTTCATCCGTGCACTTAGAAGCTGCTTACTCGCACTAGAACTGAACTCAAAGTGAAAACTATGAGGGAGAGAGTTTGTTGTGGCTCCAAAATTAAATTGATTTGCTGACCCCCAAATTAACCATATGCATGGAACGTTCTTAAGAACATCTGTAATAATATAAGCCAGCTTGAATACTTACTGTGAAATGTCACTTGTTTTACACTGTAGCTTTAGTGAAATACGTGTCACTACATCAAATGTGTCAAATGCCAAAAATGCGAATGAGTTTCATTCTATACAGGTAATGTTTATTTAAGGACTGCAATTGTGTTTGGTTTGTGATTAGTTTGTTGACATTGCCATACTCTTCACCCGACGTGATAAACAATGGAAATTAATACAGTGTTATACGTACATATTAATCAGCCTTTTTGAAAATGATGTGGGAACTGTACTTTTATTATGATTGTTTTGAACACATAAAACTGCGCAGCGTTATCACACCAATGAATTGGACAAATGCAGTAACATTTATGACAAGTAATTTAGTGTTAAACCTTGCTTTACTCGCAGCTAATTCATTATGATGAAATAAAATCATGTCATTTATAAAAGTACTATTTTACCTCATCCATGAACATGATTTCTGATTCCCATCTGATTGATTTAAATCCAAGTAAATCCTTCACAGCTTCATAAAGCTACGCCGTAGTTGTTGTTGTTGTTTTGAATGTACGCCCTCTAGCGGCCAACATTTTTACATATTGCACCTTTAAAGGGAGAGAGCGGTGCACGCTTTCGGTGTAATTCATTCGCAAGAAAAGTTATTGTTTTTCATGAGAACTTCATACTTCACCTTGACAAAATGTATTTTTAAACCTAGTGATTTTATAGTGTTTAATACTTATTCAAAAACAAAACTGAGTGAAAAGCTATTACAGGAAATGTCTCCTCTGCGGCCATCTGCTGGTTATAGTGGTAACCAACGTCTCTTTATCTATCAAATGTTGGCTCTTTATATCTTGAAACGTTTGTTTTTACAAATGGGGACAATCTCAGAAGGATTAACAAATAATGTTTTTGGTCATCACATTAAAAATAACATTTGAAGTGCTGGAAAAATATGGCGTGTACGTGTCTATAAAACTAAAACTAGGACTTCTTATTTCCTGGAACGTTCCCGTTCAGTGTCCGCCACTTCGCTTCGTCGTCTCGATCAGTCGTGGTCGTCCTCTGAGTTGAGGTTCTTGTCATGCATATCCTCGGTGATGCTATCCATCCGCCACTTCTTTGGTCTTCCTCTCAGTTGACGACCTCCTGGGTTGAGGCGGCGGGTTCTTGCAACCAAATTTACTTATTCACACAGATGCATGCAGTCCAATTTGTGTCACTGTAAATTAAATATTATTGCAGGGAGATAAAATGTTGATTATCATCTAATCCTCCTTTCCATATGGACAAGAAGATCTGCTGCCAGTACAATGGCCTAAACAGCTCGGCCCAAACAGATGTTACACACACACACACCCAGCACAGCAGCCTGTTGCCACAGTAACAGCACCTGGTCTAGAACAGCAATAACCTCATCACTATGTGACAAGTACATCATGTGGCTTAATAAGGCTTCATATTTTAAACCTTGAGCACCGCGGTCCCGCATTCGGCAACATACACAGCATCTAATCACAAGAGACCTATAGTGTGGATGTCCTTGACTATATGCGGTGATTCAGACAAGATGGCTTGTAATAAGTATTTTGTTGTATAACTTTGCCACAAGTGTCTACCTCAGATTAATAAAGCTTGTTAAAGTGCTGTCAAATGGTCATTCATGCTGTCTCAAGACGCCATTTTCACTGTAGTGAAGGACAGTATTGTGATATTACCATATTCCAGACGTGGCCTTCGACAATTAATTGCTAGAAGGATCACATTGTAAAATGAAACGATGCTGAACTGTAAGTTAGATCTTTTAACTGATCTCAAATATAACAAAACCATAATATATATGCAACTTCACATTATGGGAAACGGAGAGATCAATCATGGAACACTAATGCCATCTGGTGGACGCTGACATTTTGTTTTTGTTGGAATCTCATCTGATGTTAAAATGAAAATCCTGTTCCTTTATTGACCCTTATATTCTTCAAAACCTGTATGATTCTTTGTCATCTGTGGAAAACAAAAAGGAGACATTTAGCAGAATGTCCAAGCTGTTATTTTCAAAGACCGCCAGTGAAATTGGGATTTGCTGAAAAACTGATCGGTGTTCATTTCAATCATGTTTGGTCACAAGATACACAAAATCCAATGGTGTTTGATATCAAACCTTGGTTGTGGTGTTTTAACGCCACATGTTTGAATGCTAGATAGATAGACACTTTATTAATTCCTCGCTGGAAATTATATTTGTTACAGTAGCAGCAATCACATAGTCCTTGCACAAAGACAAACAACCAATGCTCTATCTACCTGACTATAAACTAAAAACAAAGAACTTGCAATCAAAACATACAATACCCTCTAATATGTAAGCTAAAAACATATTATATCCTATGATAATATAAAAAACTAATATGCAGACAAATAGCAGCAACATGCTCTGCCCTGTGATCATAAATAATAATTTTTTTTTAAAAAACACACGAATAAAAAGGTATAAAAATGAGGGCATTTTAAGCAAGTAGTAACTTACCTTTTTTAAGTGAACCAAACTGGTTCACTGCTGTTTGGGGCAAAAAGACCAAAACAAAAGTGAATAAACAAAGTTGTTCACCAGCAGCTTTACAGCATTTAAATTCCCGTGATTTCACAGACGAGGCTTGAGTCTAGTCCCAGACTAAAATGCATGTTTGAGCTGTTTTAACTGAAAACAACTTGTACTGACATATCTTCAAATATGTCAGTGCCATTGTTTTGTCTCCAGATACACACCAGTAATGATTTTTTTTTTAAAGAACATTTATAAAAGCTACTTAAATTAACTTATCCTGGCTTAGTCTAAGCCTTTCTGTGAAACTGGGACATTATGGTTTTGTTTTGTGTACATACACTAAAGTAATACTTTGTAACACAGTTCTTATGTACGGGAAGAAGGAGGCGGGAACCGGCGAACGTTCAATATAATTTTAATCAAATAAACAAACAAACAACAAAAGTAAAATGGTGGCAGTTCCTCACGGAGGCTGCCGCCCACACAAATATAATACATCAGAAAATAAAGTCCAGGCCTGGTCCTCTCTCGTCCTTCACTGTTGTCGCTCCTCTTTTATGGGTCCGGAGCTCCTCCGTGAGAGATACGAGACCGGTGCGCCGCGCAGCTGGCGCTCATTATCCCGACCTCGCGCCGTTCCCTCACGGCTCTCGACCGCCCTGCTCATCACATACTTTTATTCAGTAAGGATGCGTTAAATTAATCAAAAGTGACATTCAGTCATGTATAATGTTACTAAAAGATTTCTATTTCAAATAAATGCTGTTCATTGAGCTTTTTATTCATCAAAGTAATCCATCAATGTTTTCTGTTTTGTACAAAAATATTAATATTAAGCAAAAACTGCTGTTTTCAACATTGAAAATAATAAGAAATGTTTCTTCAACATCAAATTAGCATATTAGAATGATTTCTGAAGGATCATGTGACACTGAAGACTGGAGTAACAATGCTGAAAATTCAGCTTTGTCATTACAGGAATAAATTACATTTTAAAACATAAAAATAAAAAACAATTTTAAATTTGAATAATATTTCATAATATTAATATTTTTATTGTATTTTGATCAAATAAATGCCATTTTGGTGAGTATAAAAAATTGTATATACCCCAAACTTTTGAACAGTAGTGGATATTTTCCATTCTCAAAATTGTTCACAGAGTTGCCATGTTCTTTAAGGGTTGCAGTTGTTTGGCAAGTCTTTGCATACATATGGATGCAGTCAGTTACCATTAGAGACAGACACAAAAAGATAAGTGCTTTGGTATGTTAAAGGTTTTTGAGTGTGTTTGTGTGTGTGAGCATTTTGAGGCACCACCCTGCGGCTGTGATTCTGTCAGGCCAAAATCTTTCACGTTTCAGCAGCTGAGAACTCAAGGGAAGGCCAAAAGAAAAAGTCTAAGGCAATTGATTTTCCTTCAAAACAAGCCCTTTCCAACTGTACACAAGTTGGATGTACACAAACCATTACAAGACATTCAACATCTCAACAGTCCATCATTTTACCCATGATCAGATGCTGTTTTATTGTAAAGCCCCACCAACACCATAAATGTGTGATTTAAAAAAATACCGTACAGATGTGGGCATATAAGAATGCAGATTTTAATCAATCTGAGATCACTACATCACTACAGATCAGGAAGATTATAAGCGTCTTCGTAAAGGACCTCCTGAGCAGAATGTCAGCACAAATCCTGTCCACCAGGGGGCAAACACTCTCTACACATTAGTCAATCACGCTCTTCATTTGAATCTCATCTACATGTGGCTGAAGTTTCCCCCCTGTGAGAGCTGCCATATGTCCATACAAACATCTGCAGGAAGAATAAGTACTTGTATAAAGTATAATGAATAATCTAGTCAAAAGAAAATTAGCTTTTTCTTCTGGTGTTTCTGCCAGGTCAAAGGAACCTCCTGAAAATGGACAATACTTGTGCTTGACTACACATCTGGGACAGGTGTCTTCAGTCCAGAGTTTAAAAACTTTCCTGGCCGTTTTCTAAAGTTTAAAGGAATAATTCACTAAAAACTAAATTACTCAATATTGGTTCCTACATACAGTAAACTATATGACAACCAATGCCATTTTGGTGGCAATGTGCCATTTTTAATTTGTACTTTAATTTTTTCATTTCATTAGCCTAAATAATGACTTCAGAAGCCTTGAAATCATGCTGCGTTTGAAATTGAATACTTCTCTTCTATACAGAATGTGAAAAAAGGTACTCCAAAAGAGTCTGAATACATATTTGAAAAACAGTAGACGAAAAGCACACTTTAGAAAAGCTGGGTTGTTTCAAACCATTTGGTCAAATACCATTGGGTTTAAAAAATTTAAACCAACGGTTGAGTTGGGTTGATCCATATTTGACCCAAACATGGGTTGAAACAACCCAGCATTTTTAGAGTGTGCTTTTCGCCAACTGTTTCAAATATGTATTCAGACGGACTACTTTTTTGGCGTACTGTTTTTCACATACTATATAGAAGAGAAGTATTCAATTTCAGACGCAGCATGATTTCAAGGCTTCTGATGTCATTCAGTCTCAAAATGAGGTATTGATGTCAAGTCAATGTTATACAAGAGATTTAAGACACGTTCAGAAAGTACATTCAATGGACATACTATCCCATTAGGCCATGGAGGACTTATGAATGGCAGTGCGTCTGAACTGATGCTGGTAGGTCATGTGACATTAACAACATGGTGGATGTAGTACATCTGAATTTCATTCATACTATATAGAGCATACTTTATTAACAGTGGAGAAGTATATTCAAATTCAAATGCAGCACCTACTCAGAGAGCACGCAATTTCAGAGGCAGCGACATTGTACAATTGGACTTCTTCTGTGGTGCTTTTATTACAACTGTCACTTGTTTAGAGAAGAGCTGCATAGACTGTTCAAAATATCTCCTTTTGTGTTTCACATGAGAAAGTCATATGGGTTGAAATGACATGAGGGTCAGTAAATGATGACAGAAGTTTTAACTTGACATTTGTTTCTCATTATTGTCTTTGTGGATTGGAGTTGAAACTACGTAGTATGTTGCTTCATAGTGCTTTCACACCTGCCTCATTTAGGGTGCGTTCACACTTGGCATGTTTCACGAGATTGCACTGTTAGTGCAGTTCATTTGAAAATGTGTGAACGCTGCCATCCGCTGTAAAGATGGTTCTCGGTCTGCTTCCATACGAATTCTGATGTGGTTCGAATGATATATGAACCCAACATAATACTTTTAAACGAACCAAAAACAGGAAGATGGGACCCTAAAAAGGACAGAATGCTGACGCATATCATTTTTTTTTTCACGTCATGTTGCCCATAACAGATTGGTGGGCATCAGAACCGCGCCAAACAGACCAGGACTAAATGTTTTTGTATGTTTTTTTTGGTCCGGACCAAACTACTAGTGTGAAGACATCCTAGTTCAATTGAATCGCACTAGAGTTCATTTTCCCCTTTGGTGCGATTCGTTTGAGCAAGTGTGAATGCAGCAGTCGCACTTGGGTGTGCATCAAAAGCGGACCAAACAACCGTTCCGAGAGTTGGTCTCGGTATGCTTTCAAAGAAACTCTGGTTCAGTTCACTTGAGATGTGAAAGTAATCCGACCCAACGGACCAAACAACAGCCTATCCGAATTCATAACAGGTAATTCATAATGTGTTATATAAAAAGCAGTAGTGACTGATTCTATAAGTGAGCACATTAGTTACCGTAGTTGAAAACCTGCCTTTTCATCTCAAATGTTGTGTTATTTCGCTTCTACGTGCAAGAATGCTGTCCCAACGAAACCTTGATTCTGGCTCTACCTGCATTATAACACTCATATATGGACTCATCACAGTTATCCTATAGATAGTGCTGGGAGATCCAGAGAGAGCACATTTGAATTTGCTACAGCAGTAATATGAATGTAGTATATAATTTAACGGCAGGAATGACGGCTACATTCGTATATTGTTTGCGTGTGTCTTGACAGTTACAAATAAAGCCACAATAAGCCTAACCTGTCAATCATTTTGACGGATGGCACTGAGAAAACTCCGACCAACAAGACGACAGTTGTACTCACATGTGATTTGCATAAACACATTTTGGTACACTTCAAATGTTGCCATGTCAAAGCGAACCGAACCAAGAAGAAAAAGCTACATTGTAATAAATTTAATCCCTGTTTCGATCAATAAGTGTGAAAACGTCCTCAGCTGGACTTTTCAAGCATATTAAAGCCAAATTCTATACATTAGTTGACAGTACAGTAGTAGCCACTTCAATAACTTGCCCTGACATGTGTGTACTTCGCATTTATGTTGATGTTGTTATGTGGCATGTGATAACAATCATGTGTATGAAAAATATGTGGTAAAACATTCCAAGTACAGTTAGTGGCTCGGTCCAGGCTTCCCACAAACAGTTTCTTACATGCCTCTAACCTCAAATCCATTTATTTGGAAGGCGATGAAATGACAGGGACTGGACTGTGGTGGAAAGCATGCTGTGTGGTTACAGTCAGCGGGGCGTTCATGGTCAAAACCATGACAAGTGGAAGCCAAATGCGATTTATTGCTCGAGTCACTTTCCAGAGTATGTTCCTCTCATTAATGATCAGAGTCTTATAAATGCTTTCAGCCCCAGACAAAGTGTGCTTATGAGCATCACAAAGTAAATTAAATGTAATTATGCAATCTAAAAAATGCTGGCTTGTTTTAACCTATGTTTGGGTCAAATATGGACAAACCCAACCACAGGGTTTAAAAATGTAATTAAAAAATTTAAACCATTGATTGGGGTTGTCCATATTTGTCCCAAACATGGGTTGAAACAACCCAGCATTTTTTAGAGTGTGAGATTCAAAATTAGATGTTGATGTCAAGTCAATGTTATTTAAGAGATTTAACGATAAAAAGAGGAAATTTTAAATAAATAAAGAAAGAAAAGTTTAAAAACCTTGTGGTAAGTTTTTAGAAATACAGTCTCTGTATTCATTCATATAAAGATAAAAAGTTCATGCCAAACTACTTAAGGATTTCTTTTCAAAAAAATTATTAATTTAATTAATTCGATTTTTCTTTCATGATGATATTAGGACAGTTATTTCACCATGACATTTTTACCTTAATACCCACAAAAAATATACATATATAAAAATAATCCCTCAAAATGAATTTAAAAACAATGAATTTAAAAACATTTTAATTATGAGGTGTCGTATGTATGAATTGCAAATTTAATGCATTTTAAATAAATGATTAAATCCAGACAAAAAAAAAACATTAAAGGATTAGTTCACTTTCAAATGAAAATTAGCCTAAGCTTTCCTCACCCTCAAGCCATCCTAGGTGTATATGACTTCCTTCTTTCTGATGAACACAATCGGAGTTATATTAATAAATATCCTGACGCATCCAAACTTTAAAATGGCAGTGAACAGGAAACGACAAGTTTGAAGCTCAAGAAAGTGCATCCATCCATCATAAACGTACTCCCACAGATTCACGGGTTAATAAAGGCCTTCTGAAGCGAAGCGATGCGTTTGTGGAAGAAAAATATCCATATTTAACAAGTTATAAAGTAAAATATCTAGCTTCCGCCAGACCACCTCCTATATCCTTCATACTCATTGTTTCCTGTTCACTGCCATTATAAAGCTCGGATGCTTCAGGATATTTATTAATTTAACTCTGATTGTGTTCATCATAAAGAAGAAAGTCATATACAGCTAGGATGCTTGAGGGTGAGAAAAGCTTGGGGTAATTTTCATTTTAAAGTGAACTAATCCTTTAAGATCTACATCCATCTGTCACCTTTTGGTTTTTCTTCATTAGTTACCATGGATTTTGATTAGTCATTTACACTTGTTCTGTTTTTCCCCTGATTACTCCCTGCGTTTACAAGCCCTTATTTTCCTTTGTTCAAGGTTCGGTCTCATTTGCATTTATGTTGGCGTGGTTGTTATTTCTGTGTTCCCAGTATATTCCTTAGTATTTGCTATTGAATATCATTCTTGTATTCTCCATCGCTGTGCGTTTTATACAGCCAACCCGTGACACCATCATGTGCAGGTGTTTTTAAAGGGCATGCTGCAGCTATTTAAGCGAAGTGTGTGTGTGTGTTTTATATTATACGCTCTCATATTTCCATGCTATGTGCTGATGCAGCACAAGGGCTACAGCCGCACCTGGTGTGTGAGAAGACTTCACCAGATGCTGATGATCTAGTATCAGAAACAGGACACACACACACACACACACACACACACACACAAATGCACATGTTGGGTTTTCATGGGGACATTCATGTTTTTTATACTGTACAAACTGTACGTTCTGTTCCCTAAAACTTTCTGCATTTTATATTTCAAAAACACCATTCTTATAAATCATATATGATTTATAAGCTGTCATCAGGACTAAAACATGTCCCCATAAGGACAAGGATATTCAGATATTTTCATCTTTGTGGTGATATTTTGTCCCCATAACGTATGAGTTAGGACGAGGACCACACACCCATGCACAATCATTTCTGAATGCCAGTAAGTCTATGCAAATAATCCTATTCAAATATTAATGCATGCAGGAGCATGTTTTTGTCATACACATACACACCCATTCATTTTTTATATGTGGTTATAATATGTATGAAACATATTTTATGCATCAAGCGTCAAGACACACGATTCCTAAGTATCTAACTAATTTTCCAAGTTTGTTCATTGCTGCAGGCGTCCATATCTAATGACCGTCTGGACACAGCTGCACATTTTCCAAAACTCTCCCAAGTTCTGAATCTTGGAATGCTTTGAGTGTGACCTGTTTGCTCATACTCCAGACAAGTGTAATTCCCAGCAGAGAGCTGATTGCCAGAACACATCACAGGAATTTGTGGTTGAATGAATTCAGGCTCTTTGTTTTTCCATCAATTACACGGTAAATGATGATGATGATGAGAGCTTTCTTACTATAACCATGCTCAACACTATTGCAGCCCAACTCTTTTATCGTGGTAGGGATGTGAGAGCTTTAAAACGTTTACAAAGTCAAAAGAGAAACTTGTGGTATTTAAAAGTTCTGGCACCATCATCATTGATGATAAAACGACTTTCCCGTCTAACAGGACCGCTGGTCCAAAAACTTGATTAAAGGTAAACGGTTAATCTGAAAAAAAAAAACTGCAAACTGAGAAATGAAGTGTCTTTTATCAGTCCAGTTGGGGGGGAAATAATTATGAAGATTTGGTGTAAAGTTGCTTCAAGAAAAATACACCAAATAATAATAATAAACAAATGTTTTCATTACAAATTATTTTATTTGAATATATATATATATATATATATAGCTAGTTATGTGTAAAAAGTCCCCTAAACATTTACTTAATTAACCGAGTATGTGCCCGCGGAATGCAATCTTGTGCTTGTGGATGTGTATTCATTCAGGCTGCTTAATGGACACATTGACTGCTTTTCTTGGATACAGTGAGAAGAAGAGAGTGACACTTAAGGAGAACATCTCCGTCCCATCAGGGATAGACAAGCCTCTATTATCTCTCGCTCGCTCTCCTCTCTCCCACTGTCCCTCCATCCAGTGTCCTACCCATAATTGGCTCTTTGTGCCGCGTGTGAACTCTCCGGCTTCACTCAGATTCCCAGACCACAGCGTGCCACCAAACAGATGGAGTCTGTGTTTATGTTTGTGCACATCACTTCACAAGCCATGGTCGCACCAGTTAACCAGCCTCATTTCAAACCCATTCACAGAAACCTCAATCTCTCAGAAAAGTCAACAGCTTAGGAAAAGGTTCAGCATTGCATCACAGAAGTGTTGGTGTGTTTAAATTATATCAATGTTTTCAAAGAAACTGTGCAGCACTGAGAGGAGCTTGATTCAGAATAGGCAAAAAGCGTTGAATTCTTCCTCTTCAAAATCTTTTTTTATTATATTGAAAAAACTTTTTAACAATAATAGTTTTTAAAAGCTCTTATATAGGTATTTTCTCTTCTTAATTTTCTCTTTTCTGTCAATGCAACTGAATAGTTTATAAATTATGGCCATAGAATGAAATGTTTTTCATTATTTTGTCTATTATAATACATTTTTATCTGAAAACAACCTAAATATCAAGAGTAATTGCAAATGTAGCTGTATGGGTCAATCTAGTGAGTGAATGAATGAATGAATGAATGAAACCATATAATTTCCCTTAGAAGTCAATGCTGGAAGTCACTTCATTGTCATGTAACTAGAAAACCATAAAGCACAGAGAGGACACCTGCAGACCCTCATGACTGGGTGTCAAGGCCAATCTACTAAAATAGCTGATAATTTGACCTTTTTATGACATGGCAAGGTTAGTTGAGGTTTACATGGAAAATTGAATTGAAACTTTGTAAAATAAATAAAGAAAGAAAGAAAGAAAAGTATTTTATAAAAACAAAAAAGGAAAAAAGGTTAAATACTTTTAGCTTTGGTAATGATTCATGAAAAGATAACGACTTTCCAAGCCTTAAAACTCTAATAAGTAGTTCGGCATTATCTTTAATTATTATTTTTATTATTATATATATATATATATATATATATATATATATATATATATATATATATATATATATAAACATCAATTTGAAAAGGTTTTTTATTGAAGGTCTAAGGAAAGCATGTTATTTCTTTTTACTTAATATATTTTATTGCACAACTACATCAAGTTTTATTACTACACCACAAGTATCACAAGCTAAAGGGTTAGTTCACACAAAAAACATAATTCTGCCATCATTTACTCACCCTCATAAGACTTTCATTCATCTTCAGAACACAAATGAAGACTTTTTTAATGAAATCTGAGAGCTTTCTGTCCCTCCATTGACAGACACTTTGACACTTTGACACCATATGAACTGAGTGGTTTTTTCCAAATTTTCTGAAGAGACTAAATCACTTTATATGATGAACAGATTAAATTTAGGCTTTTATTCACTTATAAACATACATCAACAAAACATCAGTTATGGTAAACGGAAGCTCACGTGTGCGCGAACCAATGAGGCACGTTTGAGCTTCCTCAAAGGTTTGTTCAAAGGTTGAACGACCTGAGGGTGAGTAATTAATGACAGAATTTTTGGTGAACTAAGCCTTTAAACAATTGTATTAGTACATGTAGATTTCTATGTTTTTCTTTAAAACATGCAGAAAGTTGAGTAAGTAATGACAGGATGATATGAGTTAATTCAAACTTTAAATCATTAAACTCATTCTCACTGTCCGTGATTCATTCCACTGCAGTGTTATGCTGGAATGCACATATCTTGCCTGGTAACTAACAGGTGTGTTTGCAGTGGCATGATGTCCTGAGAACTCACAGGCTGTCAGGACCTGCTTAGCCAGCTGCACGCTGTGGACAGGTCCATCTGTAGAGAATCCATGTGCTAAACCATCCAGAACCAACCGGAAACTTCTATAAAGGGCACAGATCAGGGTCAACCAGACCACATGGGTTGAAACCAGCTGTGTGAAGCCATAAATCAGGGCTAAAGTGGTAAGATTCAATGCAATATTAGTAAGACAATTATAGTTTTGTATGTTTTACATATGCTCTTGGGATGAGAAGTCAACTATACTCAAGTATACCTAGCGCTCTAAGCTAAGTGTAGATAGCGGGAAGAGTTTAATTTCACAGTCACATAGCAGATAGTTAGTCTGCCGCATTAAAGCGCTTAATGGTCCAGTTGATTCCTTTGTCAAACATGGAGATCTGAATGAAGGAGAAAATGAGAAAGATGGACCACAGCTGTTGTGATTTTGTATTCTCAAACAAAGAAGCTTTCCATGCTAAGCAAACGTCTTTGCTAATTTAGAGATTTGGACAGAGAAATTTGGTGTGACATTTCACTGCAGGCTGAGAGCGGGATGGACAGCTGTTGTTTCCAGTCAGAGCATTCCAACTTGTGAGATTCCCTCTCTTTTTTTCCATTTCTTCTTTGTTTATAATCTGTCCCCAAACTGCTAAATGTCACATTTAGTTTCAAAACTAAACTGAAAAGGGACAGTCTGACGCACACAGCTGTGTGACATATTGAAGGAGAGACTCTTCTTTTCCAGTAGTTTGGAAGGAGAGATTTGGAAAACCACTCATTCATTCTAATAACGACGTTAGCTGAGATTTTCAACGCAATATCTCACATTGGTTGAGTTCAATTCTCTCCCACTCATAGTGTCTTACCTTTATTAACAGACAGATTAATGGGTATACTTTTATCATACTGAAAGGAAAGGTGCACTCAAAAATGAAATAGTAATCATATACTCAACTTTGAATTAGTTCATCGCACAAAGTGTGAAAAAAATCTGATATTTTATAATCTGATAGACTTGACCTATTTTATTTCTTTTTCTGTATGTTTCTGCATGTTGAATACACCACATGACTTTGACTTGGAGTTTTTCAAACATTAACAAGTCACAGTTTGTTAATGTTGGTTAATAGTCACATGACATGCAGGTAAACAAATAAAATATTTAATATTTTTAGTGTTTTATTTTGAATTTAAATTTATTTTTACATTTTTACAATTTAATGAATTATTAGTTTGACGTAACGTTTAATGCACTTCATGTTGTTGATAACAAAGGATAGAATTTATTTTCTTTCAATATTTTACAAGATTATCCTATTCAATCAATGACATAAACAAATCAGATCCAAAGACATCAAAAGTAATCAATAATTAGTGGCCCGATTAGTCATTGCATTACCTAAAATGTGTAATTTATTAAGTACGTTATTATCTACAAGTTTTGTAATGTAATTTGCAATCAGCAATGGACTAATATCAGCTACAATATCAAACATGTCTGGACCTATCATACACGGCACAATATTTGGTGAAATCCTTCAGCTTTGACTGCCTGAAATATAGTGGCTATCAGTATCTGTCTTTGACTTCTCCAGGCTGTATCTGCGCAAAAATCTGAACAAAAGTCATGTAGTGTATTCCAGCCTTTAGTCAGGGTAGACATATTTAATTTTATTGAAAACAAATGAGGGATACACGTACAGTTCAAAGTACACAACAGTATAAGTCATTGATCATACTGTACATGTATCCCCGAGCCTCATTATTGATCATGTAAAATTTAAATATGCCATCCATGCTGACAAAGGTCCATTCTCTTTAATTATATCAAAAAGAGTGGCCAGGATATTCTTCAAAAATCCTTTTGTGCTCAAAAAAATGACAGAAACTCATTCCGGTTTGGAACATCATGAGGATGGGTAAATGGCTGAACTGTTCCTTTAATCAGTGATTAAACATTTTCTGGTCAAGATAGAGTGTTCACTGTTGTGTGAGATACAAAGTGAGTAAAGGAGAGAGAGAAAGTGAGAGAGAAACAGAAAGCGACAGAAAGAGAGAGTCCCGGTTGTCCCTTCTTATCAGATGAGGCATCCACTTCAATTTGCAATTTTAATGAAAATCAGACACCTGCACTGCAAATGATCGCCACTCTGTAGACTTCAGGAAAAAAAAGCCAGAGCGAGAAGAGAGAGAGAGAGAGAGGGGCGGGTGAAAAAGAACCCATAGTTCCTATCAGAGGGGGACAGAGGCTCTGGACGTATCTGGTTACTGCAGACCTACCAGACTAGGTTTTCAAATGATTGAGGTGGGAAAAGAAAGGGTTCCTTTCATTCAGGGTGAAGGGACAGGGATCTTCTCACATGCTGAAAGAGTTTAGAGATGATGTCTGCTGTCGGGGCGGCCCGAAGAACTGATTACCCCCGCGGGAAACACACACACATACACGCACCCCTCCTCACCACGAGGTAGTCCTTGCACATAAAGGGTTCGGGTTGAGGGGAGGCCGCTGGGGCAAGGTGAGCCGCCTCTGCGGGCATGCCAGAGTGGGGTGTCCTCGGAAGGCCAGGGGAACCAAATCGGACTGGTTCTCGCTTATTCACATGAGTAAGGGAGACAAACAGACAGAAAGAATGGAGAAAAGAGCGCGGAGAGGAGGTCATCAAGATCTTATCGGTCCATTACTTGAACTCGCACGCACAAAGGCAGCTACTCTTTTACAGCTTGGCCTAGATGTAGGGCCAGCTCCCGTGTAGCGCATATGCGTATCAAGACAAAAGAGCATTGGCGCAGGTGTTAGGAGATGCCGCAGCCAGTGAATAAGCCCTGTGCAAAATCTTTCCATGTCCGCAGCCTCGCGTTCAGATAATGGATAATGGAACTGCTGGCCCTCAAAACCCATGGCCGCATTTTTAACAGGTCAGCCCTGCTAAAGGTGTCTCCGGTTCTCACACACCAATCTGCCCTGGATTGCACTTTTCCCTGGACCCAACGGAAGAGCACTGGGTTCATGGGAAAAGTCTTTGAAATTGATTGCTGAGGTTGTTTAGTAAGTCCCATTTAACTATTCAATATGAACTCATTAGTAATCTTACATACCATATACTTAACCCGTGATTGGACACTGAAACACGCATTGTTAACCTGTTGGCTGCTTCTAAAACATAACCATTTTACATTTGAACAACTTATGTTCAAATGTTTACACATTCTTTTTTGTTTCATATAACATTGAATTTAAGGAATCAAAAAGATTAAATAAGTTATAAATGTTCACTGTTATCACTATTTCAGGTGCCATATTCCACTCATTTTAAAGGATTCCATCCCTTTACACAAGGCAATCTTGTTAAAATCAAAGAAAATGATTTAATCATTACTTATTTAATTTGTCTGACATGAAACACAAAATATTAAATGTACTGTAAAAAAATTACTGTCACTTGTCACTAGTTTAAGCATAAACTATCGTTCAACATTTATTAAAATAAATGAATACTTTTATTCAGCGAGGATACATTAAACTGTATCCAAAAGTGTTGGTAAATACAGTAATGACTTCTACGGTAATGTTTCAAAAGAGTTCTATTTCATATAAATTCTGTTCTTTTGAACTTTCTATTCATCTGTAACGATCGTCAGTTGAAGTGCACGCTTTATACACTAGAGGGCACTTCACCATGGACTCGACACCATTCCCTCACTCACACACACATTCACATACACAAACACACACGCACATTCACTTTGGACTTCACCCCCCACAATGCACCACACACCCATTCACCCATTTCGGTATCGCACTACATTTCCCATGAACCCCTCGTACCTGGACTGATTATACTCGCACCTGAACCACATCACTTACCACATATAAGCACCATTCTCACACTACACCAACTGCGAAGTCTTGATTAGCTAACCACTATCATTTCTGAGCGTTATTCCGTGTCTTGTTTTCCCGGTCTTGTTTTCTGCCTGTCTGTTGCATTTATTGATTGTTTGCTGCCTACCTTGTTTGGACTTGTTGCTTTGGATATTTGGACTATTGTTTGCCTGCTGCTTGCCCTTGACCTACCCGCCTGTGTACTGTTTACGACTCTGCCTCATCTCTGACATCCCTGTTTGCTATCGTCTGACCCTGCCTGTTACACCATTCTGTGCTTCAATAAAGTCTGCATTTGGATCTCATCCGCTGACTTGCCCATTCATTACATCATCAAAGAAATCTGAAAAAAGTTAACTATGAAATTCACGGTTGCCACAAAAATATTAAGTGATGTTTTTAACAATGATCTAATAATAAATGTTTCTTGGGCACCAAATCAGCACATTACAATGATTTCTGAAGAATCAATCCGATTTGGAAATACTGTATATGAAAATAGATACAGATCTAAAATAAAAAGAATTAAAAAAAAATTTAAAAAAACAGATCTAAATCTTACCACCCAAACATACAACAATGTATGTGTAACGTTATCTTTATAAAACAAATATTCATGGAAATTTCACATAAATATCTTGACAAACAACATCTATCAAGCCTTTAGAAAGCTTGAAAAGAGTCCAAGTAAGTTTATGTGTGGGTTTGGCCTGCTTGATCACAAGCACATAGTTTTGAAAGAAGCGTGATCCAGAGATCCTAAGAACAATTCTTGAACCTACAAGCCTGGAAAGGAGATATGCAAGGATTTCTAAAGGCCTGGGGCTGTATAAGTCCACATTCAGGCAGATAGTTTACAAACTGAGAAACTCAGCACCAAACTTACTGCTACAAAGTTAGGCACTATGCAGTGTGAAATGCAACAATGCTACTACAGCGTCAGAGTCAAGATACAGGACAGCAACAAGTGCTGATAGCGACACACTGCCACATGTCCTGTAGATTGCTCAAGACTATTAGGAGTACAAGTTACAGACAAATATGTTTGTAGCGAAGGTCAAAGAAGAGTCTACGGTACAATGAATTGGAGGGCCTAGCCATTAGCTGTTGATTTTGGCAGCTAGCAGTCAAGAAGCCATGCAAAATGATAATGATATAAAACACAGTAGTAAATCATCAAGGCAGTTAAATTTCAAGAATGATCATTCTGATGCTACACTCCAACAACTGTGTTGAGTTTCTATTTATAAAGGATCTCTCCAGGCAGTCTGCAAACACTAACAGTCGTTGCTTCTGTCTTCCTGTCCCTCAGCATGTCACATCACGTCCATCATTAGCGCCACTGAGTATGGGGGGGAATGTGCGCTCTGCATGCCACTATTAAAAACATGCACCTGTTGCCCTGCTCCACTCTCTGGGGTGTTGTCATCCCGTTAGGGGGTGGCCGGGGCACGTGGCCCTCCTCCAGAATGGTCTGGTCAAGGCCCCAGCGCACGGCACTTTGGCAGGTGCCATGATGGATGTTCATACAACTGGAAAGCCAGACAAAACAAATGCACTTCATCCTGCCCTTCACAAGATAAACACTGGAGAAGCTTCAGGGCCCTCTCTTAGATCATAATGTTATCAAGGGCCTATTTACACCTGGTCACTTCATGCGTTTTCTCTTATCGGATAGCTATCGGATCGTGAAAAGACCAGGTGTAAATGCCCTTGAAAATGCTTTTGAGATCAATTTAAATCCGATCACTCAAACCACTTCAGGAGGTGGTCTGAAACGCATTCCAGACTAATCTGGACAAGTGTAAATGTATCTGTGTTTTTGCTTATATGTTTTTGACATTTCCCCGAATGTTAAAAAAAATAAACACGTGAGAACGTTTTATAGGCTTGCTTGCATAAACCATGAGAATTGAAGATCGGATTTATATTCATTTTCATTAATGTGGCCAAGTGTAAATGGAACCGTTTTAACAAATCAAATAACTATCTGATCAGTAAAAATGCAGTGTTGTAAACAGGTCCAAGGATATATCAGATAAGATATGATTAGATATGGTAACACAAATCCTGATAATTATGTTATGTAGGTAAATCGATCTAGACCATATCGTTGGAAATCTATGTGCTTTAATTATATTATGCCATGTCAATGGATGGATGGATGGAACAAAATCATTGATAAATCTAGTCAAAACAGGTCTGATTCTTACATTCTGAATTTTATCCAACCCTGTTCAACTTAAATAGTTCAACAGTTAATGGTTTAAGACTGGCTACAATTCCCCTGGTGTGTAAATGAGTGCACAGCAGTAACTTGATATCCTCTGTCATAAAACCCGGACCACAGTCTTGTCCCAATGAACTCCCTGTACACCACTCACTGTCATGAAGCCTTGGCTATTCAAGACTTCCCTTAGCGTAGAACCCAATACTTAAACCCAAATCCTCACCTACTCTAAAAACCAGACCAGTCCCAGGTCTCCGCGCTGTAGCTCTAGGGGGCAGCAGGTGGGTGTAAAGGGGTGCACTAACCTAGAAGTTGTTTGTGTGTGCACAGCAGAAAAGGAGCACAAAGGGAGTTCGCTCAGTTAGGGCCTCCGAAACATCTGGAAAAGGCCTACAGGTTGCCATCGCAACTGCACGCAGAGGGAACACTTTAGTGGGGTGGGGGGATTTATGGCTGCTATCTGTGGTTTGGATTATGTGGGTCTGTGAGCATAGTGAGCTTTGAGAGGTCAGTAAAGGTTTTGCTGGCACAGGGGCTTAAACCCTCAGGTCAGACAGGGACCAGGTGAGGCACTGCATGCATGAAAGCTATGTGTGTGTGATTCAATGTTTTGTTCCAGCCTTGCTGTGCTGATGGAAGCAGAAATGAGAATCACAGGTGTCTGCTACACTTCCTGTTCCCCATATCTGCCCCCCGCGCAGTCTGAGACCACTGCAAATGCAAGCCAACTCTCTCTACTGTTTTGTTTTTCCTCACTGTTCCATTTTTCTTCCTCTCTAGTAGTTTTATTTGTTCTTTTTTTTTCTTTCTTCAATGTTTTATTCACAAACTCTTTGCTAGCCCAATCATCCACTTCATCCTCCATTCCCAAGGAAATCAAGTAAAGATGGGTAAATATATATATTTATACTGTTACAAAAGATGTCAAACCAATCCTGTTCTTTTGAACTTTCAGTTCCTCAAAGAATCCTGAAAATCTTTGGGGTCTCTGATACAACACTTAATTGGTAAAATTAAAAGTCCTACCTCACCGATCTCAAGCAGTTTGTTGCTATGGGTGGATTTAGATCTGAGGTTGGTGTTGTGCAATCTGGAGTCCCTCAGGGATCAATTTTGGGCCCTTTGCTTATATTTTTCCAATTGGTGAGCTTTTGAGATCTCTTGGTCTAAAACTTAATTTTTATGTAGACGATGCTCAGATCTACCTACATTCAAAACCTAATGAAACTGTGCCTGTTGATTTTCCTTCTCAGTGTATTTCTAAGATAAAGGAATTGATGTCACAAAATTTTATTTGTCTTAACAGTGAAAAGATGGAGATTATGTTCATTGGTTCACCCCACCAATTACGTAAACCTGGGTCGGTTACCTTAAAACTGTTGATGGTTCAGTTATGGAATTTCAAACAAAATTGAAGAATTTGGGGGTGATTTTTGATGAAAATCTAACATTTGAGCTATCTGTTCAAAATATTGTTAAAACATCTTTTTTTTCATCTTAGAAATAATGCCTTGTTGGCTGGGGTGTCAAAAGCTACCCCAAACAAATTACAGATTGTGCAAAACTCAGCTGCTTTCTAGGATTCTTCCTTACCAGAACTAGGATAAGAGATCATATTCTATTTTGGAGTCTTTGCATTGGCTCTCCATTAGCTTTAGGGTCTGATTCTGACTTACAAATGCTTGTCCGAACTTTTAATTCCCTATCTTCCAACACTTGACCTTGGGCTTTTTCTTTATTTGCTCCAAAACTATGGAATTCTTTACCAACTATGATAAGGCAAGATAAATCTCTTTGCATTTTTAAATCTCGCATTAACTCATTTTTTTAGGGTAGCTTTGAATTGGACATTTGTATCAATTTTGTATTTCTTTATTTTGAATTGTTTTATTGCATATTCTTTTTCTCTTTTTGTCTATTGTATTATTGTATGTGGTCTATTTTGTTGGTTTATTTGTTTTTGTAAAGCGATTTGAGAAGTACTTGTGAAGGTGCTATAGAAAATAAATATTAATATTCTTATTATTATTCTTATTTGTTTCTTGAGAACCAAATCAGCATATTAGAATGATTGCTTAAGGATCATGTGTACACTTTTGGTTACTCAGCCCTAAACCTCAGGGTGAGGGTTACATCACACTAACCCATAGATTAGCTGCAGGAGCAGAAGGTTTACTGCCATTACCCTGCTGTATCATCACTGTGATGCTAAGCAAGACGATTAACACATGGTTTCTTCAGTGGGATTGTCCTTAAGGATGTATGAATCTGCTAAATAGCAAGTAACAACATTACCACAGTTATTTGTGAGATTACATGAGCATTGAATAAACTTTAATTCCAGTGATTATCATTTAGACCAATCCTTTAGCTGGCCTCCCTAAAAAAATGCCTTTTTAAACATTGCCAACATATGTGAATTCTAGCTGTAGTTTATATTAATCCTGGATCCGATTTCATAACAAAAAAATCCATAGTGATAAACCAAAAGTGATCTCAGAGCCATGTTGGAGTGACAGATCAAAACGAGGTTTAAGAGTCCTTGTACGAGACACATATGGGGGAAAGTCCACCATCTGTAGTGCTTAGCACACATTCCTTTAACATAACAATGAATATTTCATGTTATCATTTTAACCACAATATCTATAAAAAATTCTACTTTTGCAAATGTATTTGATACAAAAAGACAGATTAAAGTAAATCGAAAAAGTCCCTCTCAGTGTCACACGAGCAACACTATCAGCTGCTCTTAGTGGCTCTGCATTCCCAACTCAATCCCACTCCATTCAGACCTCTATTAGTATGCACAGATTGATAAACAAAGTCTATGTGGCGTCCATAACGGCCCAGGCTTCGGTTCAAAAGAGCAATTTGTCACCACCTTGCGGAAAGTGATCCCCCGGGGGGCTTGAGCTAATAGGGACGGGTCAGTTTAATTGTGAAATGAGTGTTTCATCCCGAGCTCGCAGGAATTTGAAACCCCTAAGGTGCAGCAGACGGGTCTGTGAGCGAGGTGGATCTTGGCAGGATGTAAAAGACAAATACAGTCAGCTATTTTTTTTTTCAAGCTCGCATTAGAGAGGACAGGGGAGGGAATGAGCCGTTGGGCAGGCTGGTTTTTACAGGCCTTCAATTGCTTGTGATATCAGCTGGAAGAAAGACCAGAGAAAAATAAGGAGAAAGTAAATTGGGTCATTTAGAGGTGGAAAGCAATTATGCAATCCTGCATGGAATGTTTTGGATATTTTGCAATTGCCTTGGTATTATTTACCCAAAGCTTAACCAAAAGATGTTCCTTAAAATAAATTCAAAGACTGTGTACCATGAAATCATGGCAAAAAACTTCTTTGTACTATGTTTTATTAAAGTTCGGGAGGAGCTTGTTCAAATAATCTATCCAATAATCACATCTTCTAAACCAGCTGCCAATAATCAGTAATCAACACATCTACCTAATCAGCACGAGTACAGTCCTATATATAAACACAGTCAACTCACCCATGATTCCTTGGCAGTTTCCAGCATCCCTCCACCAAACGCGCATGCCATTTATTCTATATCTGCTTTATTTGTAAGTGTGAACTCGTGAATACTGTTGCTGGTTTGAATCACTCTGAAACACTGTCGTGTGGCTTTATAGGAAAAAAAAATGTAATCTTTCTCACCAAACATAAAACTTAAACACAAACAAAAGTTTGAAACAATGTAGTCATATTTGTAACGCCGGGGATGCAGACAGGAGACGAGGGATACAATAAACAGACAGGTTTATTCTTCCAATGAACAGGAGACATACACGTAACAGTGTGCGTAGCACAAACAATTACCGACAAGGGATGAGACTAGGGGAGGAACTTAAATACACACAGATGACGAGGGTAAAACGGAAACAGGTGACGATAATCAAACTAATTACATAAGGTGAAAACTAACAAGACAGGACTAGATGACATGTGACAATATTGAGCTATTTATATCATATTTGCAATATTACAAAGCAATTTTAATCCTTCAAAATTAAGGCTATGAAAGCATGCCACCTGTGAAGACTTGAGATTTTGATCATGTTTCCTGAGACTCTACCATAAAACTTTTTCATTGAAGGCACAAAGCAGCCGTGAAACCACCATAAAATCAAAATTGACAATTCTTATTATTTTATAGAACATCATTTGTCACAATAGGGAAGAAAAGTATGTCACAATTTCTTGCCAACTATCTGTAAAGCAATGTTTTGTAGTGAATTTCATTGTAAATCAGCGCCACCTATTATACATGAGTAAATTTGTGTTTATTTATGATGATGAACCTTTGTTTGGCTCTTGGTGTCAGTAGACTATTCGGTGGTTTTGGCGTTTTTGGTGTGAAAAGGCCTTGAGATAGGGTGACCATAAAAAAGTTTCTGTTTTGCCTATAGATTTATCCTGTTATCATATTTTCTGTATCATATCCTCATTAATCCTCTGTAAATTATATCATATAAATATAACTTATTATTCAGCTAAAGAACTATCTATCAGAGGAAAATATAAAGTTACCTTTCAATGGAACTCAATGCTTTGTTTCTCATTTCAAAATGTCTATTCTTACTCAGATTCATTAATAGACCATCTGATAAACTGGTTAGTTCACACAAAAATGAAAATGCTGTCAATTATTCACCCTTAATGTCGTTCCACATCCGTAAGACCTTCATTCATCTTCAGAACACAAATTAAGATATTTTTGATGAAATATGAGAGGTACTGTATATGACTGTATGCTGAACATAAACAGCGTAAGAGAATGACATAGAAGAGGGGATATTGTTGAATAAAGTCGTTATTTTTGTTTTAGCGCGCAAAAAGTATTCTCATCGCTTCATAAAATTAAGGTTGAACCACTGCAGTCACGTCGACTGTTTTACCGATGTCTTTAGTACCTTTCAGGACCTTGAAAGTTGTGGTGAAAATGCTGTACTATACCTTTCGGATTTCATCGAAAATATATCTTAATTTGTGTCTGAAGATGAATGAAGGTCTTACAGATGTGGAACCACATAAGGGTGAGTAATTACTGACAGAAATGTCATTTTTGGGTGAATTACCCCTTTATGTACTGTGGAAGTGCTATTATCAGTGATTGTATCAAATTGAAAAACCTTGGCAATCTTTTCTTTTAATTCGATCTTTCCATCACTTCACTATTCTTTCAACAATTGTTCTTTGTATGTATCTGCTTAGCTATAGGGAAAATAGCTGTAGATATACAGTATGTACAGGAAAATATTGCAACACAGTCTAACAGCATTGATGGGTCCCATAACTAACAGACACCGGGGAGGGCAGAATCCTGCCAAAAACATACAAACAATTTGATTCATTCCCTCTTGTTTGGACAGTGTTCTTTATCCCTGACAAAGACTACAGAGCTGTACTTGGAGCCAGCTAGCCTTATGTAGCCTTAAAGTTTCCCTTCCCTGTTAAATCAATTTTCCAAGTGAAACTTTGTGAGACTTGCGGTCCTCTACACTGTCTTTCTACTTAAGAGAAGCAGAAGAATGCAGAGGCCAAAACAAACAACCTCCCCAGATGATAGTAGGAAAGATAGCTTAGCAAGCATAAAGGCTAATGGCCTCAAGCTGACTTTCCTCTGGGGGGCGCATCTATGATCCTCCTCCAGCCCTGTCACACTTTTAACACTCAAACACAACAGTCTATAATCTGAAATCACAGTTACGAGTAAAAGAGCATTCCACCAAAGCGATTTTTTTAAGTGCAAGAAAAGAAAACAGTGATAAACTCGTAGAAGAACATTTTGAGTCACATTTATTAAAGCCCTCGCAATTGTCACTGAAAAGCCA
The DNA here is from genome assembly GCA_038088235.1 of Zacco platypus. Lineage (NCBI taxonomy): Eukaryota > Metazoa > Chordata > Actinopteri > Cypriniformes > Xenocyprididae > Zacco > Zacco platypus. The sequence continues at coordinate 14,540,518 of CM076064.1, forward strand.
GAGTATCTATTATCAAGCTTCAAAACTATTAATTTCTTTAAAATAGAACAAATCTTACAAATCAAACAAATCTTTATTGACCCCAAACTTTTGAACAGTAGTATAGAGACTAATCTAATTTACTAAACTAAACTAAAATAAAATAAAATCTCTGAAAGTTTAAATCACTCTTCAGTGTGTCAATGACCAAATGGCCATTGTTTTGGAATGCTTATTTATCAGTATAGAATTTGAGTCGGAAGTTGAAAAAAATTTTCTTTGAAAAGTTAATTTATAAATAGACTTATTTCAACTACTCAACCGTGCACTTTCAGACACCCTTTTTGTTATTTCTTCAAAAATTTAAAATGCAAGCACAGGATTGCAGGATATTATAGCTTTCAGATGGTTCAAGGCGGTTATGAAAAAGAACAGCAAACACAAACTGATGCCATTTGGGACCCATAACTGGCACGGAATACTTTGTTCTAGCTGCTCTAATAAGAAAAATGCCAATCAGGTGGAAGAGGAGAAGGGAGAGAGGGGGGAAACGGTCCATCATTCATCTAAAGCAGAGCGAGACTGATACATAGAGAGGGAGGATGGGGGGAGCGAGAGGGCGATCAGATGATGTTTGGCTCTGGGCGTTAGGAAGTATCGTATGTGACACCTCCATGTGAGAAGGTTACGGCAGACCACTGTAAGGGCCCATGTAACACTCACACAGGACACAGGAAGAGCTGACTACTGGACTTCACCTTACTGCTGTCTCTTTCCTCTAACTCTCTTTCACACACACAAGCAAGCACAGCCAATAAATCTATCAATACAGAGGCCTTTAAGAGCTCAGTGGCTTAATTGAAGGGTCCACCCAAACAAACTTACAGAACACCAATCAGTTCAATATGTGGGTCTGGAGCTTACAAGACCAGTGCTGTGTCCGAAATCACATACTCAAGTGATTAGGTACTTATTTTGTATAAGTGATTACTTTGCGACTGCTAAAACAGTACATTCTATATAGTAAGAATGTGTATATGTAACACAGGCAACCTAGTAAGAGTTGTCTAAACCTCACTCCCCTGGCCTCAAGAGGTGTGCTACAGAGACTGCAGTCTTTAGCGTCCTTGTTAGCATGCCTGCCTCCAATTCCAGAGTTCCTGGTTCGAATCCCGCTGGAATGGGTCGAGTTGGACCGGTCACATTTGGTGCCCTGACCCGGATTAGGGAGGCAAGCTAATAAAAGCTGTGCTTGTAAACCTCGGTCCCTCTGGCCTCAAGAGGTGCGCTAGTGGTAGATGCTAGAGACTGAGGTTTTTACTTACATTTGGTACTGTGATCCAGAGGGGAATGAGGTTTAGGGGGGGGTTGTGTGTAACACAGGCAAGCTAGCTGTATATGTTAACTTCACTCCCCTGGCCTTAAGAGGTCCACTATAGCTACTGCAGTCTTTAGCGTCCGTGTTAGCATGCCTACCTCCCATTCCAGTAATGGCGGTTTGAATCCTACTGGAACGGGTTGAGTAGGACTGGTCACATTTGGTGCCGTGACCCTGATGAGAGTGAGGTTTAGGAGGTTTATGGGGGGTTGAGTGTAACAGAATCAAGCTAGTAAGAGCTGTATGTTTAAACCTCACTCCCCTGGCCTCAAGAGGCAGCTGATGTTAGAGACTGCGGTCTTTACAGTCTTTGTTAGCATGCCTGCCTCCCATTCCGGAGACACCTGTTCGAATCCCGCTCGGACCAGGTCCAGCAGGAATGGTTAGTATAGTATGAATGGTATCTGGACGTACTATATTCGCTATGTTGCCCTTCTCACCGTGGTCAGTTGCGTCGCGTCACAGTCATTCACAAATCCTCTCCAGTGGCCTCATGGGATAGTAAAGTACCCATTGTAGGCACACTTCACAATCTCCCCGGAAGTTGTAGGTCGTCCAGGTACTTTTTGCCTTCTCTTTTAGGAGTACTGTGAATTCAGACTTCTTTTGTGTTTTCTGTTTTTTTGCCTGCTATATAGGAGGAAAGTATGCGATTTTGGATGCAGCCCTCGTCGTGTACTGTGATTAGATTGTTCAGTACATAACGTGATCAACTGCTACATTTAAATAGCTGCATTTATTTACAATAGAAATGTTTTGTAACATTATAAATTTCTTTACTGACACTTTGATCAATACAATAGGCCCTTGCAGAATAAAATAATTTATTTCTATTAATTAAAATCTCACTGACCCAAAACGTTTTTCTTTAGTCAATGTACTAGCTTAGCATACAACTTGGCAATTAGCCTGCTAGCTCAGCGTATGCTCTATATGTAAATATTCATTAAAAGTATACTTTATTTGTTTTTGTTTGATCAGACTTTGACTCAGACTGTTCATGACAGCAGCCAGGTAAAAGTAGCCATTGAAATGAACATGGAGGTTATGGATACCCTTCTCCAGTAATTAAAATCTTAAGTGCTTGTCACATTATTATCAGACCGTTTTTTTAAATAGCGGTTCAGTGGTCTGCCTATTTTTCCTTGTTATTGAGTTTAGATCTTTTTGAAAACACACAAATAGTTCTCCATTCTCTATTCCACATGGAATGGACAGAATGATTGACAATTTTATTTTGAATAATTCATCCGAGTGTGTGAAGGTCAGACGATGATCTGGCTTGTGCCGCCCAGGACTTAGAGCAGAGGTGACACGGTCATCAAATATTTATTTACCCTGTGTACTCCCCATACACTCTCAAAATACACACACAAACACACGCACACACTCACACACACACTAAACTAACTTTTTTACCGGCCGTAGCTTTGCAAGAACTAACAAATATATTCCTTAAACCTCAAACCTTAAACCTAAACATAATGACCTACTATGGATCAAAGTAGCACATTTGCACTGATTTAGACCCAAACTCTAGTATGCAGGAATTAAGTATATAGAGACAGAACAGAAACTGTTCCCAGGTCAGTGGGAAATGTCCCAAAACTTTTTCACATTTTTCTGCCTATACTAATGCTTGGTATGTGCAATATGAGCCAGTGTCATCTTGCTGCATCATGTCTTTCCTGGCTTCCAGTTGCGCGTTACTCATGCACACAGGTGCAGATGGTGTGTGCACAATGTGGGCGGCAAACAGATAAGCTAACTTCAGGTGAGCATATTATAATTGAACACATTATTGTTGTTGTTGTTAAATATTTTATTATGATTCTATTCGCATCTATGCTCATTAAACTGATCAAAAGCGAATACATGAATACATTTATAATGTTACAAAAGATTTTTATTTCCAATTAATGCTGCTTAAACTTTCTATTCATCAAAGAATCCTGTAAAAAATATATAAGCATGTAGCTAATAAATAAATGCTTCTTTAGCACCAAATCAGCATATTGGAATGATTTCTGAAGGATCATGTAACACTGAAGACTGGAGTAATGACTAATAACATTTCACAATATTACTATTTTGTTTTTACTGTATTTTTGATTAAATCGGTGAGCACAAGAGACTTTCTTCTTCTAAGAAAAAAAAACACTTTATAATTATTATTAGTATAGGGTCATATAGTACTTACAAATCCTTTGCAAATTATTAGTTTATAGTTTATACATTGAAGTCTCCACATTGTTAATATATTAATAGGCAACAAATAGGGAGTTCTTTGTTTATTGTCACTGTAATTAACAAAACTATTATTCTTTAATTAGCTCAAAAAATAGATTTTCTTAATGTTTTAGTAACAACCTATTAACCATATAAAGCAGTAAAGGAGTTGTTAATGGTTATTAGGAGTAAACTTTCGGTTAAATCGGAACATTTCATTATTAAATGGTTTAAACCAACCTTTATTGGAAATTAATTGCATTAATATTGTGTTCCTTAAAATATTTACAAATACATTAAGCACACACACACACACACACACACACAGTGGATTTCCATGTTTTATAGGGACTTTCCATAGAAATAATACTTTATTTATACTGTACTGTATATTCTATCCCCTAACTATAACCCATGTATTTTAACAATGTGATCTCATGAGTGTTTGTTTGAAGTTTTTCTACCACACGTATATTTAATTACATTTGCATTGACATATTGACAGCTGTCAGGGATGTTCTGCTACTGTATTTGTTCGTTTAGTTTCATTATCATGGACGTTTAGTTTGTTCACAGTCAATTTCCTGTTTCCTTTGTCTTAGTTTCCCCTCCGTTAATCTGTTACCATGGACACTCATTTAACGATCACACCCGCTTGACATTTAGTTTGTTGTCTTGTGTTTAAATGCTGTTTTCAGTTCCTCATTTCCCGGTTTTGCTTGTGCACTGCACATTTCGTGGAGTTTGTTTGTTCTTTGGGTTATCTGGGTTTAATTATTTAATGTTTTATTTTCAACCTTTTGGCATACTTCTTCATCCCATCATCGTCCGGATCTTAAAGGGTTAGCTCACCCAAAATATCTGTCATTAAGTACTCACCCTCATTTTGAGGTCCAGAAAGGTAGTAAAGACATTGTTAAAATAGTCAATGTCACTACAGTGATTCAAACTTAATGTTATGAAGCGATGAGAATACTTTTTGTGTGCAAAAACAAAACAAAAATAATCACTTTCTTTAACAATTTGAACTGTTATCATATGCAGTTGAATTAGTGAAAGCAGGGCGGGCTTCCGTGTTTACGTCCGAACGCCGACTATTGGTCGATGCACGGTGCATGCATGTGATGCTGACGCAGGAGCCGGCCTAGAGAGAGTCAGCGTTCGGATGTAGTACAAGGAAGCGCTGAACTGCGTTCACTACGTCTACTGCGTATGACAACAGTTGATAATGGTGTATATATTGGTTTAAAGCTCTTAATTAATTTATGTGACCTCATCAAAAGTGAGCGCTATAGAGCTCTGGAGGTCACGTGACCCATTCTGATTAATTATTTATTCAATAATTTTTTATAAACTTACAATAATGTGAATCATAAATAAATAATAAGTTTATTCCTTTAAAAAAAGATAACTTATAAATCACAGGAAGGAATTATTGCAAATTTCAGAGAGTCTCCTCTTCAGCACCATTTATCTAAGGAAAAATGCTTAGCTGCCCATGTTTGTATCTTTATGCCAAACTGTGAAGTTCTAGTTTGTTTACAGTACGTGTGTGTGTGAGTGAGACAAACTGGCTGTTAGAGATCGAGTTCAAGTGTGTATTTTAGTGTCTACGGTAAGGCGAACGGGGATAAATGAAACTGTACTGAGAGCTTCTGATGTGTCTGCTGTGTTTATTTGCTTGATGTTGAGATTTGGGGCCTTACAAATCTACGTATTCAAACACAAACAAGCACTTCACGGTATTGAGCGGTGAGGGCATTCACCGTTATGGCTTCACACATGGAGTGTGTGCCTGTGTGTGTTAGCCGTGCTCTTCAGAGAGCATTACGTTTGGGGCTCTCTGATGAACAGCACATGCCTGATTACGCCGTGCACCTTGAGTCCGGATGTGTTTACGCTTCCACAGATCGTTGGGTAGCGGTAAGGAAGTGGGGTCTGGGTCACAGTGAAAAACAGAGAGAGATCAACTTGAGCCATATGTGAACCCAACTTCCTCAAATACTTGAACTAAGGAATATTGAATCATTCAAATTGTTTTTTTAAGGCAATTATTACAGAAGCCAGACTAACCTTGTTCATGTTACGTATAAACATAAATGATATCATGAACTGTGTGAAATATTTAGGTCAAAAACTTAACAGAAGTAAATTAATTGTCATGCTGACAAACATTAATTTGAAACATGAATTTGGGAGCTATATTGAAAACAAAAAGCATACCTAATGTAGTATAAGCTAAGCTAGCAGGCTAATCGGGAAGATGTATGCTATGCTAGTATGTAAGCTAACTAAAAAAAACAGTAGGTGAGTCACAATTCGTGTACTATGACGTTTTTAAGTACAAAAAATGTGAGTAGTGCGTTAACAGAAAATTCCAAAAAGAAAAAGTGCACTTTAAACACCAGAATGATGCGCTAAATTAACGGAAAAAAATGTGGACACTTGGACACTTCATGCACTCAGATATCGTAGATTTAATTACGGAATGAAAAATGCTTTCACAACCTATAGCTTCAGTTATATACTAGTATATGAACCAGGTAATTTAAAAAAAAAAACATTAATTGTCATTATAATGCATTTTAAACTATATAAATCATAATATTATTTTACAGGAATTGTAATCAGGCTCTAAAAAAGTCAGGCCCATTAAAAGTCTGTTGAACCAATGGGATCACTTGGGGTTCTAAAGGAGACTCGATTCCTGGGAGAATTTGATTTCTCACCACACCGGCATAATTTTAATCAGGTATTATTCAATAATTATCCAGGAATCTTTCATCAAGAAATGGAAACTCTGTCATTATTTACTCACTCTCGCTTTATTCCAAATCCATGTGGTTTTCTAACGTAGTACAAAGAATTAAATAAGAATCTTTTTCTCATAAAATGATAGTTCATAATGATAATGTTAAGCTAATGTCATAATGAAATGACAGAAAAGCATCATAAAACCATCATAAAAAGTAGTTCATGCAAACCATATGATGTATTCTAAATCTATATCCTGAAACTATATGATAATTTCGTATGTTGTTTGACAAAAAAAATCAACTTTGAATCAAGTCTAAATTGAAATATATACTGATATCAACAAATGCACTGGAGTAATGCCTTCTGAAAATTCAGCTTTGCCATCACAGGAATAAAATATATTCAAATAGAAAATAGCTAAAAAATATTTCACAATATTACGAGTTTTACTGTATTTTTGTTCAAATAAACAGAATAAATAAAACAAATAAGAACATCTGACTGGTTGTATTTTGGCTATCCCTGGAAATTAGATTAGAAATAAATCTTTGTTTAAAAGTAAAAACTATTCATAAACAAAATAAATAACTCTTTTTATTCTACCAAGTTCAAAGTATTATTTAAGAGTGGATTTAGGATTATTTTGTAATAATCAGCTTCATTCAAAAACAATAAAACCGATGCTATGTCCCCATTTAGATAGCTGTGTAAACTAGTGTCTGTGTACTCATGTCTCAGCACGTATCTGGTCGTGCTTGTTGAAGACTGTCACACAGGTGTGTGTTGGGTACGTACTCTGATTGGTTAGAGGTGTTATTGAACTCGAGAGTCTCGAACCACATCTCCAGGGGGCAACTGACAGCTGAGGTCAAAGGTCAACTGCAGTCTCAATGATGGCCGATTAGTTTTGTTGTCAAAGCTTAACAGGTGAAGGTGGAAAACACCAAATCTTCTGAAAGCATATCACCTAGAAAAAACAACAAACAAAGAAAAAAAGAAAAGAAAAAATGTCTGCCATTCCAGCAATACACGTTCACTCAACACACACATATCACAACAACTATTGATGATTCACTGCTGTCAGAAAAACACAAACGCACCCACATACGGATTTGACTGCTTTTGTCCATCCATTGATGCCTTTCCCATAACTATGGAATGAGGAAAATAACATTTTTCATTCTTTGTTTGTTTTCTCTGTCAGTGTTGTATTTCTGTCGGGTCCACAGAGCCGCACACCTGCGCTGGAGAATTGTTCTGTAATACTTACGCTATTCTTTTCAAAACATCAATACTTCCTGGAAACTTTTAAGAATAGGTCAGTGATTCTAAGCTCATTGAACTATTTGCTTCTTTCATTGGTTTCATTGAGATGAGATTTTCAGAAGGTTGATTCTTTTACAAGTGTATTTTTGAAACATGGCGAGTTCACAGCAAAAAGCCCAGTGTTATATTAAGTTTATTTGAGTCCACGCTCAAGAGTGTTAAAATGAACACTGAAGTAGTGTTAAAGTTGACTGATGACTGACCATTAGTGAAATGAACAAGAAGAATCACTAAAAGCGGTGTTTGCTGTTTACACTATACCATTTTCAACTAAAAACTGAAAACTTTTTATGCATTTTGGCCCTTCATTTACACGACAATGTCGTTTCGGGAGCCTGAAAACGCGAACTTCTGAAAACGGGTTTCAAATTGCAAGCTTTTGAAAATGATACCGTTATCGTCTCTGTGTAAAAATGTGAATTTGTGAAACGAACAATGTGGACGAATTGAAAACATTTAAACTTAAAACTTATGCATTTACAGCTAAAATAAAAACCATAAAATCATTGGCTGCTGAGAATGGAGATGAAGATCGCTGAATAAAGGTATGAATTTGGATCTATTTTTCATAATCGTATGGATTTTAAAGTTTTGGATTACAGTGCACAAATAAAATTGATTACTTTTGAGAATTTATGTTGCAGTTTTGGTGTATTTTATGTTTCTATTGTCATTCACAGCATGCTGAGAAAACGCCTTTTGCATTCTATAACTATTACATTATAAATAATGGTTAATGACAAATAAATTGTTTTAGAGTAGAGTCTTGTTTAACATTTATGTGATCCTTGCAATAGAGCGCTGATTTCATAACACTTAACACTGATTTTATATTAAGTATGAGTAAATTAAATGCGACTAAAAACATAATGTCATTGATATGACAGTTGAATACAGTAGAAACAAGACATTAATGTCACAACTTAATATTTATAAATAAGAATTCTGTTTTCTACATTGATAATAATAAGAAAGGTCTCTTGAGCACCATATTAGACTGATTTCTGAAGGATCATGTGACACTGAAGACTGGAGTAATAATATTGAAAATTCAGCTTTGCATCACAGGAATAAATTACCTATTAAAATATATTAAAATACAAAACAGCTATTTTAAATTCTGGTAATATTTCACAATGTTGCTGCTAACTAATGTATCTTTCACCAAATATATGCAGCCTTGGTGAGCATAAGAGACTTCTATCAGCATCATTAAAAAAAACAAAAAAAAAACATGATGGTGTATGTTCAAAACACATACAGTCTGAACCAGCTTCCCAACGTTATCATAGGAAGGGTAATTCGACCTTTAAAGGTGCATGTGTATGAATTACGGTAAAGGTGCATGTGTATGAAATACGGTAAACGTCCATGTGTATGAATACAAGACTGTTTTAAATGAAGACACATGGATGTAGATTTTTCCGTCTCTGCTTGCAGATGTTTTACCTTGGTTAGCATTAGAGATAATTGCATTTAAATGCTGCAGTTTGAAAATAAATGAGCAGTAATATATAATAATGGCTGACTTCCCATCAGTGCAAAGGTTTGTGTGTTCATCTGCACAGCTGGTACAAGTAGGCTAGTTAGTAAAAATACTGTTTCACATGCCATTGCCCATCTGCTAGTATTTATTTATTGTATTTGTTAGTACTTAAATGATATCATTTAAATATTTAGGTATATTATCATTATTATTTTGATTCAAGGAAGGGTATAAAATTAGGATTAAGAATACATCAGCAATTTATGATTAAAAGTGGCCCCAAAAGTATCTAGACATTGTACTAAAAAGTATGTTATTGTAAAAATATGGTAAAATGCATTTTTGGAGCTGCTGTATTTCTAAAGTCTCTTTTAAAAAGCTTTAATATAATATAATATAATAAATGGACAAAAATAATGCAAATGAAAACAAAAGGAAAGCAAGGAGAGTGAAAGATGTAGGAGGTATGCGGGACAGTAAATCTGGATTTGTCATTATTGTTCTCACAAGAGAACTGATATAAAAACCACTTATGGATAAAATTGATCACACAGGTAAGGAACTTGCAACATTCAAAAAGTCCCCAAACACATATCTGTCCTGTCGTTTTACTGCTTTTAAGATAGACCATGACAATAACAAGCAGCCACAAGTCAGCAGTTTTAAATTCAGCTTTATGTCCATCTCCAAGGACAAAGCTGCGGAGAACGCAAGCCATCTCCAGCCAACCGTGACCAAGGACATTTCATATATGCTAACAGTTCACTCCACATGAAACAAGTATGGAAAATACATTGAAACTCTCTACTGAAAATACTGAAAAATGATGTTAGTTTATTAAAAGCTAATGTCCTGTGACTGGTCATGAAAAGTTACAGGTTTGTATCATGATTTACTCTGAAAAGATCAGCAGTGCTCTGAAATGCAATGTTTGAAGATCAATTTTTGAAATTTACAAAATGAATAATAGATAAATCTGTATTCTTTTAATAGAATGTACAATTTAAAGAGTTAAAGAGTGCAGGTTCATGGGCGGCCAAGACTCATTGATGCACATGGGGAGTGAAGGCTGGCCCGTGTGGTCCGGTCCACAGATGATAGAAAGGTGTCAGAATACACAGTGTATCACAGTTTGTTATATATGGGGCTACATAGCTGAGGTGGTGCCCATGCTGACCCCTGTCCACCGCCGAAAGAGCCAACAGTGGGCACGTGAGCATCAGAACTGGACCACGGAGCAATGGAAGAAGGTGGCCTGGTCTGATGAATCACGTTTTCTTTTACATCACATGGATGGCCGGGTGTGTGTGCGTCGTTTACCTGGGCAACACATGACACCAGGATGCATTATGGGAAGAAGGCAAGCCGGCAGAGGCAGTGTGATGCTTTGGAAAATGTTCTGCTGGGAAACCTTGGGTCCTGCCATCCATGTGGATGTTACTTTAACACGTACCATCTACCTAAGCTTTGTTGTAGACTATGTACACTCTTTCATGAAAACGGTATTCCCTGGTGGCTGTGCTCTCTTTCAGCAGGATAATGTGTCCTGCCACAAAACAGAAATGCTTCAGGAATGATTTGAGGAGAACAACAACGAGTTTGAGGTGTTAACATGGTCTCCAAATTCCCCAGATCTCAATCCAATCGAGCATCTGCGGGATATGCTGAACAAACAAGTCCAATCCATGGCAGCTCCACCTCACAATTTATGGGACGTAAAGGATCTGCTGCTAACATCTTGGTGTAGATACCATAGCTCACCTTCAGGGGTCTAGTGGAGTCCATGCCTCGACGGGTCAGGGCTGTTTTGGCAGCAAAAGGGGACCAACATCTGTTTGATCGGTGTATATTATGCAGGACATATTCTAACTTATCAGCAATATCACATGAATGTCAGCAGTATCACAATATCACATGAAAACAATTGCAATTTTTTTCCCCCAATATCATATTACATGTTCAATTAAACCACCATTAATAGTGTAACATTGCTTTTATACAATAGTTCATAAGCAAAAAGAGCTCTGATATTGAGTAACTTACATTCTAGACAGTTATGGCCAGCTTTTTGGTCTGTTTTTGATCTATCAACAAAAATATTTCCTAACAAAGTTAAAGCAGAAATATGCACACGGATAGAGGTGTTTGGTTTCAAAATGAATCAGTGTGTTTGAACAAATCAGTTGAGTCATCAATGATTCACTCACAAACAGATGTCGCCAATTAACTGGCGTAACCATGTACAAGTGGAATGATTCAAAAAGTGAAAAGCTTGTGTATACTCTGATTTAAAAAAAAACAAAACAGACCAAAACCTCAGTTTGTACTTTTGTAACATCCCATTTTTCAGTTGGACTTTAATGGTGGTATTATGAATGTGCTATTGGTAAAAATTATGAGATGCATGATATTAACGCTCAGGAGTCTGAGGCTGATGTGGGGTCCTGGAGTAGTTTTGACATGCCCTGACATTTGTGCTTTTTTCAGTTGCTTATAAACATATTAATGACAAAAATCTATTTTCACTGTATTCAGCACAAACTAGGCTACAGTAATATGTGTGCAACAAGTATGCACATATTTGTATTTTTGAGAGAATTGTGTATACGCTTGGTTTTTGAAAAAAAAAAAAAAAGTCACTGAAATAAGGCCTCAAAACACATACTAAATATTTTTCACTAGACTAAAATATACAGTTCCCAAAAGTCTTGAGTTTTTGAGTGTTGTAAAAATCATTCTGACTACACAGACACATGTATTGATTTTAAATTTCTAAGACACTCTTTGTTTAGGATGGCCGTATACGAGGAGGTGCGAATCTTCATGAATAATGCTGTGATTCACACCTGAGGAGATGAAGACCCATTCAGTCAGGAATGTGAACTAAAAAAGAATGCAATGACTAAAGAAATTTATCATTTTTTTGTAGTATATTTAAAATATAATTTACTATATGAATGTCATTTTGAGTACACAGTTATACCTGGAAATAAATCCTGTTCAAAGAAATAAATCCTGGCATTTGGTGTTTCTGCACTGGAAACTACAACACATTGATGACAATGACAGTGATGAAGGTACAGTCTTAACCGCTCCACCAGCAGCTGTTGGGAGTTAGACATGCAGAACTGCAGTGCATCTACCCTGTCACGGTGCTGTCAGTCAGCCCCCCTCTGAACACCCTGAACGAATCCACTGTCCCACCCTGAAAACCCAACGCAGACTCCAGATAACACATCACACTTGTGCTTCACACCCCCGGCTGAATTATTGGTCTGTATGTTTCCGCTCTCTTGGAAGTAAGAACAAGGTCCATTATTCACCAGATTTCTTGTTTGACAGCATGCCCTTGTAAATCAGCTATAGCACAGCTTTGGCTTCGGTCGATGCATCATGCTGGAATCATTTTTAGTAAGAACAGAACCTGGCATTACTGTGCAGTGCATGTAAGACAAGTCATTATTTTTTGATTACTGTGTTTCCTGTGTGACTGAGCTCTCCATTGCTCACACTCTATATAGTGCAATATTTGTTTCAGGGTAAAAAAAAATAGAAGTTTTATGTTATGTTTTTATGTGTTTTTCGGTCATTCAGTGAAATGTTCAGCTGCAGACAAAGTAAATATAGTGGGCTTTCCTGCTTTCTCTCAGTCAGACTACACCTTCACATCCATTCACAAGAATATTTAACAATAATTATATTTTATAGAGGGGATCCAATACAAGATGTCACCCGTTTGACATTTTAACTGTATGTATGTGTTGTATTTTTTACTTTTTTGCTTTTAAAATGTACGGTTTTAGTAAATGTATACATTTTGCAAGACTTTGTGTATTGTATGTGCCTCCTCAGAAACCCACTGTGAATATTCATTGGAGTAAAAAGTGTGACAACTAGACAGGTCTACCCTAAATGAAATATGAGCAACATTAGAATAATTACACAAACTTAGCAAGAATTCTGTTTTTTTGGGATGAGAATGAATTATTTCTTTTTCTGTCACTCTCTCTTTCCCTGACTCTCTCTCATACATTTGTTTTACTCTGTCATGTATGAATGAACATGGCTCAGCTTCCCCCTTGATTAAACGAGGGGCAATTTGCCTTGTGGTTTTGCAGAGTTAGCGTTAGCATATTTTGACAGAGCTGAATCCACAGAAGCTTTTATTTGGCCAGTAAATCGGACGCTTCACATAAGCATGCTTTGGCAGTCTGTTGTTTATATACAGACACACTAGCTCATGTAACACTAAATTAAAAAATGTGAAAACCCAACAGTCTCTCTCTCTCTCTCTCTGGCAAGTGTGTAGTCCTAGGTATTTCTAAGGAAAAAAAATGTATTTTCTTCCATGTTCTTTGTATTCTACTCAAAACAAATTAAACTGAACAGTTAAGCATGCCGTTTCAAGTAACCTCCATTATTCTGAGAGATAAGCATCGAAATATCAGTACAAATTAGAGTGTTTCTCAGCCAAAATGATTATTTCTATTTAGGTTATTCAAATGGATTCTGGATGAAATGGTTTGCCTAATTGGGGGTTTGGAGATAATGGCTCTTTCAGAGTGCTGTCAGCCAAAGGAATTGAAGTTTCTGGAAAGTCCTCTGGCAGTTGGTGCATTGAGTATTCAGCGTGAGGCCCTGGCCTGTCTCAAGTGCTCACAGCTGGATGCTCTAGAAGACTGGAGAACTGAAGCTGTGTCAGGAGACTGAATAGGCTTCGCTGTATAGGCCTCTGTCCTTATTTACTTGCGGAGCTGGAACCTCTTGTGTTTGAGCTCAAATTGAGATGCATACCTGAGCATGGCTGGATGAAGAAAGACTGAAGGCATTCATCCAGTTCTTGGAAATTGGTTATTTGCTTGATTCTTTGTCATATTCCTTGGCATTGTTAAAAATTAATTAGCTGTGATTGGTTTCCCACAGTTCAGTCTTTCATTAAATTAATACATTTAATCCCATATATATATATATATATATATATATATATATATATATATATATATATATATATATGGGATTAAATGTATATATTAATTTAATTAATTTAATTTATTAATTAAATGTATATATGTATAATATAAATAAATAAATATAAATGTAAAATGTATAAATATAAATATAAATATAAATAAAAAAAATTACAAGTAAGAGAACATATATATATATATATATATATATATATGATTCAGTCATGAATCTCTTGAGGGCACAGGCTGATACATGCAATCACATCATTACCTGACACATTACCTTATCATGGCACTGATTCGCCTCTGCTGATCTTGCAGCCAATGAGATTGTTTGTTCAACAGTCAAATACTCTTGTTCATTGTTTGTATTGCTATCAGAGTTTCCTCCTCCACCTCCCCCAGCTCCACCTGCCTAGACCTGCTACGGGATTTTTAGGACTCTTTATGCAGCAGCAGCAGCAGCATATCTTACATGTGTCTGTGTATCTATTAGCAGTAGCAACAATCAAGAGCAGCAGGAGCGTAGCAGATCTAGTCTAATCAAAGTAGTCTAATCATCTAGTCAAATACATTAACATTGCTCTCTCTCTCTTTCTCTCTCTCTCTCTCTATATATATGTGTGTGTGTGTGTGTGTGTGTGTACAGTATGTATATATTTATGTGAAAATATAAATAAAAAAAATTAAAACAAAGGAAATTACAGTATAGATAAAACCAGTATATATTCTAAGAAACCTTCTTTGTAAAAAGATATTTATATATGCATGTGCATTCTCTGAATAAATTCCGAACACACCTACACATATTCCCTACCAATTTTCAGCAAATGGATCTCACACCGCTGTAGGCCATGAGTGTTGAGAAGGTGGCAACCATTATCCCATTATCTATAACAGGGGCCTCAGGGGTGGACGGCCATAAGCTGTGCAGCTGCAGCAATCAATGGCAAAATCGCAACTATTGAGAGTGTTTTACCAGATCACAGGTATCAACAGTGTAACAGGTCTCAGATCAGTGTAGTGAAAAAGGGAGGGACAAACTTCTTGTCTTGTCACAGTTGAGGTGATTATGAAGTGGAGAGGTCAAGCAGTGCACTCTGGGAAATATCTTTCACTCCTGCAAAGAAATCTTTTCAATTGAAAAGAATGATTAATTGTAAAGATACAATAACTGTTTGTTAATTCATTTATTTAATGAATTATCTTTTTCACAAAATTTTATTTTAAAGTATTTTTTATTTACTTTTTTAATTTTTTGTGAATGCATGTTTATTCCTTATATATTTTAAATTAAAATTTCTGTTTTTAACATTATTTTTAAATAGACTTTTTAAAATGGATCTTTTCATAGATTTAAAGGGATAGTTCACTCTAAAAAGAAAGTTCTGTCATCATTTACTCACCCTCATGTCATTCCCAAACTGTCTGAATCATAATTTGATCTCAAACAAACAAACAAAAAAATGATAATAGGCCTATACACCTTCAATGAAAAGTAAGTCACTTTGGATAAAAGAGTAACCCAAACGCATACATGTAAATGTGTTTATTCTGTGGAACATAAAAGAAGATATTCTGAAAAATTGTTCTCATGATGAATGTTATTGGGATCCAAAAACCAAGACCTCCACTCAAAATTCATTCACAAGCTGTCACAATTTGGTCGCATGTAAATACCAGGTGTAAACAGCAAGGTGTTTCGACTCACAACTTGTGATCTGATCACCAGGTGTAAACAGGGTCAAAAGGTTAAAGGAATCATGCCTAACAAAATTGATTTCTTTGCGCACATGTGGCGTCATGACAGTTCTGCTTGGATGAGAGACAAAAAACTTACAGTTCAAACTTGAAATATGCTTTGTGCAACTTGATTGATTGCTAAATAAATACGTAGAATCATGTCGGACATACATGCCAGAGCGATATGATTGCTTTAGCAATGTTCTCCTTAGTCAGTGTAACCGAGTGACTCTTTGCTTTGTGTACACAGAACTTAAAAAATCTGATTTCTTTCCTTAAACCGAACAAGATTAATGCACATGTTCTTTCCTGAGCAAAAAGAAACAGAAAATTTGCTGTTTGCTTTGACAAAGTTGTACAAAGTTTTGACAAATGCTTTCCTTTTGATATTTGGCTTGAGCTCACGGATTCCAACTACAAAGTCACCCCTCTCTTTGAACTGCGCAAATAATGGACTTTTGAAACGGGTTCATTACACCATGCTAATTTCTATTATGAGCGATTAAACGCAGCTCCCTCCTCCTCCCTATCATAGCCGTCGCCAGGAGCAGAGCTCTCTGTAGGGGTTCCGGTTCATTTGGGTTCCACTCCCACCCCTCCCTCCGGTGCGACTATTCAGCCGACCTGGCCCAATCTATTCAGCGCAGCTCTATTCAGGTCTGGGAAAAGAAAGAGAGCCAGCAAGAAAGAGAGAGAGGGGAGAAAAAGGAAGAGAAAGAAAGGTTTCACAGCTGCAGCTGTTAAACGCAGGGTTTGGGATTGCGGAGCATGCGTGGGTTTCAGACCTCTAAAGGGCTTTGGCCCTAGCTTCTCATCTCCCTCTTCGTTCTTTCTCTCACCTTCCCTCCTTTATTGTGCCTAATAAAGGACGAGAAGAATGAGGAGGAAGAAGAGGAAGAAAACACGAAACATGGTGTTCTAGGTCATCTGAATAGGGGTTTTCTTAGTTTAACTTTATCTTAAAGGAATAGTTCACTAAAAGAAAAAAAAAACGAAAATTTGGTCATTGCTTATTTATTCACCCTCATGTTGTTTCAAACCTGTATGATTTTATTTCTTTGTGGAACACAAAAGAAATTTTGAAAAATCTGCCAGTTGCTCTTTTCCACACAGTTACAATGAATGGTGTGAATAAATGAAATAATAAAGTAGTCCATGATAAATAATAAAGTCCATAACACTTATGTGACACATTTACATATTTGGCAGACGCTTTTATCCAAAGCAACTTACAAGGGGAGCAATTAGGGGTTAGGTGCCTTGCTCAAGGGCACTTTAGTCATGGTTTTGAAGGTGGAGAGAGTGCTGTTTATTCACAATCCCCACCTTCAATTCCTGCCAGCATGGGAATCAAACCAGCAACCTTCAGGTTACAAGCCCAACTCCCTCACAATTAGGCCACAACAACCCACATATTTCAAGTATTCTGAAATCAATCAATAGCTTTGGGATGAAGAGAGAGTAATTTTCTTTCAAAATGTGGACGGGTCACCAAACGTCTGAAATCGCACAATCTCTTGAGTACTTATTTTGAATAAGTAATTACTTTATGACGACTAAAAAGGTACATAAATAGGATGAGTGTATCTAGTATGAACGTAATCTGGACATACTACATCCGCCATGCTGTCATTATCATGTGACCTACCAGCTTCAGTAGCTTTGCTTCACTGCCATTCACAAATCCTCCCCCATGGCCTCATGGGATAGTAAAGTGTCCATCTTGCTCATTTCAGAAACTTTTCGGAAGTAGTAGGTATTCCGAGTACTTTTTGCCTATACTCTTTTATGAGTAGTGTCACATACTTTCCAGACATACTTCTTTTGTCACATAGTATTTTTCGCCTACTATAGTAGGGAAGTATACGATTTTGAATGCAGCCAGTCTGATTAGAGAATGGATCATTCAGAAAGGTTTCGTGAACTGAATCATGGGATTCATTGAGAAGATCCAACTCAAAAGAATGTTTTTTCCATGAATCAGACATTGTCATTTGAACGTGTAATGTAATAATTGTAATATTGTACTAAAGTTGTTTCAGTTGCACTTTATTTTACAGTACATACCCTTTCAATGTACTTACAGTGTGCTTGCCCATAAAAGTACTGAGTAATGTAAGGAAATGGGTTAAGTCTAGGGGTAGGTTCAGGGTTAGTTAGATCTGCTACACTGCTGCTGTTGATTATTTCTGATGTTGTAGATGATTGCTGCTGCTGCAGAGCAAGTACAGGATCTGCTACTGCTAATACAAACACTGAAACACTGCCTTGGCATGTAACATAATGACATAATGCTGCTGCACAAATAGCATATATAAAATTACCCATAGCAGATCTATACAGGTGGAGCTGGGGATGGTGAGGGTTCAGAGGAAATATCAAAAGCGCGCTGCAAACTGCTATAGTAAATGTTAACCAGTTATTTCAATGTTGGGCAGCAAGCTCATTGGCTGCAGATGTGACAGGAACCAATCAGCTTGTGCCAAATAGTCAACAATGTAAATGTCATCAGGTTGCATTTAGGACCCATCAGCATGTGCCATCTAGAGTTTCATGGCAGAACTTGGTATATGACATTACATCTAAAAATACAATTTGAGTTGGACTGTTGTCTGTGAATTGCAGATAGTGAGAGAAGATAAACAAGTAGGCATTGTTAAGTAAGGTCTGGATTTGCCTACATTTCAATCCCAAGCGGGGCACTTTATCAGTTTTATCTCTCGAGAGACTCTTTTAGTCTAAGTAAATCAGTGTGCCCCTGTTCACCATAAGCCCCCCTGCAAAGACGTAATGACCACTTCCCCACAGCTCATCAACCACTTAAGATAATGTAATGACGTTGATAAATTACCCATAAATCTTTGCCCCGAGCATGTGCCATGCGCTCATTTGTAGTGGATGGGAATGAGGATCATGTAACTTTAAATAAATTAAATTTCCCCGGCTGGGCTTCCATGTTCAACTGACGTAATTTAATATAAGCACTGGCGTTTGTGTAGATTTACCAGCTTGATAAGATTATGTACACACAGTGTAAGGTTTTGAAGTTACACTGAAAAGTTTTATCATCAACCCATATGTGTCATGTTAGACTGAACCTTTTTTTTTTTTTTTAATTATGCTGCATGAATGATATTTCATCCCCAATTTCCCTGACTGTGCATTTACATGGAGGAAAAGTTAAACTGTAGTTCACCTTGGTAGTTTAACAGTTAATAAAATATTGAATATTAAATATTTAAATTAAAATTCAATTAAAAGACAATTTTATTAGATTATCTGGACAAGTAAGATTATAGTTTAAAAATAACTCTGGATTTCCCCCTGTCCGGTTTTACAAGCACTGTAACAAAAGAATCGCACTAAACAAAAGATGCATCAACTCTTAAGCTAGGCCATGCAGAAGTCACTTTTCACACGCATTCCAGCCCTGCTCCACACAAACCCGTTCCAGACCATCGCTTCTTTTATCACATATTCTGTTTTTGGCTCTATTAAAACACTCCTGCTCAAATAAACAAGAGCTTCACGGCGTTCGTGCAGGGTTTGTGTTCTCCACCCTGCCAGCATATGAGAGGCAGCGTCTATAGGCTACATCACACCTGAATTTGTGTGCTGATTGAGGACGTATAAACACCAGGGAGACGTTGCCCAGGTAAACACTTCAAAAGAAGCAAGCTGTTAACACAAGGCTGTTGCAACAAGGTATGCCTTCTCCAGGGATGACATCAAGTGATGGGCACCCTGTGCAACATTCAAGAACAGGTCAAGGAGGAGACGTCTTTCAACACGCTCGGTTTTGGCCGGTAAGCGTCGAGCTCTGGGAAATGAAAGGAACTTTCCACTCTCTTTATTAAACAAACAACAGTGAGAAATGTAAATGTTAGTGTACACACACACACACAATAAAAAAATCTACCTTCTTGTTTGGACACCTGCAGAGAGGCTGTGCAAAGGTCTGCTTGATTCATGCCACTCGCCCTGAGATAAAGACACGGCTAAGACAGTGTTTCTGAAGGGACGTTCATTCTGGCAATGTTTAAATCACTGGAGGTTGCAGGGTCTCTCTGATTTTGATTAGTAGTAGCTAGACTGAATACTATTTGGACTCTAATTGTTTGTTGGGAGAATGACGTGATGCTCACTTTTTCATAATTTACTCAAAAATACAATTCATTCAATTCATTCTATATCATAAAAGAAAAAGCTAGATCAAAAGAATGAAAACCTTAAGGGATAGTTCACGCAAAAATAAAAATCATCCCATGATTTACTCACCCTCAAGCCATCCCAGGTGTATATGACTATCTTCTTTTAGATGGACAAAATCTGAGATATATTTAAAAATATCTTTGCTCTTCCAAGCTTTACAATGGTTGTGAATGAGGGGCCACATTTTGAAGCAAAATAAATAAAAATAAATAAATAAATAAAATGCATCCATCGATAATAAAAATAATCCATACGGCTCCAGGGGGTTAGTAAAGGCCTTGTAAGAAAAATATCCAAATTTAAAACTTCAAATAACCGGCGGACGACTGTACACATACCACGCAAGTCGTCTTGCGCCAAATGAGTAACCCTGGTGTGATGTGTGACGCAGGATGTAGGAGTAGCGTAAGCCTCTCGCGGTTCAAACAAATAGAGCTAGGCTACAAACTCAAGCTCCTCTTCTCTTATATCGAAATCCTCTGACATTTCTCTTTATAAATTCTCATTTTAGACTAGACTAGACTAGACTAAATCATGACTGGTGTTTTCTTTTGCTCTATCCTCTGAGCTTCCACCATCATCATGGCATCATGCGTCGGGTCTCTTCCGCCGCAAATTGATGTGTATGACTGTCTGCTGAAAACTATCTATAATAGTTAATAAAGTTTTAAATATAGATATTTCTCTTACAAAAATCCATCGCATCACTTCAGAAGGCCTTTATTTGCATACTCCACTGTAAAAAAGAATTGTTGGTTTAACTTAAAAAAGCAAGTTACCTGGTTGCCTTAAAATTTTAAGTTCATTGAAATTAAAAATTTGAGTTAATACAATGAAGAAGATTGGATTAATCAGCAAAGACTCAAAATATTATGTTTTCTGAACCACATTAAAAAGTTTTGGCAGAAGAAAAAATGTTATGATAACAAATCATGAAAATAAATGTTTACAGTGTGGAGCCATATGGATTACTTCTATAATGAATAGGTGCCTTCAAATAATGGGATAATTTTCATTTTTGTGTGAAGTAATTTTTTAAGTATATTGGTATAATCTTTTATTATTAGAGCACTAACATAACTGAACAAAACTGCTTCACTGATAATTTAACATTTAAAATATCAGATAATTTTGATCAATTGTATTATATGATTAATATTGTTTTTGTTAAGATTTTAAACTAGATTTTTCCTTTTCTTGGGACACTCATTGACAAGTTTTGCTAACGCTCCCATTAAGTTACAAAAATAATATTTCTGAATGCTCTCTGTTCAAAACATCCAGTATTTAAAGGTTTATTTTACTTGGTTATACGAATATAAAAGAAACATTCCATTTTATTGTTTTGCAAACATTATGGGAACGTTAACTTTTGAATATTCTGTAAATATTCTGAAGCAAGTTACATTTAAAAAACATTCAACTAAAGCGTTTCAGGCAAAAACATTCCAGGAACAATATATATAATGTTTTAAGAACATTGCTAAAGACTATAGATAACTTCTATTACTGGAAGAACATTGTTCGAAGTTTTGAGAGAACCTTGCCAGAACGTTAGCCAATGTTCTGAGAACATTCCCTCTTTGACCCAGTTTCCGCATCACATTCTACTCATTCGCGTGAGGTTGAGCCGTGTTGTTGCCCATGTCGCTAAAAATCGCCAAGTGTCTTTAAAAATTGATGACTTATGGTCACTTTGACGATGTAAAGCACTCTTTTTTAGCCAAAATCCCAGCCATTGAAGGTGTGCTGCAACTAGAATTGTCTAAAATTCACTGCTCAATATACTCATTGACTTACAGCACATTTGGACCAGTGCATATGAAAGCTTTCTTCACGCCTCATCTGCAACTGAGACCGTTTTCTCCTTTGGGTTTAGGGATTCTCGCTTTTTAGCCAGGACTCCGAGATATGATGAGACATGCAAGTGTCTCTGCTTCCTATTAACCCTGGCATTTCCTCGCTAGTGCACACCCGTTAAACATCCAGAGATAGCACAAAACGTGCTGGCTTCATTTCACGCTTCTCTGTTTTATTGTTGACGAATAGCTTGAGCAGATGGGCTCGTTATCTTTGAAGATTCCTGCACGGCCAGCGTGATAAATTGGCAGAGGACTGCAACACACATAGACACACTGACAAAAACACACAAAACCAAACTCATGCAGATGGAACGGCATCCTTTCCAACCTTGAATTTTCTACCACTGGAAAACTGGTTCAGGCCCACTTCACGTCACTCTCTCTTAAGTTCTCTCTCTTTCGGAGAAGCACCAAATCAAATGTCTTTATGTGTTGCACCATCTGTCCAAAACCACAAGGTCTTTTATCTTTTTCCAGCTGTGGATGTGCACTGTGAACAAGAAAGAGAAGTAAGGATCTCTCATCTGATAGGCACATTAGTTTACTGGCACACTTTCACACAACTATAACCGATCCAAAAAGATCCCAGAGAGAGAGAGAGCGTTTGCTGGAATTCTCAGGTGTAATTCTGAATGAAATGTTGTATTAAAGGGACCAGTAGATTGGGCTAATTATGCAACTCAAATTATTGCATAGAATTCGTTATGTCCTGTAAAATCAGTAGAAACAAACAACAATAGCTGACTATAATGTGCACGGCTTTAAAGTTTCACATGGTGTCATAGGTGTTAATGCAGATTCAATTGGTGTTGTCTTTCTCCTTTTTAGATTTGAAATATAGCAGTATTGATGTTTTTCCAAGTGCACTTACGCTTCTGATACCCTTCAAAGCACTAACCTGTGTGTCTTTATGGCTCTTTATGGTCTCTTGACACTTGTGTCACTTACAAGTTATTTGTAAAGCAAATGATTTACAGTCGACACACTGACAGATAAATCATGTGAAACCATGTCATGAGCTCCCTCAGAATAGAAAGCCAAAATACCTGAGTCAAATACCATTTGGGTTAAAGAGGACAAAATGTAGAATCACTAATTTGAATAGATATATTTATCAGCGATGTGTATTAAAGTAAATTCTCATATTACATAAAAGAAAGCCCTATTCATTTAGTCACTGAGGTAACTTTTGGCTGCGGTTGTTTATTTGACAAGGAATTCAATGTGACAAAGTAAGTTTTATTTAATTATAGAGTCAAGAAAAAATATTTTAAATGTTAACTATTATATTTAAATAATAAATATATAAATCAGAACAAAGGTTTCACTCTCCTACTTTATTATTATATATAATATAATATTTCTTATATCATATTATATTATATTAATTATTACATTATATTATATTATAAAATATTATAAAACAGACATCTCGCCCTGAACATTGTCCCTTTAAGATGAGAAGAGAATGAAAGAAGGCGGTGCCGTTTCGCACTCAGGGTGGGAAAGATGGGAGGAGCCAACGCGAGGTGACTGACAGCTGGGCCCTGGCACTTCCAAAATCGTGGCGCCTGAGCGCTCGAAAGCAGCCAATGAGATTCAGAGCTCGGCCGTCAATCAACATCTAAGCACCAATCGGGAAGCAAAATTAGGGAATCTTTATCATTTCTTATGTATCCAACGTGGGACGAAAGAACGTCTAAAAAGAAAGTAAAGTCCGGGAGGGGGAAAACAAGCGATGGAAGCGGTCAGAAGTACGAGCTGAAATTGTGCATTTTCGGAGTTTTCGGACCGTACAACGAGATCAAGATAAAAGCTTCCCAGTTCCTTTAACCGCGAGCAGGACTGCTGGAGAGAGAGAGAGAGAGACAGAGAGACACACACAGAGAGAAAGAGAGAGAGAGAGGGAGAGAGAGAAAGAGAACGAACGAACGAACGCGAGCCGCAAAGTTCACAACAGTCGGACGGATTTACTCGAACTGTTACGCTTAAAAGTGGTTTGTTATAATTCATTACAGGGATCCAAACTCCTGCATTCGCTCCACGGAAACTTGATCAAATCCGCGAAGAAGCGAGAGCCTCAAACTTTTTAAAGAGTGCGGTTTTCCCTGAGGAAAAGTTTTTTTTTTTAAAGCGCCGATGATCCCAGATTTTCTTTCAACACGCTCGTATGGAGTTAAAGGACACCATCTACTATGGTTTTACTTTTCATAATAATGAATCTCTTGGGATCAAACCATTATAAGAACTTTAGAAACACTATTGACGATTAAAAACTACATTTCATCAAGTGGATCTTTCTTGCCAAAACAAAACGTCTGTCTATCTCCGATCCAGACCAACTTTTCAGCCTTTTAAGGACAACTGCATTTAGTTTTGGCTTCTGGACAAGTTTCTACTATTGCCTCGTCGTGATTCACCTTTGATTTACTTGTGTGGTGCAGCAGGGGAGATAAAATTTTACTGGGGACCGTTTTCAAGCCCAGGACTGATGCATTGCCCCAAAACAACGCAGTATACTTTGATACTACCGTTGGATAAACAAACAACTTAATGAAGGTGAATTACTCGAACTCTGAGGAACTCCATAATCTCGAGCTGTCCGTTTGTGGATGAGAGAGAGATCAGTCGTTAAGCGCTGAGACAACTGGATACAAAATGGCGGCGTGGCTGGGACAGATGGGATCACTTTCATATCATGTGTTTTATTGGCTTTTGACGCTGGAACTGTTAATCAATTATGGCGCACCGTGTCCTCAAAACTGTACGTGTACGCTTGACACGACCGACTGCAGTCGTTTGGACATGACTGATGTCCCTCAAGACTTGCCTAAGAGCACTGTGCATCTGTAAGTACACAAACTGTCCTGTCCGAACCAAATAACTACTTGAAATCACATTCTCTGCAAATTAACACGCTTTAAGTTGTTAAACACCCTTAAGTGAAGTTAGAAACTGACTCAAGTCAGAGAATAACAAATGACATGTCCTATATATAATGTTCCATACATATTTAAATTACCTTTAAGTCCTAACAGAGTTTTTCCCAAGGTGTTAGAGCTGCTTGTGGTCTGCCAGGTTATGACTTGCTGGTTACTGTCACAAGTTTGGAAACTCTGACAGACAGTTTTGGGAGGCCTGCTGATATCATGAGTCAAAGTCATGAAGTAAAGAACATATTCAGTTGTGGGACGTAATTATGGGCCTTGAAGTTACATTTACATATTGTTGGACTTGTGTATTAAGAAACAAATGATAAAACTTATAATAATTCAATATCTTTCCATGGTGCGTTCAGAAAGTTTGAGATAGCAGGCTTAAAATCTACTTAATCTACATTTTTTTTCCTGTTCTCTGAGAGGTGTTGTATACTTTTCATAAACCAAATTTAGTGATTATCACATTTTATTTGATCTGGTTTTTAGATTATAATTTAAAATTCCTCAAAAGTGCCCTATATCAACTAAGATGGTAGATCAGTAGCTATTTTAACTCCCTGATATATTTGAAAGATTCTTTTTTGAAAACATATTTGTTGGAAACATCATGCGGAAAACGCCATTTTAATAATCTTATTTCTTCAGTATTTTTATACAACCCTGACAAAAACTTTTAAAGATGTCTTTTTGGGTGTTAGGTTGTGTATGTCTACAGCCTAGACAGGTTTTTATCTGTTTGCATGTTCAAGATCACAATCATATCCTTTTCAAAGGGAAAGATTTTACTGCGCAGTATCTTCGACACCTTTACTGCGTGTTTTTCAATGCTTTTGTCTGTCGATTTGACAAAGACAGTTCCCTTACTGTTTTTGTCAGGTTTAAAAGATGGTTATCGCACACAAGCACTGAAGCATTAACTGAAGTCACAAGCTATCTGTTTTGCATTATATATGATCCCATTTGTCAAATTTTAGTCAGGCCCGGTGCGTTAGTGCTTTGTTGGGCCTAATTTGAAATATATGACGACAAATACAACCATAGATAAATTTATGAAGATGAGAAGGCTACCAAGGTTGGCCGGTATAATCGCTCTTTGTCTGATAGGACTGTGAAACATTCATTACACATGATATCAGGCTTTAGATGGGAACGATTGGGCAGGTAGCTCTGTTGATGTTCTGCCTCAAGGACTGTCTAACCTACTGCTGAGTAATTTGACTCGGTCTGCCTGAGTGCTTTAGTCCGTGCCCCTTGAATATACCATTAAAATGCATTTTGGTGGGAAGCTAATCTGACACATTTGTCAGCAAAATTGCAAGTTCAATGAGTAAATTGGAGAAGAGTGCTCTCCGACAGGTGGTTGGCGGGAATAGACTGAAAAATAAGAGGGTTTGATGACGTCAGCAAAATAGGAATATTTTTCACAGATATATATTAACATAATGAGACCAGTATCTTGTATTAGAAAAGTACAGTTTCAATTTTGACTTCATGAAAGATAACACTTTTATTTCTACAGCTGATGACCTTTTTCAAATAATCAACTTATTGACACAACAGCGTTACGCCAAAACAACTGGCTTGTGTTGTTAACCAGTGGTTGCTTTTCTCTCAAAAGCTTAGGGCAATTATGGGCTGTCATAAATGCTGATTGTTTACTTCATTAATCCCTACAACTATCCCTATTCACATGTCACTATTCATGTTCAGAGCTGTTGCACGCCTCTCTGGCAATTCACAAGTAGTCAAGGCGCTTGTGACATTCAAACCTGTTGCTTGCATAACCGTACGGCACAAACTCTCCCAAGGAGCGACAAACCGCGCTGCTGCGTTTCCATGAACAGAAAAGGCACGTTCCAGCATCTTAATGTCTCTTTATCATCTGCTTTCTTGTTGACAGATCCAACAGAAGCTGGATTTTAAAGTTATAGGCAAGAGAGATTTTTTTTTGGGTTGTCCATCTGCAATATATCAATCAAGAGTAGAAAAAGCTTTGGTTGGAAAAACCCTGTGGACATAGCCTGAGTATAAAACAAGCTTTAATACCTTCCAGTTGTCCAAATAGTTTCTCCATACTGCCCATTTTTTCATTCTATTATTTAATGCTTCCCCCGTGGCTCGCAGAGACCTTGATGGCGAGTAGGAAGCTGCGAGGTGTTGGCATCACCAACTCGCGCACGAGACTTTGTGGATTTAAGTTAACTTTGACATATGGGCCTTAAGACTCAATTAAGATAAAGGCTGATGGAGTTACTCAGGGTGAGGGTTAAAGGCATAGTTCACCCAAAATTAAAATTCTGTCATCATTTACTCATCCTCATGTTGTTCAAACCTGTCGTTCTTTCTTTTGCAGAACACGTATTTTGAAGAATGTTGGTAACCAAACGGTTTTGTTCACTAAGTTTTCTTCTTCTAAGTCTTATAGTTTAAAACAATGTAAATTTTTGGATGAACTATCTCTTTAACCTGAGAGTGGAGGAGACGGTTGAATTAACTGATGAATGTTATGAGTAATCTTATTGGCTTCGCTGTTGCATGACGGAGTCCTCCAAACTCTCCATCTGCGAATTTAAAAACGTCGTCTGAATTCCTTGTGAATTGTTTTCCATTAAATATGTTTCCTGCATCTGATCCATCTGAAGTAAAGAAATGGCAAAAAATTAAGCAATTTTGCACTGACTGTTTAACATTTAGGATGAATGAGATTCATTTCTGATTAAATAGCTTTTTGATTTTGTCTGTTTATTTAGCGGGCTGTGAGGTGATGGAAACAGTTTGGCTCGATATAACGAACCGTACGAGTCTTATTTCTCAAAGTAAACTACAACGACCCTTTGGTGGCCCTCCTGATTGTTTTGAAAGCGGAGGGGGTGGTGGTTGGTTTGTGTGTGCAACCTGGGTTGCCACATGTGTGAGTGTAGTTTGGTCCCCTCTTTAGGGTTGGTAAACAGCCCGCCAGATTTTTCTCACCGCCCTGTGTTTATTATGCATTGGTCTTTTCTTTATGGTCCCGGTCACCTGTTGTGGAGCCACTGCGTAAACCTTTTTGTTGAGGGTGCGGTGTGTCTTTGGACAGGCTACTAGAGTTAGTTTAATGTCACAGTCCATTTCTTTCCATTGACGAAACTTCTAGATCTTGATCTGCTTCTCCGACCCATTGTTTATTCTTTCAACGTGTGGAAACCAGTCAGCAGTATGTCATCAGCAGTCGAACTCGTTTTGATGCTTGTTCATTTCGTTATCTGAGCAATATGCTTTATTAATCCCGTTGCTGTAGACTTGGGCTGCATTCAAAAACAGCAACTCGCATTCTAGATTTTTGAAAGCATGATAACACAAAACATATGTAAAAGCTGAGCTGGTTTGCTCCAGGTGTGCGCAGTAGCCTGGAGCAGAGTTTGCTTGCGTTATCGGATTGTGAGTTAAAGGAGTGCCTTGCCGTGTTTAGCTTGGCCTGCATGGCACAGAGGTTAACGGCACCTTCCGTTAGCGCTGCTCATGAGGAGTTTCCATGAATTCACGGAATTTTATCTGTTGATTTTATACCCTGGCCATTTTTTTTTTTAGTCATTTTTGTCTGTTAACGGGCTTAAGACCTAAAACTAGCCATTTAACGGTGAACCGACGGAGCGGGTATATTCTAAAACACCGCAAAATTGCAATTCGGACTGGTTTAGATGAAGATGAGTGTTATGTCTTGGTTAGGGGAATGTCAGCCACACTAGAACCAGAATCGAAATTCCAACAGGATCAAACAAATATTCTAGATTCCCTTTCTGTTGAGACACATTTGAGCACCTCCTTCTATCCCCTCCTTTGTTTAAGTGTCTACGAATTGATGGATGACTCATCTGTGAATTCTGTACATCTGGTAAGAGTTTGGAGATCTGGAAAAGACATAAAAAAGAGTGAAAGAAAGGGGAGGGGTGAGAGAATTGGAGAGAAACAGGCCTTATAGAGCACCCCCTGCACATTTGGTCTGGAGACTAAAATCACCATTTAACATTCTGTGGAACCGTTACTGACAAGCTACCCCTCTAATTTTTTTTTTCCTTTTTTTGGAACTATACCTTAATGTGCAGGCATCTAGGTAGATATGTGTGCTCTGTTGATCCAGGATTTAGCAATTTTTGTGATCATGAGAATTAATGTAGTGCTTTTTTTTCCCCCTGATTTTTTTCATTGTTTAGCTGCTATCTTGTAGTAATGATAATCAGTGTTTGGGGAAAATTACTTTAAAATTACTTTAAAAAGTAGCCTACTGCTTTACAATATTGTGTTACTCCCTATAAAAGTAACTTATTGCGTTACTTCGTTACTTTTTATGAAAGGTAATGCGTTACATTACTTTTCGTTACTTTTTCTCACCTGGGCTGGACTTGCTTGTTTGTTGTTCAACACTCTTATTTCTAAATCTAATCCAAAGTGATTTTTATGAGATTGTATTTCACTGTTTTTATTAATTTTGAATGTTTTCATGTGAGTTAGATGAGTAAATGCAAGTTCACATTTAGTCTAGAACTACAATAACCATCATGTATACATAATGCACACAACGCCTCGGCACTTTATTTCTCTCAACATGGGGACAGGAGAGCTGTCAGTCAGTAAATGTGAAAGTACTTTTTGAAAAAGATTTCAAAATTGATTTTTTTTTTGTAAATTGAAAAAGTAATGCGTTACTTTACTAAAAAAAAGTAATCTGATTACGTAACTCAAGATACTTGTAATGCATTACCCCCAACACTGATAATATTTCTCTTTCTGTGAGTTTGAATGTTTTCATACGAAAGCAAGTTTGACCCTGCTGGTGATACAGTCCCAAAATATTAATTTTGATAAATGTTTCATTCTATACGTGATGAATATACTGCTAATGTTGACCACTCTGATGTTTTTGTTGAGCTAGTAGTGCAATTACTCAAGCGATTTCCTTTCTGTTAAGATAATAAACCATATGCAGGGTAAATCTGTAATCTAACAATCACTTGTTCTGTTCACTTTGAAGTTTTCTGGAACAGTCTGTCACGAGCTGGTCTGTAACTTGGGGTTTTCATTAAACCATAGAAAGTGATCAATTAATACAAATGTGTATTTAATCAAGTGTGAGACCTCCATCTGTATATCTGGTTCTGGCTCAGCCCGGGGCATGAAGAGACGCTTTTCTTACTCGCTCCTGGGCCCAATTTCTGTCATATTTCTTTAAAATGTGTGTGGTTTGTCTTGGATTCGAGCTTCACGTTACTTTGTTTTCTTTTGTTTGTTGCCTTTTTTCTCATATTTAATTTCTCTCTCTCTCCCACCGTGTAGCATTCACTTCCTGATGATCTTTATCTTATGATCTTCACACTAGATTTGATACTCTTGCTCTCTTCTCTCTGCTTTGTTTGGACTGTCGGCAAAAGCTCCTGGCTTCACTATCAGTGGTGTTGCTCGGCTGTAAATGGTCTTTATGGCAGGAAAAAGAGAGAGAGGAACACAAGCTGTGTGGCTTTAGAGAAGCAAGTGTCTGTCCGTCTGGTCTCTCGTGCTCTCCTTCGTTCACTGCTGTGACAGAAGAGTTATTCTTTGACTAGTTTATGGCCCTCTAAAACTGGGTGCATTAAAGACGCTTCTGTCTTCCAGCTGCATCATAAAGCTCCATCATTGACATCATTTCACACTTCCAAAGACCGAAGTTCACACTCTGCTTATCAGCGATAAAGATAGACGGATAGATAAAAGTCGTCTCTATGGCATTCTACTCATGATATGGCCCTTTGATTAAAAAAAAAACTGATAAGTTATTGTATGTATAACTGATATTATTTTCTATATCCGAACCAGCATATCAGAGCTCCGCTTGGTTTCAACATATAAAGGTTCTTGTTGTTCTCTCTCAAAGCAGTGACCAAATAATGTCATTAAGTGACCAAAATAAAACAAAATTGATAATATTCTGGCCTAAAATCAAAAGCTACACAATTTAGTATGTTATTGGCAATGTGTTTGTACCAGTTTGTTTTTTCTTTGGTCATTTCCTAAATGACTTTGACCTTTTGTTAGGTGTGAATGTTCTCTTAGCCTGGTTTCCTGGCGTAGGAAGCTGCTGGCCATTCGCCTTCAGGTTTAATGGAAAAGAGAAAAAATAGACATCAATGCCTGTTAGTTGAAGTTGGATTTACTAGCCTGTACTAGCGCGGTTAGGTTGGAAGTCATTATTGTCTGCATGACTATAAAATGGTTGAATGGCATGTAAAAGTGTCTAAGCTCTCTGTTCTGAATCTGAAGTGGGTACAGGTTTCTGAGCTGATCTGAGGGCAGTTAGAGGAAGATGCGATAGTTCTTGAAGATGGCATTGTTAATTTTATAGAGGTTAGATGGGATAAAAGCAGATGAGCATGCATTCATCTTCAACTTCAGCTGCACTAGCTAGTGATCACTTAGTGATGCTTCTAGTTTTCATTTAAAGGTCTAGTTGGGCTGCAGGACTCTCTGAGGAAGAGATGTTTTAGTTCAGAGTTAAGAGGAAATGGATTTTTTCATTGTTTTAACCACAATAGGCATTAAAGCAAATGGGTTAAGACTAGAAAGTTTGCAAAGATATTTACACACAGTCATGTTTAATTAGTTGTTTTACATATGCTACTTTTTCTTCATCCATTTCTTGGGTTTTCTGCCCTTTTTGACATGCAGTCTGATGATATAGGAGTAATCACAAATATGCAATAGTTATAGCCTATATAATATAGAAATAAAATGATAGACAAATATGAAAAGATAGTTACAAAATTACAGCTTTGTCATCGTTTATTTTGTCAGACTTCAGTGATCATTTTCAATCTTGAGCTATTTCTATATGAAAACCTTTTTCAGGTTTTTTTTTTTTTTTTTTAATACCCCATGATACAACTCGATGTTTTGTTTATCTTGAAATATTTGTTTTTGTTTTACTTTACATGTTTTCCACAAAAAATATTAAGCAGCGTAACTATTTCTTGAGCAGAAAATCGGCTTATTAGAATGATTTCTGAAGGATCATGTGACAGTGAAGACTGGAGTAATGATGCTGAAATTCAGCATGACATTTATTTATTTACAAATACATTTCATCAAATTTTTCATCAAATAAATGCAGCCTTGGTAAGCATGATAGTCTTCTTTCAAAAAATGAAGACATTTATACTGACTTTCATATAGATTGCCTCAAAGTTGACAGACGTGGCCTAAAAGCCAAAAAACTGAAATTTTGGACTTCAGAAGCCACAAAAGACTTAAAGATTATACATTTAAATCAACCCTCACTGGAAAACTGGAGCGTTAGTTAAACCTGCTGTACGGTTATATCGGCCATGTGATTTATGCCCCAAAGGTCAGCCTGAAGGTGTGAAAGTTAGTGTTATCTGATAAGATAAAGAGGCTTAAACAAAGTGGAGTGACTGAGAATTAAACACTGTGATTATATAATCACTCTCATTTCCTTTTTGGCTGGTCAGGAATAGGTCAGTTCTACAAACATGAGGTCCCCATGAAGACTGAGGTGATCTAGTCTAACGGGCTTTTTGTCTGATTGGCTGTATAGCAGTAAAGCATTTAAATGACTCTAATACTTCCCTCCTTCATTAGCTCCACCCACCAATGATTGACAGTGCTGTTAATACATTATATCTTGGCTCAGATAATTGGAGTTGTTTAACCTTGTATTTGATCTAGTTTTCAGCCCTTACAATTGTGGAGTGGAAACTAACGTGAACATCAGTCGGTAATCAGCGTGTGAAAGACGAGATTGTCTGTTTCATTATGCTCACTTTTAGCAATTTGCTGTATGGAAACGGCTAAAGCAGATTAGCAACTGTCGTTCTACACGGCATACATGATTTTTCTCGTGCCCCCTGGCGAGGCTCTTTTAAGAAAGCCTGTAATTTTTCACTTTGGTTCAGTATAATTAGGTAATTGCTTCATGGTACAGGACTGCAATTTTGCTGTGTTCACCCCTGTCAGACGATTGCCTCCAGGGCAGCTCACCCTGTGTTATTATCTCCACACAAACACACACATGAGCCGAACCACAGAAGCACCTTTACTGCTTGAATAGGGACAGATTGAGCTGCTTGAAGTGATTTATTAAATTATCATGTCTGCGTCATTAAAATATTTTTCCTATTTGTTTTACTTTTTCGGTAAACATTGCTAAATTGAGGTGTACAACCATCCTAAATGTTGTCTATATTCCATGTCTGTTCTCTCTCAAGTTTGCATACGCTCAGCTTCGTGGTCTGTGGTTGACAGCTCTGAGTGAGAAACGCATATTAGGTGTAATTCCGCTTCTTTATAACCAGATAGCTCCATAAAACCTCACTCGGGTTGGGTTCAGCAGATGGAAAAACAATCATCCAGTTGTTTCGTTTAGAAGCACAGATGAGCTGCCGAATAAAACGGCTAACTCTACTAAATGGAAGTGGATGGGCGCGTCATTGAATCTGTTTAGTCAGGGAGTTAAAGGTAATCCGAAAGTCAATAGTTTGTGTTTGCGGGAACAAACAGCTTTCTAAATGGATTTTACAGGTGGATACTTCTTACTGCACGTTCTGTTGGTCTGAACTTCCAAAAACACAGTCGCTAATTGTTGCCCCATAGACTTTCATTCATTCTTAACTGTTGTTTAACTTGAATTTCACCTGGAAAATTCCTTTTAAAAAATTAGTGCAGTGTTTAACCAGAAATATTTGTTTACAAAAGAAATGATACATTTCAGCTAGCTTATTCCTTTAAAGTACAAGTATTTGACCTAGAATATTCTAAAATAAATAGGATGCATTAAATTGAACAAAAGTTACAGTAAAGATATTTTTATTTGAAGTACATGCCGTTCTTTTGAGGAATGATCATAGTTTTCACAAAAATATTAACCGTTTTCAACATTGATAATAATAAATGTTTCTCAAGTGCCACATCAGCATATTAGAATGATTTCTGAAGAATTGTGACACTGAAAATGGAGTGGAAGAATTTTTTTTTCAGTGTAAATTTTCACAATACTGTTTTGCTGTATTTTTGATCAAATAAATGCAGCCTTGATGAACATAAGAAACTCCTTTCAAAAACATTATTTATATGTTAAGCCTTGGTGTTTGTTTTGGAAATTCCAGTTCGAATCCAGCTCCCCTACATCATTTCCTAATACCATTCCTGCTTTCTTTGCTCATAGTTTGTGGTTCTCTCGCTTTCTCTGAAAATGAATAAAAATGGGGGAAAAAGTACTTTCAATACTCTTCTAAAATTAAATATCAATTCAGTCAAAGAGTTCCTTTTTAAACCATTTACTCCAACTATAAACAATGCCGAATGGTGCAGCCCATCCGAAAGGAAAATCTGAGCATGCAGTAGCCGAAGGAGCGAAGGAAGAAACCACAGAGCTGACAGGAGCTTTATAGATCACAGCGCCATCAATCTCTGACATTTCAGCAGGGAGAGCAGGAGGTCAGCGCTCTGCCAAGCTCAATCCGAAGCCCTTCAATGAGTGCTCGCCTGAACTGAAGATGACGTCCCGCTAAAGGAGGCTGTTGATGTTTGTGATTTATGGGCCATAAGTGTCGATATGACACGTTTCAGTGATGAACCGGACTGATAGACTGTTCGGTGTGTTGTTGAAAGCTGCTG
This sequence comes from Zacco platypus, assembly GCA_038088235.1. Taxonomy (NCBI): domain Eukaryota; kingdom Metazoa; phylum Chordata; class Actinopteri; order Cypriniformes; family Xenocyprididae; genus Zacco; species Zacco platypus. The sequence continues at coordinate 14,575,035 of CM076064.1, forward strand.
CTGGCAAAGTAGATATAGTGAGGCGAAAGATTTAGGGCGCTCGAATGAGTCTGCTCGTAAGAGGAATGCGATCATTTTCACGTCACCGCTTTTTACTGAAGGAGTAGAGTCTGTCGACCGTTATGAGCACCTGGCTAAAGTGTTTTAATACATTTCTCTCTCTCTCTCTCTTCCCCTCCCTCTCTTTGTTCACTCAGAAATCTGAGCCACAACAAGCTGACAGCAGTCGATATGGACATCCTCTCCAATCTGCCCAACCTGAGAGAAGTGTGAGTAAAACAGTCCCATGTCCCCGTCATGTCTCGGTGTCCAAACCTCTTGTAGATCTGCCCAACGTCAGCTGTAAATCTGTCCCCGTTTAATGAAATCAATTAGCGTGCTAGCAACTTTTCCAGAGCTGTAAAAGAAAGTTCTAGGGTGTTGCTGGCCTGCACAAACTTTATGGCCAAGTTTGTTTTCAGGACAATGATGTCTTTAAGTTGATCTTAATTCGTGTTCATTCATTTCACATTGTTATGCATATAAAAGTCTTTGAGTAGAAATGCTGGTTAATTTTGTGTGTAAATTATAAACCACTTCTGATCTGGCTAGAAAACATTCCCACAGAGAGAGGCAATTGAATGAAGTACCTTAAATAGTGCAATAATGTTAATTACAGCCATTAGCCACAATCGGTCATAAATCATTTTAAAGCGTGCTGTCAGTGCTATTGGATATTTAAGTACTTTTGCTGGTGGCTATTGTCCTGAAAGTGGCGGAGATTGGGAATAAAGAGGTTTGCTATTATAAGCGCCTTCCATCATCACCCGACACCAGCCACTAACCTGCGCTGTAAATATTTAATACATCGAGGGACTGTGTCTGGCCCTCAGCCAGACGGGCCTACTTTCTCTCTCCATGTGTGGATGGTCACTGTCAGTAAGAGATATATATATATATATTTAATAAATATATTTTTATTTTTAATAAATATATTTATATGTTTATATATATATATATATATATATATAAATCTTTGCTTTAATACATTAATAATGCAAAATGCATTAAAACATTTAAAAAAAATACAATAATTGGATAAAATATTTCAAATATAAGATATACAAGGTATATTATAAGAAATGTTATTACAAATGTTAAATAAATATCTTTTTAACTTATTAGCATGCATATTACTAGAATATTGGCTATTTATTAGCACATATTAATGCCTTATTCTACATGACCTTATTCTACATTCCTAATTATACCCAATATCTATACTTAAAAAGTACCTTACTAACTATTAATAGGCAGTAAATTAGGGGTTTGAGGGAAAAGTCGTAGTTAATAGTGAATATGTTCCCTATTCTATAGTGTTACTAACAAATTATATTAAGCTTTGTTTAACCTTGATTGTATCCTGTTTTTTGTATTGACAGGAGGTTTGACCACAATGAGCTGACATCCATCCCTTCATTTGGAGACGCAGCAGCAACAGTCGTTACACTGTTCTTGTAAGTAAACATCAGTGTGTGTGCTATGATGACGCCTGCTGCTGAGTTGGCACTTTCTATACATGACACAAATTATTGTTTCCATGGTGTGAGCAGTCATTTTCTTTTAGGGATTTTTCGATTTTAGTGAAAACCGGTTTCGAGTAAATCCTTTCCATTTGTTACTTGTTTAATATTTTTGTAGCTGTTAAATCGGATTGTGCAAGCCTAAAAGTTCACACCTCTGGACGGTGTTTAGTGTTGCTGGCTGTGGTAGTGAAACTCAGAATGGTGGGACAGACTTTATTAGCGTTACCCTGGAGAATCAATACCTTATTTGGGGTCATCGTGTGTATCTGTGTTTGTTTCTTGGCGGTTAAGCCCATTCCTTCCGCAGCATCCAGGTACGCATTTATGGTTTGGTGAAGTGCGTAATTTCAGTCCTACAAAGCGTCACCAAACAGAACTGATTGAAGAATTAAAAAAAACACACTTTTCTAGCAGTGATTTCTCTACATCAAAGTATCAAAATATCAAAGTGCTTGTTTTACATTTACACGCTTTAAATAATGCTTGGTTATAGACTTAAGTCTGTGTATCCCTGTGTCAGAGAACCAGTTTGCCTGTATCTCCTTCACACAGACTGATATCCCAGCAGTAATCTGTCTTCTGCACGGATCATGTTCCCATCTGTAATATATCTCTCCACTACCAAATGTGTCATTCATTTGAGCGGTAAAGCGATTGGTGTCTTTATAGCAGGCAGTTGTGCTGTCATGGTGTGACCTCATTGATTTACAGTTAATCACCATCTCCCAGAAATGATGAAAAACCTGACGACTGCTCGGTTGACTTCACAGGATTCGAACATTTGATATTACACTGCCGAGCTGTGCTTGGAGGATATCGGTAAAGGTTGGAATGGGGGGTGATGATCAGGGAATGTAGGTCCAAATGGAAGGGTGCTTCTTTATTTGGCCTTGGTTCGAGGCCTGTTGCTACGGAGGGCCGCTGCATATCGGGAAGGGCTCGTCTTTTTTGAGCCGCACAGCTGAATGCAGTTGAACGGCCAGCTGTAGCTGTCAATCAAACGCTTTACTGTAAAAAAATTGGGGGAGGGGTCGGTCATAAAGGGGGCGAGATCAGATGGTTACTGGTACAGATGGATGAAGGAGTAGGAACAGAAAGAGCGAGCGTTCTCGATTTCCACCTGTGAGGAACACCTGACCCTGCTCGTGGCTCTTGTTCGGAACGCCGCTCCACTCACAGAATTCCTTCCCTCTGAGTTCACCAGCTGGAATGCTGTCGGACAGCAGCCCCCTGTGATACGGCCACAGAGCCAGCACTAAAATACTGCTTCGTCTGTCACCAACACCAGACTCCTCAATGCCCCGTTTCATCTGAACTGAGTACGCCATTTAACAGTAGCTCTCGCTTTCCCTCTCTCTCTAGTGAAGTGTTTAAACAGCAGAGTCTGCATACTACTGATTTTAATCTTTTCCTTTGACCGCTGACAGTCGTATTCAAACAGTTTGATGTGGGACATCCGGTCTCATTTTTTACTGCTTCAGCAATGTAAGCCTTATAGTACAAATGCACAATGAAATATAGTTCTGTTTTAATTCGTTGTGATCGTCAGCTGTTGGAGTGCTTGACAGATGTTACTCTTGATAGTTGTGTGAGGTGTATGGTTGGGCTGAGGGTGGGGGGTATCTGGAGCCCCCAGATTTATATACGTTAAAAGGTTTGATTGACAAATTTATCTTTATATCTCAATATTTTTCATATTTGATTTTCACGTATTAAATATTGAAAGAAACCAATATACCATTAAAAGCAATTGTTACTTATTAGACTTGATGTTTAAGAAAATAATTTGTATTTATATCTTTTCAGGAAATTTAATTGCCAAATAAAAATCACAATAAAATCACTGATATATTAATGATTTTGGTTTTGTTGGCAAAAGCAATATTCTTGAATATTAAATTGCCAAAAAAAGTAATAAAAATTTCCATATATCATAGAGCCTTTGGTTTGGCCAGACCAGTTACTATTGCTGCTTTATGAACCCACCAATAACCAATTGACCCTTCGCAAAGACCCGCCCCCTTTGGTTACTGTTGCTTTGTCCGACAAGCCATGCGCTCTCACGCCATACATCATGTTCTCACTCAGTGAAAAATACATCCCGGAGCAAAGAGGACACTGACAACACGTCGACAGACATATGAAACTGTTTCATATTTAATATATCGTAAATTTTTAAAGAGGTTTAAACAATAAATACCATTTAGTGGCTCTATAATGTGTTGTGACAGATCGCTTTAGCTCCTTCAATCGGCTCGTGAACCAACTATCTATTCATACTAGTTCATTTATAGTATCAAATAAACATGCATGGACATCAGAAGGAATGTTGCGTGTAAGCGTGGAAAGACGTGAGTACAAACATTCAGAGTTATGATTGGTCAGATCGCCTGTCAATCAAACTGTTTGAGAGGGGTCAATTGTTTGGCTTCTCATATTGAAATTTGACTTAACTGGTTGGTTATTTGAAGAACCGTTCATTTAGACATGTTTCTTAGATTTTGCAACAAATTCACTTCAACAATTACCTGTTTTGCTGGCTATAGCAGTGGTACACGTAAAGGCCCTGATATACTTCAAATGAAATCAAAGAATGAAGTGAAATGACAGTTTGAAATGGCTTGTCAAAGCGAACAGTTTGAAATGGCTTGTCAAAGCAAACTTTCAGGAAAAGTTAGCTCCAGCTACAAAACACCTTCGTACTACCATTGGTCCGTGACGATAACGTAATAGGAGGTGTGCACTGAAGCTCCGGCTTATTTCACTCGGAACGCTTATCTGACTTATCTGACTGAGTTTTCATGTTTGATACTGTAAAGATGCTTGCTTTTAAAGAATATGTTGAATAAATGCCATATTAATGAATGTGACGTAACTTCACTGTCAATATTCATTTGCAGAACTCATTTTTGGATGAATTATCCCTTTTAAACAAACAATAAATAAAAACTAGTTGGTCGTTGGACTAACTAGTCTGCTCATCCATTCCGATCCATCCCTACCAACAGTCTTTGAGGGCTCAGAACACCCTTCACAAAGCTCTCCTTATTTTTGGAGTCCATCAAGCAGATAAGCCAATCAATGCTGCCTAAAGCAGCTAACCAGCTAATCCTTTGCGCGGTGCTGCTTTGGTTGGATTAACTGGCTAAGACATTCAGCTCCCACACTTTCTCTCTCCACAACAATTGATTCCACCACTAATCCAGATGTTGGTCTGGAACCCAGCTACAGCATTTCAGTTTAACCCAAACAAGTGTAAGAAAAAACAACTAAACCACAAGCAAAGTCTTTGTAAACTATTTGTAAAATATCGCTTTGGCTTGGGTCTGTTTTTAGAATCTGCTGTAACCCAGATGTGGCAAGTCTGATCCTAGATCAGAGCAGATCCCAGCAGTACCACTTTAAAATATTCAGTGAATTCTGGCCTGTGATGGCCAGCGCATGAGAGTGGACGTTTCTCTCGTTAACGTCAGCATGTTTTTTTTTGCCCGGAGAAGGTCACCAGCTGCTGACCTGCTACTCAGTGGAGTCTCAGTGCTCTGTTAGTCACAGGAACATCCTGTAGGGCGGTAAGCACAGTGCTCGTCCTTATCCATACCCTCTGTCTGTTTATTCAGGTGGGACAGTGGGGGTACTCCCTCCTTTTCTCTTTCCTTCCGTCGTTCTCACTCGCTCTTTCTTCTGTCCTTCCATTCCTCTTTCTTTTCCCCCTCACAATTCCCACCCAGAATTCCAGCTAAACGGTCAACCCAGGGAGCATCTGCATGTCGGCCGGGTCCCATCTTCACTGGGAAAGGCCTTGCTGGTCTATCAGGCTCCCACAGAACACCTGCCAGCAGACATCCAGAGCAGAAATCCCCTCTTGGTCTCAGCGGACCATGTGTTTACCATGAGATTTACGCAGAATTGGGAATTCGAATAAGGAGGCTTTGTTGTTCTAGCACAGACTCGTCTTTGCGGTACGGGCCTGTCGGCCTGGACTTTGTAGGGTTTCCTGCTAGCGTTGATCATAGTGCAGGTGCTGGAGCATTGAGCATGACTAGCCAGCCTCAGTGGGAGAATGTTTCAGGTATGACCAAATCTTATTTGGTATGGAGAATATAGAAATTGGAGGTTCAGTTAGCCTATTGTATTCTTGCAAATAAGTACTGTGGCGGTACCATGATATAGAAATGGTACCAGATGCCAGGGTGCATTGATGTATATTATCGTATTGAATAAACCATGTTCGTATCCCACGGTGTTTACCCAAAAGTTTCTACCCCAAAGCTTGCATCTTATGCAGTGTCATTTCCTTACATCCACTTTTTCTTTTTGTTATTTAGTAGCAAGTTTAATAGAGGGAGATTTTTTTCTTTTTTCTTTTTTTCTTTTGTACTGTCCCATCCTCCAGTGCCGGGGATGGTTTACTCTGAAACTACCCCAAAACAAATTCCAGATGTGGAGATCTTGACCTCGCCATTCCTTCTGTGGCCGGCAAAAACAAGTGTGATTCTTAAGTCAGCTGCTTTCTCATGCCTCAACCCTAAAGAGAAGTGGAAGCAAAGAAAAAAAGGACAGAAATCCAAAGCCCCATTGAGAGAAAACTGTTATTGATTTGTCTTTTACTTCCTAATAAACAAAACGAAAACACAAAATATTCACAAACAAAACAAAATATTCACTCTAAAACCAAGGCCTGTGTGGAAATTGTATTCTTTTTATTTTATTCTTTGACACCGTTTGCATGACACAGTATGAATTGTGACAAGAGTATGGAATCTTTTCAAATCAAACGGAAATTTTGATCCGAATCCAATACAGAATTTTTAACATTTGAAAAAGGTTTGATACCGAATTTACACTTCTTTAACTTAACAAAATTAAACTATAAAATATTCACAAACACGACACACTTTTGCATTTGGTTTAAAACCTTTGGTGTGAAACAATGATTTAAAGCTGAAATGAAGTGGCATATAGTTGTCTTTTCACTTTAAACTGGAATTGGATGAAAGTACTTTAGCATTCAGAAGTTATTTGAGTCATAATATATTTAGTCTGTTGTTAATCTCTTCTGTTGCACCCAAAGCTATATGTACAGAAACAGACATACGCAGGTTTAGATGAATCTATCATCTGACTGATATTTGTCACCATTGCTGGGTTTTTGTTTGGGATTCCAGGCCTGTATGTGTTTGTGCGTTTGCATGTGTGTGTTGACAAATCAAGTTACCGTATCAAGCCACAGTCACTTGGCACTTCCAAAGGCGTGTGTGGAAACAAGCCTCCATTGGGCTTCAAAGCCCCATTGACACATTCTCTCCGAAAGAGCCTCATGTGGTTAGAGCAGCCAGCCGCCTATCAGCGCAGATATGTGGGTCAACATATGGCTTCACATAGTTGCCTATGCACTAATAAACCGAAAAACGCTGCGATAACGCAACGTGAGAATTAGAAGTCTAGAGTAACCAAGGACAGATCTACAGTCTTGGTTTTTTGTCAGGATATTCCGTTTGGACATTAAACGATAGATTAGTATGTAATCTGTCCAGAGCGTCACGTGAAACCATATTAAACACTCTGTGAAGGTTTGTACAGCTGTGTATAGAGTTAGTTATAATAGATGTTTCTTTTTTTCCTGTCTAGGCACCATAATAAAATCCGCAGACTGGAGGGGAGCCTGCTGCAGAACTTCTCGGCTCTGGAGACGCTAGATCTGAGTAATAATGACATCACAGAGCTGAGAGAGAACTGCTTCCCTCCGGGGTTACAAATCAAGGACCTGTAAGAAACGCACTCACTCTCTCTGTTTCAAATGGATATAACTGTGAACATCTGTGTTTTCATGTAACACTGTATTCTTTCATATTCTGAAGTGCAATATTTCATCTCTGTAGGCACCTGAGCAGTAACAAGATTGTTCATGTGGAGTTCGGGGCGTTTAAGAACCTCGCCGGGAGTCTGCAGATCCTCAGATTGAGTCGGAACCGACTGACCCACCTTCCTGTTAAAGGCCTGGAGCTGCCTAAGCTCACACAACTGTGAGTGCAATATACTTTCCATACACACGTTCAAAGGTTTTGGGTCAGAATAAGAAATGTATACTTTCTAAGGAAAAAGTCTCATTAAATTGATCAAAAGTGACAGTAAAGACATTTATAGTTTACATTTTATATTTACATTTAATCATTTAGCAGACGCTTTTATCCAAAGCGACTTACAAGTGAGGAAACAAACAAGCGATTCTTCATGAAGAGGCAAATAGACACAGGAAGGGCTCACAATACAAGTTTCATATTTTGCTCAGAGTAACATAAGCATTTGTTAGTAATAGTACCTACGTATAGTAACAAAAGATTTCCATTTGAAATAAATGCTGCTGTTTTGAACTTTATTCATTGAAGAATCCTGAAAAGTTTCACAGTTTCCACAGAAATATTAAGCAACACAACTGTTTTCAACATTGATAATACTAATAAATGTTTCTCGAGCACCAAATCGGCTTATTATAATGATTTATGAAGGATCATGTGACACTGAAGACCGAAATTTCAACTTTGCCGTCACAGAAATAAATTGCATTTTAAAATAGAAAGGTTATTTATAACTTTAAATAATAATAGTTATAATATTTAGTATTTATACTTTAGAAAACAAACAAAAAAAAATTAGTGTACATGTTTTGATTGTTAACAAATCAAAGTGCCAACACAGTAAAACCCTTTTGTCAGAATTGTAGCCCAACTCGTGCAGTTTTAGCAGTATGTGTGCTGAGTTTTAAGGATGTCAAGTTAAAAATTAAACTCAAGACACCGAAGTTCTGCCCCTTTTAATTGCACTTTGTCCAGCTGTTTTGGACCAAAGAACATGTCCAGTGTGAACCAAAAGGGACAAAATCCTACATCGCTATACTACTTTTTTTTTTTTTTTTTTTTTGTCTGTCTTGGATCTATTAATATAAATAGATCCACTCGAAAACCTCAACAAAGTGAGTCATTTGTTCAGTTGTTGTTATTGTGCAACTGCTTTTTTAAAAGGCTAGTTAATCTACTTTTAAATTGAGTAGTTTAAACTACATTTTTTAAATTATTCAGAAGCTTTGGGAGCTACAGTTTAAAGTACCTTCCCCCAACACTTGTTTCCACATGTTATATTAAACGTATCAGCATTCATGATCAGAAGACCATTGGTAAACATCAGAGCAGGACAATTCTTTAACTCCATTGCAGACCCATGGATCCCTCTGTGCCCCAAGCGTAACCATCTGCAGCTAAGCTCTTTGTTTCTGCTCGTATCAGACTTCCATCAAAAATATGCTTTGTTCTTCAGGTGGACAGAGTGATACTGAATCCTTGTATGTATGAGGCAACATAAGCTCATATTAAACCTCTCACACACGTGCACACACACCTGGAGCGCATTTCAGCAACCACAAAGCCACAGCTATGTTGGTGAGCGAGAACAATATGTTAGTTAGTGATGACAGAGCTGCTTTATTTGACCTGATGGTCAGCCGGACATGCTATCGGTTTAAAAGTCTGCGCTCTTAACAATAGTTTTCATGAGGAGTTTTCAAAGCAATGTCATATATGAACCATTTTGGGTTCACAAAGAACCTTGCAGTAAAAGAACCATTTTTAATGTCTTCAGAATATCCTGCTGTGAACTACATTTCCTCAAGTACTTCAACGTTTTTGGTCACATTTTAATTGTGTGTTTTGCAGGGAGCTAAGCAGGAACCGGTTGCGGTTAATCGAGGGACTCACCTTCCAAGGTTTGAGCAGTTTAGAAGTTCTCAAGCTTCAGAGAAATAACATCAGCAAGCTGACGGACGGGGCGTTCTGGGGTCTGGCCCGGATGAGGGTTCTGTGAGTCCAAACCTTCACGTTACCACAACCGAAACATTTGCTACATAATTATTAAGTTGTCACAATAGACCATTTGTAACCGACATTTCTCCCCAAAGTGTCTTGCGATTAAAATATACATCTGCCACATGTAGTGAAGCATGTTGTTTTGCTTTTTGTCATCTGAAGGCACCTGGACTATAACAGTCTGCGGGAGGTGAACAGCGGCTCTCTCTACGGTCTGGAGTCGCTCCTGCAGCTCTACCTCTCCAACAACTCCATCTCTAACTTCAACCCTGAGGGCTGGGGCTTCTGTGAGAAGCTGCGAGAACTGTAAGATATCGCTCTCTTCTTCTCCTTAGCCGTCTCCTCCTCATTCTTCTTTTTAAATAAATACAACTTTAATAAACTATAAATATAATTAAGAGAATAAATCATTACATATGATGATGTATTCTTTTAAACAAGAAATAAATGTGCTTTTTTTATGGTTTAAGATACATATGTCACTAAGATGTTTGTGTGTGCATTTCATGTAGTTTTTCTCTTGAAATACATTGCTACAAAGTTGCTTGACGAATGTTAGAATGACATTTATAACTTGCAATCTATGTAAATCAGCTCTTTTTAAGATGACTTTCAGATGTCGATTTTTAAACTGTTTTTGATAGTCTCTTATGCTCAGCAATGCTGCGTTTTATTTGATCAAAAATACAGTAAAAATGGTAATATTGTGAAATAATATTATTACAATTTTTAAAATAATGGTTCTCTATTTTAATATTGTGTTTTATTTGAGTTTTCAGCATCATTACTTCAGTCTTCAGTGTCACATGATTCTTCAGAAATCATTTTAATGTGCTGATTTGGTGCTCAAGTAACATTATCAGTGCTGAAAACTTCATATTTTTGTGGAAACCATTATACATTTTTTTTTCTATAGAAAATTCAATAGCATTTATTTGAAATAGAAATCTTTTGTCACATTTTAAAAGTCTTTACTGTCATTTTTGATCAGTTTAATGCATCTTTGCTGAATAAATGATCAATTTCTTGAAACAAAATCTAACTTGCCCCAGACTTTTGAACGGTAGTGTATACAACATGCATATCTAGAAGAGGATAAAATCTTGGTTATCTTTCATATTTGACTCCTAAAAACGTAATCGCACCCAATCTTTACATTACACGGAAGCATTTGTCTGCAGTATCACCTACTGCACTAAACGCACAACACTCCTCGTCTTTCTGTAGATAAGCTCTGTTTATCCCCTGATGATGCACGGGATTGCCAGCGCTTAGGAGCTCAGCCCCATTTTCACTCATCTCTCCTGATGCTAGTTAAAGAAAACAGCATAATCCACCACGTATATGTCTGCCAAGTGTTACATGGAGATCTGTACCTGAGTGAGAGTGATCTTATCTGGGTGAATGTGTGTACACACTGCTCAATCCTGTCAAGCGTATTGTGGGATATCTTCCTCTAGCTAACACTCTTGTCCGTCGTGGGGGTAGCAAGGCTTTATTGGTAGGGCATGTTGACTGTGGTATCAGCTGAGTGGTCCTTCGTGATTTTGCAGATAGGTTTATGATACGGTTGTTATTGCATTCTGGACAAGACTGCCTGATGGGATGTCAACCTTCTGTGATAAACAGTGAAAAAGCCTAAGTCTGCAAAAGCTAATCAAGGATACTGTAATATGCAAATGCAAAAGTTGAATGCAGTTTTTAATTGTTGTCCTATTTTTTTTTTTTTTTTCAGGAACTTGTCCTATAATAACCTGACAAAGCTGTCCGAGGGTAGCTTTGCCAAGCTGGTGTATTTGATCTCGCTGCGTTTGGGACACAATTCCATCAGTCACATCACGGAGGGAGCGTTCAGAGGCCTTAGTTCCCTACGTACACTGTAAGTGTTCTTGCCTTGTGAGGAAGCCTCTAGGATCCAGAATGGGACTAATCCTGCATGTGAACTCTTTATTGCATTAAAGCTGTGGCACAGTGGTTTGGAAGTCTACAGGCCAACCATTATGCCACAGATCTGCCACACGGAGTCATGATGCTCATACGGGGGAAGCAGGTTCAAGTCCATTCTACCCAATAATACACAAAGTCATTCTCTACTACATTAAATCAAATCCATAAAATAAAAGAAATTAAAATGATAAATAGTAAAAATAAATAAATAAATAAAAATACATAGAAATAAACAAAATAAAATATTTAAAAAGAGACCTGCCTGTCAAAAGTTGATTAAAAAAAAAAAAGAATGCCTGCATAAAAGTGCGTCCAATTGATTGACAGCGTTTCCCTTTTTGAAATGGGTAAACAAAACGGTCTTAGTTTCTAAATGAATTAAAACTGTGGCAGAAGAACGTGTTGATTGATTTAGTGGCATTTAAAGTAGCTGTTAGCCATTAAGTCTGGTGAGAAAGCTTTTTGGTTTCTTTTCCTCATTGTTTCCTTGTTGGTTCCCACCAAAGTTGGATGCACATGTGCACCCTGCTCAAGGCCTCCTAGAAGAGGCAACCTCTTTTTTCCTGCACAGTGAAAGGCATTATGGGAGACCAACTCTCCTGCCTGACTTCTATAGTCACACAAAGTCTCAACCGCCACTTCATGCCCCCCTCTTTCAGTGTCTCAAAAGAGAAAAGGGAGAAGAATTCTGCCTTTACTTTCTTAGATGAAGGCTTTTTCACAGTAGGGTGACAAGCCAAGGCACAACACGGCCCTCAGCGTTGCTGGCAGTGGGCAGAGTGTGGGGGGAAGGGGCCTGTGAAGTGCGATTGTGAGGGCCTCTGTTTTCTTTTGTTCCGTCCTTCCTTTATGTCTTACTTGCTTGATTTCCTTTATATCGTTCTCTCTCTCTTTCCCTCACTTTCTCTCTCGCTCTCCTCTGAGCCAGTTCTAATCTAATCATGGCCTTAGTGCCTTGCTGGAGCTCCCGTTGAAAAGAAGCAGGGGAGGTTTTAATTGGTGCGCGCTTCTGGCCGGGCGAGAGAAGCCCTGGTCGGGTGTGAAAGACCAGAACCGGACCGTCTTTGAGCCGAGGAGGTGGGGGTCAGGCCTGGGGGCCTCCGCCCCTACTGTCATTAACAAGCCAGGGTCCATTCACAAGCAGCCAGCCAGAAAGAATAGGAAATTGGCAGCCGCGGCCAGGCATGGAGGGAAAGTAACAGAAAGAGCCAAAGGGGCGGTTGTCAGCCTGGAGGGAACGGGCACAGTCCCTCCACCCTCTCACCTCAAAAAGACATTTATTCTTTTTCAGCAACAACAATCTTTTTTTAATGGCATAGAAACAAAGGTACCCCTTACAAAAATGGTAATGCTGAGATGATGGGGACAGTTGTGGCCTAATGTCTAGAGAGTTGGACTTGTAACCCAAAGGCTGTGGGTTCAAGTCTCAGTACTGGCAGCAAATGTAGGAGTGTGAGTGAATGAACGGCACTCTCTTCCACACTCATTACCTACAACTGAGGCCCTTGAGCAAGGCGCCTAACCCCCAATCACTCACCGTGTGCTGGATGGGTGAAATGCAGAGCTCAAATTCCGAGTATACCATAGTATATATGGTAAATATACCATAGTACTTCAAAGAATACCATTAAATGTTTCCATTCTCCTGTATGAAACACAGCTCACACAGAATTCATTTTCAAATGTTGGTCAGTGTGGTGTGTTCACAAATTTACAATACAAAACCTATGTAGTTAAATTATACGCCCTCAAGGGACATTCCCGATTGCGTGGATTCCTATGGAAATAACTGGATTTCACCCACGAAGATACGTTATTGCCATCTAAAGCCCAAAGTGTACCGGAGTTTTGATGTGAATGCTTATTGTATGCGTACAGCAAAACGCACAGCCTTTCAAAGTACACGACATTAGAAAGTGTGCACGAACACAGTTGCTCGACACGTGCATACTAGAAAGTTTCTTTCTTGTTTAGTGTCTGCATTTTATCTCTATCCCCTCATCCAAACGGCCGTCTATTGTTTGTAGCAGTTGCATGCAAAAACTGAAGTATACTTTGGGCTTTAACTGACAGGTCTCACAGAAATGTGTTCAAAAGCTTGATTATTTAAATTAGAGGAACAGGCCAGCCACATCCTTCATGTTCAGAGATTTGCATCAGAAAGTTTGGTCCGTGTAGGCAGGCTTCTGGCACTGTCCAGGCTTGTTTGAGATTCGTCTGAAGTCATATTATGTGATGTGTCCATATGCCTTTACCTGCCAACACGGTTGGTGCGGTGACTGATTCAAACGGCTGTCAGAGCGAGTATATGTGTGCAACTGTGTGAAAGAGTTGTTTGTGCAAGACGCTTTCAGCTGTCATGCATTATTCATGCATTGGCCTGTGCGTTGCTGCTCTCCTTAATGTCACAATTCACAAAGAAAAGAATGTGCTTGGTTGGCAGAGGGAGAGAAAGCAAGAAAGAGTGTTGTTGGACGTTCTTGTTTTCAACCAGGTGTCCAGGGCAGCTTGTGCCATTGCTGAACATCTGTCAGCGATATATGGACGAGCAGTTGACCCTCTGCTAAGCACCGCCTTTAAAACATTACTGACCAATCCTACCTCTTTTTATCAACAGAAATGATTAATAGGAATGCTAAAACACTATTTTAATTGTATATACATATACAAATAAGGTTCCATTTTAAATTGGGTGACATTTAAATTAGTAATTTGATACAATGCACTTAATGTGTACGTACATGTTTTTACATTGTGCTTGTAATTACATTTTACCTTAGCAAATGTCAATTGTTCCATACTTTCCTAATCTTTCTTTTTTTCTATGCAGGGAGTTGGATCACAATGACATCTCTGGCACTATAGAGGACACCAATGGGGCCTTCACTGGCCTCGAAAACCTCAACAAGCTGTGAGTATCATGCATTTAAATTCTGGACATTCTTAAACCAGTTGCCACCATGACAAGTGACATCCCCCAAAATCCTGCTTCACAATAAACATCAAATTGCATAGTACAAAATCAGGCCATGCTTTTCCAAGAAAATGTCCTGTTTATTGAGTTAAAAAGAATAGGAAGCGCAGGTAACCTCAACCCGCATCTTACACGAGGCTCATATTTCATGCAGTGCATGGTAAAGGAAGGTCAATTGAATTTGATTACTGGGGCGAACACTTTTCATCATTGACCAAAAGGAGATGAGCTCTTGGCTTTGCTGTTGTGATGGAATCAGCGAGGGCATAAACTGCGAGGCAGGCGGAGGAGGGGGGTGTATTCACACACATCAAACGCCCGGCTCTGCGCCTTTTGTTACGGGAGCAGAGGTTTGCAAATCTGCGGAAGCCGCCTGTTGATGCACATCCCTGGCCAAATCCTGACAGCCACCCTGCCAGAAAGCCTATTCACCCATCCTGGGAATATGCGAGCGAGAATTAGAGAGTGACGTGCACAACATCAAAGTCTTTTTCCGTTGTTGCCACAAGACAGGGACATGGGCATTCCTATAGTTCAAAATGGGATAATGACTTAAGTTTTAGTAGAGTTCAAGTATAATCTTGTCTCTTTCTGTGATTTAATTTGCTTGTGAATCATTTGTACGCTCCAAATCATCACGCACAGATTCTGTGTGCACCTGCTCATGATGTTAACCGATCCACTTAGCATCTATTTCAATGGTTTCTATTTGGAACCTCAGTTTTGTCGGAGCGAACTGCTAGAGCTTTTGAATGATGGGGTTGGTATGGAAGCTAAGGCTTAAGGCTGCCCAGAGGGTGACCTGCAGATGGGTGGTTTCTTCAGAAATGGTGGGGGGGCCTGAGGAGATGAGTGGAGGTGATGTCTTAGTCTTTCAGGAGATGACACATGCTGTCACACACACACACAGACTACCAGTCCGCTGACAGACACGGCAAGGGCTGGGTTTTCTGCGGTGACTCCCAAAAGCACGCATTGAATAAACTAGGAAACTCTCTTTGCAGTCATCGTTAATTCTTTTAATCACTAATAATATAAAAACAAAAGTAACACTGTAATCTTTGTCTGATCTCAAAGTCAATTAGAAAAATCTACTGGTCTGACAAATCTAACATTACCATGTAGCATTAAAAAATGATTTTAGTTTTTCCATTATTTTTATTTTACGATAAAATACAGATGTTTAAAAAGCTTTTTATAGATTTTTAAGATCGATCATTTATCAGCTGTGACTGTGAAAATAATGATCAGATTATCATTATCGGCCAGAATTTTAATATCTACAGAATTTTTCTGCTGCTGTGAAGGTCTTGTTTATCGCATGCAACAGCCGCAGACGCGCCTCAAGATTGTGAGCCAATATCCGCCCATCCAAGGTCAGGAAGATCATCGCCTGATTGAACCGACAACATTGTCAGGTGTCAAATCTGGTTTATATGAGGAGGTGCTGGCTTTCACGGTGCTGACTGAGGAGTCTTGAGCCCTCTTGGACAGGAAGTGCACTGATCAGGGGCTTGTTTTGGTCCAACATGCTTAAGAATGGAAATCGTGTCGGGTGGGGGTTACATCCCCGAAGGAGCCCTTTCCCCTTCGCAGTCCCGCTGTGCGTGTGTGCGTACGGCTGCTTTTGAAGAGCAAGCAGGATTAGCCCCTACAAGGGTTTGAACCACTGCCTTGACAAGGCCACTTTTATTACTTTACAAGCCGTGTCGTCCTCCAGCCACTGAAGCTCCTATTCATGTGACCTCGAGCTCTGGGCTCCACCTTGTCATCGCTATTAAATTCTAATAAAGATAAAAGTAAGCTTTGAAGAGCTGCGCCGGGCCCGATTCTTCGCCCTCCTCCTAATCTCTACACAGTTCGGATTTCCAATCCCACAATCCCCCTCTCTTATCAGATTCTGCCCAACTAATTGTGCACTCTCTTTCTCTCTCTCTCTCTCTCTCTCTCTCTTCCCACTCGGTTATCTCGCCCTGCGTGTCTGGAAATGGCAGAACTCTGTTTGGAAACAAGATCAAGTCGGTGGCCAAGAAAGCCTTCTCGGGCCTGGAGGCTCTGGAGCACCTGTGAGTATCCCACAATGCTGTTCGGCACTTACAGCAGCGGCTGCCAAAAGTAAATGCTTAAGAGGGCTGCTAGCAATTTAATAGTGTCTTTGTAAAAGGATAGGACAGGGTGGTTTGCAAGGCCAGCTGCTCTTGTCTCGTTAGAGCCAGCTTTAACTTGCTCAGTTATGGAGCATATGGTCAGTTTCGTAGAAGAAATGGAATTTTTAAGCACTTCTGCAGACGCTGTAACTCCGCATCTGATATTAGGGTCTTTCCACCTTGTTCGGAGTTATCCCGTGTAAAAATAGGCTATGGATTTGCATGCGAGTGCAGCAGCTGTATGTGAACATTCCCATGTCCTCTTTCTGTCATGCCTGAAGGCCCTGTTTAATCTCTCAACAGGAACTTGGGGGAAAATGCCATCCGTTCCATTCAACCAGAGGCATTCAGTAAGATGAAGAACCTGCGTTACCTGTGAGTCCCATTAAACACGCGCTCCTTTTCACATGCACTACCGCTCATGTGGTTCTGTTTCTCAACATCATAAATGTTTGGCTGACAGTTAATAAAAAATACTTAGTTTTGTAAGTTAACTTTTGTAAACAATTACATGTTTATTTTCCTTTTTAAGGCTTGAAGGAAATCATAGAATGCCATCACTAATTACAATTTAAATATGAATGTTTTTATTTTAAGTGCATTTTAGTCTACTTTCCATTCATGTTTTTTTTTTTAAATATTAATATTATTTACTAATAATACTAATATTATTTAAATGCGCTTTGTTTTTTTTTTTTTGTTTTTTTTTTATAAATTCATCAAAGGTGATCATTAAATTGATTTAAAGGTGACCGTAAAACATTTATATTGTTACAAAAGATTTAAATTTCCAATCAATGATGTTCTTTTGAACTTTCTATTCATCAAATAATCCTGAAAAAATGCATCACAATTACCACAAAAATATTAGGCCGCACAACCGTTTTCAACATTGATAATAATAACAAATGTTTCTTGAACCAAATCAGCATATTAGAATGATTTCTGAAAGATCATGTGACTGAAATTATGCTGAAAATTCAGCTTTGCTATTATAGGAAAAAGAAAATACATTTTAAATTAAATTGAAATCGAAAACCATTTGTTTCCGTTGTAATAATATTTCACAATATTACTGTTTTTAATTGAATGTATTTTGAATAAAATGCAGCCTTGGTGAGCATAAAAAAACTCTTGAACAGAATGCTACTTATTGTTGTTGAAATAACATTAAATATATTTTTCTGAAAGTTTAAATTTTCAATAAATCTATTATAAAATTTTAATATTTCACATAAGCTAATATTAAATTAGACTTTTTTTTTGACAACATGAAAGTGCACAGTAATTCAATTCTGTCAAATCATGCTAACTGGCTTTTACTGATGTCTCTCTTTCAATCCCTCTTTCTGCAGTCACATTCAGAGTGATAGTTTTCTGTGTGACTGCCAGCTGCACTGGTTTCCAGAGTGGCTAGTAACACGAGGGCTGCAGCCTGGCGTTCAGGCCACATGTGCCCACCCAGAGAGCTTAAAGGGCACCAGCATCTACCAGGCCCCACCACAGAGCTTTGTTTGTGGTAAGCAGCGCTATATTCTAATCCATAGTCTATGACAAACAAAGAATTGGCAAAAAAGGACTGTGTTAAAATGTGTCTATGCATTCACTTCCTTCCAGATGATCTTCCCAAACCCCAGATCACAGTCCACCCCGTCACAACGGCAGCGGTATTTGGTAAAGATGTGCGTCTGACCTGCACGGCTGCCAGCAGCAGCAGCTCACCCATGACCTTCACCTGGCGTAAGGACCAGGAGACACTACGCCAAGCTGAGGTGGAGAACTTTGCCCATGTGCGGGCCAGTGATGGAGGGGTGATGGAGTACACCACTATCCTCCACCTCCGACACGTCACCTTCAACCATGAGGGCCGCTACCAGTGTATCATCAGTAACCACTTTGGCTCTTCCTACTCTAACAAGGCCCGCGTCACTGTAAACGGTACGTTTAACAAACCTAAACTACTTTTTTTTTTAAAAGGCTGTCTAACGTGTAATTCTTTAAACGTACAAATCACACCAGTTCCCGTCATGCAACATTTCCACAGAGCGTTTCTAGCAGTGAAAACATTGGCTGAATTGTATCAACGTTCAGTTTGAACATTCCGACCAAACTGTGCCGTTAGAATTTGGGAACTTTTTAGCTTCTCTGCTGTTAGCAGTACACTTGGATTACATGCCTTGTCAGTTCGAGCAACAGATGCAAATTGATTGTCCTGAGGCATTTTTGGTTTCATGCCCGTCCAAATCAAGCCATTTCCCATCGCCAATTGAGTTAGTCACAGCTATGAATGCTGGGCTTGTTTGGTGCTGATGCAGCAACGTTATGGGAATAATCCTCGCTAGGGCTAATTTCCCTTTGCCTTTCTATGCGCACAGTGCTGCCTTCATTCGTCAAGACCCCACGCGACATCACGATCCGCACGGGCACGAAGGCGCGGTTGGAGTGTGCGGCCGAAGGACATCCGACTCCACAGGTGGCGTGGCAGAAAGATGGTGGTACAGATTTCCCTGCCGCCCGAGAGCGCCGCATGCGTGTGATGCCTGATGATGATGTCTTCTTCATCATGGACGTGAAGCCTGAGGATATGGGCGTGTACAGCTGCACGGCCAAAAACACGGCGGGCATGATCTCCGCCAATGTCACTCTAACGGTGCTAGGTAAGGTCATTTTTGTAATATTTACATAATGGAATTCAGATTTGTTTATTAAGCTGTTGGGAGTTTTGCTAACTGCTGCTTAGTTCTACTACTAGTTCTAAGCAGCTGGGCTTTATGTGCTGGTTTGAAGGTGAAAGGTCAGGAAAGAGGTCACTGGGAGTAGAGGAAATGCTGAGGGCTCACATAGTGGTATCTTTGAGCTCTCGACTGAGTAATTGCTAGGTAGAAACAGTCAAATAACATTATGTGGTATAGTCGAACTAAATTGGGTTTTGTTTTACTAAAAAGGGTCGAGTCAATCGTTTCATGAATCAGACTACATACTGCTTGCACTGGTTTGTTAAAATCATTAATTTGGAAATCGGACCACACTAGTGCCCACAATATGTTTTTGATTCACTAAAAAGCACCAGTTTATACAAGTCATTTGTTCAGGAATTGGACTACACTGATCACACATGCTTTTCATTCTCTAAAATGAATAAGTTCATACAGTCATTCATTTGGAAATCAGACTACACTGCTCCCACTGTATATTTTTGATTCACTAAAACCGAACCGGCTCATAAGAGTCATTCATTCAGGAATTGAACTATACTGGTTCTGCTGTATGTTTTTTTATTCACTGAAAAGAACCAGTTCACAGGAATCATTCACTCAGGAATCGGACTACACTGGTCAAGTTATTTTTATTTTTACTAGAGGGCCCTGCTGTATTTTTTATTTTTTTTTAAATGGAACCTACAATCATAATGCTGGTATAGTATAAAAATAGAATTCAAGAAATTTAAAATTGACCCTTTTCCCAAAAAGACTCATCTTGTCCTCGAGGACAATTTTTGGTCCAATACAATTACGATTCGCAACTGTGTGACATACTAAACGACTAAATGTCAAGCCATTTAAGGGATTCTAAGTATTTGGGTAACTTTACCCATGTCCGTAAGTAATTGAATAACTATTCCCTGTAAACTTCCTGCAGAGACCCCTCATCTGGCACAGGAAATGGAGGATCGTAATGTTGTGGTGGGCGAAACAGTTGCGTTGCAGTGCAAGGCTTTAGGCAGCCCACATCCTCGCATCACCTGGCTAAAGGGGGAGGAGCCTCTTCGCCCCAGCGACCGTCACCACTTCACTCCAGGGAATCAGCTCTTGGTGATAGGCACCACCACTTTAGAGGACGCAGGACGCTACACGTGTGTCATGTCCAACACCCTCGGCACAGAGCGCGCTCACTGCCAGCTGAATGTTTACCAGCGCTTCGAGGACTGTGCTCCTTTTACAAGTCCCAGCACTGTTACTGTTGGAATCATTGTCATAGCTGTGGTGACCAGTATCGTGGTGACATCACTAGTTTGGGTGTGTATTATCTACCAGACGAGGAAGAAGAGCGAGGAGTGCAGTGTAAACACAGGTGCGAATATATATCCACATAGATTTAGTTTTTTGTTTAGGGCTCTGCAATTTATTTTATTTTTTACATCGCAAGCCTTTTATCTAAAACCTTTGCTCTTGCCTTTTACAGACGAGACAATTGTCCCTCCTGATGTCCCCAGTTACCTGTCCTCTCAGGGCACTTTATCAGAGAGACAGGATGTTTGTATACGAGTGGAGTCCAATGGCGGATCTCAACCCAACGGGCGCATAGAAAACAATGGTACAGTATCCAAGCTTCTCTTGTAGTTCCAGACTTTTTCCAAGCTAATTTTGAGAGAAAAAAAAATTGTGAAATATGTTTGTTACTCTCCATTTCACTCATTTTGCATAGTTTAGAGTAATATATTCTACTTGGCAGCTTAAATTATGATCATATCAGTCAAAAATATGTAGAATTTTAGGAATGTGGAATATTCTTCGTAAACTTGCAAAGCTTTCTGCGGAATTCTATTGCAGATTCTGTTGGGGATTACAGGTTTATAGCTAAAACATACAATCAAAGTGTTAAGTTATTTCATACGAAATTCAAAAAAAATTTGAACGATCATTTAATACAGGATTCCCATAGTCACTGAAAACCTGGAAATCTCAAAGAATTTGAAAAGTATAAGTTATAGAAATTGATTAGATCCAGAAAAATCATGGAAATCTAAAGTTTATCTAGTGATTCTCAATATTAATGACTAGATGTATGACTAGAAATTTCTCGT
This sequence comes from Zacco platypus, assembly GCA_038088235.1. Classification (NCBI taxonomy): domain Eukaryota; kingdom Metazoa; phylum Chordata; class Actinopteri; order Cypriniformes; family Xenocyprididae; genus Zacco; species Zacco platypus. The sequence goes on from CM076064.1 coordinate 14,596,328, forward strand.
TGTGAATGTATTCTCTATAAAATGTGTACAAAATGTAGTGTGGGGACTTTAAGACAAGCCATGTCACTCAGCGGCCATCTTTGAAATGCCTCTCGGGCATGCAAGTGCAGCTCCTATCTCTTTGAATGGGGAAACATCAAATTCTCCAAAGCTGTTCGCCAATCTTTCAATTAAATTTCATATTTGAAATCACCAATGAAATCTGACAACAGATATCTCAGAAATTTTGTTTATAAACAGTCGAATCATGACAAAAACAACATTTTTCTGGCTGGATCAAGCTAATGTGCAGTCCTAAGTGCGCGTCTGATGGTTTCTATAGGAACCGGAGCTTCTAACGGCCGCTGCAGTGACACGATGACTTTACTAATTCCCGATTGGCTCTTATTTAGAAGCAGGACTTATTCCGCCATATTGCGTGTTGCACTTACCCCATTCATAATAATTTAAAGTATATATATGTATATGTCTATATATAAAGTCTTTGGACTTGGTACCATCAGTCGGGTGTTGATTGGATTGCACTCAAAAATAAATGCGAGCTTAAAGTGCAGTGTAAGAAAGGGGCGGGGTTTAAACAACTAAACGAAGTCCTGTATCCAGTAATCAAGTTTTGATTAAACATTATGAAGTCAAATTTAAAAAAAAAAGAGAGAGATGTTTGGATGAATCGTTCACAATATGATCTATAACGTTCATTTGCAAAATAGGTGAATAAATAAACACTTTTTAAAGTTGGGATGACATGAAAAGTCACCTGTTTAAATGATATTCGCATTTCATCATAGGTTAACAGGCTTTTCTCCCTTCAGGCTATGATGGGCCGGTTGTGTGTACAGACTGCTTAGAAAATGGTACCAGCTACTCCAAACACTGCAACTACCTCCCTCATGGGATAGCACCCCCTTCAGGCCTGGAGTATCAGCAGACACACCTGACATCAACTTTCACCAGCCACAACACTGGTGAACCACACTGCAATGGCACACCCAATGGGGTCAGGAAAGACAGTCAAACTCCCATCTTTCCCACCAACCATGACAGGGTGACAATTTCACCCTCATTGCACCAATACAATGACCGAAAAGGTGAGAATGATGAAGGAACGGATTCATCAATCCTTTGCTTCGTGGCTGTTTTAGATCAGCCATAAATTTAAGAAGAATCACTCATGCTCCATAAATCATTATTACTGCCTTTGCTTGGCAGAAAGTTTTGTCATGCTAGTCCTGAGTGATTTATATCAGGTTTATGATCTTCATTTTTTCTCATTGACTTAATACAGCGATAATATTCCTTGTGTTTCACAGCTAGATTAGCGTTTGACCTCAGCTTAATTTGTAATTTCTCTCATCCTCTCTCAGGATTGTTGGTGAATAGGTCAGACTCACCTCCCTCACTTGAAGAGACCTACCATCGGCCAGTAAAACTCCTGTCTGGGGACTGTGACATTGGGTCCGAGCTTACACAGACTCTATTACCCAACGGACATGCACATACGCCTGATGCCACCCTAAGCGAGAGTGAATCCTTCGGGCGGGCCAGTGACTAACACCGCACCATCACTCTTTTTTTTTTTATCCTTTTGCACTGAGAACTGCTACCTCACACTGAGGGGCACAGACAAAGCTGCCCCCATCTATCTGAATGCAGAATAGGGGCGTCCGGAGTTTGAAGGCGAAGCTTGAGTGGGATAATGGCGTCCCATGCGAGCGTTATTGATGTATATAGATATAATCCTCCTCAGGGAGGCTTCGTTCACACTTCAGAAATGTGACTTGCATTTGACGCGTGCAAAATGTATGACAGAGTGCTATAACGTTGGGCTTTGAGCTGTACATAAGAGTTTTCATATATAAATATATGAATGTATGTATTCTAGAACTTTTACAAAAGAGTGTTTAACTCTATTCGGTGCATGGTGAGATCAGAGTGGTTATATTTTATTTGCCTTTTTTTTTTTAATAACAGATCTCTCCTGCTTTTCCCAGTTTTATAAGCAGTGCCTTATTGCAAGATCAAAGATTTCACTTTTTTTGTTGTTGTTGTTGGGAAGATGTCTGTACACTTTCTCTGACACAAATAGGAATTTTGTTGTGCACTTGAAGTTTAAGCAGCCCAGTAAACATATAGGCCATCTTAAAGGAATATTCTAGGTTAAATAAGATACAGGGTGCCCATGGTCAATATCAGGGACTTTTAAAATTTTTGGTGATGTCTAGAATAGTCATGGACCTTATCAAATTCTTTAAAACTCATAGATACATTATAGACTTTCTATACTGAAAAAAATACTACCATTCAATTTTTGGGGGTCCGTAATTGTTTTTAGGGTTGGGTTTTTTATTTTACTTCACAAGGATGTTTTAAATTGATCAAAAGTGACAGTTAAAGACATTGATAATGTTGGAAAAATTCTATTTCGAATAAATGCTGTTCTTATGAAAGTTCAATTCATCAAAGAACCCTAAAAGAAATGTATCACGGTTTCAAAATATTTTAAAAGAATAAAGTTAAATGGTAATATTTTCACAATTTTACTATATTTATTTGCATTGGCAAGCATTGAGACCTTTCAAAAATATTTTAAAAGTCTTACGAACCCCAAACCTTTTTTACGGGAGCGTAAGGGCGCTTTTCCACTGCATGGTACGGCTGGATACGGCCGAGGTTCCAAGCAAGCCGTACCGATAAATGTGAAGTGTAGACACTGCAGATCACTTATTGAATCATCACCACCAGCAGCGTCGTTGGATTTGCAACGAGCTCATTTAAATAGTCGGCAACAGCCATTTGTTCGCACAACTTTTTTAAATGACTGTCGCACGCAACTTAAAAAAAAAAAATCAAAAAAAAATCACTGTGTCATGGTCAGCAGACGTTCATCTGGTTGGTAGCCGAGGAGTGGATCCACGGCGCAACTATAAAGATCAGCCCACCCACTTTGAAGCCGTACCAAACTGCAGTGGAAAAGCAAACCGAGCCAAAGGAAATCGAACCCAATCGTACCAGATACGCCATAAGTTTTCTAAATTTGTTTTTGGGAAAATATATATATAAAATGTTTAATTGGCTAGAAATTCTTTCTTTTGTGAGTCCCATCTCTATAATTGATGTTTGAATATTTATGACTGGAAAAATCATGGAAATTCACTGGTAAAAATGTGTGGGAACTCTAATGTTAATTTCTCCCCACATTTACCACTCAATTTATACTTCAGTTTGCAAAAAATGTAAGGCATTTATAATAGCAGTCTATGGGCAGACAACAAAGTCGAGTATTGTATTTGTCACCACTGATGTTTAACCTGGAATATTCCTTCGTCAGAATATATTTATATTCTGGTCTGTGATGAATAAGCTCTGCATTGAATTTTCAGGTCCGTTATGGTACAGAAATGACATATTGGCATAAGGGAAAATTTAAGCACTTTGAGGCCATTTTTACACCCTGAAATTCTGATGCAATCACTGCTTTTCCATTAACAAAGGTACGCTTCACCTAAAGCTGCTTCACTCGCCTTCGATACCTGTGGTATTTGAACTGAATTTTTAAATGTATTTGCCTTTTTTTTAACACATTTGGGAAAATAAATGATCCAAAAAATAACATTTAGAGAGATTTGTTCTAACAGTGACTTTTAGCTAACAGAAAAGCAGAATGCTGCCAAATCACGAAAGGGAAAAGTGTCTCTCTAAAAAAAGAGTGTGCTGGTCTTTAGGGTCTTCCTTCAACCACACAGAATGTCTTCATGTAAAGGGAATAAGTGAAGCTAATCTCTAGCAGCTAATGCTAAGCTACATATTGTCTTTATTAGTTAGCCTGAGCCAAACTGGTTCATGTCAACAGCCAAGGTTTTTTTTTTTTTTTTTTTTTAGGCCAAATAGTGAAACATCTCTACTACTAAACTTGGGGAATGTTTTGTAAAGTTAGATTACAGCAAACGCCAGTCTATCCCCCAAAAGTTGGAATTGGCCATAGCAGTACTTCGATACTGTGGGTAACTGGTTAATTGTGTAATCTAGCTCTGTCAAGAACCTCACTCGCTCATATTTGTTAACTCTACAGATGTTTCATACCAGATTAATTTATTGAAATGAACTCTAATCACAGCTTTTCACCCACATGGCTAAAACTGTTGAAGTGTCAAAATGGCAGGTGTTTATTAAAGTCACATTTTGCTCTTTTACACCCTGTGGTTTGTGTTTTTATTTCGATGCACTGGAACAACAAATACTTTGCATGGTAAGTTAGTGCCCCCTCACATCTTTTTAAGCAACAAAGGCACAAATCCCATTTTCATTTCTTTAGATAAACTATTAAAATGTCATAAATGATTGTTTGACGTTGTAAATAAAGATTATTGGAAAATACTATTTCACTTTTTCTACTTCAAAATTTCAGGTAATTTTAATTCAATGCGTTAAATGCTGTTGCTTTGTAATAGGGCTGGGTTTTAATCGATTCTCATTTCGATGAACCCACATCAATTTTTAAATATCATGAATCAATCTTTTAGTCCATGCTGTTCCCTGTTCTCAGGGAACTATGGTTACATACGTAACCTGAGACGTTTTCAGATGATAAATGAACAAAACTTTGTAGCGTGCCTCCCATCCAATAAACCACAATAAGCTTTGTGCTTTGTCGCTTTGTTTCAAAAATGAAACATCTCCGCTTTCAAATTCTGTCAGTTTTATAATTAAACTGAAAGAATAAATACCATATTGGCACTCTTTAAAATGTTAGCTCACCCAAATAATGAAAATTCTGTCATTACTCGCCCTCGTGTTCCAAACCTGTAAGACCTTCATTAATCTTCGGAACACAAATCTTTTTGATGAAATTGAGATTTCTGTCCCTTCGTAGGCAGCCTTCACAACTGAAACTTTGACTCTTCAAAGAGATCATAAAACTAATCCATATGAATTGATTAATGTATACTTAGGGCGTTCATGTTCCACAACAGTCCGTGTGACAATTTTCTTCATCAGAAGGGTCCGTGCGGACAGTGCAAGTGCAGCACCGCATGTGCGAGTGATTTGAGCGCTTGAAAATAAAAATCTACTAGTTAGTGCGCACACGGTGAATGCGTCTTTCCACACTGTGCGAGGAAAATTAAGTATACCTAAGGCCCATATTTTTTTTTAAATGTAATGTCGTGGGGTAGTGGTGAGGGAGTCGGGCTTGTAATCTGAAGGTTGCCGGTTCGATTCCCACGACGGCAGGAATTGAAAGTGGGGATTGTGAATAAACAGCACTCTCTCCACCTTCGATACCAAGACTAAAGTGCCCTTGAACAAGACACCTAACCCCTAATTGCTCCCCTTGTAAGTCGCTTTGCATAAAAGTGTCTGCTAAATGATGAAAAATGTAAAAATGAAAAAATGTTTAATAAAGTTGTGACACGTGCTGCACATCAGAAAGAAAAATTGAAACAATTAAAAAAATAAATCAGTATTGACTGCATTAGTCAAGCTTAAACATTCAGTCCTGTTGCCAAACTTATTCTTTTTTTTAATGGGAAGTAAGTGTCAATAACTAAAAAACAACATTTGGCCTCAAACTTGCTAGTCCTCAAATAGTTATAGCTTACGTGTAACTTAAATTTGCAACCCCGTTACCCATTCCAATATACTTTTGTGATTTGTAATTTTGCGATCATTGATCAGTTCAAAGCTAAAAACAAATCACAGAAATCTCTCTCATTCGTCTGTATTGTTGGAGTCTGTGTTAGGACAGAAAGCACATACCAGTGTAAGGTGGTTGTTGACTGAGAGCCCACAGGGCTCGAGCGGAACTGGAACTGTTGCTTCAGTCAAACACTCTGTATCATACTTGTGCCCCAAGCTTCATGACAGGTCAGACAAACACTCACACCTGTGGACTAATCTGTCTTTCTCTGCATTCTGCTTGACTTTTGTGTGTGTTTTTTCAGCTAATAATAGTGAAGCAGGTAGAGCAACTAGCTTAAGCTCGGGGATCAAAGTCTAGACTCAGCATGTAATGATAATCCACTGGAATAATATTGCTTACGCATTTTAACTTGCTACCAATTAGCGCGTATATGACTTCAGTACATAAAAGACGTTTTTGTAAAAAAGCTTTTTTAATCGATTCACATATGCTTGCAAAAATGACATTTGAGTTTGAACCCGATCGGCAATATAAGTGGAATTCAGGCAGTTAAACTCAATCTGTTGTGCACTGATGAGCAGGAATGCAAACCCCTGTGTTATGTGATCTTTTTATCCAGGCACCAGGTGTCCTAGCCGTGGCCCTCAAGACCAGCGGTTCAAACTGGGACAGAGGGTGCGTTTCTCAGTCAGAATTGACCAACCTCCACTCATCTGTAGTGCTGATCTTGCTGGTCTCTGACCTCGTTTTGCAGTTTTGGCCGTACAGTCAGGGTTTGGGTTGAGGAAACCGGTCCAGTACAAACCGACCCACACTGTTCCATGAAGACGGAGTTTACAAAAGCGCACGGCGCACTTTCTCATATGCGCCGAGGAAAATGAAGCCTCCCATGCTGATGAACGTCACTCTGGGGATGCTGCCAGCGAACAGCCTTTAGACATGACAAAAAAAAACATATAAAAGCAAGAGTTAGATGTAGCTTTTTGGGCTATTGATTATTACAAAATATGTTGTTATTAAAACATGTCAATGTTTGCTGAGAAAAACCCCTGAATGAAGATAATTCCAAGACATTATTATGGCACAGGAGTAAATCACTGATATCGTTTATTTCCATATTTTTTCATATATCATTTTTCACAATCCATTTTGGAATTCTGCGAACATTTTTGTATTCCTTCTGCATTATTTTTTAAATTGTTGGTTTATGTAAACTTGCTCTTATTCAGAACCGGTTCCATATTTAAAAAATACTGGAATCCAATGACACCAGTGGAGTGATAAGTATAGAACTATTCCCAAACTCTTACAAACTTTTTCTTTTTACTGAATCAAAAACAAAGTGTAACCAGTATAGCCCAATCCCCAAACAAAGAGCCATTTCTTTTTACTGAATGAAAACATACAGCATAACCAGTATAGTGATTAATAGTGTCTAACTTATTACTAAACAAATGACTTTTATGAGCGGTTCTTTTTAGCCAATAAATATAACTGACTGTTATATTGTTCACTGTTTAATGATGTAGATGACTACACTGTAAAAAAATATTTTCATGATTTATCACATTTTATCTTTTGTCACATCAACTTAGATAATTAATGTGGTTCAGTTAACATAACATTTTGAGTTTCTGTTGATTAAACCAATCACCTTCATTGTATTAACTCAAATTTTTCATTTTAATGAACTCAAAATTTTAAGGCAACCAGGTAACTTACTTTTTAGTTAAACCAACAATTCTTTTTTACAGTGTAGTTGGGCATATGTATCTCAAGAGACACAAAATGAGTTTTGTCAGCAGTATTTTAATAAAATAAAAATGATTCAAAATATGTAAACATCTAGTTTGTTTAGCACAGTTATTAAATGTAGAGTTAAGGTGAATTATATATATATACATAATTAAAATGAATGTTGAATTGACAGCTAGTCATAGAACATTTTGTAAACTAGATGCTACATCAGCAACATCAGCTTGGATGTACCTTTTTTAGATAAAATTCACAGAGCAGCATAAAATAAAACATTAGCCATGCTCGATAACACAAGTATTCAGTATTTCTCAGCTGACAGTGTGTTGTTTGACAGATAACGGAGCGTTTGAGCAGGAATGTGCAGTGTAGGGGTTGTTGATGTTGGAGAGGTTAGAGGATGCGACAGGCCATGAAAGTACTGTAGTCTCCTAAGGCTCTTTTCCATGCAGCTGCTTTTGGTATAAGCACTGGCCCCCGGGGGCCTCTCCGCATGACTGATGGCCAGATGACATCCACACACGTCCCTCGAGCTCCCAGCACACCCCCAACACTCTCTTGCTTCGGCTCCCTCTGCTTCCTATCTCGTTTTGTTTCATCTTGCTCAACTCTTCTTACTGTTTCTTTTTAATCTTTCATGAAAGTTGCCAAAATCCATGTCTTGCTCACCCTACATACCAAATTCATGACCCGTCAAGCCATCCAAACAGACTGATTTGGGATCAGCCTCCTCAAGTCCTTCAGTGCGACACCTGTGGGGGATAATGGTGGTCGGAAAGTGGGGGTGGGTTGGATCTAAAATTGGAAATAAGGTCGCGAGTGGTGTAACCTCTAATACATCAATTTTGTCAACTGCAAAGCTGTACAAGGTGCCAAGCATGTCAGGGATCTCTTGACTATTCCAGTGATTTGCAGAACTCGACGTTTCAGCGTGCTTCTGCTGGGATCGTGTGTTTTACAGAGAGCGCGAGCATGTGTGTGCGGACCCGTGAGCAAACACACTCATCCTGGAACGAATTAGCAAGGACGCATTCTGACAGTTTGTCTGTGCTGCGTGGGGCTGGTATTTCAGACTACGCAATAAAAGAGAAATGTGAAACCTCGCATGCGTGCTTTGAGTCAGTTATGACCCTATCTTCGGAAAACACGAATATGCATCACAGGAACTTGTTAGTACAGCTATTAGAATATCTTTTATACTTTCTGAAGAAAGAGTGGGTGTTGCTTATACGATTAGAGTTAAGTAAAAATATAGATTGTCTGATAAATAGCTTAAAAATATACAAAGCAACCAGTTTACTATAAAGGTGTATTCAAGCCATGTTGTAATTACGGCAATTGCAAGATTTAATCTTACACATTCAAACTAATTACACAGAGTTATTTTGGTGTTGCTATAGTTGTCAGTGTAGCCAAGTGTTGCAATGGAAACGCATAAGTCAGAGGACATGAAAAGCTCAGAGCAGAACGTCCACAATGTCATTTAGTATGGTAATTATGACATAAACGCAGCATTACTCACAAATAAATGACCAGTTCTTTTTAGTTTCTTTTAATGAATAGCTCACAATGAGCTACTGGTTTGAATCTGAATTTAAGTCTGAAACACCGCTTTATATAGTTTACAGTATCAGCACAGAGAGATTGTTTTACCTACAGTAAATGGATATTTACTGTTTAGCGTGTTTATTTATAAATAAAACCCACTAAAGTGAATAGCAATTGACGCTTCGCAAAGACCCGCCCCATTTAGTTACTGTTGCCATGTCCGCTCTCACGCCACACATCATGTTCTCATGCAGTGAAAAATACATTGCGGAGCAAAGAAGACACTGACAACATGTCGACAGACAAGACAGAGCAGGTTACTTTTGATATGAAACAGTTTCATATTTAAAATATTGTAATTTTTTAAAGAAGTTTAAACAATAAATACCGTATAGTGTCTCTTTAATGTGTCGTGACAGATCGCTGTACCCATATTAATCAAACCCAGCCCTATAAATGACGCTAGAGTGTAGCCAGGGTATTGCCAAGTTATTGTTCTGGGTGGTCTCTAACTGGTCCAATAAAAAGAGCATCTATATGGATTATGGCCATTTGGGAGATTTTATTCTGTTGTATCATCCAGCATGTAAACAAGCCTGATTGCAACACCAATAATAATAAAAAACATTAATGCTATGCATTTTATTTTTTATTAATTTCTAAGCAAACCACAAACCATCCCAATCAGCTACAACAGAAAATTAGACATAGGGTTGAGAATCAAAAATCGGTTTCCCAAGTTTTTCACAACTAAAATTTCGATCCCACTTATTGATTCCTGTGTGCACATTTTAATGTGGTTCAAGCGTGAGAATTTATCTTTTATATTAGTCTAGTTTATTAGTTAGTTGTTCTTTATGCTGCTGATTTCTGTTCATGGTATTCAGCAGTGACAGAATGTTTTGCGAAAAGATGGAATAAATATCTTTTTTTTTTACCACATTGGAATTAAAAAAGGAAATTGCTAAGAATCTGAATCAATAAGCAGAATTGGAATTGGAATCAAAATCGCTAAAATTGAAATGATACCCAACCCTATGATGACATCATGTTGCCCAGCCATGATCGCCAGTCAGTCAGAAGTGGACGGGTCTAATAACACCCCTATTAATGGCTCGATAAATACTCCACGCTTACTAGAAGCTTACTAAAGTAGATTTGTGCTCAGAGGCTTGTCATACACCACTGCAACACTCTAAAGGAAGTAACTTACACTATATCTAACCAAAGCTCCAACTGATTTCACTGCAACTGGAGGTCATTATGAGCTCACTGCAACATGCTCATTGTAAACATTGCTAGCATTACTCTGTCAGTGGGCTGCTGCATCATCCGGGCCTGCTTGCTTGCGGGCATGGGATCCGTATGCGGCTGTAGTCTGGGTTGGGGTAGCCACACTTCAAAGCTTGGAGGAAGGTTAACTCACAAGCGCATGGCTGCTTTGATTGCCGATGTTTTGGTTGGTGTGGTTAGAAGCTCTCCGCAGAGCTCTGACACACATGGAAGCACTTTCTGGCTTCACTAGTCTGCAATTGGAGCCATTACAGTAATTACAGCTTTAAAGCCAGGCAATTTGTACAAGGCATGCAGTAGTGAAACTGCCAGAATTGTTGCCCTTTATGCAAGCATAGCCGAGCCCCTTTGCCTTCTCTGTTTTTTTAGCCCCGGGAGTTTTAAATATTGCAATCTGGGAAGGGATTTTAGGAATTCCTTGAAGTTGCACGGTCTGTTGTGTCTACTGCCCAAAACAGTTCTTTATTAAGTGAAGAAATTTCCGAAAAGTTTTAGATGGAGAGAGGAATGTTTATTATGAAGAGAGAGATTCACAGGATCACTCAATTGACTCTTCCCAAAGACCCATTTAGTTACTTTTGCTATGTCCAACAAGCCATGCGCTCTCACGCCACACATCATGTTCTCACGCAGTGAAAATACATTGCGGAGCAAAGAGGACACTGACAACACGTCGAGAGACAAGACAGAGCAGGTTACTTTTGATATGAAATCTTTATATAAATATTTTCATATTTAAAATATTGTAATTTTTAAATAAGTTTAAAAAATAAATACCGTATAGTGGCTCTTTAATGTGTCGTGACAGTTCGACAGGCAAAAATACTTAATATATTTATGAATAAACTACAGTTCCATAAGGCAATGTGAATTCTGTAATCAAACACAAAATTATTTAACAATAAAGATTTTAAGGGTCAGTAAGTTATTTATGTTTTTGACATCTCTTATGCTCATCAAGGCTGCATTTATTTGATCAAAATGTCAATTTAATGTGTCCTTGCTGAATTAAAGAAGTCATTTCTTTGCAAAAAAAAAAAAAAATCTTACTGACCCCAAATTTTGGAACGGTAGTACAGTAGTGCAGTTGTGTGTTTCTTAAAAGGGGCTTATAATGTATGGAGAAAAAAATATATTGTTGACTGAAAAATGCATGATTATGACAGTCATTTACACTCACCCAGGTAATCCTCGGCTCCTCCACACTTCATACAAAACCATTGGGATGTTTCCTTTGGCTGTGCGCGTCCCAGACTGACAAAAAGAGACAAAACATAGTAATGATGAATGATCTGTCGCTAAGCTTCCTGTCAAACATGTAAACAAACTGTGTTTTGTCTTCCTTTCGATTCTGCTCTGTCCCTGGTATACTCTACCCATCTCCACCTGTTCAACAGCTCCCCTTTCTGCTCAATCTATATTTACAGTCCCTCTTCTGCAATCTTCAAAACAGCCATCTATATCAGGAAACCGTGAAGGAGAGTTAACGTAACAACTGTGTGTTTTACACTGGCACACACCACTTTCTGAGGCTAATTTCGATGGCTCTATATTTAGACTGTGTTAGTTTTTCATATTTCAGAGTTTAAGTTGATGAGTTGACTGTACATTGAGCAGGCCAGTACACTGCAGTTCCTAACAGGGCTTGGAAAACAGCCTGGAGTGTCTGTAGGCCAAAACACACACAGTCCAGCAGATCTGCCGGAACATGAGTCTCAATTTCTTTGATTGGTCAAATGAAAATAAGAGAAAGAGAGAGAGAGAGAGAGAGAGAGATTTGGGCAAACACAATACAACCTAAAGAGATGCTTCAGCATGACACCCCCAGCGAAACATCACTCTGTCAGCCAATGGCGTGAGGAGAGAGATGCAAAAAAGACGCTTCACTGAGTTTTCAACTTCTACTGTTTGCTCCGTATAAATGTAGTTTTCTTGACCATTCCCATCCTCTCTCTGATCATCACAATGAAACCGCTTGTGCTACCGTTCCTTTAAGATTCTAAATGTAAACAGCCTCTGTTATGACTGCATACTGGTGTGGTCCACAATGTTTTCTTTGCAAAGGGACATTTCATCCAAAGATGAATATTTGATTTCATTCTTTGTTCTTTTTTTTTCTTTTCTTTTCTTTTTTTTTGTCCTCACACTAGAAGTCAACCCAATGTTTGATTCTCAGCATTTTTCAAAATAAGTCAGTTAGCAATGCAGGTTAGGAACAACATGAGGCTTAGAAGGCTGTAAAAAATTATCAAAATCTTTACGGTAAAATACTGCAAAAAATGCTACGGTAAAAACCTGTTAATTGTAAAGTTCCTTTACTAGACATTATATGGTGAAAAATTGTAATAAATTTAACCTTACATTTCATTTAATAGTTTTTTGGAAGTGAAAAAGAACAGAACATATATAGTGAAAAACTACACCTTTACACCTTTTTTCTACACAGTAAGTTATTCACCAAAATTATTGTTTTTTTGTTTTTTTACACTTTATCTGTCGCAGTGCATTCTGGGACTGCTTTCTCTGTTACATAAAAGGCTGCTTTAGATTTTTGCCAAAATTTAGCAGAAGCTGAAGTAGCTTTTGCTTCAAACTTACAATGCTGCCTAGATTTTGGAACAGAACATCTGCACCAGATACCAAGTCTGCAGCCTTGCAGCTCTAAAGTACAGTTCCGTTCCAGTCCATAGACAACTGGAAATTACACCTGAATATACAAACGTCTTCTGACATCTAACATGCACATACACAGCTCTGTCTGTTTTGAGTCTCGACTGGACAGCGGACAGTAAGAGGGAGTGCATTTGTGCGTCAGTAGCGTCCCTGGATAACCCTGCTATTGGATCAAGCTGTGTCTCTACTGAGGCTTTTTCTTCACTCTCTCTCTTCTGTTGCTTTTGTCTACATTAGGGCCGTTTGTTTGCTCACCTTGCACTCCATCTGGGAGGCATCAGGAGACAGATTTAAACAACAGTTTCAAAGTCTCACCTTAGCCAGCATTATCCAAGTCTTTGCCACATCTAGCGGAGTTGTGACGAACCCTGCTACTCCACCTGGAGAGAGACGTATTTTGCATATGTATCAGTACATAAACACAGACAAGCACTAACTACAGTGTTAATCATGTTATAATTACCACTGCGCATAAATGTAAATATGTGACATGACATCAGCACTGATCACCCGATGGAAACGTTCTGGAGAAAAAGAGCGAACGCGGATGGATTTTTCAAACTAGCCTGGCACTGTCAAGCACCCGTAAACACTCATGCACATTCATAAACTTGTTTTGGCGTGAACGAGAACAGAAAGAGGTTCTCTCTCGGCTCTAATAGGGTTCGGACAAACAACAGCATCAAGCTCTTCTCAATGTTTTCCCATAATGCCTATTTTTACTTTACTAACCAACAATTAAAAGTGTCCCAAACACAAGTAATGTGTTTTATAATATGTCAATTACCACAGAAAATAATTATCAAAAAATTAAACTCCGATTACATGTATAAAATGGAAGTTAATTCTTCTATACAAAAAAAATGTAATATTTGAGCGGTAAAGTTGTCCCCTTTAGTAGATTTATGGTTATGAAAATTATGGTTATGTGTTACCAACATAACTCCTAACTTTATATAAACAGTTTGACCCTGGTATAGACCTTAGTAAGGTTAGACGCCGTATTGAATTTAAGGCAGATGAAAATGAGGTTATGAGGGATAGACGTATAATCTTTACAACGGCACGCACTGTATAAAGGTCCTAAACCATGTAAAAACTCACAACTTTTAAACTGAAGTTCTTTTCTACTGAATTTATTTTTCAGAAAGACGTTTCATCAGCTGAACAATCGGTATGTTGTTAAACAACAACAGTACAATGCATTGAACACACTGTAATTCTATCCCTCGCAGCTTCATTTTCATTCCTGTCAAAATTTAAATATGTAGCTTCCCTGACTAAGTTCTCTTCCTTTGTTCCTTGCTGGCTGAATGATCTTCTCAATCCTACCCAAACAGCTGAGTATCTTGCCATTTTCTTTTGCAATTTCTTGGGCATTTGTCTGAATCCTATATATAAACAAATAAATAAATATATAAATACAATTTAAATATAATATATCAAATTTATAAATAAATAAAATATTTAAAATAATACATAAAATTAAAAAATAATGAATAAAATTAAATTAAAAGAAAAGAAAAGAAAAAAAATACTTCTCTAACATTTTCTATTATTTCAGGACTATTCTAGCCCATTTCCCCCAGAACAAAGTCAATTCAAAAGCATCTGCTACATAAATAAACATTTTCTTGTGCATATAAGGCAGAAGTTACCAGATTTACCAGCTTTACATCATCATGGTAATGGAAGGAGGATCTACAATAGGAAATAACTCTGGACAGGCAAGGTTAGCAAGCAATTCTACTTCATTAGATTCATGCCAACCCGCATAATATTTAAGTTTCATGGCTATGCTTTCAAAAAAGCAATGGTTTTCATTGTAACCGAATTACTGTAGAGGTAGCTTTTCATCGTTTGCTGAAGGATAAGATGAAATTGTCTTCAGTGGTAGCCCAATATTCTACTGAAACCAGAACACACCTCCTTAAAAAAAGTAAAAGAAGGACACAATAATGGAGATTGAGAGAAATTTGGAAAAGAAAGTGTTTCTCATTTGTTCTCTTGAGGCTTGCAGCTGTGGCAGTGATGGCAAGCATACGCAACCATACAATGCATCACGATTCCTATTTGTTTGGGTGATTTCACAATGATGCTAACAACCACAATCCACCTAAAGCGATATATCTGTGCCAAAGCTCCACATGTGCACACACAATCCGAATCCAACATCATTCTCCAGGTGGCGTGGCTGGCAGCCATGATCTTTCCCCTTTGGTTGAAGCATCCTCGTCCCTATGGCAAGCCATTTTGACTTTTATTCATTCTCAGAATATGAATTCTTGATATCAACAAATCAATTTTCACAAGTTAAAATGCTAATTTTTGATATCAGGAATTGCATTTCCACTAGTAACAGTGTTAGTTCCTGATATCAACAATTCAATTCTTGATATCAATAATTAAATTCTAGATATCAAGAATTACATTTCCACAAGTAAAAATTATAATTCTTGATATCTGTAATTGTATTTTCACTAGTGAAATCTCGCCATAGGCTGCCATTCAAATTCAACTGTTGATATCAAGAATTGATTTCTTACTAGTTGAAATGCCAATTTCACATATCAGAAATACAATTCTTACTAGTAAAAATCATCATTTTTGATATCAATAATTACATTGTTACTAGTAAAAATGCAATAATTTCTGATATAGAAAACAGCTTTTTACTAGTAACAAACACATTCATGATATCAGAAATGAACATTTTTACTAGTTGCAATTCAATTGTTGATATCAAGTATTGACATTTGCACTAGTAACAATGTAATTGTTGATATCAGAAATTTGCATTTTTACTAGTAAGAATTGTATTCCGGATATGTGAAACTGGAATTTCAACTAGTAAGAAATTAATTCTTGATATCAACAATTGAATTTGAATGGCAGCCTATGGCGAGATTTCACTAGTAAAAATACAATTCTTGATATCAAGAATTATAGTTTATACTAGTGGAAATTGAATTGTTGATATCAAGAATTAACGTTGTTACTAGTGGAAATGTAATTCTTGATATCAAAAATTGCCATTGTTACTACTGGAAATCTAATTCCTGATTAACATTTTAACTAGTGAAAATGTAACTTGATATCACAAGTTCATATCCTGAAAATGAATAAAAGTCAAAACGGCTTGCCATATCGTCCCTCCAGTGTGTCACAGTACCTGATGAGTTATCACTCTGGACGAAAATGTTTTCCAGAATGATGACTGGAGAATTAGACAGCTGCAAGGGCCCCTGGGCCAGACTTGAGCTCCTTTAGAGTAAACTCTGACTCTAGTTCGTAAACTCAAACAAAAAATGACTGCTGACAACATCTACGAATGTTACAGAGCATGATGCAGGGGTAATAAAAGGTCAATACTGCACACTTCCTCTACTGACTCTCCACCTAGCTGTTTCTGTGCGTCTCTGTTGGTGCACACCAGCTGATGAACAACCTGATGTGAAAATCTTGACCTGTGTGGAATTAAACAGGAATGCGGCTGGGTAAAGTTTGGATATTCCTGGCGTTGGACCCCATCCCAACTCCCTATCTCTCGTTCTGATTCGCTCTCTTTCCCAGACCTCTGTGCCGAGGCTAATCCCACACACCTGCGAGAGCTCCGCACACTGCTGACTGCCAAGAGTCCAGCCGTCCCCCCTGCCTCCTCCACCACACGGCCTACAGAGAAACAGAGAGAGAGAATTGGGGATTAATTCATTTATCAGTCACATAAAAAAACAATGAAAACACCCAAATCCCTTGGGACTGCATGTATGGGAACTCAACAGAACAGCTATCCTAATGTCCACATCTCTAGTATGATGTCAAGAGTCTCATTTTCCCCACAAGGAACGGTGACAAAATTTGAAAGAAAGAAATCTTCCCTGACTTCCACAGCTCAGAGCTATTGTACACACATGCTAACTCTATCCATCCCTGGAAAACACATCGTCTTTCATGCTGGTTCAGAGTTTTCCAAGAAACGAGGGGAAAACGATATTGAGCTTTGATGAGTGTCACAGATGGAAGATTATGGTGAAAATGGGAAATACTAGTGCTGGCTAAGATATTAGATCTGTTTCAAATCCTAGTGCTCTGCTTATTTGTTGTCTATTATTCTATCTTCTAAAGAAACGTCCTAACTGAAATAAAATGTAAGGAAAATCATTGAAGTGCTGCTCAAAGATAACTTTGTTTATTCATAGAGTGTAGCATGCAGTTAACTTTGATGTTAGCATGTTGCTAAGCTAACAAAAAAAAACCTCTAGCATGAGAGTACACAGCACAGAATATTAAGTGAACTGGTCAATTTTTATTTAGTTTTATAAGAAATATTTGTATTATATTGAAACAAAATGTAAGCATGTGAATAATCAATGTTTCTTTCTATGCTACCGTTTGAGGTAAATAAACATATTTTAATGTTTTTGATAGAAGTCTCTAATTTTGACAAAAGCTGCATTTTTTTTTAATCAAAAACAGCAAAATTAACTGTTTTCAATCTGAATATATTTTAAAATGTGTTTTATTTTTGTGATCACAAAGCTATTTTCAACAGCCATTACTCTAGTCTTCAGTGTCACATGCTCCTTCAGTTCATTTCTGTGGAAACTGTGATACTTTGATAAATAGAAACTTCAAAACAGCAGCATTTGAAATAGATTTTTTTTAAAGATTATGTATATCTTGACTTTTGATCAATTTAATGCATCTAATGCTAAATAAAAGTATTAAACTGTAAAAAATGAAAGACAACTTCAAACTTTTTAATGATACTGTTTTTTGCATATTCTAGTTGCAATGCATTCTTGGATTGTCTTCTCTGGAAAGCACACATCTAATGCTGCCTTCATGTTTGGCAATAATGCAACATAATATGTCTCATCATAGCCAACATTATGAAGCATAATGCTGATGCCTTTTAGAAGAGCATTTGTAATGCTGTCTATGCAGCCGGCTCACCAGGTTTTGGAACAGAGTTACTGTGATGATGAGACAGGTAAGACAGGTTTGACAGGATCTCAGTCATTTGCACAATTTGTACTAATTTTAGGATGGCTAATTGTAGTTTGAACTCAGTATTTAAAGAGGTGAAGTAGGAGGAAAGGAATGTGGTAAGTTAAAGAGAAATGTGTGTGTAGAAAGGAGGAGGGAGTTTCAGTGTCTTCACGTGTTTGTTGGTTTAATGTTGTGTTTGGTGGGAGTTATTATGTAGCCAGGCTGCAAATAATTGCTGGAGTTTTCCTAGAGCCTCAGACCAGGAGCATCTGATGGCTAAGAAAGGAAAACAATTGAAGCACAGCATGAAGTAATTATGAATGATCCACTCCAACTCTGTGCACAAGAACTCACACACACATAAATGCTCTGTTCGTCGGTACATCATGTGTGTTTCATTAGCTGTCAGATTAAGGAAGAGTCTTTGTTTTCAAGTTCAAAGAGCTTGTGCTGGAAAACATCCATTCCTCCTCGTCACACTCACTGAAAACAAACTGGAAGCAAGTTCTCCTCAAAACAAACGGATTGACCACTGCTCTACATGCCAGGATGTACCTGACATGAACTACACTTGACACTAAGACAGGTATTACATTAAACCGCAATTATATTTTATCATTAAAATGGCATCAAAAAACATGTTATTGCCAAAATATATCAGAATGCCTTCATATGCATGCAAGTATGTTGCATTCTCGATGTTGCTACATGTGGAATAATGTGTATAATGAAAATTAGCATGTCTTCTGTCATCTTCTATGGTCAGTTTTCTTTTTTATGTCAACTACTGCCAAATTTTAAAATTTTAAAATTTAAAAAAACATTTAAATTCACAATGAAATGGAAGTAGTGGCAAATAGTCTTCTATATAGTGATTAGCGAAAAAGAAAAAGAAAGTAAGAGAGGGATTTGGTCCCATACATCGGTTGTTGGGTGGATTTTGAAGTGTGGCCTTTGCACTGAAAAACAAGATAAACACAAGCTTACAGGGGCGGAGTTTAAACGGACAAAAGTTAGGCATACATCACCAGTGAGAAGTCTGTCATTTCATCGTGAGATTAAGATATTTTGATTAAAAATTGAGGTGAGGAAAAAAAAAAAATGCTGATAATTTTTCAAAATTAAAAAAAAAAAAAAAAACGCAGAAAAACAGCATATAAAAACTATCCTTGATGTGAACAACACCATGTTTAGTCACACTCAAATTAAAATGAACAAAAATTGAAATGCACAGGTCTTCATATGAAGTTGGTTTCACCACTGAAAGGTCTTGGATGGAGACATTTGTAGACCCGAGCAGGTGGGCTCCCTTCATGTGGAAAGATGGGGAGCTTGATAAACTGACATGGTCAGGGTGGGTTGTGTGGTTTAATAAAGGACTGTGAGAAGCTGCGAGTCAGGCCACTGGCAGCCTTGTGTGACAGGAACAGTGTTTAATATGATTCTGGCAGCCACTGAAGATATGCGAGTAAAGGTGTAGTGAGAGAGGATTTCTAGAGGTTAAACATGCTCAGAGCAGTAGGCAGTGGATGAGGAGCAAGTTGCAGGTAGTTGTGAAATATTTTTGGTCCTAAATGGTAAATAAGGTAGTTTAGAGGTAAAGAAAGAGCCTGACTTGCTTGATTATTCCAACCGGCAATGTTAAACCCATAGCTGAGCCCACCATAGCTTAAACTTTTCATTTGTAATACGTATAATAAAGCCTGACTCATCTAACTCCTTTGTTTAACTCAGGGCATGCCTGAGATCAATTTTAAAACATTTATGTGGACAAATGGGCCTTTTTCTAATCATACTAAACTCTAAATGCAGGATTTATTTACTATAGTCTTTTCCGAAGCACACCACCTTGACCAGGCATTTCTCCAAATGTGTGCTTCAAATTCAATTACTCAAAGCAAACTAAGACTTGCTCATGACACGCTTGCACTTAATCATGGGAAAAAGTTTGATCCACTGACACATAAATGTCGAGTTGAGTGGGCACGGTGGGAAATAAATGGCCGGCTGATGTAATGACACAGCTGCTCAGTGGTTTTGTAACAGAGCAGCGCTGAGTTTAGGGGATTGTTGGTAGATAAACTTTGGGAATTGTGGGATACGCTGGAGAGAACAGATGGTTTATTGCGGCCTGCCACTCGGATGCTGGGGCTTAAGTTGTTTTTGGTGTGAATGACTTGAGAACTGGTTTGGTGATACTTGGGGTTTGATTTCTCAACATGAAATGCTTGCCAGGCTTGTAGATTGTGGCATTTTTTGGATTCTGTGTAGCTCACTGCACCTTATTGCACTCGATGTGTTAAAGGGTTAGTTCACCAAAAAATGAAAAATCTGTCATTAATTACTCAACCTCATGCCATTCTTCACACTTCATTCATCTTTGGAACACAAATTAAGATATTTTTGATGAAATCCGATGGCTCAGCGAGGCCTCTATTGCCAGCGAGACAATTAACACTTTCAGACACCCAGAAAGCTACTAAAACATATTTAAAACAGTTCATGTGAGTGCAGTGGTTCAACCTTAAAATTATAAAGTGATGAGAATACTTTTTGAGCATCAAAAAAAAATAAAAATTATAACGGCTTTTCAGCAATATCTAGTGATGACCGATTTCAAAACATTGCTTCAAAGCTTTACGAAAAATTTGTTTTGAATTAGTGGTTCGTATCGCGTATAAAACAGAAATTTCGACTCACTTATGATGTAACGAAGCCTCGTTTACTGAAATCACATGACTTTGGTGCTGAACCACTGAATCGAAACAAAAGATTCGTAAAGCTTTGAAGCAGTGTTTTGAAACCAGCCATCACTAGATATTGTTGAAAAGTCATTATTTTATGTTTATGCCACACAAAAATTATTCTCGTTACTTTATAATATTAAGGTTGAACCACTGTACTCACATGAACTGTTTTAAATACAGTGGGGCAAAAAAGTAGTTAGTCAGCCACCAATTGTGCAAGTTCTCCCACTTAAAAAGATGAGAGAGGCCTGTAATTTTCATCATAAAGGTACACTTCAACTATGAGAGACAGAATGAGAAAAAAAATCCAGAAAATCACATTGTCTGATTTTTAAAGAATGTATTTGCAAATTAAGGTGGAAAATAAGTATTTGGTCAATAACAAAAGTTCATCTCAATACTTTGTTCTATACCCTCTGTTGACAATGACAGAGGTCAAACGTTTTCTGTAAGTCTCCACAAGGTTTTTACACACTGTTGCTGGTAGTTTGGCCCATTAACGAGTTCAAACAGGTGCCATTAATACAGGTAAAGTGGGAGAACATGCACAATTGGTGGCTGACTAAATACTTTTTTGCCCCACTGTATGTTTTTAGTAGCTTTCTGGGCATCTGAAAGTGTTAATTGTCTTGCTGGAAATAGAGGCCTCACTGAGCCATCGTATTTCATCAAAAATGTCTTAATTTGTGTTCCAAAGATGAACGAAGGTCTTATGGGTGTGGAACGACACGAGGGTGAGTAATAAATGACAGAATATTCATTTTTGGTTGAACTAAAGCTTTAAAAAACAAAAACATGTGCATAGTACGCAAGCATAGAACATCAAATCTTTTAATTTAAAAAAGAAAAGAAAATCCTGATATGGTCTCTTGACCATACAATTTATAATTACAATACTGCTCAAAGATCTTTGAATGTGATGAGCAGAAAAATGTTCATGGTTCAAATTTCTCCCGATTTGGAAAATACGATGTACTTCAATATTTATAGTTGATTAGGAGATCCACTTAAGGCCTGCTCACACCAATGACAATAACTATAATGTTAACTCTAAAGTTAACAGGACAGGGAAGTCCACACAACAGCTATAATGACACAAAGGAATGATATTGTTGAAAACACCTTCAGAATGATTTTTTTCAAGCTGATGAAAAATAAAAGCCAATCAGAATCCACCTGACAACGGCAGCACACACTAATAATAAACAGAATGTTATCATTTGGTGTTGTTGGTGTGGCCACCAATAGTTTTCATTACAGTTATTCTTGCTGTGAAAGGGCACATTATATAATACACTTTTAAATGTCTAGTTATTGTCTATTAAATTCAAGGTAGATAAATGTGACAATAAAATAATGTGTAAATTACTTTTCAAATTGCGAAATAAATAGGCATATTTAAAACTGTTTAATTATTCATTGTAGTGCTTAAAATGTTTTAATGTAAGCTCAATGGTTGGCCCTACCAGTGAACTGCATTTTTTTAAAACTTTTTAACTGTTAAGCATTTAACAAAAGGATAAATAAACAAAATTTGTAAATCCGTTATAAAAATGTAATCAATTTATTATTTATAGCTACATTTAAGTACATTTTAAACATTAATTAAATTTAAATAGTGTCATTTATATAATTTTCCTGTCAATTTATAAAAAAAGGGATTTATTTATTTTATTTTATTGTTCACCCAAAATAAAAAAATCAGTAATCATTTACTCACCCTAATGTCATTCCAAACCTGTATGACTTATTTTCTTCTGTGGAACATAAAAGAAGATATTTTGAAAAATGTTTTGGTGACCATTGACTTCCATTGACTTCCGTGGTCACAACACTGAGACATTTCTCAAAATATCTTCTTTTAAGTTCCACAGAGGAAAAAATGTCCAAACAAACGTTTGGAACAACATAAGTGTAAATGTAAATGATAACAGAATTTTCATTTTCAGATGAAGCATCTCTTCAATACACTGCTATTTCTTTTTTTGTTGTTGTTTTTTTTTAATTGACAGTCCTACTACATAGCCAAGAATATAAAACCACTGAAATTAAATTCTAAACCTCCGGTACTGTGCCTGGTCATGCAAAAAAAAAAAAAATCTGTGTCCTGAAAACACTAGCTGAATTAACCCTACACTTTTTTTGTCACAAAAAATTAGTTTCCTGGGTCATTTAAAACTGAATGCACACTTGAAAGGATCTGGCATTCTAGGAAATAATCAATGAAGCGAAAGCAGCCGTTTAAAACCAACACTGGCATCACATGCCATTGTCTCATCTACGCTTTCTTGCTTTTCAAAGCCATGCTCTTTTGAAAGAGAGTTTAGTAAAGACTCTCACATTCCAGCAGCTCCACACAGATGGCCGGAGAGGCTGAAAACATGGAAGAATGAAGGAGTGAGAAAATGCCTTTGAACGTGTTACAAAGAGGCGGCCATGAATGACACTCCTTATTATGGTGGAGAATCGCGGTTAACGCTCGCCCACAGCTGCACGTGCTATTGTCCTCCGATGCCTCTCCTTCTCTGCTTCACTCTGGTCGCTAGGCCAAGAGCGCTAATGGAATTTTCTGCTCTCGCCCTGGAGACATGATGTCATCCTCACAAACTGGGCCTTTTTTTGAAGAAAAATGACTTTTATGTGGCCCGGAACAGACAATGAAGAAGGAAATGGACATTTGGGTAAGACCCGAGGTTTGCGAGAAATTACGATTCCCCTTTACCACCGGTGAGGGCGAACAATAAAATGCATCGTCATTTTGAGAGCAGCTAAAAAAGAGAGTTATTAACCGATATGGAGGCGAAGTGTGTGTAGTTTGAGTTGTAAATGTGTCAGACCATTACCAGGCCATTATTCCTTCATTTGAGGGAAATTATGAGGCCAAATTAGAGCAAAATGAGAGCAAGTGAAAGAAAAAAGTGGATTCATACCTTTAGGTACTCCCAGAGTGGAAACTGCACCAGCGAGAATGGAATCTGAAATTAAAAGTAAGAGTTTTTATAATATAGGCAGGAACAGAAAAGATTAACGGAGTTAAAGGGATAGTTCCCATTTAATACATATCTTATTTACTCCCCCTTATGTCATTCCAATCTGTATGACTTTCTTTCTTCAGTGGAACACAAAAGGAGAAATTTTGAAGAATATACTAGCTGCACTTGGCTGCACTGTGAAGGTGAATGGAGATCCAGGTTGTCAAGCTCCGAAAGGATAAAAAGCACCATAAAAGTATCAGCCTCATTCGTAATCATGTTTCTTTTAGTATTCCACAGAAGACAGTCAATCATACATCTTGGTAAATAAATAATAAAATAACTATTTTTTTGGTGAACTAATAAAACTCAAAAGTCTGGATACAAAGTCTAAAGGTTTTGCCATTTATGAAAAACTGCCTTCAGAACAACCAAATTAATGCCATTATGATGTTCAATGAGAAATAAATAAATAATAAATCTCTTAGCACACTCGTCTTCTGTAAAAGAAAATGGATGACTTGTGGCAACATGTTAAACCACAAGCATTGGCCATTTATCTCATGTGTCAAACTGTTTTAATACTGATGTCTGTATGTCTGGAAGAGTGAGGTATATGAGAGAGAGTGTGTGTGTGAAAGACAGAGAGCGAGACGATAAATAAATGAAGAGTCTGTGGTCAGAGAGAAAAAAAAAGATAGAGAGAGTACAAAAGAGAGAGAGGTGGCAGAAATCTTCTTCTTCACCCAATCAGGCACAATGGAACAAAAAGAGAGGAAATCGATGGCACTGTTGAAAAGTGGGCTGACAAAATCCCAAAATCATGTGGCTGGCTGTCATGCACCAGAGAGAGAGAGACAGGGAGGAAAAATAGAGTCATTTATTTCCAGTGAGAGTTGTTGATTTGAGGCAATTTGAGCGACAGAAATGATGCAATAAATACTTTGTGGTTGCTGGGGTTTTGCCAGGGAGTCGCTAAGGTGGCGTGAGTGGTTGATACTATGATGCTAGGGAATTCTGGGTGGTGCTGGTGTTTTTTTAGGGTAGTTGCCAAAGATTTTAAAAGTGATTGTTAGGGGGTTCGCCAAGCATTTAATAAGATGTTTAGAGTGGTTGCTAGGGTGTTGCCAGGCAAACGCTAAGGTGTTGCCAGGGAGTACTGTGGAACTAGTGTGTTTCTAGGCAGTTGTTAAGCTATTTGTTAAGGGTTTTTTTTCCCCAAGCATTTAATAAGGTGTTTGAGTGGTTTTCGCTAAGGTAATGTGAGTGGTTGATAAGGTGACGCTAGGGAATTCTGAGTGGTGATAGTGTCTTTCTAGATAGATACTAAAGTGTTTGTTATAGGGGGTTGCCATGCATTTGCTTAGGTGTTCTGAATTTAGTCCAGGGCATTGCTAGGGAGTTACTAAGGTGTTCTGAGTGGTTGCTAGGGCATTACTAGGCAGTTCCTCAAGTGTATATGTTATTCTAAGGCAGGTGCAAAAACTTGCATTAACTTAAGACTTCTCACAATTAATAAGTAAAGACTAAACTAACTAAAGATGTCAGAAAAAGTCAGTTTGCAACATCATGGCTGTCTTTAGTGCCCTGCTTAGTGTTCATAGCACAAAAGGTGAGGGACAAGTTATGTGCTGAAAAATACCAAGTATGATAAATAATAATAATACTGATATGAATTGATAAATGAAAAATTGTCTTTTCTCACTAAGGCCTTCATACTGAATATACTAAAGTCAGTTTAAGAACTTCTGAGCTCCATAAAAAACTCTTTATTGGAAACATCTCGTTGGAGAAACGGTGTAATCTAATTCAATAAAAATAGCTGATTGTGAAAACAAAGCCCTCATTGGCTTTAGCTGGTAAAGCTTCCAACGTTTTGACAAAAATTAACATAGCAAACACAATGAAGCAGCACTGTAAACGCTGCGTGGGCATCATGCACACTGCCAAAATGTTGCATCTCTGATTTCAAAACAAAGAACAGATTGGTGCAATGTGACCCGATGCTGGGGAGTGTGTGTGTCTTTGTGTGTTTTTTTTCCAAAAACTAAATCAGCCACCTGTCTTTTATTACCAACGTGATAAATTCAGCTTCTCCATGCTCAGGAGGAGCGGAACGCTTAGAGGAATCTGCAAACAGAAACGAGGCACAGCTGATTTATGCATAAGTTTAACACTTCTGGCAGAGACGGGGCGCCTGAGCAACACAGATGGTCAGATTTATATTGATAAGGCCAAAATGGATGAGAAGAGAGAGTGGATGACGGATATGGAAAGACAGAAGGATGGAAAGCAGGTTTTTGACCAAAGGCCAGATAGCTTCTTTACAAGAACGAATCGGCCCAGTGGATGACAGCACATTTAACTTGTGTGGTCTGACTGCTGACCAGCTGTACCGATATCAGTTTAAGCACATTAGCATCACACTTTTTCCCTGAAGTGCATTTATAATGTTAGTTAAGGTTTCCAGCACCAAAGACCAAGCCATAACTGCTTGGTTTAAGATCGTGTGTTTTGCGGTATTGTCAATTTGGAGATGATAGAGAAGCAACAACACACCACTGTGAATCAAACACTCTCTCTGCTGTCAGTGTCGCTATCATCATGTATAACTGTCAGGTACGTTATCATTGAGAGATAGGGCTGGCTGTGTGTTTGTGACGGGTTACCCATGGGAATATTAGTATTCTATAGTGCTCTTCACTGTCAGGCTCCTGGCCACCAGTGTGATATCTGGGAAAACAGATGTCAAAATGCATTTAAATGAAGCTTGATTGGAAGGGTGGCGCATTGCATGCTATTTGACAAATGGCTTTAATAGGCGCAGGCGGTACTGTTCGAATATTAATGAGAGGAGAAAGGGATAGAGATCAATCTGAAATCTGATTCAGTTCGATTGGATTCATTTTTAATTTGATTAAAATGTGATGTAATGTGTTATATTTAATTTCAATCTAAATTAATTAAATATTGTATGAAAGCATTTTCTGTCACCATTTTATGAACTTTTTATGAAGCAGTAAAGAAAATGCACACAAAAAAAACATTTCACAAAAACCAAATAAATAATGTGATAAAATAAATATTACTAATAAATAATAATAATAATAAAACAAAGTGTTTGGACACTTCAGTTACACTTGTTTTTTCCCCATTAAATTATCAAATCAAGTGGCTTTTAAAAGAAAGATTGCAGAGACACTTTAAAAAAACAAAATATTTCATGAAAACAGGCTGTGACGAGCAGGGCGGGCGAGAGCCGTGAGGGAACAGTGCGAGGCCGGTGACGTGATTTGCTAATGAGCGTCAGCTGCTCGGTGCACCGGTGTCGCACCGTTCCCTCACGGCTCTCGCCCGCCCTGCTCGTCACACAGGCCTGCTGTCAAATATTTTTTGTAAAATTATGCTAAACGTTTTTTTTCTCATCCATATATGTATATATTTTGTAGGTAGCAGCATAATAAGACAGTAATGTAACCACTTACTATAAGCGAAAAATAAAATTCAATTGAAAGTAAAGTAGAGAGATATCAAAGAGGAAATAGTCATTATAAAAGTTGTAAAATAGTTTATAAAAGCATCAAATTCTAGAAAATAAAAACTGAAATGAAAATACTGTCTGATGGAAAGAGTTATATTAGAATGGTGTGATGTTGCAGTTCTGTCTACAGCGTGAGGGCAGACGGCATCTGTACAGTACTGAAATAAAAAGAAGAATTATTAAAGCACAGTGGAAAGCGGATATTTCTCAACTCTTGAGGGACGACATACTGACCACTCCAGAGACACTCAGCGAAAGAAGAAAAGAGAGTGAGGCAGAGTGACAGGAAATAGATGAGGGCCAGATGTATATGTCATCAGCTGAGCCGTGATTCAGCAGAGCTGGGTATGAAAACAGAAGACGGACTGCAGGAACCCACAGACTAACCCTCATTTATTACTGAGAGCTGTGGAAAACACTCACTTTTACAGGCCCTTCCTAACACACACACACACATTTACTTCTTACTTAATCCTCTTCGTTCCGTGTGAGACACAAGGCCGCACACACACACACACACACAATACACACTGTAGCAATGCATACCGAAAGCATCTGCAAGCACAAACAGAAACCTGTGATTTTTTGTGAGTGTACACACATCAAACATTGACGCAGTAACATAAAACATAAGCATATCTATCAGTCAAAGCTTTTAATTGACAGCTTGTGATGAGAAACAAACAGGAACAAATTGGAGGTGGAGAGCAGG
Organism: Zacco platypus; assembly: GCA_038088235.1. Taxonomy (NCBI): domain Eukaryota; kingdom Metazoa; phylum Chordata; class Actinopteri; order Cypriniformes; family Xenocyprididae; genus Zacco; species Zacco platypus. The sequence goes on from CM076064.1 coordinate 14,624,199, forward strand.
AGGGGTGAAAACTTGAGAGAAAGAGAGTTTTATTATGCAAAGCCATCTGCCAAAAGTCAAACATGTCGCTAAACCTGTTTACGTCTTGAGTGATTTATGAGCCTCTTCACAGGTGCCTGCGTGTGTGTGTGTGCACGTTTGGGTGATACATTTGTGTTTGTTCAGGCATGTTTGCTCTCCACTGTCACGACACTGTGTGTGCGTGTGTGTGTGTGTGTCCATTCAACACCTGACAGAAGTGCGGAGCCCCCTCATATGATCTATTATCTTTACAGTATGTTCCTAAGGGATCCAGAAAAATCTCTCTAGCTCTAAAATACACATAAATTTGAAACAGATAACTCAACCACTCACCATTAGAGCACATATAAACATATGGGTAAAATGTGTTGATAATTTAATGCATTGTTCCGCATTACAAATGATACGAAATGAATAAATATAAACACACAAAATAGCTAATAATAAAAAAATCATAATACATTTGAAAAAAAAAAATATATAAACACAATCATTCATAGACAGAAAATATGTCGACTGCTGCAATAGAAACGAACGCATTGTATCTGATTGCAAATAAACCGAACAATCTTTTTTCAGTTTTGTTCATTTTGTGGATGTTTTAGCAAACAGATTTGTTCGTATATTCAGTTTAACATCATTATCTGTGCATGCGTTGTTTTTGCTCCATCTGGATGTCCTATACTGATCAGGGCTTTTCTATTTTTCTACTTTAAAGTTCCCCTATTATGCTCTTTCAAATATTACCTTTCATGTAGTGTGAAATGTAGCTGTTTGTTAATGTAAAAGGTCTGCAAAGTTTCAAAGATCAAAGTGCACGAGAAATATAGTTATTGTCTCCTATATATAGGAAACGAGTCGTCAGTAATTCCAGTCTCACTTCCTGTTACATACCTACGTAACAATGTAACAAATTTGCATAACGCCCACAAACACTGTAGTTCCAGCTGAGGCCTGGAAGAGTTTGGTTCATGTTGTCGACATGTCGAGAAGACGATGTTTACAGCGTTGTGATTCCACTTTGCATGCACTTTAAAAGGACGAGGACTGGAATTGATACTGAAAATAATTACACTGGATTACTTTTTGCATCTGTGTATATAAGCGCTGAGGAAGCCTCTGGAGCTGAAATTCAGATATGGTATTGGGTGTTTTCGTAAGTACATATAGTTAATTATCATTACTCTGTACTAGAAGTAGCACCGACTAACTGACTAGTAGACTTTAATGCTTTGCCATGGGGCTTTAAGATTAGACTAGTCACCAAGGCAACTCACGTTTGAGTCTCAGTTCAAGGTTCAGGCTTGGGGCTTGAACGAACTTTTTCTTTCAAAAACGCAAGACGCGGGCAGTGGAATGGGGAAAAATGCAATGTCTTGTGATGCGTTTTTTTTTGTGTTTTTTTTTAAGTTGAACTGATTTAAATTTGAGCGCCGCGTTTTTTGAACACCCTGTCATGTGAGATGTTTAGTGCATGTTTGCATAGAAAAACAATGGAAAAGTAGTGCATTGTAATGGAAAAACGCGTTCTGTGTGAATGGCCCCTTATTTGTTCATTAATGACGTCATCATCAACTAGTCGACTAATGACATAAATGTCGACTTTAAAAAATTTGAAGTCGTCCAACCCCTACTCAGTACTTAAATGTATAATTACACTGTAACACGGACACTTTAAGATAAAGGGTAACCTATATTTTTTAAGTATTTGATCAAAATCATTGCTAAGGACAATTCAGTAGTTGCTAGATATTAGTAGGGACATGTCCATAAAGCCCCTACCAAATTCTATGCCGTTAGCAGTAGAGACTTCTTTCAAAAACATTAAAAAAACATTTGTATTTTAAATTAAATTTTAAAATGAATATATGCATTAAAATTATATAATAAATGCAGACTTGGACCATAATATAATATAAAATATAATATAAATACCGTATCATAATATAAAAGCGTATAACAATTTTAAAAACCTAGTTTGCACCCCTAATTCAGATGGAGGATGGGGACATTCCACAACGTTTTATCTGAGGTTGATATTAAAGGAGCAGGATCAGTATCACTGATCTTTTGTGAGGCTTGAAAATGTGATTTAAACCCCAGTGTTATAAAAACTCCTCTGGGAACCATTTTAGAAAATAAATAAACACATTAATAATGGAAAAATCAATGAGTTGAAAGTAAGCCAGTGGGATGCCCTGAACACTTTATCATAGGGGAGAGAGCGAGCGAGAAGCTGTGTTATGTTTCACGCATCCCTATGGTCATATAATCTTGGCTGAGAAAAGAGAGGCCTGCTCCCTTATACAGAAAACACGCACATGCAACTCCCATGACTAAAATGCACACTTCATAGTAAATTCAAATCTTTAAAGAGAGCCAGGGACAAACAAGTTAAAGTTCTGTGTAATAATATTCTAAACAAATTAAGACTTGTTCAAGGCTGGAGGGGGGAAGAAGGAGAAGAAATGAAGAGGAGAGGGAGGGGTTATGTGGTTAAGGACTGTTTGGAATCAGTGAGCTGGCAAATATTCAAGAGTGCAATTCCATTGACATGAGCAAAAACGCTTCCCAGAACCGTCACATAATATTTACATTGTGGGGGGATTTTCTGGCCGGAGTTGCATTGTGCCGTCGCAGCAAGTGTGCCAGGCTGATGCAACAAGTGAACAAAAGAACAGTGAAAACATAGACCGCACCCCTATCAACAAGCTACCGGGTCTACGGCCGAACCGTTCGTTTCCTTTGTTCGCATTCGAACAGGTGAATGCCCCGACAACAACATAGGAAATTCAAGTCCGACAGTGACCGGTGTGAGGTACAGGTGCATGCGTGCACACGAGCAAACACAGAAACTCGTCCGACTGGCATGGAGGGCCTCTCACGCGAGGCACCAAAGTGTGGGGCCTCACATTCAGAGCATGATGTCAGAGGAAATCTTTAAGTGAGTCAATTTATAATCTGCGTGTATGTGACATCAGATGCCCCCTGGCCGGTCCAATTAGGTGCTGACAGTGGCGGCGAGATGGATAGCGGTCCTTGGGGGAAACACGGAAAATCTGTGCAAGACAGAGAGAAAATTAAAGAAAATAAAAGATGGGCCGGAAAAGAGAGAGAGTAGTAGTTTGAATAGTTTTCCTATTGGTTACTAAAGTTTTCACTGGGGTCCCCCAGAGGGCTGCAAGAAGGTGCTATGAGCAATGCAAAAGAATGCATTTTTTTTGTCTGCCAAAGTTAACATATGCACTTAATACAGTATACCCATGAAACAGGTTTAACATAGTGATTTTTTACATTTACGCAAATTTAAATAATATTACTACTACAATTTGCTTTCTAAAGATAAGAAGTCAAAAGATTAATTATTATTTTATTATATTTACAGCCTTTTTTACAGTAAGAAAAATAATCTGTATTTAATTTTGTGAAACAAGAAATATTGTCCATATAACAATTTGCTTTAGAATAAATTACATAATTAGTGCTGTCAAATGCTTAATCGTGATTAATCGCATCCAAAATAAAAGTTTGTTTATATAATACACATTTGTACTGTGTATATTTATTATGTTTATAAACACATACACATGTATGTATATGAAAAATAAATATATAAAATATACAAATAATATTCAAATTTATATATATATATATATATATATATATGTGTTATATAAATATATAATATTTATTCTTAAATATATACATGTATGTGTGTGCATTTATATATACATAATACATGTACACAGTTCACATATATTATGTAAACACAACCTTTTATTTACTTTTATTTTGGGTGCGATTAATCACAGTTAATTGTTTGACAGCACTAAATATAATATAACAACAAATCTATAATATAATATAATAATTATTTTATATCATATTATATAAAATATTCAGGCAACAAAATCTGGCATGTGAACCAGGCCTGTAGGGCTTGAGAGGTGCATTCGCGCTTGTTGAACCGCACCGTTATTAACCATACTGTGTATAAACTCAGTGACCTCAGTCTGATAAAGATGTTTGGATCCTTATCTGGAAGACACTGTGCAGAAGGTGTGTATGAAACACTTCTCCAGTTTTGGTAAAAGTGCTCTTGTTCTACAAAGCCTTCGTATCTGGAGAAAAGAGACAGCTGAAGACTTGAAGCATATTTGATATTGCAGCACGATAATGGTACTGGTAAACTATACAAAGCCAAACATTATCGTGAAAGAATGAAACTACCAGCTGTGCTGTTTTTACTACATATGTTGTTATGGAGTTGCTAAGGTGTTCTGATTGGTTGTTAACATGTCGCTATGATTGTTTACTAGTTGGTTGCTTACTGGCCCAAGTTCCTCCTTTAATGTAAGTCTATCCCCCCGGTTTCACAGACAAGGTTTAAGCCTAGTCCCAGACTAAAATGCATTATTGAGCTGTTTCAACTGAAAACAACTTCCACTAATATATCTTAAAATATGTCAGTGCCATTGTTTTGTCTCAAGATGCACACCAGTAATGTGTTTTACTAAGGCATGATTATAAAATCTTCTTAAATGTCCTAATTAAACTAAGGCGTAATCCTGGCTTAATCTAAGCCCTGTCTGTGAAACTGGGCCTAAATATTTTATTGCCTGCCTGGTGAAAATCTTAATTCTACTCACTTAAAATAGTTGCACACCCAAAACAAGAAACAAAGCCACGAAATCTGAGACAAAACAATCAAATTATAGAGAATGGAAAAGAAGATGCCGAGGGCTTCAAGAAAGACCTTCCCTCCACTCTGAGGGTTAAATAAGTGCAGTATTTGACATGAAGCAGTGACATCATCCTCTCACCCCCAAACCTGACGGCTCCCTACAGATGTCTCCAGCCGTGGGCTGCTGTTATGTGATCTTAACTAAACATTACAGTCAGTCTTCAGCTTTCAGCAGTCAGTGCTTCAGCAGGTGCGTCCTCCCAACCCACCAAACATCTACACAGCCCTTTTACATAACACAGATATCGGTTTTTGCTTTTTATCTGATATTGGTTATGGTTACAGATAGAAATTGTGATGAATCTAACCCTTGTATAAGAAAAAAAACTATTTCTACCTAGCAAACTAATCACAGCCGCATTTATGGCCTTCCCAGCATGCAGTTTGAAATGACATCACCATGATTTCATTCAATTTAGTCCAATACTATCCCTCAGGAGAGCAATAGTGTAGAAGAATTGGCCATGATTACTTGTTCGCTAATAGACGACATTGTGTGTTCTGTGATTTATATTATGTGCTAAAACAATGGGAGTCCATTCACATTGTCCTGCCAGATAAAATCTGGCATGAGACATGTGTTACTTCAACATCTGTTGACCTTACATTTGGACACAGGAAATGCTGAATCTGAAGTCAATGCTGATAGTTGGGTCAAACATGTGGAAGATAATCAGCGAGCTATTTAATGTTTTACATCTGAGACATGATAATTGGTTAAAACCTCAAATGCAACAACCAAATCTGGAATAATTATCAATCGGAACAAGCTCCCGGTCTGAGCCTCTTTCAAGCTGTAATAATAACATTAACTGTCCCGTAAAGCTGTTCACCTTCAACCTCCCATTATCATGCAGCTCGGTGCTCAGACTCCATTTTTCTCCAGAGATGACTGGGGTTAAGTACACAACTCCAGGACACATAAGCATCGCTGCCCCTGAGATAAACTACTGAGAGCGGGGGAGAGCCAGAAAAGGAAAAGATGTCTTCAGAATTAAAGGCAGAGACTGTTTTGAAAATAATATTGAGCGAGAAATAAGACGAAAACGAGTTTGGAGAAGGATGGAGAGGGAGATGGCGCGAAGGAAATAAATCACAGCGTGAGACAGCGAAACTCACCCTGCAATTAGAGGTTAACCTCACACTTGTTTTACAAGGGCACCGCTTTTTCATGAAAAGGGCAATGCGTATCACTCTCTAGGAGGGATGACTTACTCCCTTCTCTTATTGCCTTCTAATGCAAGTATTATTCGATTATCATTATATCAGTTGTTAACATGCGAAGCGGTTTCATTTAGTCTTGTTTTTTTAAGTAATCACATATTGTACGCTGGATCAAAGCACTCAAAAGGAAAACAAAATAAACTGTTCGGGTGTGTGTGAACGTTTCAGTTCGTTTTGCTCAGAGGCATATTCAAGCTCAGGTCACAGGTCTGTGGGCCAGCAGAGGGACAAGACCCCCTCCCCACCCCCATAACAGCCCCTCTTTCGCTCTGAGTCCCCAGCCAGACCGGCTGCCCTTATCGAAACCATATGTGAGGGGCCGAGATGGTTTTCTGCTCGGATTGAGGCAAACATGCAGAAAATTGTGGGAAGCAAACATAACCCCAAGACCTAGCGGAATACACTAATTAAAACAACCTAACCAGCAATCAGAACGTGCACACAAACGCATGGCGACAAAACCTGACTGAGTTACTGTTAAAATAAATAAATACAGTAAAAACTTGCTTCTCTGAACATCAAAGGTCCTCTAGTAAAAAAAGTCTTATTTGACTTACTTCAAACTATTGCTGTGCAGATACAATCATTTACAAATCAGGGATTTCGAATTGGGGTCCAGGGATCTTCAGGGGGGATCAGCAGAAAATTGTGTATAAAAAAAAAAATAAAAAAAGCACTACTGTGAAAATATTATTACAATTTAAATAGCTGTTTCTAATTTAATCTATTTTAAAATGTAAATTATTCCTGGCAAAACTAATTTTTCAGCATCCTTACTCCAGTCTTCAGTGTCACAGGATCCTTCACAAATAATTCTAATATGCTGATTTGGTGCTCAAAACATATTTATTCTTAATATAAAAACCGAAACCGAAATCTTCTGTAACAATGTCAATGTCTTTAGTGTCAATTTTGATCAAATTATTGCGTCCTTGCTGAATAAGAACATTAACTTCTTATAAGAACAATATTTATAAATAAAACGTATTTATTAGAAAAGTTAACAAATTAACTTAATGTTATTATTAACTTACTTTACTAAGATATTACACAAACACAAAATTTATTTATTCTATTGACAGTTATATACAGTATGAAATTAAAATAAATTGAAGGTATTTGAATTATATATCTGAATTGATTTAAAAAGTTTTCTACAGTATTATAATACCAGGTAGAAAAAATATATACTGTCAACTTAAAAGTATTTGCTAGATAATATTTTATCAAATTATTTAGGCTTTTGTCCATTGACAATATAAAATACAATTATTCAATTTAAAGAAGTGTTGTCTTTATAATATCATGATTCACATTTTTGCCTCTCTCAGCATATATGGGACAAACAAAATTATTATCATTGTATTATCATCCCTAGATTCATTGTTGTGCATTTTCTGCCATTTCAAAAGTAATCCTATTAACATGTATCGCAATAAGTGATACTTAGACTTACTTTAAACACACTCAAAATCAGTGATCAGATGACTGTATCCATGTCATTTAAAAAGCTAACATTATTTCTGAATGAAGCGTCACAGCTGTCTGTAACTCATGGAATTCAGCACATGTGGATGTTTGAAAGTATCAGGTGGAGAGTCATCTGAGTAAAGCAGTCTAAATATCTATCAACTACAAAACTATTATGCGCTTCAGATGATTTAGTTGATCAGTATGACACTGGACAGAAATAACAACATTTCAATCCACAATTTCTTGCCGAGAGGAGCTAATCTTGTGCTTGTTACGCTATCAGTGAGAGTAAAATGCACGGCAGTGGATTGTGGGTAAAATGATAATTTAACAGCAGTGCTAGACAGGAGTCCCAGCATGAGATATGAATCAAAAGGATGACAGATTGAAGTCGAGCAGGAATGGGAGTCTGAACTGCACACCAACAACATGAACTATACATCAATCTCGGTATATTCCGCTGCTACCTGAAGTGTTCATGAGTGTGTGCGTGTGAACTAGGACTTTTCTACACATGGAAAGGTCTGTATCCAATTCAAATCCTCAGGAAAACCCAGATAAATGAAGTGTCCTGTTCAGAGCTATCACATAAGAGGATTCCTCTAATGCTGATCAACAGCCTTGTGAGAAGACCGGCCAAAAACAGTCCCTCGGAGAGAGGAAAGAGTGGACAAGGCTCATACAGAGTCTACTCATCACACACACTCACACACACACACACACACAGACAAAACCTCTCTACACCTTGGCCCAAACATCCCTACACTACATCAGCACCATCTGTAAACCAGACAGAATTCTCCTTGGGTCATTTTGTTTAAGCTGCAAATAGTCTCACGTAGCCAGACTTCTGACTGTCGACATAAAGTCTGGTCCACACTGAGCCGCCCACTTAGAGATGATTCTGTCTGACTAACATGTAAAAAACAAGCCAAATTATGTTTAAGAGCAAAAATTTGTCACAAGTTAGAGAAGAAACCATTTATAAATGTACAACAACATTTAAAGTTTAATGTAATTTTCCTGCTACTAAGATTCAAACTAAGATTCAATGCCACAAACACTGTAAACTTCATGACTAGCTCTTTAGATTAAACCTGTGCATGCCAACTCATATAAAGCCAGCCAATTGACTGAAGCTTGCCATTTTTGAACTTGTTCCACTGGATGTTGAACTGAAATTTTAATTGGAATAACAGAGGTGGAATTTACTGAATTGCAATTGAAAAAGAAAACAAAAACAACAACAACAACAAAAAACAATGCAACAAAACATAGGAATAACACAGTACCAAACATTTACGAAACAAAATATGAATAATTATATCATTCAATTTGCCTACTTATTAATTAACTCTTTCTCCACCAGCGTTTTTTAAGTTGTGAGCCACCACCAGTGTTTGTGATCATTTTCACAAACATTTGAATAGTCTAAACATGCATGTTTTATTCTAGTTTCATGCATTCTTTTTTTTAACCAACACTTTATGGATAAGTTTCATTAAAAAAAAGTAACATTTTGGGCAAAAAACTGAGAAAATCGTGTTTTTGTCAAAGACCACATCCAGATCGGATTCAGAAGATTATTAAAACTTCACAGTCCTATAGCACATCCTGGGTCAACATTTCATTCAGTAACATTAGGCGTTTTTTATTTATATGCCGTTTCACCCAAAATTGAAAATTCTGTCATTAATTACTCACCCTCATGTCGTTCTATACCCATAAGACCTTCGTTCATCTTCGTAACACAAATTAAGATATTTTTAATGAAATCAGATGGCTCAGTGAGGCTTCTATTGCCACCAAGACAATTAACACTTTCACATGCCCAGAAGGGTACTATAACATATTTAAAACAGGTCATGTGAGTACAGTGGTTCAACCTTAAAATTATAAAGCGACGAGAATATTTTTTATGCAACAAAAAAACAAAACAAAAGTAACGACTCTTCAACAATATCTAATGATGGTCGATTTCAAAACACTGCTTCGAAGCTTTACGAATCTTTTGTTTCGAATCAGTGGTTCAGAGCGCCAAACTCACGTGATTTCAGTATACGAGGCTTCGTTACATCATAAGAGATTCGAAATTTCAATAGTTCATGTGATTTTACCGTTACGAAACAAAAGATTCGTAAAGCTTCGAAGCAGCGTTTTGAAATTGGCCATCACTAGATATTGCTGAAAAGTCGTTACTTTGGTTTTTTGGTGCACAAAAAAAATTGTTCAATCTCACTACATTTCTCAGAGTCTTTCATGTTGCATTCCGTTCCCTGACATGGGGTGTAACAATCTGTTCAAAAAATACCTTACTCACTTTTTGAGTAATAAAACCGCCATCTCTGAGTTGCTTTTACAACATTTCAAATCTCTCAGTTCTCGCCATGTCCGAAAAGCCAAGTCAATGTTGATTCTTGTTTTATTACGAGCTCGGTCACGTTCTCTTCAAAGAAATTCAAAGAAATTTACATAGTGTAATATCACCTAATATTTCCAGAAGTATTGTTTTCTGGATAATATTAATGGGTAAAAATATTTTTGTGTTTTTTTGTTTTAATTCTATTTCCTGTAATTTCAACTCAAATTCTAATTCCACATCCTGTTTGCTACCTCATTTCAAATTGTACAAATGAGTTGAATTGAAAAGGCATTTTCTATTCAGTTGTGAATGGTGCTGAACCTGGCAGCTGTCATGAAGTCAGCTGAATGAGTGAGAGTGTCATCAGTGGTGTAGATCTGGAACATGAGGTTCATTGCCCCAGTGGGAGCTGGATTAGCAGTTTAGTTTGAGGTTTGGAGAGAGCTGAAACTTTTTTTCTCACCAACAGTCTCTGCAACAGCTGGTCTGCCGCGTCACGGTTGACATGCAACCCTCCATGCCAGCACCAGCCCTCGTTAATACACAGCCAGTATGGGAACAGCACCTTTATCCTCACACCACACTACATTCTTCAAAACTCTCACATTTCAGCTGGAGGCACGATGTGCTCAGGTGGAGGACAGAAACGAAGCCTTCGTGCCTTCACAAGTGTGCTATAAATCATTCACTCATACAGTATGTGCCACAGGTAAAATAAACAGAAACTCTGCCGGCCAGCCAACTAGCTGAAAGACAATAAATACAAACCAGTATGGATCAACGCTAACACATATATACACATGCACATCCACACACACACATCCTTGTGAAATATGCTGAGGAATGTGCATGGCAAGCATGTTTAATGTCTGCTAATCAGATCAAATAAAGACAATAAAAAGGATCGCAGAGTAATGAGGCAGGGCTAACGAACTGGATGGCTGAGCTCTGAAAATATCTGACTGAATTAAAACCAGTCCTGACGAATAAAGTTTAGCTTTCAGAGACACACTGCAGCATAGCTAAAGTTGCCTAAAGCAATTATATAACTCTTTTTCACCAAATTAAGCAGCAGCAACAACCATTTCCGCAAGAACATACAGATTTTAATTTTTTTTTTATGTTTTTGAAAGAAAGTCTTTCTGCTCACCATGCAAGGCTGCATGGATTAAAATAATAATAATATAAATAATAATAATTCTTCACTTAAAATAGTAATATTATAAAATATTATCATAATTTAAAATAACGGTTTTCTATTTTAATACTTTTTAAATCTAATTTATTCCTGTGATGGCAAAGCTGAATTTTCAGCATTATTACTCCAGTCTTCAGTTTCACATGATTCTTAAGAAATCATTTAAATATGCTGATTTGATGATTTAGAAACATTTCTTAATATTATAAAATTTGAAAATGGTTATGCTGCTGTAATATTTTTATGGAAACTTCATCATTTTTTGATGAAGAGAAAGTTACTGTATTCATAATTTGAATCTTCAAGTATGAATCTTTTTTAGAGACAGAAAAAAAACCCCCATAAAATAATATTTCTAAATGTTGTACAAATGCACACTGGAAAAGAGAAAAAAATGCCTCAGATTTCTTTCTTTTTTTTGTCAATTTTGATGAAATGTATAGTTCTGACTTTTTAGTCTTTATTTTTTTTAAGTTCAGTCAACAGCCATTCATAAATCATAGACACGTTACAAATGAGTTTCGACAGAACAGAGTGTAATAGGGCTGTTCTCACATACCCAAAATGTCCAAAATATTTAAAAGTCTCTAAGTAACCTGCAATATTAATGCTGGATTTCTGAGGATTGAAAAATGTACAGCCCCTTTTAAAGGGACTTTGTTGAAAGGGTCAAAATAACATTCTCCATCTCAATTTATAAAAGATTGGAAATGACATTTGAAAATTAAATGGAGAGAACAAAGTACTGTGAAAATTTGACAGGAAATTGATTGAAGAATAAATCCACCAGACAAGCATAAAGAAACCGCACACCCCTTATCCTCTCTTTGCTTGCGTTATAAAGTAGAGAGAAGCAAATCCACACTGAACTGCAGGTCAAATATACACACTTCCACCTGTTAGCTGAACAGTCCACTGTGACCAATGAACAACAGCAACATAAACACAGGGATAAGTCAGACAAATTGATCTCGGGCAGGTCCAAGACCTCTGGGGCTCTTTGGCTTCAGTGTCAACTAGAGATCAGAAGAAGGGTGGAGCGAGAATTAGAGGAAAGAAACTGAGAAGGGTTTGATTTAATTTGATAAGAAATGCATTTAGCATTCTGCCAAAGACTGACACAATGCAATAAAACACTCTCTTAAAATGCATTTAACTAAACAATTTCAAAACAGTGTCACTTCAGCTAGAATCCTGTTATCTTCTGTCTACGGCAGTGGTTCCATCAGGGGGCCTCAGCAAATAATGGGGCCTCATATTAATATTGTTTTATTGATATCAAAATAATCAAGATGCTAAAAACACTATTTAATTAAGTTTAAAATAATAAAATAAAAAAAATGTAAACTAAATATTTCCTTGTTTTAGTATGCGTTTATACAAAGTTATTTCTTTGCGTTTTTAGCGAACACACAATGTTGTTGAAACAATTCCCATTCACACGGACCCGCAAAATGAATAAAAACGCTGTATCATGCATGTCAGGCCAATAAATGGCGATGCCACTTTGTGAAGAAACACTACATGTCTATAAACTGAACATAGAACATGCATGAGCATTTTCCTAATCTCAAATTTTTGTAGTTTACACCGAGACGATAATGCTATTGTTTTCAAAAACTTGCACTTTAAAACCCATTTTCGAAAATTTGTATTTTCAGGCACCCAGAACGGCATTGTGTAAATAAATGACCAAAACTCGAAAAAATTATAACAAAAGATCATTTAACGTTCCATATAAAGTTTATGCAGCAAAAGCGTAAGGAAAATGTTTTAAAGCTTTGGCGTCACAAGGATCAGCTTGGATCATCAAATTGGTCTAGATTGATCACAAACCAGCGAGAAGAGCTTGAATTCTGCGAATAAAACAAATCTCTCTGTGATTTCAACTAGTTTAAAGACAGATGAAACAGCACTGATTGAGTTAACAAAAGCATTGTGCAATGAATAATCCAGTTAGAAGGCTTTTCAATCGACAAATCACCAACATTTAAAAAGGATTTAAACATTTTCATTTTTAAGCATGCAATAATGCGTGGGTTGACCTATGGTTATCACAATCTAAAATGTATGATACTATGGAAGACCAATAGTAGTTTTAGAAAAAGTAGAGTCCTAACTGAAACTAAATTTAAATTTTACCCTATAAAAATTAGGTTGTTTCAATTTTTATAAATGTTACTGTTTTTGTTAAAAAATGACCTCTGCATACCAACTCAATTAATATTGCAGCCAGCATTGCAAACTGTGCCGAAGATATGTGCTATCAAAGTCAGACAACACAAACTATCACCTGTTAAAACATGCAGAAACTAAGAAACTAAAATAACTAATATGTATTTTGTTAAGGAAAAAAAAAATGAAAAATTGTAAATAATTCAAAAATGTTCACCTGTTTGGCAAGTGTTTGTCATGTTTTGACAATAGTATAAAACCACAATTAGTAGTTTAAAACCACAATTAACTGTCATGTTTCACTCAGGAGTAAAAATCTGCCTTTAAAGAAATAAACATTCAACGTTTATCGTGATAATTATCGGTATCGACTGATTTGAAAACTTTTAAATCGCAATAACTTTTTTGGCCAGCCCTACTTGAGATCAGTGTCCGTAACTGGGAGAAAAACATTTTTGCACATCACGGCAACAACAAATGCAGAAGTTGACAAGAGAGCAGCTCAAGGCGTAGGTGTTTCATAACTACATTCTTACAAGGTTGCCAGTTCTCCTCTCCTCCCCTTCCCTCCGCTCTCACATCTGTGCTGATATACAATGAGGACTGTCAGATGGTAACCAACAGCACTGTGCGCTGTATCTCCAACAGCACTCTTCTTCTGCCTGTCTGCCTCTCTCATTCTCACGCTCTCTCTCAGGCGAGTGTCACGGATCATGAGAAAGTGCTATGATCGGATCTCTCCGTCAACATGACAGAAACATTTCTAACAGATTCCATTTTATTCATTTTTATAACAAATGTTTCACGGCAGCAAATAGGCCAAGATATATAAGGATAGGTTACAAAAGGATTAGCCAGAGAAAATGGTTTTATCTTGCATTCAGCTTTTATAAAGTTGATTAAAGTTGTGTTCTTTGATGTTCCAAGTAATCTGAGTGCTGTGGTCTTTTATCAGCTTTCATGCAGATGGTTATCAGATTTGCCCAAATCCTGTTATGCCCTCTAGTGTATGAAACGAGAATACACGAGAGTACACTCTGACTTATGTTGTTCGTTACTGAAAATTCTCTCCTGTTAACTGGATGATTCAGAAGTCAGAGAGCCACCTGAAAATAACAATTCATTTACGAATTGGACTTTCCTCATAAACAGAGAGCTGTAATCGGTCAGATATTTAGTGAAGAATGTTTTTTATTTTGGCTCACAAAGCTATCAAATGACTTCAGAAGACTTGTAATATAGTGAATGAGTCTTTATGAACCAATTTTACAATATTTTTAACAGCTGCGGTCCTTATAATACTCATAATATTATGAGTATATATATATATATTTTTTTTTAAATTAAAGAATCCTGAAAAATGAAATTGTTTCCACAATAAAAAAAAAAACAATATTTTAGTATGATTTCAGAAGGATCTTGTGGCTGAAGACTGGCTGCTGAAAATGCTATTTATTTCTGTGTTTGCAAAGTTGAATTCTAAAACATACTCAAATAAAAAACATTTATTTTAAATTGAAGTAATATTTAACAATATTACAATTTTTACTTTATTTTTGATCAAATAAATGCACACTTGGTGAACATAAGAGACTTTATTTTTATAAAACATTATAAAAATCTTACCGACCCCAATCTCTATTTTTAGTCACCAAAGTAATAATCAAACTAAAACCTACTGTTTATTTGTTTTGGGATCGTGTGTCATGCATGCAGGATTCCTTTTTATACCAGCCTTTTTCTTTGTCATTTAACTGCTTTCCATCCTCTCTCTCTTCTACATGATCAAATAGCACATATCGGGTTGTATCTCATCACAACCTCTTGTCCGGGGTTCTTTAATGAATCTGCATAATGGAGAAGACCCCAATTAAATCTTTGCGCAAGGAGGACTCGCATCCAGGGTAAACAAACTTACCCTGACAGGGTTGCAGCGCTGGATAAGATAGCGGGCCGAGAAAATGAATTAGCTTCCTGACACACGTCAAAGCCAATCCCAAGAAAGAAGCGGGGCACCTCTCGGCACCTCTATTTTATCTGGCCCTTAGTATTCCGCCTGAGCCGTCCACTCGCATCCAAAATGTATTCATTTATTCAGAAGCCCTTGGAGAAATCAGAAAAAGCTTGTTGTTCTTTTTTCTTTATGTCCAGATGGAGTTTGCGTGAATAACGGGAGTTAAGTGAGGTGGAAAATAAGTACAAGATCACCCGGCGGTGAGAGACGATATCACCTCATGAAAAAAATGAGTGTCACCTTCATGCAGACAAGTTTTCTTTGATTTCGAATACTTCCCTCCTTTTATCTTCGTCTTCGTCTACGTGACATGAAGGAGGAGAAAATAAATTTGGAAAACAAATGAAAAAGTATGAGCTTTGCCTGAACTCAATAAGCATTATCATGCAATGCAGGTGTGCGAGGAAGCAGATGATTAATCAAAGGGCGAGAATAAGAGATCCATTATAAAAAAAGCATCTTCTCTTGCATCGGAGGGCTACGGTGTGTGTCACCTTGTGTTTCCTCTGCCTGCCGCTTGTTCTATTGCTAATTAGTTTAAATTGTTAATACAAAAAAAAAAAAAAGATACTTTAATGAGCAAACTGAAATTCAGAACAAAAAAGAAAGGGGTCAAAATCTTGCTTAAAGAGATATTGCCATGCCTTTCCGAACCATACTTTCTTCAGTGGAACACACACACACACAAAACTAATAATAATAATAATAATAATAATTATATATATATATATATATATATATATATATATATATATAAAATGAAAGTAAATGAGAATAAAAACAACACTGGATGCCTTTAACTTTCACTGTATGGAAAAAAAACCCACTGAGACTGAGGTTAGAAATTACAGTAACGCTTTACAATAAGGTCTCATTTGTTAACATTCCATAATGTATTAACTAACATGACCTAACAATGAGCAATACATTTGTTATAGTATAGGTTATTAATATTTGTTAATGTTAGCTAACAAAAATACTGCTGTTCATTGTTTGTTCATGTTAGTTCATAGTGCATTATCTAATTTTAACAAATACAACGTTTGATTTTAACAATCTATTATTAAATGTTGAAATAAAGAGTAATTAAAGTTGTAGAAGTATTGATCATTCATTCTCATTACATGATAAACTTATGGCTTATTGTAAAGTGTTACCGAAATTACATGAGGGTGAGTAAATGATGATCATTTTTTACTTTATATAAGGTGTCTTTACCTACTATGTACTTATTGTACATAATGTACTTACATGATGTTTTACAAAACACTTGCTGCTATTGAGGTGGGATGCGGGTAGGTTAGGGACGGGTTTGGTGGTATAATTTGGTATAAGGGATGGTTAAGGTGTAAAGGATAATGTGTCTGCATTCTGACGTAGAACCTGGAAGTGCTGAATGTAAATAGCTGAGAGAAGGGAATGACAGGGGAGAGAAGAAAGTGTTAAATAAAGTCGTTATTTTTTGTTTGTTTGTTTTTGTGCACGAAAAGTATTCGTGTGGCTTTATAACATTAAGGTTGATCCACTGCAGTAACATAGACTATTTTAACGATATCTTTATTAACTTTCTGAGCCTTGAAAGGTGCAATGATGTTGCCGCTTATGTGTGGTTCAGATACCTCTCGGATTTCATCAAAAGAATCTTAATTTGTGTTCTGAAGATGAAAGAAGGTCTTACGGGTTTGGAACGACAGAAGGGTAAGTACTTAATGACAGAAATTTCATTTTTGGGTAAACTAACCCTTTAATGTAAAGTGGGACCTATCCCTTTAAGATATATTCAAATCAAATGTCAATATCACAGCATTTAATATAATTATGTAAAATAAATGAGTACTAATACTTTGTGTATACAGAAAAGCCCACCTACCTCCCTAAGTACTGTGCTGCCATAACCTCTGTATAACCCTCTGAAACCCTGCAATGACAAATAAAAAAGGGTTGTCATCTCTGTGCAAACAAAAAGACATGGCATTTTCAAGACTGATTGCTTTACAAAATGACTTATTTATCAGTCAAGCCACCCATCCATCTGTGTTTAACACGACAGCTCAAGTGAACTCAAGTGCATTGTTCGCTGTAAGTCAAGCTGACGATATACGCACACCTCTTCTTGTAGTGTATTCAGCAGCACCCGGCAGGTATTGAGGGAAGGATTGGCCTGTGTTCTCTGCTTTACCACTTCAGTCGGCACACGAATCAGACAGGCGATCTGTGTAAGAGGAAGAAGACACTCATCAGCACCTCAAATAGTGCTGTTCACGCAAACAGATAGAAATACTCAGCAACACTGGACAATAGAGCTGTTGGAAAACAGGAAACAAAATATATTTATAGTTTAAAAAAAAAAAGATTTATATTTAAAACAACCGAAAAAAAATCTGAAAGTGGAATAAGATTAAAAGGAATGATAAGATTTCCAAACCAAAAAAATATTTAAAAAAAAAAACTATAAAATATTATTATAATTATGTGTTAAAGCGCTGCTTGAAATGAGAAATGATATACAGTAGTGGCCAAAAGTGATGTCCAGAAGGGATATTTGTCTTTAATGACCCTTCAATTTTGATTAAACAATAAAAATACGTGGAAAATATTTTATATATTTTTTTTTATAATATTTTAAATATGAGGGAAGAACAACACACTAAACTTGGATAATGTGTTAATCTGAAAAATTATTTGGCAAAAATACAAACCAAAAAGCATTGTCAACAACTTTTTATTAATTCATATTATTTCTTTTACAGACTTTTTTCTGTTTACCCCCCAAAATACTGATTAAGGATGTGATTTCAGGAAACGTTACAACTGATTGTGAAATGTGGCAACTGCACTGTTTGTACTGATTAGAATAACACATCTAACCATTAACAGTTACACAAAAACTGACTTGAAAGCATTCATTATTTAATATGTTCATTTGACTTAATAAAAAACCCATTACCCATAACCCAACACACACCCGGAGCAGGGGGCAGCTATTGCTACAGCGCCCGGGGGGCAATTAGGAGTTAGGTGCCTCGCTCAACGGCACCTTAGTCATGGTATCGAAGGTGGAGAGAGTGCTGTTCATTCACAATCCCCAACTTCAATTCCTCCCGGCGTGGGAATCGAACCAGCAACCTTCACTTTACAAGCCTGACTCCCTTACCATTAGGCCACGTAAATAAATATCCACGTATCAAGTCACAAAAACACAGTTTCTCTCACACACAAACGCGCGAGCACAACAGCTGAAATTGCGCCGCAGTCCATTCCAGCAAACATGCTTTGTCGATGGCTGAAGTGTGGCATAATTCAAGCTCATTCTTCACGGCCGCATCCCCTCTAAACCACACTTGTGGTGCATTACTTCTGATCCTTTCCATGCTGGGGGCGGAAATACCAGGCCGAACCGAGGATGGAAAGCAATCTCCGCAACCACGGGGAGTTTTACCGGGCCCCCCACGAGACCCCCAGGCTCACACTGGAACTGTGGTGCTAGAACTAATCTCTTCTGAATGACAGAGCGGGCGTGGGGTGCTACTATGAGAGAGGTTAGGTCCACTGTGAGCCCAGCTGACAGCCTGCAGGCAGGGTGAGTGTGAACAAGTTGCGGTAGTTTGTGCTCTAGATGAGTCTGGCAGGAGGCAGAGCATCACACGAGTAGCCGAATGAGTGGCCATTTGGCTCACAGAGACTTTGCGGTGTGGCATGACACGATTTTGCAAGATCCAGCTGAGGGAATTTGTAATTACTATTTCCATTGAGAAAAGTAAGATCAGTGGGGAGGGTTCGAGTTTTAAACAAGCCAAAAACGTGTAACAAGAGTGCCATCCAGCGGTGAAACCCGGGACCTGCGACCATCGGTCACTTACTAAAACTGACAGAGCCCATTTTACTAAGCTCATTACATTCTCTTTTTTGCTGGGTTAACATTTATGAAACACTAAACATCACGTCCCCTCGTGTAATTCTCAAAAGGATCAAAATTACTGCACTAAATAGAGAGGGAAGTGGATATGACAAGTAATTCGTGCAGTAATTGAATTGGCGGGCGCGAGTGCGCGCCGCAGCAATTTCGTATCATCTCGCAGGGGAGTTGATGGAGGACTGGCGAGAGAATATATCAGATCAATTACCGACATTGTGTATTTCTGGGTAATTTACAGAGAGCAGTGAGGAGGAAAACTAGGCTGAGGACGTTTTAAAATAAGTGGATGTCGACGTCTTTACAGTTTCGCGGTGTTTATGGACGTAGGCTACCTGTATGTGACCGGTCACGTGATTGAGGAGGCGCTGACTTAAAGGCATTTTTTGTACTAATTCCTTGTGGGAAAGAGTTATGGTTATAATCATTGTTGTGAGATACATTTTGGTAAGCGTGTTTTTGTATTCCCATCACAATTTATCTTTATTTGCGAGTCATTTGGAGGAGGTGGTATTAATTAGTCGCTGCCTCTGATCCAAGCGCGCGCTTCCCGTTCCCGCTCTGCGCTGCTGAGGTGGAAAAACAAACCCCTCAGAGGACGAAAGTCTCACGGAAAAACGACGAACCAGAGGCCAGCACTCAGCCACGGCCGGGAGGTCGGTGAAGAAGCAGGGGCAATTAAAGCGAGGCACATAGCTTACTTTAGCTCTGGGTGAATCAGTTCAGGCTGTTCTTTGTAACACACACACACACACACACACACACACAACAATAAAGGGACGGATGAATACGACGTCACACTGACCATTTGCCTCGGACACTTTAAACAAACTGAAAAACTTCTAGTTTTAGTTCTATTATTTACAAACATTTCTTTTAAGGTTCATAGAAATCACTATAAAACATGCATTATGCAATATCACCATATAATCAGGTGTTTACACGTCAAAATATGATTCTAATATACTGCCATAAAAATAGATGGTATTTTCATTAACAATTTTAGCTATACACTGTAAAAAATGTTATGTGCTGTTTACTTCAAAAAATGGTAACAATATTACACAGTAGTTTTTAAAGTTGGATTTCTTTAATGGAATCTACTTGAATAAATCATGTAAAATCTTCTAAATTATTTAGACTATGACAAAAAAAATTTTTTAAAAATTAAAATTTTTAGTAAAATGTGCTTTTTTTAAAGTTGGCTCAAAAAAAGTGTGTGATTAGAGTGACTGGAAATGACCGTTTTATATTTGACTTTGAATTATGTTGTACAATTAAAATGGTGACGATCAAAACTTCAACATAACAGAAACCCTTTCAAATGTCAAACATAACTAAACATTAAACCTTAACAGATATTTTCCTTCACACAAAAACACATAAAATAACATTTAATTTCAATTTGCAAAGCATGCTGGGAACTAACAACGGTATCTAAACCAAACACAACTGAACTAATTCTCTTAAAAATAGGTTGCCTTCTTTCCTTAATTTTATTAGCTTAATCGGTTCCTCAATTCAAGCCTCAAAACTGCATAACTTTCCTTAAATAAATTAGGAAAATGCATCTCGGTTTTATTAGTGAAATGTTCTCAGTATTTTCTATACAACACTGAACCACAATTTTATTTAAAAAAAACAAAACAAACAAACACTATTTTTAATTACCACCTTCATTATTTTAATGTAAATTACAAGATCGATGATTATTTTTTTACAGTATAGTTAAAATTATATTACATTATAATACATAATAAATTATGAAGCTTGTTTCAGGAATCTATTCAGGGTTATGCCATTAAAGGCTGTAATGAATTAAAACACAAGATCAACACACTAGTGTGTTACATCATGTGTTAAAAATTGCATTATACTCTCTAAAGTTGTAACTGAGAATTGATCGTAATTTGTCTGTGATTAAAAACTGTGATTAAAATGGAAAGATATAACACTAGAATGCATATAAGGCATTAGTAATTCATTTTAATAATTTTATAATGATTTAAATTATGTATAAAGCTTCAAATAAAGTGTTAAAATATAATATCGATCAAGTTTGGTATCATTAAGATTTTTTAAAAAAAAAATTATTTCTTAAAGAAATTGATAGGCTCCTTTTATTCAGCAAGGATGCATTGAATTGATCAAAAGCAAGAGTAAAAGACATTTATAATGTTACAAAATATTTCTATTTCAAATAAACACTGTTCTTTTGAACTTTGTATCCTGGAAAAAAAATATATATCTTTCCACAAAAATATTAAGCAGCACAACTATTTTTAACATTGAAAATAATAAGAAATGTTTCTTGAGGACCAAATCAGCATATTGGAATGATTCCTGAAGGATCATGTGACACTGAAAAAAAATAGACAACAGACAATTTCATTTGTAATAATATTTTACAATTTTACTGTATTTATGATCAAATAAATGCAGCCTTGGTGAGCATAAGAAACTTCAAAAACATTAAAAAAAAATCTTACTGAACCCAAACTTGTTACAGTATGTAAATTTATACAGTAATTTTAAACATTTCTGCCATTTTACCCACAAACCTGAAGCCACTTTTTAAATCTCAACAAAACACATTTCCATTAGCATAAACTAAACCAAGGTCACTCTCACAGCTGTGACTCCAGACATCAATAGACACAGCTGGAACATTCCAAACTGTCCGTGAACTCGGAACACACGTCTCCCAGCAGTGTTTCAGGAAGTTGGGATTACAACAGGCATCTGGAATAATCTTCCACAGATCGTCCTACAGGTGCCTTAAAAAAAAACCAACAACAACAACAGCGTCCCCCTCGGGTCCTTAAGGAGCGATGCCTCCCAAAATCCATCTGCACAGACCAATATCTGCCTGACACGTCCCCCATCTCTTCCGTTAATAAAACCAATGCATGTGCAGAGATAACATTGTTAACCCAACACATCAATTTTGGATTGCCTATTTTTTAGATACTTCAAAGACCTGCCAGGTGAGAACAAGAAGAGGGGGTTGGAAAAGGTTGAAAATGAGCCACAGTACAATGCTCTGGCTTGATTTGTACAATAAATCACAGGCAACCGTATTCTCACGGGCAACGCATGGATTATTTGCTGTGCCAAGCTTAGCGGGGTGCCAGTCGCCCTCCTCTAGTCATGCTATACGCTGTTTTCACCCCACAGCCAAAGGGAAAGACAAGGTTTATAAATGTAGGAAAAGTTCAGCTTGACAAATGAGCTTTCGGAGAGCGCGTTGGGCAAATGGGAATGAAGATAAATCTGATATAATGGCTAGATAACAGCCTACTCTGGCCCTGACAGACACCATCAGCTATTCCATTCTTTATAGCACAGACACAGACTGGGAAAGAAGAGGCAGAAATTACTGCTGCTATTATTACACTACAATAATATAGAAACCTTTCGTATGATTGTGTATGAAGAGAGACGCTGGACTTAAGAGAGACTGGCAAAGGTGAATAAAGTGAGGATAAAATTTCCAGACAATTTAAATCTTGCTGGTTGCAGATCTGATGCTACAAAGGAAAAGTCTGAATCCCTGAGCTTAAAGTCCTGGATCCACATTGCGTTTGATTAGTGTGCTAGCGCTAACCTTATAGGGTCAACTGGATAACTATGACAGTAAAGTAACGGTGTAGAATCTCATTTCTGTCTGGAAAAGTAATGGGGAAAAGTACAAAGTAAATACTCAAAGCAACTACTGCACAAACAAGAAGCAAAATGGTTTGATGCAGAACTGGGCCAGAAAACTCCAAATCTAACAAATTATAATCTAATGAGTCATTAATCATAATCGGGAAAGTCGGGAAACCTATTAGAGTGAACTTGTGTAATGGCAGAAGTTACGCAAGTAAGATAACTTTGTCTTCTTCTCCAGACGGCCTGAGGGGAACACTTTCATGGCTAAGCTGCGGGATTACGGGCTTTGAACGGGGCAACGTGTACCCACAACACACTGGGATTCAGCTGGGGCTCTGCTGTTAAAAATCCTCTTTTTGAAGTGTGCAAATCCTGCTGCACCAAGCAAAGGGTTATCAACAGACCTGACTTCAACTTCACCTCTTATTCAAATATCTGGAGTATTGAAGGCTGACCTTTTGACTTGACTTATTTTTTGAGCCATGTTTAATGGCTGCGATTAGCACATAATGATAGTTGCTCTAATTTTCCAAGCAAATAGCCACTTTTCACCCCAGAGTGTTTTCTTCAATATAGAGAGTAGATGGAAAAACAGTCATTTAACATAATGGGTAATAAACTGAAATGATCAACCTAATTACAATAGTTATAGTTATATGCTTTCACTTGAAATTGCATATTGAGATGAATAGGATGGTAATGAGGAAAAGCTCAGTAAGTTCTTGCCCTGCTGTACCCTCATGTCATTCCAAACCTGAAAGACCTTCATTCATCTTCGCAACACAAATCAAGACATTTTTGATGAAATTTTGCACTGCACTGTGTTTGCTACGCATAAGAGACTGACAGGGAAGAAAAGTTGTTGAATAAAGTCATTATTTTTGTTTTGTTTTTGCACACAAAAAGTATTCTCGTCACTTATTAAAACTAAGGCTGAACCACTGCAGTCAAGTCGACTAGTCTTTACTAACTTTCTGGACCTTGAAAGTGGCAATTAAATTGCTGTCTGTCAGACAGCTCTCGGATTTCACCAAAAAATATCTAAATTTGTGTTCTGAAGATGAACTAAATCCTTACGGGTTTGGAACGACATGAGGGTGAGTAATTAATGACGAAATAACCTTTTAAACAGAGCTGAGAGGACTGAAATCTTGAGATTTCAACATTGCATGCTGATTCCAAAAGGACAAAAAAGTATGTCCTCTGACAAAAAAGCTTGCTTTACAAAAAACAAACAAATAGAAGAAAAGGTCGCCACACTTCTGACCTTTTCTTCTATTTAATGTTTTTAAAGAAACACGTTTCTGCTCACAGTGGTATCTTTAAGATTTTATCTGTAAGATTTTTTTAAATGTTTTTAAAAAGAAGTCTCTTATGCTCACAAAGGCTGCATTTTATTTGATAAAAAATACAGTAAAAACGGTAATACTGTAGAATATTATTACAATTTAAAATAACTTTTCTATTTTAATATATATTAAAATTGAATTTATTTCTGTCGTGGTAAAGCTGAATTTTCAGCATCATTACTCCAGCATTCAGTTGCATGATCCTTCAAAAAATTATTCAATCATTTGCTGCTCAAGAAGCACTTCTTATTATGATCAATATTGAGAACAGTTGTTCCAAAACTTTCCAGGATTCTTCAAAAGAACAGCATTTATTTGAAATAAAAAAATATCTGTAACATTATAAAAATCTTTATTGTCACTTTTGATTGTTTAAATGCATTCTTGCTTAGTAAAAAGTGTTCATTTCTTTTGAAAAAAAAAAGAAGAAAATAGTGTACACTCACATTTCATGCCAGTACACTTTAACTTTTTTTTTCATTAAAAATTGCCAAAAGAAAAAAACATAGTCTCATGTTCTTTTAAGTGAAAGCATTTCATACGGCATGCATCTAGAATACATAAAAGAAACATAAAAATGTCAAGGTGACTCCAAACTTTCGAATAGTAGTGTATGTATTAGATTGCATTACATTTTTTTAACGTGGAGTTTGCGCTAAGGAAGGATTAAATGGCAATCTTTTTGCTTATGTGTTGGATCTTTCTGGAATGCATTGCTCTGAGCGTACAGAATTTCACTAGCAGAGGAAATGAAGGTGCTCCTTACAGCTCCAACACCTAAATCTCCCTTGACAAAACTGAAAGACTCATCTGTATGAAAACAGTTATGTCAATAGACAACAAGATCCTATTTGGCCAGCTGGTGGGAAAATAAAGGGTCGTCTGTGGCCCGGCTCTAACCCAGAGCAAAAAACATCCAACAAAAACCCCATTCTAAGCCTCTGCATATTTGTCTCTGAAATAGACATACTGATCATTTGGAATGCAATGGGTAAATTATGATAAATACAAAGGACAAAACAACAGGAAAGAAAGTAGAAGAATGACAGGAAACCTACGATTTCTCCTAGTGAAGCAGCCAGCATGTGAGTGATGGGGGCCAAGTTTGTAGCATTGTAGCGAGCGAAGATCGACTTGGTGCTTTCATAGGTGACAAAGAAAGCAGCAGCTGGAACCAAGAAGAAACACTTTGTTGGAGGCAAACTATTTAAAGTCGGACTGAAACAGAAGTAACGATGGTCTTTTCTTCCCTATTGTGATGTACACCAATGAGCCAAATCATTATGACCACCTGCCTAATATGCTGTTGCTGCCAAAAAAGTGCCAACTGGCATGGATTATTTTTTTTTATTTTTGAAAAAAACACCACATAACAACATGACATAGTAGCTTATACAAAGGAAGGAACCAAAGATACATATATACACTAGGGGTGTAGATATTGCAATGTGTTTAGGTACAATGAGAGATTTAAACAATAGATTAACCTATTGTAATGTAATAATAGTATTTATTATAATTTACATTCTGTTACATATCTGAACACTAATATTTTATGCCAATTATTACAGCAATCGCAGATACGCTTGACTCCCTAGGTTTGGCAGCCACTCCACCACTGCCAGCGAACACAACCAAGCAACCAACCACCTCCGGTCCATCCACCCTAACCCCTTTTTTCCTTTTCTTTTTTTGACTTCCAAAAAGTTTATTAGTGACATCTATCCAGAAATTAGAGTGTTAGAGTGCATGAATGTAAGAATCTGCTGTTTTGAGATTGACAAAAGATCTGTCAGAAGTTAATCCCCTTTTTAAACATTTTGTGCTGTGTGATGTGTTCTATGTACAATTTACTGTACAATACTGAAAGAACTGGATATTTGTGTTTGTATAAATTAAAAGAATTTCTGCAGATTGTTTTCCAGAATTCCTCATCTATATTGATATTGAGATGTTTTTCCCATTGTTTAATAGGTGCTGCTGTATTAGTATGTATTAAAGTGTTTAGTAAGTATCTTTACTGAATTACTAATCATGTTGATATACTTTATAAGTGGTGGTAACTTGTGCAATATCTTTATTTCCAATTGACCCTTCCCAAACAGTCTGATTGACAGGCAATCTAACCAATCATAACCCTGAATCCGCCATCTTATCTGACAAAGCAGTCATGGGAGTAGCGTATAGTAGACTAACATTAGAGAACTTGAAAAATTTCTTTCTGCGATTGAAACAACATTCCTTCTGATGTCCATTCATGTTTATTTGATACTATAAATGAACTAGTATGAAGAGATGGTTGGATCACGAGCCGCTTGAAGGAGCTACAGCGATCTGTCACGATACATTAAAGAGACGCTATGCGCTATTTATTTTTTAAACTTCTTTAGAAAATTACAATATTTCATCAGTGTCCTCTTTGCTCCACAATGTATTTTTCACTGCGGGAGAACATGATGTGTGGTGTGAGAGCGTGTGGCTTGTCGGGTATAGCAACAGGGGGCAGGTTTTGCAAAGGGTCAATAGTTGCTTTAACAGAATTTCTAATATGTAGGTCATAGAAATAGTGTTCTTCTGTAAATGTAATGAACGTGTTATCAGGAAACATTTATTGTTGTTAAGTGGTGATTGGTTGAAATCATAATTATGCTATATGTGAGTTGATGTGTGGTGTAAGTTCATGGTTTGTCAATGTATTGATTTGAAACCAGTCAGTGAGAGCTGTTTTGATCATTATATTCCTAAAAAGATTTTGCTGTTTTTTGTTTGTTTGTTTGTTTTTGTAAATGATGGAAGATAAGATGCGATTAATCTTTGCATTCTGCCTGTTCTAACTCTAGCACATTTGATCCAATTACAAAAACATTGTAGATGAGATTCTAACAGTGCTGAACATTTGCTGTTGCTAGTCACCTTGAGCTTTATTTTTCGTAGTTTTTGTAAACTTATTCCAGTAAAATTTGCTTATTGTTTGATTTAAAAATGTAAACCATTTCTTAGTTGGTTGTACAGGAGTCATGGTGAATAGATAAAGTAATTATAGTAGTATTTTTGGTAGTTTGTTGCAATACGAGCTGAAGTAGAAAGTGGCAGGTTCATCCAGCGAGTTATATATCGCCTTCTATTGTTTTTTAAAAGTGTAATAAGTTGGAGACGTTCTCATATATATTTTTTTCCTAAGTATCTAATATTATTTATGGTGAATGGTGTGTCCTGTATGCTAGTGTCATGTGACTTCATATTTAATAGTAAGATTGTTGATTGGGTCTAGTTTATGGTGTAGTCTTATATTGTAGAATATTCATATTCATTGATTCGATATTCAGCAGCTCTCACCATAGTATTTTTTTTTTCCTACTAAGAAATTTATACAGGTTTGGAACAACTTGAGAATGAGTAAATGATGACAGAATTTTCATTTTTTGGTGAACTTACCCTTTAACCCTTTAAACCCTAAGGGTATTTTCAGAGTTCTTTTTTCTGAGTGACACACAAAAAAGTAAAGACTCGTAACTCCAAAACGAGCGAGGAGAGTCAAAAGGTGGGTATTGTTTGAAAGGAAACTTTTTAAATTTTCAAATAAAAAAAAGAATTTTTAATTTGGACATTCGTATGCTGAGAAACAGCAAAAAAAAATTGGAAAAAATGAAAAAAAAAATCATATATTTCTAATTTAAATAGGAATTAAAAATGAAGAATATTTATTGTTAGGCATATGGCCTAGTCTCTTTTGCATTTATGCGATACTGGAGCCAAACCAGAGAAGGGAGTCTGTAAGCATTCCTGGACACGTAATTAACATAGTTGTAATTCATAGACGGGGATTATGCTGATTGTGAATGAGCGTGGAATTCATTAACATACACGTTTAACTATCAAATCTGATGTTTATGAAGCGTTTGTGAAGTTTTCAGGAAGATCCGTTTTACTTGCAAATTAATCTGAATTTACTCGGATATTTACAAAAGTTTCATGAATGAGGCTCAATTTTTATGTAGGTAGCATGTTTCAAATTTATGCCCACATGAACAACTGGACCCAGGGTTTCCCAGCAGAACATTTTCCAGAACATCACCTCCCTGCGCCGGCTTGTTGTCGTCCCACAGTGCAGAACAAGAAAAAATGTAGGATTTTGTCCATCTGGAATTAATTGGACCGCTGGAACATTGTGGTTTGCTATTCCTGTGATGTAACATGCGTGATAGGTTGTGGTGCAAAACATGACATCAGAGAAAAGAAGAGATGTCGTAACAAGTGGGAGGTGAAGTTACTTTGATTTAAGATTATAAGAGCATATGCGTTATAATGTGCATAGATGAATTCATTCACAATAAATACTGCAATATTCCATAAAAATAAGAATTGTCAATTTTGATTTCATGGCAACTTTAAACCGCATACTTTCTGACATTTACGTATTTGTAGGAAGATCCTGAGAGCTAAAGATCCCAGTATTTCTGGTTTAAATTTTTTGAAGTATGCATTTATATTACTCTTCTGAAGAGTTTAAACTGAACTTTTAAACATGCAGCCATTTTTCATGTTCATTATAATAAGACATATTAACTTACCATTGGGAAAGGAGCCTATAGCAGCAGACGGGACCCCTGCATAGACACCACGGAAACCTCCCGCCTTGTAGAAGCCCTGCTGGCTCTGCAGCCTTGTCTTTATAGTGTCCAGAGGGAAGAGAGTGAGATCTACACACATTCCCGCGCAGCCGCCTGCCTAAGAGAGCAGGGATAAAGTAGTAATACATCATTACCCAATGTATAATTACAGTTTAATAAGGAGCTTCAAATAAATTCTGATGCACTGTAATTAGTCACTGTAATAAGATATACATATATTTTATGACATAATGCAAATATGCTCATACTGTATACAGTAAAAGACAAATGACACAAAGCTTTAAGAAGAAGAAGTGTCAAGTTTGTGCTTAATATAGTTAGGAAAACATAAATCAGAGATACAGAACACATCTAATTAATTATTCATCTTTATTAACCACATTCTTCATCCATGGTTTTGAGAACATTTCTGACTAACAATATGCAATGCTGTGCATATGGATCTGCAAACAAAAATAAATGTACTTTTTTCCATTTCAATGCTAGAAAAATGAAACACTATGAATTATTATGACACTAAAAAAAGTGTTTGAAAATCAGTTTTAGTTCTGGTCCTGTTTCGGTACAGGCCAGGAAGAAGCTCTCGGTTGAAGAACATGAAGAATTGTTGACTGTATTATTGTTGTTATGAAGCACTATATTCATAAACTAATTTATGATTATGCTGTAGAAGCAAGGTGAATGAAGTGTCTTATTTCCCTAAAATCGTTTGTTTTTGTAATCCATAAAAAAGGTTAAGAAAAATAAAAGCTAAAAAAAAATAATAAATAAGACAACAACAACAACAACAAAAAAAAAAACTCAAAAAAACTGACAAGTATTCTAGTCAGTATTCTAGTCTAGTCATATTTCTTTTATCTGGGCAAAGTTCATTTACTGATTTATTTACTTAGAAAAAAAAACAACACTTTTATAATGCCTTATATTTTCTTCATTATCATAGTAGCGCTCTTTCATCATAACAATGATGAAATATTACTTTCAAATGGACTAGCATGAGATAATGAAAAAAGAAAGCCTCTAGATGAAGTGTACATTGTAAGTACACTGCACTAACTCGCATACAGAGTTACAGTTTTTCTCAGTCGCTTTGGTGCATTTCTCATGTCACTATTTACATTTGCACAACAGTTAGTTCAACCTCCACAACATTTAGTCAGTTGTGCACATCATAGTAGCAGTTTCTCATTCCTTCCAACAAATTACAAATGCTTTTGGACAAGCATCAATTGCTTTCATACAACTCTCTGCTGTTTTATAACATTATCATTTGCTTATGTCATGTCAGTCAAAATTAACTACACTTGTGAATGCTGAAAAGTCATTCCACATAAAACTAATAGTCCTCATTTCATTGCTTGAGTCATTACATACAAAAATGTTGAACTAGTTGTCAAAATCTTTTAAACAAACAAAAAAAGTTTTTAGACACTCTTTACAAGGACATACTCCCTGAGAATGAGAGGGGTCTAACTGAGCAAGCATGTTGCTGTTTTGGATAATGTGCGTTTTCACCACTCAGATGTCATCAGACAGTGGTTTTGCAGCACATGATAGGATGCTGGTGGAATATCTCCCTCCCTACTCACCATTCCTAAATCCAATAGAGGAGTTTTTCTCTTCCTCGAGGTGGATGGTATATGACCGGCATCCACATACCCAAATGGCCCTGTGATGACATCACATCAGAGTCCTGCAGAGGATTCGCCACTCGAGGAGATACTTTCCTCGCTACATTGCAAGAAATGATATTCGCTGTGATGTAGATGAAATTATGTGGCCAGACAGAGAGGAACGTCTGGATGTGCGTAAATGATTACAGTACTATGTATGTTGTATATTCAGTTCCAAAATGTACTGCAATATTGTTTACAGTAGTGCACAGCTCTACCCAAAGGGAATTTATGTTTGTTGAAAATAAGGGTGTATTTTTTCTTTTACACAATGCTGTGAACAAATTAGAACTGCAAAGAGCATATGCAGTAAAAATGTGAAACATTTTTCTCATACTCAGTTACTTCACTAAATAAAGTAATGTGTAACTTTACTGTATTTTTCAAATGGCTGTTCGAATAGTATATAGTGCTTTCTTGAGCATTTTCAGGTAGTGTCACCAAAATCTGACTTTTTTGTATTGGAAAACATTTACAGAGTAAACTGTCATAATGAAAACATGACAAAGTCATTTGACTATCTTGTTCATAAACAATGGTGTCAGGAATTTCATTTTGATGACACTGACACTTTCATTGATATGAATACTTGCTTTTGAGGAATGAGCTATCCATTTTGAGCAAGTAACACGCTTTTGCGTGCTAGTTTTTCAACTAGTTTGTACTAATTGTTTTGAGAACTGCATTAACTGTTGTGCAAATGTAAATAGTGATGTGAGAAAAGCACCAAAGCGACTGAGAAAAACTGTAAAGTCATGAGGAATGATGCTTCTGCTTTTAACACGTGTAATAGTCATAAAATGTGTATTACCACAAGGGAGGCTGTGAACTCTCGTCTGTCCATACTGCACGCGAAGATTTTAGCACTCAGCAGACGACTTTGTAAAGTGGTTTATCTTTGAAACCCTATGCTATGAAATACTACAAGTTCGTCAAGGGCGCTGCCATGTTTAAGGCGGGCGTATCAAATGACGTCACGGACAACAACAACAACGTCACTCTTCATTTTCGGCGGAAAAGGAATTTCATTATATTATCTACGTTATTCACGTAGAATATATTTTGTTCAATATATTATCAATAATGTTCAATACAACGACCTAAATCTGTTTATTTTAGTTGTTTCCATTTATTTCCTTTTTTAAAGGGCAAATTACAGCAATTTTATGATAATTGCTCTTAGAAATTGTATTCTCCCTACTCTAAGAATTGGATTTTGGTTTAGAATTTAGAATAGTTTAATTTAGCATTAAATGCTCAAAATAAAATCCAGTATGGTATAACAACATGCCCAGCAGGGGGAACCATTACTGTGCACGAGAGGAAAAAAAACTGAAATAGATAGATAGATAGATAGATAGATAGATAGATAGATAGATAGATAGATAGATAGATAGATAGATAGATAGATAGATAGATAGATAGATAGATAGTACAGTAAGATAAACAGTACTTGAAGTGAAAATAAAGCTTGCATTTTGTGTTCACTTATAAAGTGTTCCTATTATGAAAGACTCTTCTCAGATCGTTTCAGTTTTTCATTTTTAGCTCAATTTCAGTTAAATTCAGTGTATTTTTAAAAAAATATAAAAACATTTAACTTATCTGTGTATAATGAATGAAAATACAAAATGAGTTAAATAAAGTCAAATATTAATGTACACAGATTAACATAATATATAATGTCTGGTTGGGGTATTTACATTTATAATATTTATTTGCCAAACAATAATTTGATATTTTTGTACGTTACCTTTCACATTATTGTGGAAACCCATTTCCACCACATAAGAAAAAAAACAAAATCATGCTTTGGAAAATAAAACTCATAATAGACCTTTTATGTCAAAATAATGAGTTTATACTTTCATTATGTGGTAGAAATGGGCTTCCATAATTTGAATTCAATACTTTTGTAGTCGATAAAAATACAGAAAACAACACCCTGATAAACACTGACTGGTTTGGGGCGTGTCTTAGGGGGACTGCGCGATGATGTCACCAGCGTGATGACATCACTGGCTATCGCAGGGTTGTTTTGGAGGAAGTTAAAGCAGATCCCGAAACAGAAAAAGACCCGTCAGGTAACAGTGGGGCAATAACGGTAACAGCACCCGTATCGGTATCCCCGATTCAGGATTAGTTCACTCACACACTAGCCTAAGCGATTCAGTCTTCCGCTGGCGACTGAGGCTGGAGTTATTGTTTGTTTTTCTCATAAACATCAGGCTTGAGTAAGGACACGGGAGCGATTTAGCTCACAGGCTACACCACAGCGCAAAAACAGACTGATATTCGCTAGAACTCCTGACTTATAAACCAGGTGAGTCATAAAACCAAGATATATGCTTGTACATGTTAAAACCAGACAGAGACCGGTCGTGGGTTTGTCAAGAAAGAGAGAGATGGTGTAATTGACATGTAAGCTAACTGACATTAGCTAACGAGCTCATTTGTTATTCTGTTAAAGCTCACTGAAATGATTCAGTCGCCTTCTGTATATGTTATTTTTTCAGTGTGTGCGCTTCCTTTCTGCTTAAAAACAGTCATTTACACGCTATGATGTTGATCTCTATTCAGGCCCTTGAATGATCAGGTGTTTCTAGTTACCCTGACAGGCCTGACAGGATTGTGTCGTTTTACAGTTTATTTATTATAAAACGCCTCATTTAATCTCCGTTATCTTCAATGAATATACATGAGAATACATTTTTAGATAATGTCACTAACTCGATATGGTTTTGCTTTCATATGAAATCAGCTGATTGCTCAACCAACACATTCACTTTCTGCTTGTGTGTTTACAGCACACTGAAACAGGTGTGGAGTATTGCGAAACAAGTCTTTTTAAATAAATAACCATTTACTATAAGGCTTAAAGCCTCCGTTACACTATATAACACGAGTGTCTTTATTGTTCAGAAGTGTCGTAAACTTCTAAGACGCGCTTGTGATGATGTCCGATTGTTTGTTGCGGTGAGCTGCTGTAATGGATGGCATTCTGCTATTCTTATGCATGCTAAAGGAAAGTGCTCGACCATGTGATCCGACTTTACCGAGTGTCATGGGTTCCAGATTAAATATGGAGTCGTAAAACTGTTTGAACTCATGAGCTGTCTGTTAAAATCTAGCGAGCTGCCTACGAGACAGCGTCTGTTTGGAATTGCATACTACATAGTGTGCATAATGATTAAATATAGCGTAATACACCAGTGGCTTATTATATTTGGGAAAATGTGCAACGTACAACCAGATCACACTCCCTACGTCTGAATATGAGCAATTCCTTACAATATAGTGTGCTGAAATTTGCATTTAATGTGTACAGTATGACAAAGTTAGCAGTAGGTAAACAGGCTGAGACGGTTGATTCTGCGATTATAAAGTATGGGACGCTTTGCTATCCCATAATGGCATAAGGAAATAAGTCATCTAAAAAATGCAAAATTTATACGAAATTTCATGGGGAAAAAAGGTCCATTGTCTATAATAGTCAATAGAGTAGTCACATGAAGCATAGCACTCACCGAAGTCACTTTTAAACCAAGCAGCTTGTTGATGTCCAACAGAAAATTTGCATTACCTGCTTGGAAAATCTTTTGTGCCCTCGCACGAAATTTTCAATCTCTTCGATTCCTATTGAAATCAATGGATGTCATTCTCAAAAACACGCTGAAAAATGGTAAATTTGACTGCTCCTTTAAAGTGTAAATGCTCTTGCATGAAAGTTGTTCCATGGTTCATTTGTACTTGTTTAACACTTTTTTTCTGCAGTTTTTGTAAATAGCCTACGTCATAGGAATATGAGGGTCAAAGGGCAATGCCTGCATGACAGACGTACAGTAGTGTGTCCGTGAATGTATTTCTACTCGAGGGTAAAGGTGTGGCCACATTTACCAAATCTTCAGTCAAAAAATCAATCCAATTTCAATTCGCGCGACCAGAAATTTTGACCAAAGAGATTTCTCTGGTGAAGACTAGAATGGATACAGCTACGGCCACTGGACATGCGCACAGCAATGTTGCATCATTTAATATTTATTTATTTAATTTAATAACTATATTTACAGTATTGTAAGGGTAGGTTTAGGGTTGGGGTGGGTGTAGATGTTAATAAAACACAATTTAATAAGTAGCACATTTCATTTACTGTTATTTATCCTGAGATTTTGCCTCACTTCTGGCCGTAGCTGTACACACAACCGATTCCTCCAAGCAGATTTCAGAATGGGTTGGCCAACAGAAATTTTCTTGGTTGGAAAGTGACTTTTGTGTGAGCTGTGCTTCATACATTGATGCTCTATTGACAACAGACAATGGACCTTTTTTCGCAAAATTGACCACATATTTTGGTTTGTGACGGATTAACTCTGTTTTGATTATTTATTTGATTAGACTGTCAAAAGAGATTTTACACAAAATTGGATTAAATGACAAAATATCCATTTTAGGGTGCTTTCACACTAGCACTTTTGGTTGTGATAATGTGTGAACACTGTTTTTTTTTCTAACTCTGGTGCGCACATGCGAACCGTACCCGAGTCCGCATAAGGGTACGATTCACTGCTGATATGAATGCAGTCATACTAAATTATGGAAGTGAAACGCTACTGTGTTTGTGCATGGTCTCACTCACTTTTCTGACAAGTGTGACGAATGCGTTGCAAGCAGAGAGAATGAATATCTCGTTTTTGCTTGATTCCTGTGTTCTTTAGAACTTTCATATGCAGGAGATTGACTCAATGCCATTATGTGCTGACACTTTGAAAACAAAAATACAAATAAACAAAATATATAAGTGAGGTGAGCAACGCTATGCATTTTGCTGCCTTCTCCTACGTCGTCGTTACCAAGCAACAGGGCTAAACGGCTGCTGCTTTGATGATAAGTGTATTGCGGTTCAGACCCTAATAGTATAATGTGAACTCAATCCAGTGGGGGCAGGAGGAGGAGGCACAATCAAACTCTAGTTTGGACAGTTCACTCGAACCAAGTGTGAAAGCTCCCTTAAAGGGATAATTCACCCAAAAATGAAAATTGTCATCATTTAGTCATCCTCAAGTTGTTCCAAATTTATAAAGGTTTGGAACAACTTGAGGGCGAGTAAATGAATACAGAATTTTCATTTTTGGGTGAACTATTCTTTTAATTTCCAATACCAATTGCTGAATTGAACGTGCAATTTAATTTGATAAAATCTTGTGACATCTATGTAGCATACTAGAATTTGAAACATTTCCTGTTGCATAATGCAATCTGTCATGTATGTTTTTTTTTATTTTGGGTAACTTTACAATGTTAACATTGGTTTACTACATTAGTTTACATGAACTAATAATGAACTGAACTTATACAGCGTTTATTAATGTTAATTTCAACATTTACTAATACATTATTAAAATCTTGGTAACATTAGTGCACTGTGAACTAACACGAACAAACAGTGAACAATTTTTTTCATTAACTAACGTTAACGAAGATTAGTAAATACAGTAACAAATGTGTTGCGCATGGTTAATTCAAGTTAGTTTATACACAAACTAATGTTTAACTAATGAACCTTATTGTAAAGTGTTACCTTTTTTATAGTAGACAGAGCAACTTTCTGTAAGCTAGGATTCATTTCGGGAATCAAAGGCGTGTCCCTTGTTTAAAAAAAGGCTGCACATGCCTTTGATGCTCAGAATTTCAATCTATGTATGTAGGCAGCTTGTTAGGTTTTGACACAGAGTTATACTGTCATGAAAATGGAACATGAAGAAACTTGTGATGTTATGTGCTGTTAAAGGTGAACGTGTCAAATGTGGCCAGGGTTCGTGTGAGATTATTTCAATTCAACTCGGCACCAATCCAGGCTCATCTGCTAGCATCTGAAATTGAGTTTTTGGAACATTTTGGTATTTTCTTCTAGTATTGATGGGACAATTAGAGGAAAGACATCAGTAATTGCGTTATTTTCAGGGGTTTTCCTATCTTTCCATGTACTTCTTTAGTGTATTGGTGATTATCTCCTGTAGTTTTTGCTGAAACAACGTGATGTACTGCAGTGCATTTTAAGAGACCGTAAGTGTTCCAGTTTGGTGACTTTAAGTTATGATGTTTGGGAGCTCTTCAGTCCACTTGTGGATCCTATTGAAGCATGGTGAGGGTTTTTCTCATAAACTTTAGGATTTTCTGATTCTTGTAGTTCAGCACCACATTAATTCATTGTTTAAAGCTCTTTTGGCTTTGCTATTTTTTAGTAACTCTAATTTAAAACAAACCATTTAAATGCTAATCAAGCATTTGTTTTGTTCCTTAGGGTCATTTCATGATGCTTTGCTTATTAGGAGCCTGAAGATATTGTCAATGAACATAAGCTAAACTTTCATGTAGAATCAGGAGCTCTTTGGGGGCATAATAACAAGTAATATGTTTGCTTTTGATAGTAATGCTAATTTTGGTGTAGAAAGAAGCGTTTTGCAAGGTTTGAGTTGGATATGTAGGGAAAGTTTAATTATTCATTTATTTATTCCGTTGTGAAAAAATTCCACCTCAGATTGATTAAAGCTAACAAAATCTGCTGTATTTATAAATATACTATGGTAATGCATGATATTCTTTGAAGAACCATATAAATACAATGAAATCTGATTCCAACACAATCTTATGGCAATTTGTAACTATTTTATTTTTTTGTGCATTTGTGGGTAATTCGTACGATCTCATTCAGACATTTTTGTACGAACTGTTTTGGTCCCATTGACGGGTATGTTTAGGGGAGGACCTTCATGCTTATTGTACAAAAATAATCATGTTTTTGTACAATTTACATACAAATTCATACAAAATCACCACCTTGTAACATAGTTGATCATTCTATATAAATA
This sequence comes from Zacco platypus, assembly GCA_038088235.1. Lineage (NCBI taxonomy): Eukaryota > Metazoa > Chordata > Actinopteri > Cypriniformes > Xenocyprididae > Zacco > Zacco platypus. The sequence goes on from CM076064.1 coordinate 14,661,499, forward strand.
TATATATATATATATATATATATATATATATATATATATATATATATATATATATATATATATATACAGCTCTGGAAAAAATTAAGAGACCACTGCATATTTTTTGTTATTTTGACCAGTTGTTGCTTTTGGCAAATAAATGCTCTAAATTACAATATTTTTATTTGGAATTTGGGAAAAATGTCAGTAGTTTATAGAATAAAACAAAAATGTTCATTTTACCCAAACACATACCTATAAATAGTAAACGCAGAGAAACTGATAATTTTGCAGTGGTCTCTTAATTTTTTCCAGAGCTGTATATATGACATGGGAAGCCTTGATTCACCAAGATATGCTGAAAAGTTGTCTTTCAAAGTCTACATTAAACCTCTGTGACCAACCCTACAGTCGGATGCTGTTGTTCACTACTAAATGAAGGACTAATTACATAATCCATCCCACATTTGATTTTGTCTGCCTAATTTTAGCCCAGTTGTTGGAGTCAGCTGTTAAGTAATATGAAAACGAGTAGATAATGGGTACTAATGGGTCTCAAAGTTTCAAACGGCCTGATTTAAAACCACTTGAACCTATCGTACCATGTTAGCGGGTTTACAAAGTGTTTAATGTTAAAGCTTATTTTTAAACTGCACACTGTATCCCTTCAGTATAGCGGTAGGATAGGCGGGTTTCCATTGTCTGGACATATTATATTATTGTTTACTTATAAGCTGATTTTTCAGAGATATTTTTCCATCTAAATGTTTGCGTCCGATTCTGTCGCCAGTTACATGCTTTTGTTTATGTCTGGAGACTGATTTAGATCAGGAAAGTCGAATTAACTTTTTTCCTTTCGTACTTTAGTATGATCATACTGTAGTAGTATTGGTATATTTGTATAAAATGTATATCGCTGATACCTTCAAAGCTCAGATGAAAACACAATGATTGAATAAGAGGTAGTCCTGATATGCTCAGGCTCTGTTATGTTTTTGAAGCCGATAAGATTCTTCACATTTTTGAGATAACTGTTGAAAAGAAACATCCAACTTTATCAAACTATGCCATGATTTAAATTATAATGTCATACTATTGCTTGTCAATAATACACCTAACCCTTGTATAATATTAGTTTTAGCAGTGACAGTCTACTATCCTTGCTATTTTAATTACATATTTCTGATGTTACCATTACATAAACGCATATATTGGTATAATATGGTGCAATATTGGAGGGTTTTTTTTATATCAGCCAATATTGATATTTAATTGTGGATTCTTATCCCTCTTTTTTTAATTACCATTGCCATAATCAAACCTCCCCTTGCAATTATTCTTTAAAAAAATTAATTAAAATGACCTTTTAAATTTTCTGAAGATTACACTTTAAAAAGGAATATCAATTTTTCATACTGTACATTATAGTGTTGTAATGCTTAAATTCACTAGTAGCATTTAAAATAATTGATTTTAGTCTTTAGTATTTTATTTTTTAATTTATTTAGACAAAATATTATTGAATTTTAAAATTATCCACTTCTGGGTTATCACCCATAACATGGAAATAATGACTTAATTAATTAAATAATAAAGGTGTGATCTTTTAGTTTCCATAATTTATGATCGCCCCATGCTCTGCCCAATGTTGTGTTTTGGCATATTTAATACCATGCGACACAAGACTCCCTGTTAATGCCAGCTAGTTTTTTGGTGGTGGTAGTTGTTGTTGCAGGACGCACTGTTCCGAGTAACGCTGTCATTTTGATTTGCTTCTTGAAGTGTTTATCATTGATCCATGCCCTGTGTTCTCTTTCATGTTCTAGCCCTAGATAAACGGCAGTACCTCAGCAGATGGACCTGTATTGATTGAAAGATGGAAAAGCGTTTAGTGAATGGCATGTTCAAGCCCCCCTCTTAAAAAGGGAAGTCTGTGTGTTTAATAGTAGGCAGTCAACGATACATGTCGTCTCTGAGAGTGAGTTTCTCGTGACTTTGGTAGTTAGAGTGCACATGACCAATTTGAGAGTGCAAGCAGAATCATGGGTTTTGTCATTGAAACAAAAAAGGCTTTTATAGCCCCTCATAGCGTAGTGTGTAAGTTCAATCAAATGGGTGAAATGTGGTTCTAGCATGTAATAGTTACAGCTTGCTACATACTACAACGCTCCTGCTGTCTCCACGTCCTTGCTAATTAGTCTATTTAAGTGCAAACAGTTTTTGCTTTCACTTCCTTTTTTATTCATATGAGCCGTGCTGTTGAAACCTTTGCTTCATTTTTTTGTGCTTCCTCCTCCCCCAGCTGTGACACTATGACATCAAGGAAGAAAGTTCTTCTGAAGGTGATCATCCTTGGAGACTCCGGGTGAGTTTCCTCATTCAACACTGTAACAAAGTCAGAGCTACTGCTGATTTAATTTAGTTTTAAAGAATGAAATTATAGAATATAAATAAATAATAGTTTGTAGTATGAATATATTAAAGTAACCACAGCATCAAAATAAGCCTTTAGAATTTTTTTATGGTATATTACAGGGTTAAATATAAATGATTTATCGGGGCACATTTTATTTTTTTATTTTTAAATGTGTTCTCATAATTTTTCATCAAAATAACTTCCTCTGCTTCTTGCAGCGACACCTCTTATCTGATCATGTTTTCTAGCGCGAGGGCGGGACAACCTATCACAGCAATAGCAAACCACAGCCATCCAATCAATTCCTGAATGACAAAACCAAGTCCCGCCCTACTTTTTTCTTTTTCGAGAAGCCATTTCACTCAGATTAGGCTTGCTGTAGTAGTCGGTGTTGACGGTGTTACCTATGTTTAGCCGCAACACCGGTTTTATAACTTGCCCACCAAGGCACCATCACCCACTGTCGTTTTGATTTGTTTAAAAAAAAAAAAAATTATAGTAATAAAAATCTTTTAGTCCAGTTAGAAAACAGACACTACAATTAAAAACTGAACACACCTGCTCAGTGCAACATGAGCCAAACGAGAGTCGCAGCAGGAGTCAGATTTCATTTATCATGAGAGTGAGGAGCTGACTGACAAGATGGTGGAAGATTTGGTCTCAAAGTGAAGCGAAATTTAAAAGTGCCTATTTGGCAATATTTCGCATTTTACTTTCGCTTTCGGATTAGCTATTTAAAAGTGAGGAATACCCACCCCGCGCCCCGGTATTCCAGTGTTACCGGTGTTGTCACACGTCAATTAACCGGTGGGAAAATTTTCTCACGTCACTACCATAACTCATCTCTATAGGGGATAACAAAAGATTGCAACTTCCGTTTCATGGCAACTTTAAAGATTCCAATAGATTACTCAATGCAGTGTAGAAAGAACTTGTTTTGTACTTGTATTGCCCTTGTATTGTGCTTAAAAAGGTACAGCAAAATAAAAAAAGAATAAAAATAGTAAATAGACAAAACGTCTTTCTGTTGTTGATTTTGTTTGATGATAAACATAAAGCATCAATGAGGTCTGATGCACAAACATCTGAGCCAGTTCAAACATACTGTTTGAATCACCTCTGAATCTGAACAAATATCTGACTCGTTCAATAATAGGATTTTTAGCCGATATGACAAAAAAGATATGTATTCACAAGTTTTATTGTAATGTAATTTTAGCTAAAAGAAAAAGTTTAAAGTTTGGGTTCACATAATTGTCTTATTCTCACCAATTCTTCATTTATTTAATAAGTAATAAAAACAAAGAATGTGAAATATTATTACAATTTAAGTGAAGTGTTTTCTATTTTCATATATTTTAAAATATAATGTGTTCTTGTGGTGGCACAGCTGAATTTTCAGCATCGTAAATCCAGACTTCAGTGTCACATGGTCCTTCAGAAATCATTCTAATATTCTGATTTGATGCTCAAACATATGTGACATTATTAATGTTTACACCTCTGCTGCTCATCTGCGGCGATGTGTGATGCTCTAGCGCCGTCATATCTGGCAATAACATGTATTTTAGCCTTTTACATTTAGAGTTGTTCAGTTTTGACTGGAATGTGTCCTAGACCACCGACTAAAGTGCTTTGAGCAACCGGGTTTAAATCTGTCTGTTCCGGGGGTTATTTAAACCTGGTCTTTTTACGATCGGATAGCTACCCGATCAGAGAAAACACATGAAGTGACTAGGTGTAAACAGGCCCAATATCTTTACTGTTACTTTTGTCCTTGATGAATAATTTAAAAAATTCTGAAAGCAATAATAAATCTTACTGACCCCAAAGTTTTCGTTACTGTACCTTCTATGCTCACATTTGTAGGGACACTTGAGTGATTTTTTTTTTTTTTTTAAACTAGTTCATTGTAAGATTAATAAAACTGCAACTATAAGCTTTAAGGCAGAAGTGTGACCAATTTCCATTGAGTGCAAAATTAACAGTTTCCTGCAGAGTCACACCGCATGAGCATTTAGATGTTCAGCTCAAAATCTTGGATAAAAAAAACTGTACACAATGCTATAAATACACTCTTAAAAAACATTGTTACACCCTGTGACAGCCTACCAGCGCACTGTTTGACAATATAAACATATGTTCATGACACAAGGCATATAAATGTTGTGTCATGTCAACCATCCAAACACAAAACTCAGTCTTTTATTTCCTCGTAGTGTCTTATAAGCTTTCCAGATGGGGAAGCTTGTGGGTGGTATATAAATTCTCAAGAAAATAGTTTCAGTTTCATGAAGGGAATGTAAATTTTATGACCTAGATTATTAATTTTCATGTAGTGTTTCTCTTTGCAGAACTATGAGTCATACAAAATCACAAATAATGTTAGTTCGCCTTGCCAGGTGCTGGTTTAAATGTTCTTTTTTGTCTCAACAGGGTTGGAAAGACATCTCTGATGAACCAGTATGTGAATAAGAAGTTCAGTAATCAGTATAAAGCTACTATAGGGGCAGATTTCCTGACAAAAGAAGTGATGGTTGATGACCGACTTGTCACAATGCAGGTAGAGATGATGTAAAAAATGAAAGCATCTAAAGCATTTTTCTTTTCCCCATTCCAGAGAGTGTCAGCTCATTACTTCAAGTAGCTTTACATTTTTGTTTCAGAATTATTTTAATTTCTTATAAACTAAGCATTTACTAACCCTCACATCATTTTAAACTTGTTAGACTTTCTTTTTTCCATGGAGCATAAAAATAACACATTTCACTAGCTGTGTTTCCATCCACCAATTTTTATTTGAATTTCGGGATATCTCAAAAAAAACACTGAGTGCGCATACATTTATAAAAATGCGCCTAAAAAACAGGTGGATATTTTATTGGATTTTGTTTATCCAATAAGAAGACCTGCACATAAACTACGATGGAAACATGTTTACCGAATAGATCCCTCAAGGGACACGTGAAGGCCAAGTATGGTTACTGATACTGAGAATATGTCCTCTGCATTTAACCCATCCAGGGAGTGGTTTGGGGTTAGATGCCTTGCTCAAGGGCACCTCAGTCATTTCCCGCCGGTTTTGAGACTCGCAACCTTCGGGTTAACAGTCTGACTCTAACCATTAGCCCATGACTGCCCGAAACTCGCGTGATTTTCCCTAACAGAGTATGTGATTGGATAACTGGACTAACCATTGGACCAGTGTCCATGCACAGCATCTCAATTGTTGGCTTGGTAATTCTGAAATGCCTGAACCAAAGTCTGTCATCAAATTGATTTGGTTTAATTCCCTCCCAGAACAGTCTCACACTATTGCTTTCCCAAACACCTGGCATCCGAACGCATGGCAGTGTTTATTACACTTCGTCTGTGTGCTCTGAGACGCAAATCATTTATGATGTAGGAGAAAAGAGCCACAGTGGCTTCCTGGATTGCAGCAAGTTCCATTTTTTATTATTTTTATTTTTTTGTGACAATTTCCTTGGAAGTGATGATTTTGTTATCTTGAACACACGGGATGGAAACGGTGCCCTTTTCGCAACCGTTTACTGTTATTATTCCAGTTTTGTGCAAAAGTTAAATTTGCAACTTTGAAGGGAAACGAAAACTTGTGAGATGCAATAAGAGCTTGGTAGAAAATTCATATTTTAATCAATTTGTGTGAATATTCTGTATCTTTTCTTTCATTCAGATATGGGATACAGCAGGTCAAGAGCGGTTCCAGTCTCTGGGTGTGGCTTTCTACCGCGGCGCTGACTGCTGTGTGCTGGTGTTTGACGTCACTGCCCCCAACACCTTCAAGACACTGGACAGCTGGAGGGACGAGTTTCTGATCCAGGCCAGTCCACGCGACCCAGAGAACTTCCCCTTCGTGGTGCTGGGCAACAAAATCGATCTGGAGAATAGGCAGGTGGGTGCTGTGGTGCGATGATTCCTTTCATGAGGGGTCTTCTCTATGGCATTAACATCACGAGTTTAGTTTGGTGGATAAGCTTTTTAAAAACTTAAGAATTAATAAGAATTTTTAATTTTTTAGTTTTGTATAATAAAAGATAATGACATTTTCTTTTAACATGTTTCTTGGGGCTTTTTGTCTTCATGATTATATAAGGACAGGTGTATCACCCCATTTGTATTCACCCTGTATTCATGTCATTCTGTGTATTAATTGCATTTTTGAAGAGTTTTAGAATAAATTGATCGATCTGGACTAATAAATTATCATGTAATTGACCCTTGTACATATGAAGTGTCATGTCACATTCTAAGAGGCCAAGGGAGCTAATTCAGGACCAGCTGCACCCTGTCCATATACATGTAAAGTGTCTTAGAGAAGTTTGAAGTCCCTGAAAGTACCTCAAATAAATATCTAGTTCAGCCACAAACTCTAGAGGGCGCAGGCTGATAGGTCCTTTAAGCCGGGAACACAAGAAGCTGTCGCCGATGAACTAGTGGCGACAAAAGCAGACTGAGGTGTTGGCTCACGTCGGCAGCGTCTGGGTCCAAAGTTGCCCAGTTGTCACTCATGCTTGACATCCGCGTATAAAGGAGATAACTGTCTATACACAAAAGTTCCATAGACTTAGACTGCCGTTCAAAAGTTTGGGGTCCATTAGAATTCAAACTTCCAGCTTTTAAAACGGCTTCAGAATGAAAACAACTTTCAAATTTTTCTTTTTTTTTTATATGGGTCATGAACTGAAGTAAGTTTTAGAACTCAAAATGTTCTTGTTAGTCTAATTATATTGAAACCAATCTGCCAAAACAACAGAATGTCTCACTTTATTACGTAATAGTGTGGCTGAAGACCGCCTCTGCAGAAGAAGTCGCCCTGCTGCTACATTACTACTTGTTTATCCCCGCCTACCGAATCGCACGTGCCATGTAGTAGGTAACAGAGACACGAACGCTGGGTTATTAAAAAAATAACATGCAACGTTTTATTTTCTCTTATATTATTAAAACGATTGACATATTCTACAATGTGTATGTAAACTCATGAGCAGAAGTGTAAATGTCTGTCTTTACTGTCACTTTTGATCAATTTAATGCATCCTTACTGATCCCAAACTTTTGAATTGTAGTGTACATTAAGAGATATTGCCCAGTATCATGGAGACTTTCGCATGGGCAAACTTCACTCACTTTTATTTTGAATATAATCATGTATTGACAGTCACCTACATCCTTATTCACAGTGTCGATACCTTTTGTGACGTTCGCATTTTCTTCTATTTCACGTTCACCCTCAGGTAACAACTAAGCGGGCACAAGCTTGGTGTCAGAGTAAGAACAACATCCCGTACTTTGAGACCAGTGCGAAGGAGGCCATCAACGTAGAGCAGGCTTTCCAGACCATCGCACGCAATGCACTCAAACAGGTGCGTGTGTTGTATTTATGTGTGTGTGTATGTGTGTATATATATATATATATGTATGTGTTGTGTTAGGTGTGGAAACAGAGATAAAGCCCAAAGTATAGTTTAGGTTTTACATGTATGCTAGGATATGCTTGCAGTGCATTTTATGCAAATTTCATCATCAACACAGTAAGCACAGAGTCTAATTTTTCTGATTGTTCAGTTCAGCTCACACATGCCCCCTTTTTCAATAATTAGTTTGTCCACAAGGTGGCAACACTGCCTGTTGTTTCACTGCCAAAAAAGAAATCTATGAGAAAGAACAACAAACTATCTGAGATGCAGCAAGATTAGACGCATAATCAATAGCAGATAATCACAACTGTAGTCTAAACACATTTTTATCGGTTATAACTTATGGGGAAAATTTGCACAGACACTGAACAAGGAATTGTCTTTTGTAATCTTCAATCAAAACATAAAAATATACTTGCCCTCTGGAATTGCCTTTCATCTCTGATGACGTCAGTTTGACGTTGCTGTCACGTTGCATCCAAAATTCGGTACTCTCCGAGTAGGTACTACATTTGAATTTGCTTCGACTGTTAAAAACATACAGTCTATATAGTATGATTGAATGAAATTTGTATGTCCAACAGCCAACATCTTGTTACTGTCACGTGACCTGCCAGCACCTTTTTTTCATTCAATCATTCTGTTTCACTCTGAAATATGCCACAATACTGAAGTAAAGTCGAAGGCAACTTCAAAGTGCCAAATCGAAGTAAAAATCAGTGTTGAAATGGTGTTACTCGCCAGTTGCCCTGTAACTTTTTGTGAACTTAAACAATGCACGATTTTGAGAATGTGCTTTTTTGTCTTTAGCTGATCACAGCTGATAATAAACCGAAACTGATCTCCTGCTGGTCTGGCTACACATATAGTTGTCATTCTTTGTGTGAACGGGACTTAAGCGTTCACGTCAACTGTATATATAATAACTATATATAACTGTACCCTTTTTTTATTTTGTAGGAAACTGAAGTGGAGTTGTACAACGAGTTTCCTGAGCCAATTAAACTGGACCGGAACGATAGAGCCAAGCCATCAGCAGAGACTTGTAGCTGCTGAGGACCTCCAGAGGGCGCAACGTTTCACTCTCAGCCTCTCTGGCCTCGTCTCTGCCTCACTCCCTCTCTCTCTCTTGCGTTCTTTCTTTCACCCCTCCCTCCCGAGTTCTTTATCTCCTTCCCTCCCTTTACTCGATATAATCACTGGCCTTTGTAGACGAGCAGACTTCCTCTCATTCAGTATCCTACAAAGTTCGCATTCACAGCCTTAGACACAACACACACACACCCACATATGCTCCAGAGGCTTAATCTGACACCCGTTTCCGTACACAAATCCCAACACTGTGCATCAGTTCTGCAGAATCATCGCCTCGCCCACGTAAAAAGTCTTCACAACACTTGAATGGCTCTTGAGACATTTTATAAGATCCCATCCCGCAGTGCAATTGAAATACGTGTGACGTGAACGCCGAAAGATGGGTGGGGGGTGTATTAGAGCATTAAAGCCGTGTGTTGGTACCAGAACTACCCGTCATGCTCTTCATCATTCAACTGCTTGAAATAAAATGGCGGCCTGGCATAAAGCATGCTACATTTGCCTCGAAGTCGTGAACCCGAAAACGCTCCTCAGTTTGTGAGGTCCCGAAGCACTGGAGGTCTAACACTGCTCCCATTGTTTCATCTGAGAACTGCAATCCAGTGTACGCCCAATCACTATCCTCGAAATGGAAAACAAAAATATGAATTCCCAACCAAGTGATGGGGAAATTTAGATATTACATCTAAGTTCTCTACAATTCATTCTATTATGACAATTAGTATTTCTTTGTATTTTTTTTTAATCATCAATCCTCATGTCAGCATGACCGAATCACCATGAACAAGTAGTGGTGTAGACCATCTCTTGTCGTTTTTGTTTTTTCATTCATATCTTGCCTGGACTCTACCAGTAGCTCAGGATGGTAGAGAATTTAAGTGCTCAGTATCACTCAGATATTTTCCTGTCTGTTCATTATTATTGTAATTATTATTATCTTTGTTGCATTATATACAGATGAACACAATTAGACAACATTGGGGGAAAACTGAATTGTTCATGACATTTAATGAAAGAAAATGCACAGCATATACATTGTTCAAGATAAATGTATTTCAAAGTAATAATGGAAATAAAATTAAGTTGTTGAGTAAATGGGTTGTGCACTGAGTGTTTTGGAGAAGTGGTATCAGCTGGAAATATTTGAAATGAACGAATGAAACGTGTCCACAAATCAACTATTAAATGTGAATGTTTATTTCTGTCATATAAAGTCATGAAAAAGGAACACATTTACTCAATGAATACTTGGCAAAATGAATGCTTATCATTTTAAATCTTTAAACTTGTCAGCTTTGTTCATTCTGAAGAGATGAGATGTCTACAGTAATGAAGCACGCTGTAGTTTTGTTTTCAAGTCCTTGGTTTCTTGTTGGAACCAGTTCCCAGCAGCCATTGCTGGAGAGTCCCAGTCGGCTTGGTCTCTGCGGCAGGCTTTCCTTCAGGTCCTTTAGCTGAAGTATCTTCATCAGGATTCTTCCTCTTAGTGGGCGAGGCAGTTTTCAGCCAGCTCATCATCATTTTACTGCTAGCTGTAGGCTGAACGGTCTAGACAGGGCAGAAGGTGGTAGAAGTGATTAAAAAGTGACAGTTAAGACATTCATGATGTTGCAAAACAATTCTATTTTAAATAAATGATGTTCCTTTTGAGCTTTCTATTCAAACAATTAAGAAGACTGGAAATTCAGTTTTGCCATCACATAAATAAATTACATTTAAACTACATTCAAATAAAAAAACGTTCTTTTAAATTTCACAACATTACCACTTTTACTGTGTTTTCGATTTAATAAATGCCGCGTTGGTGAGCAGAAAAGACATCTTTTAAAAACAAACTTTGGTGTATGTATATGAAAAATGTTAATCTAAAAGTTGAATAAATAAAACATTTCAATACTTAATGTGAAAATGATTTCTTTCAATTTTTCAAAGTACAACTAATTTCTGTCGAATTAAATACTTTTACACTTTATTTAATTTGTGTACATTGTCAAAAGACTTATTTCATTCCAAAAAATGTAAAAACTATATAAATTTCCATCACAGATTAACCATGCTGTCAACCATCATTTGAGATGTGGTAGTAATTATGACTTTCAGAAAAATTCTTCAATGATGTATGTATATACACATTAAACTAGTGTGAAAAGTGTGTTTGTTTGCTTTTAATTAAATTGCCCTAAAGTTTGACCTTCTTAATCGTGGGGTCTACAGGCTGCAGACACTCTGGGGAGTTGTTGCGGGAATTGTTGACCAGTGACGAGACGGGGTGAAAGGTCAGAGAGGACTTGGGCTGAAGTAATTTCATGGCTTCCAGTGATTTCACTTCTCCAAAGTCCAACCACCGTCTTACCTCATCCTCTCCATCCAGCACAGCCGGCATCCTGTTACAAAACACAATAACTCGAGGTTAATTTAGACTCATTACAATAAAGCGTGTGGCACATATGACGAAGAGTCATCAGATTTATGTGCTCGACCTGTCATGGATGCTTTGAAGATTTGGAGCTGCATCCACTGTAATAACAGTGTAAGTGTACAGTGCCTCTCCACCACAAGGAGGAGTCCAGGAGTCAAAGAGTCCTGCTATTGTCAGCAGTCTCCACCCGGTCCAGTCACTGCTGTCTTGATCGCTCTGCAGACAAGTGGAGGAATAAACAGATGAGTAAGACAAGCATAAGTGAACAAATGCACTTCTTAGGACTGTTAAACTTGGGCTAACCTCGCCCTGGTCAAAACTTTGGTCGCATTTCGGCTGCTGTGTGCTTTGTTGACTGGGCACTTGTCCTCCTTGGCTTTGTGGGAAATATATGAAGAAAGGCTGTTTCTCTTTCTCCAGTCGCCTCCATTCGTAGAAGCCGTCAGCTAGAATGACACAGCGCTGGCCTTTCAGAAGAGGATCCTGTACAATAAGTTTTCGGCAACAAGTCAATTGTCTGTCCACAGCATGTTAGAAGATAGTTGATGTTTAATAAATAATAGGGTGCAACAGTGCTCTCTCACTTTTTCAGCAACCTTGGTTCTGGAAGTATTTTCCCATTCATTTTTCAGACTTTTCTTATGCTCACCAAGACCATTTACAGTAAAACAGTAATATTGTGAAATGTTATTACAATTTAAAACAACTGTTTTAAATTTTATAATTTTATCTTGCGATGCAATCTTTTGTAACATTATAAAAGTCACTTTTGATCAATTTAATGCGTCCATGTTCAATAAAAAATAATTTCTTAAAAATAAAAAAAATAAAAAATTGACTGAACTGTGATTTTCTTGTCACAGTTCCTGATTGGTGGAGATTTCTCTGCAGAATCATGGGAAATGTAGTTTTTACATCCAGAACCTGACAATTACGCTCTACATTAATTTTCTCCATAAGGAAATTTGTTTTTAACGATAACTCATAAACCTTTAAAGACAGAACTACTGTGAGCTACGAGGTTGTTAATCGATTATACCGTTTTCCGTTTTCCCTTCTGTTGAAGCCATCAGCCTGCAATATTTTCAAATCAACGTTTGTAATGTTATGATTCCCCTTATAACATTACAGTAGATGGTTGGCTTGGTTCATGGCTTATTAAGCTTTAATAGACTTTTTTAAAATCCCTATGGGGAGAATGAATGGAAATAAATGCTTCCGGACTCAGTACAGCTGAAAAAGTGGCACTGTTGCACTCTATATGAAGAGCTGAATTTTGGGCCAGGACATTTTAATGTGGACGGAGCGTCACTGCTAATGTAGAATAAATGAGGATATCTTACATACCTTGTAAGACTTCTTTTCTAGCAGGCTCTCACTGCGACAGTTAGAGGTGTTGTACTGCATCTTATTGGGGTCATTCTCTTTGAACCATCCCGGGACGAGACCCCAGCGCATTGCTGCCAACACACATTCATCTACAGGGGCGTCCTATGGAAAGTGGTTAAATTAAGAGCTGTTCTTCAGTGACAAAACGTGTGTGTATTTGTTTTCACTTGCCTTGTTGAAGTGTCTGTTGGACAGCAGCACAGGACTGAAGGACTGAGGACTCTTGTTGTATGAGGGCCGGTATTTATCGGGGTCTCCATCCTTCCACTGCGGCCTGCGTCGTTGTCCCGTTCGGTCTCGATACCGAGAAGCGCGACTGAGCTCATCTGGTGCAAGAGTGCAAGCCGTTCTCCCGCACATCCTGGCACCTGCCGAACCTGGGTGACATCACCTCACATTAGATGGCACATTCACTTAATGCCTTAAACAAAACAACTATGGGGTGATTTGGCATTTCTTTGTTAAAAAGAATACAAACACTAAATGCAACTCAGATAAAAAGATAAAAATAGAATTTTTATATATATACATATTTCAAAATTCTTCATCCACAAATGTAAATATGGGCAGAAACCCTGCTTTTACTCTTTTTAAAGTGCCTGTTTTACAATGCACAACGTATGCTGTTAGCTTACCAAAATGCTGACACAGCCTATTTATAAAGGTTCTGTCTGTTTTCCTTTTTGTTCTCTTTCATTATTCGTGTGTTTATCTCTGTATTTCACTTGGTTCGTTTCTAAGAGCTGTTACAAAAAAGTAATTCGCTTTCTTCTTTTACGTCATTGCGCAAAACGTCATCGCGCGGTTTCTGGCGTTCCAGGGAATCGTCACTCGTCTTGGCTATTATGCAGGAACTTTAGCTGTCAGGCCGTTCAAACTGCAGTAGCATCACCGTTACCTCACTTTACTATAAAAAACGTTCTTTAACTTCTTAGACGAACCCCGTTTAATTTTACCTCAAAACTTAACCTGAAAGCTTTATATTTTCACTGGTGTTTCGACTTGACTGCTAGTTGCATGCAACGGTTTCTGCACACTCAGTTCGCCGCCTTCATAAACACGATAGATGCATTAACAAATAATAGACACTACCAACATAAGGTTATAAGGTAAAGTACATTCTCACCAGTCAATAACAAGTCCTTATTTTAGGGTAAGGAATGTAAAAGCAGGAAGAGCAACGATGTTGGTGTTCACTGAGCATGACCATGTATTTCTGTGTAAACACGAAACAGCGCCCTCTGGCAGGACAACCGGTCATAACACTTCAAATCAATGCTTTGCATACAGAACAGAGAATAAGTTACACGAACACTGGTCTAAAAATTAATCAAATTTCGTTTTTATTTTCAAACACACACACATACATGCAACAGCAATGTTCAAAAGTAGCTTACAAAATGTCTGATACGTCTGACTAAATTCAACATGAACTGAAATAAATGACAACATAAGCATGAATTTTACAAACACTGAAATTTCCACTTACAATACCTTTATACAAGCTTTATTTCCTCTTACTCATATAAAAACTCAAAAATAACATGTTATTTCTCTGTCCTATGTAGTAACAAAATACTATTAACACTGTGACAACAGCTTTAAAGAGATAGTTCAACCAAGAATGTCAATTCTGTCGTCATTTCCTCGTCCTCGTGTCGTTCCGAACCCGTATGACTTTATTACTTCTATGGAACACAAAAGAATATATTTTGAGAAATGTCTCCGTGTTTGTGTCCATACAATGAAAGTCAGTTGTCACTAAAAAACGTTGGTTACCATCATTCTTAAAATATCATACAAGTGTTGAACGACATGAGGGTGAGTAAATGATGACAGAATGTCCATTTTTGGGAGAACTGCTGATTTAACAATATCAAACCATTCTGGTAATCAGTTGCATTTGAAACTGTACAGAAAGACAACAAAACAAATGGTAAAGTCAAGGTGCCATATTTCTGGCATTGACAATGTCAAATCAGTGGCACTTGAAATCCATAGTGTCAAACACCTTTATTTATCACAACTAGCCATATCAGGTCTTATTTTAGATAGAGTAGCCATAACATATGAACAATTATATTCCATGTTCATTTACATGTTCTTCAAGTTGTCTGAATGAAGTGTCCATAGCCAACAAACTTGTGAAAGAAAACACATCACATTATAGCTGCTGGTCACATTTATACATCCAAGAGTTTGAGAATACTCTCTCTCTCTTTTAAAGCTTTCCACGCCTGGTCTTTCTCTTTTTTTGTTGGAGCGCGTTTCTTTTGCCTGGCTGCCATGATGCGACGGAAGGCCTCCATGACCTCGTTATCAGCCACACGAACCCGCTGACGAAGCTCCTGTTTTCGCATCTCTTCCCGTGCCAACCTGCATGAACGGTGAAAACAGAAATGTGACTTTCCTGAACTTTTTTTCACAGTGCATATGGGGGAAAAACAACACATCTAAAAATACACAGCAGGCTACTTCAATACAGTTCTCAAAGTTGTTATCTGACTAAAACTATGGAAAAGAAAATCATAACTTGTCATATCAGACTGCACCCTTTAACTCTTTGAAAGATTACAGGTTTATTTTCATGAGCACGTCTTGATCGGGATCTGATGCTCTTTCGGTGAGACTCACTTGAGCAGTTCCTGCTTGCGTGAGCGGTTGTGGGTAGTCAGAGCTTTGAGTTCAGCTTGTCTTTTCTGCAGCTCAGCCAGCACCTCGTCTTCAGATTCTCCTCCGGCTCCTTGCCTCTCATCAGAGTCCAGCAGCCCCTGAGACACCAGCTCCTCTCTTATCCGAGCCTCCAGAGACCGTGTGTGAGGCACACTGGGCAAAACAGAATGAGAAAATACAAGATGAAATTCTGTGTGCTTAATTATTGTGCACAATTCATCATTATTATTCCAAAATTGCTTGAAATTGATGTCAACCAGGCCATGGAGGTTATTGAATAACCTTAACCAGTAGCTAAATATGTTGTCATCCCGTTCACATCCACTTTTCACTACCCGATCAATTCACAAATCTACAGTTTTTTTCCCCGTCAACGAATGTCAATGTCAAAGTCAATGAAAGAATACAATTGTTAAAACTAGTTGGTTGGTTGGCTGAACAATTAGTTAACTAATCGATCTTAAATGGATAATTAACTCAAAAATCTAAATTATCCCATGATTTACTCACCCTCAAGCAATCCTAGGTCTATATGACTGTCTTCTTTCAGACGAACACAATCGAAGCTATGTTAAACAATATCCATGCTCTTTCAAGCTTTATAATGGTAGTGAATGGCACTCAAGATTTTGAAGCCCAAAAAGTGCATCCATCCATCATAAAAACAATCCACACGGCTCCAGGGGGTTAATAAAGGCCTTCTCAAGTGAAGCGATGGGTTTTTGTAAGAAATATCCGTTTAAAACTTTATAAACTATAATAACTGGCTTCCAATAACAGCCATACGCAAGTTGAGTTCTGGTGGAAGAGGAGATGTAGGAGTAGCGTAAGCTTAGTGAGAGTAGCCGCCTTTCACGGTTCGAACAAATAGAGCTGGGCAACGAACTCAAGCTCCTCTTATAGTGAAATTCTCCAACATTTCTGTTTAAAAATTCTGCTCTTCCACATTCGTCAATATGTCGGGCCAGAGGTCACTCTTCCACCGGAACTAGACTCTCACACTGCCGTTGCCAGAAGCCAGTTATTATAGTTTGTAAGGTTTTAA
Source organism: Zacco platypus (assembly GCA_038088235.1). NCBI lineage: Eukaryota > Metazoa > Chordata > Actinopteri > Cypriniformes > Xenocyprididae > Zacco > Zacco platypus. Next base: position 14,677,953 of record CM076064.1, read on the forward strand.
ATATGGATATTTTTCTTGCAAAAAACAATCGCTTCGCTTCAGAAGGCCTGGGGAGTCATATGGATTACTTTTATGATGAATGGTTGAACTTTTTTGGGCTTCTAAATCTCAAGCATCATTCACTACCATTATAAAACCTTGGAAGAGCCTGGATATTTTTTTAATATAACTCCAATTGTGTTCATCCGAAAGAAGATAGTCATATACACCTAGGACAGCTTGAGGGTGAGTAAATCATGGGATATTTTTTTTGCATAAGATGTGTTCTTGTGCTCAAAAACAGCTCAACAGAGTGTCAAGAAGCGTAAAATTAACTGTTAAAAAGTTTTGGGACAGTACGATTTTTTTTTTTTTTTTGAGAAATTAACACTTGTATTTATCAAAGACACAAATTGCATATAAAGTGACAGTAAAGACATTTACAATGTTATAAAAAAGTTATGTTATTTTTGTTTTTACCTGAAGGCTTTACCCTGACTACGAGGCGATGTACCGGCCCCATCATCCTTCCCTGGAATGTCTGGAATCGGGGAATCCTCCATAGGAGATATGATGTTCTCCTACATGCATGAAAAAGGATTCGACTGAAACATTTAGCCACTGATATAAACTGAGCTGCTACAAATTTGACAAAATGTTGCACAATATAATGCCTTATTTTAGCAAATGAAGAGTCGCTGACCTCAACAAGCGCTTGAAGAAGCCGCTGAGTAAGAGGGCCAAAGGGACAGCCGTCATCGGGAGGTTCATGCTGAGACTCTGATTTCTTCAGCAGGGCGTCTACATCTAAACAAACCAGAAAAGAAGAGGATTAAAGAAACGGATGCAAATAATTCAGTGCTGCAACCGGAATCAACATGCATCTTTAATGACACAGTTACCTTTAGCATCCAGTTCAGAAAGAGGACCCATCATGCTTTTCTTCTTGTCATTGGCTCTGGCTCCCTCTCTTTGCTCCTCTAACAGGTCCTCTTGTGCCCAGCGTTGGGAATAGTGCTTTCCAAGGGCTGGAATCTGCAAGGAAAACCCCCAGTCAGGGCACAGAAGTGAACAATCAACACAAAATACATTTTAACTCTTGAGTATAGAATCAGTTGAGGGAAGTAAAGAGAGAGCTGCAATAATGCAGAACAGCAACTGAACTCTAAGAGACCTTTACCTTGTAATACTCAGCTTCATCTTCAGGGGGTTTGAGCAGCTCTTCCAGAACTCTGATCTCTTCATTTGTAATGTCTGCACAGTAAGGCTCCACTGAGGCCCAGAATCTGTTTTACACAGATAAAGACAATAAACAGCCATTCAATAGTTTGGGGTTGGCAAGACTTATTTAAAATGCTTTTGAAAGACCCTTTAAGTTCACCAAGGCTGAATTTATTTGATCAAAAATACAGTAAAATCAGTAATATTGCGACATGGTATTACAATTTAAAATAACTGTTTTCTATTTCAATATTTTTAAAAATGTAATTAATTCATGTGATGCTGAAATTTCAGCATCATTACTCCAGTCTTCAGTGTCACATGATCCTACAGAAATCATTCTAATATGCTGATTTGCTGCTCAAGGAACATTTATTCTTATTATATGCTGCTTAATAATATTAACGTATTTAATATTTTTATTATTAATATATTTTATACCATGATTTTTTCAGGAACTGATTTTTTCTTGGAACTTTCTTTAATAAATAGAAAGTTCAAAAGAACAGTATTTATTCAGGAGAGAAATCTATGTAATATCATAAATGTCTTTACTGTCACTTTTGATCAATTTAATGCATCCTTTCTGAATTCAAGTTTGAGCTTGACTTTGTTTTTAAATAAATAGGTAAAAAAAAACTTAAACTGGATACTGATAGTCTAATATTTACCCTCTGAAATCAAAGCATGAAGTGAGAAAGAATTGATCATTGATTTCATGTAATACCCAGTGTTTCTGTAGGCAAAAATCTGATCTGTATCCTAAATCTAGTTTAAACTAAATTGGCATTATGGGCATCACAGACAAAACATTCAGTATCAACAAACCTGTTGGGAGCATCATTTTTAGGATTGCGGGGTATATCCTGGGGGTCCACTTCAAATTCAAAGTCCTGTACCTTGGTTTGTATGTTCTTAGACTTCGGTCTACCTGGCCCAGGTCCGGGACCATGACTTCCTTTTCCATCGAGCTTCTGTTTTTTGGGCTTGGAATGACGAGAAGACGCTGCGAGATCTGGATCCTTCCCTAATTTCAAAAATCTTTTGTCCCCCTTTTTGTCCTGCCAGTCAGTAAGAATCTGTTTCAGAGAAAAAACATAAATAACTTTAGACATGGGCAGTAGGTGGGACAGAGACAAACAGAAAAACATTACTTTTCACCTGTCTCTGTTCTTCCAGCGCTCTGAGACGTCGGCTCGCAGAGGACAGGAGTGTTTCCAGCTCCAGCTGAAGCGTGTCCAGCTCTTCAATGCCGATGCCATCATCTTCTGAGCGGCTGAGTACTGCAGTATAGCGTGGACAAACTTTCACATGGTCCACAGGTTTAAAGTCATAGTACTTTAGAGGGGGGCAGTCCTTCAGTTCACTCATCTTCTCATTAACAGAAACCTATATCTGAGAAAAAAAACGAGAACAAATAAAGTCAGGGTTGTGTGAGGTATCCAATTTGGATTTTTAATTCCTTATTATAAATGAGCGACACAGACTGTAAATGATTTTGTTTCTGCTTTAACATCTACACAGAGAGTTAATGCTAGAGATGGTCTTCTGTAGATGTTATTCATACGGTTTTATCTGACAACGGCATGTATTGCACCCCTGTATTCTCTCTCACTCTGTTATGTAATATTGAGCACCGCATATGAGAGCAGTGTGAGATCATGAGCAGCTACTGTAAGCTAACGGCTACATGCTAATTCAGCTGCATGCTGTTCAAACCACAGAGAACCAGCTGTAACATTTATCAATAAATATACACATTGGTTGCAATAAAAAGGTTTATAACGATAATTTAGAAACGTATTAAAACTCAAAAAAGGAGAATAACCTGAACTCGTACAAAACATTTATTCATAAAATATCATTGTTTACCTCCGACAACTGGGCATCCATTACTGACTAAACCATTATCCCAGCAAGGTGGGAGAACCTTCGCCGGTTGAATTTTAATAACAAGAATGCGTATTACAGGTAATTTACTATGATCAACGTGTGTTTTATTAACATATCTAGATCCATATTTATGTACTATCTGCAAAATCCTTTCTCAAGATCAGATAAATACTTCCACTTGTCAGTCAACGTCCACAACAAAACAGCGCAGCGCGTGAGATGGTACATTCCTGACTGAAGCGCGTCAAAGCAGTATAAATAAAGATTATTTCTTTTTAGAGACTCACGCACGGTTTCAAACAACAAAAGAGATAATGTTTACTTCAACCCAGGAATATTTTTAGACAAACACTCATTTGACTGTAATGTATTTGACCTGTCGTGTTATTTGCCATATAAGGAAGAAAAAGCGAATCAAGGTAAGATTGCCACTGGGCTTGACCGTAAATATAAGAATAGATGTGAAATTGGCACGGGCGTTTTGGTGTTTTTATAATTTTCTCTCAATTTAAGCGTTTCTTAAAATAGAAACATAAGAACTCTAATTTGTATGAAAAATCCTTTAATCATCCACCATTCACTCGTATACATTTAAATCATGAGCGTATAATAACCATACTTACCTGCACGTCTAATAGGTATATTACGGGAGTGTGAGAACGCAATGGAGGCGTGTTTTCTCATCTCTAGGCGTGGCGTGCGGACTTCCGTCTTCCTCCACAGACCTCATATAAAATGGTAAGAGATTTACATTTCTAGAAAGTTACTAAGAGTGTTTTCTTATTATAGCGCAAGCAGTCATATTACCTAATGAACAGCCTTTCTGTATAACATTTGCGTGCAAACACAGCAGTGATTGTTTGGTTTGTTTGATCGAGTGATGTTAGTCTGTCTTGATTTATGCTAGCTGGCTAACGTCAGTGATTTTTCAGGCAAAGCCTCTTATGGCAGAATCAAAACAATAAATGCACTTTTTGAAATGCACGTTACACTGCATTGATAAAATGTTCAATAAATGACACGTGTTTAATTTATTTAGAACGAACAATAGTTGTAAATAAGTGATGTTCAGGCAGATGATTGACACTTCAGCACCTAAATGACTGACTCGAGCTCAATGGAATGGCCAAGCACAAACAATCACGCTTCTATGGGTTAATAATTAATATAAAACGGTGCGGTTATAAAAGTGTTACCATGAATTAGAAATGGCCAATTCTTCTTTTTTTTCAATTTAAGTATTATTTCAGTATTTATTTTAAATTATTTATCCGTGCACATCATGATTTATGTTTTTATATACATGTGCCCTAGTAAACCTTAATCAAATTAACAATATAAGTAAATAAATAAAACCCCTCCCACTTGCAGCGACATAACCGCTCATCTTTGGTGACGTGTTTACTGGTGCGAGGGCGGAACAACCTGTCACTCACATGACATCACAGCAATAGCAAACCACAATAATCCAATCTATTCCTGATGGACAAAATCAAATCCTGTCCAAATTCCTTTCTTGTTTGAGCAGCTGTTTAACTCCGATATACGTTACGATGGTAAAGAAAATACTAACGCAAGTACCATTTTATACCGACTTTAATTAAATATTTTATTTTCTATACATAGACGGCAACATTGCGACCCTACCTGAATGCGGTGCGCGCCACTCTTCAAGCAGCCCTGTGTCTGGAGAACTTCTCCTCTCAGGTGGTGGAGCGACACAACAAGCCTGAGGTGGAGGTTAGGTGAGGAAATCACTCATAAACCATGTCCTCCCTCTATATATGATGTGTTTTTAACTGCTAAACCTGTGCAATGTATTTCATTCAATACAGGAGCAGCAAAGAGCTTCTGTTGCAGCCGGTGGTCATAAGCCGCAATGACAAGGAGAAGGTCCTGATCGAGGGGTCTATAAACTCAGTGAGAGTCAGCATTGCTGTCAAACAGGTACGAAGATGAACTGCTGAAGACAGATGTAGTGATGTCAGTCCTTTTCTAGCCATCATCTTCTAAAGATATTCATGGTCTTCCTAGGCCGATGAGATTGAGAAGATCCTGTGCCATAAATTTATGAGGTTCATGATGATGCGAGCTGAGAACTTCTTCATCCTTCGGAGGAAACCTGTTGAGGTGAGATCTTTTTGTGAAGAACGAACAAGGGAAGAAGCGATGTGTAATTTATTAAACCAAACGTGTGAATGTGAACTGTGACATTAACATGTTTTCTCATTTCCTCTTTTGGACTTTTTAGGGCTATGACATCAGCTTCCTCATCACCAACTTCCACACTGAACAGATGTATAAGCACAAGCTGGTGGACTTTGTCATCCATTTCATGGAGGAGATCGACAAAGAGATCAGCGAGATGAAGCTGTCAGTCAATGCCCGGGCCCGAATTGTTGCAGAGGAATTCCTCAAGAATGTATGTATAAGATGTTGCTTACATATCTGTTTACAGACATGTTTAGAAGAGTAGAAGTCATTTTTAATTTGACTGTCTTTATATATATATATATATATATATAAAAATGTATATATATATTTTTTCTGTTCTAGTTCTGAGGATGCTTGGCTACATTCCTAATATCCATCAGAGATTGGTGTTGCTTTGGTTCTTGCGGACAAAAACATTCAAAGTTTTTTAAATCCTTCACGGAGCAAAGGGGAAAGAGTTTATTTGTTAGCAACCAAGCAAGAAGATCTACAGGAACAACTGTCCAGTCCTGCAGCACTATATGCAGTCCCCTTTGCCTTCTGTTCAAGGTGCTCCTTGTGCCCATGGATATTAACAATTGTACATTTAGTCAAGAATTTATAACTCTCGTTTTCTGTTGTTAGGAAAAATATGAAAACGCACGGTCAAGGCAGGTCCTTAAAAGTATTACCTGTAGTTAATATTGATGGGCACAGGAATCTTGTTTTTGGACTGTATTTTTTTTTTCTGTTGTCTTTTATATACATGTACTCATGTGCTTAATTTTTGTTACAAAGAAAATCAATTCAATGTTAAAGAAATCACGAGAGGGGAAAAAAAGAGAATTTTTTTGGCAGAGCTGAACTCCAATAAGATAACTATACAAAAAAATGTTTAAAACACAATACCACAATTTCAATAAAAACATTTATTGTGCTTTCTGTACATCTTTGGATTTATTTCTAAACTCCATTCACTTCTTTTTCTTGCTTTTTTTTTTCAAATTGCACTATCGTGTAGTTATTATACTACTCTTGTGATTGTGCTTTCAATCCACTTATATTAATTGATATTTCTGCAGATTTTGTTAGTTCTTATCCGTTTTTTTCCCTTCTACAATGCCATCTGAAACATGTATTGAGCCAAGTTGTTTCATTGTCAGGTCAATTGTGTTCCTCATGCATTCTGTGCATGAAATTTGATGAGAATCATAAAGCTAGACTGAGTACGAAAGTGGATATTGATCCTCAAATGCTTAGTGATCAATAGAGAAGTGCTGTTCTGATATATCATTTTGAGCATGATGACTTTAAAGGGTTGGGAACAATGGATACCCAGTCCAGTCAATTAACTGTAATCTGACTGCGATAATGACTTGTTATTATGTAAATTGCTCTGGTGAGGACACAATAACAACACAATCAATTCATCTCAAGTAAATTGTTAAGCAACGTTTTATAATTGCAAGACATATGAAAAAAATCAGCCTGGCTTGCTGAATTACATGGAAGTTAGGCAGAAAATGATTTGCTGATTTTGTGGTTAGCAGGATTTACTGTTGTTTATTAAACACTTTAATAGGTAACCACTGTCAAACTACAGTAAAGCATAAAGCAATCCTAAGCCACTCCACCGTTATCTTTCTTTCTTTCTTTCTTTCTTTTGCTGCTGTGCTGCTTTTATTGAACAAAAGTGCATTTTTCATCGATTGTCAGTAGAATAGCCAAGGCCAAGGCTTTAAATGCATTGTGATTGTGTGATGGCACCTTGCAAAACCTTCAGTCGTGTTTACTACACCTGCCATCAGCCCTTTTTTCTCCATGGGGACAGGCAGTGAAGTAAATATACAGAGCCGGCGCCAGCCGAGTCCTGAAGAGGGGGCGTGTGAAATACTGAAAGGGGGCGGTGATCACATAAACAGGGTGTTTTTTTTATTTTAATAAACAATATCGAGTCTAGAAAACACTAAAGTACAACAAATATATTGATAAAAACACTCGTTGAAGCTTCATACACACCGGGACATTTGACTGCACACTTTTTTTCACAATGTTGATTCTTCTTGCAATCATAATGCAATGGACTGTGTGTGGCCTACATTAAACATTTAAATAAAAGGGTTGCTGAGCTCTTTACACAGTCATATAGCCTAAAATAAAAGAGCCTACACAGGGACAGGAAATAAGAATGCAAAAAAACAAACAAACAAAAAAAAAACAGCCTTACCAGAGCATGAGCGAAGCAAAGCAGAGCTTCACTCATGAATCGCGCACCGGTATTTGTCGCGCTCCTAGCCTTCTTGTAGCCATTAAAACAAGTTTTTAGTTTCAGTTTAAATATTATAGGCTAATGTTACTTTTTAATTTCATTTACGTTGAAAAGTGAACAGGACATCACATAAGATTACGTAAGAATATGTCAGAAGAATAGAGATAATTTCGAATATCCATTGTGAAACAAGAGTAATGATCATCCGTAGTAGCTTCGAAAATTTAATTAATTGTGTATGTTCTGGTGCGCGAGAAATGTAATGTGACGTTAGAGTGGGGGTGGGGAAGCGCGCTAATCAAACGACAGGACCAATTAAAATTCGACTTTGCCTAACAGACTTTTCTTTACTAAAATGTTGCTATTTAAGATTAATATTGACTCTAGGAACTGGAAGAAAGGGCAATTGGCAAATGTAATTTTTTTAAATAAAATATTTTATTTATCATTAAAATTACTTTAACATTCATGGTGATCTGAGGGGGCGGGAGAGTCCCGGTGAGGGGGCGTCGCCCCCACACGCCCCCCCGTGGCGCCGGCCCTGTAAATATATAGATTTTTCTCCCAAATTTGCCTGCGTCATCTCTGTGTATTTGCACATAATTATATTTATGCTTTAAAGTCAGTAGGGCCAGACTTGATTTTGTCCATTTGTAATTGATTGGATCGTTGTGACATGCTATTGCTGTGATCTCACGTGAGAGACGGGTTGTCCCGGCGTGAAGAGGGAGCGGAAGTTAATGGGTGTGTTCGACGTGACGCAGACCGAAAAAAGTATTGCGAAAGTGATTAGAGAACACTTTCTAATGCTCTCGTACACCCGTTGGTCTGTGCAGGGCCACTTCAAGTCGAACACACCTATATTGATTTAAGGTTACGTGGGTATATGAATTTATATTTATATGTTTAGAAGATGTTCATCGATAAATCAAATGGATAAATATTGCAATATTCCATATAAAAACAAGAATTGTCTATTTTGATGTCACGGTGATTTTAAATGCACTGTTAAATGCAGTTTTCTAACTGGTATTTTGTTTTGTTTGTTTGTCCTTTTTACTTTTAAAATGAGCTATGCATTAACAGCATAATAAAAACACGAATTAATGCTAATTCGTTTTTTCTTTCTTTTTGTTTTTTGACATCCCTAGTAGTTTTTAATTAACGAAGTTATAGCATTGCGTTAGCGCCACCAAACAAAAGTTTCTGCAGGAGCTTTAGTCATGTGACCCACCGCTCAACTCTTATTGGTCGGCGGTCGTTTAATCGCCGAACGGAAAAAAATCGACGCACTCGCCGAAGAAAAAAATAGATGGGAGATTGTTAACGTTGGACGCGAGTAGGAACCCATAGTTTCTATTTAAAATCTTCGCGCCAAATATCCGCGTTTGTTGTGACAGGGCTTCGAGTTTGTGTGACACTTCTTTCGTCTTCTGTGGCACAGAGTCACAAGAGAAAGATTCCTGCCAAGAGACTGCGACAGCCACAGCAGGAGACCACGTCCTTGTGAGTCTGTCACGCAGACTATCATTCCATGTTGGTTGGCAATGCATTATTATTATACTGTTCAAATATGTTTGCACTTATGAAGGTCAAGGGCTGGGTAAATCTGCTATCATAGTGCGAAGTGATGCCAGCTGACCCCACAGCAATTTGCACGGAGGATTAATGTAGGCTTAGTGAGAGACTTTACATGAAGGTGGTTTTGATGGGCAGCTTGTTTGTGTACTTTTGAGAGAGTTAAAAGAGAGTTCAGATATCTGGCCATAAAAACAAACCATAAGGAAAGAAGTCTTCACAAAATTCAACTGAAATTCTAACATTCATGCATACGTGCATGAATACGGGGAGAGTGGGGTAAGATGAGACAGTGGGTAAGTTGACCCACCCCCCTGTATTTTGGCAGCCGTAAACTTTTATTGTCATGTGACCATATATTTTGGAACCACCCATCATTTTTGCCAGAATGAAAAGTTGAAGCACATGGGAGGAACCCTGAATCAGTAAGCTAACTTGTTTTTTTTGTTTTTTTTTCCCAAAATAGCAGATATGGGGTAAATTGAGCCAACATTTTAACTTACCCCACCTTAAGGCATTGAAGTTGAATTAAATCTTTGAAGTATAAACTGGCATAATTTCATTGTGATATTATACAACTAGTTTATTTTTCATGAATTATTTAACTAATTTTGTGTTAATTTGATAAGAGCAGTGTACAAGTACACCAAATTCTTCTCTGATACGAACCAGAAGATTCATATACATATACTTATATATATATATATATATATATATATAAGAATCATATATCTTTCCACCTGTAGTCTCTAATGGCCTAACATGGTCGACACTGTAGAAAAACTATCAAGAACCTTTTGACTAAAATGTTATTAGTTTCAGTGACATTTATCCATTCATTCTAATTTAGTTTTTGATTCATTTTAATCAACATATTCTCTCTTTAGTCTGTTTTGGTGAAGGTTACAACTTTTGGTGTTCAACATATTGTTTCAGAAATGCAAACAATTAAAGATATTGAAATTTCAACCTCATTTGGTTGGTTTTATGTTGATTAAGTTTGCTTCAAGAAAAGAAATATGATTATTTGTAAAATAAAATTTGATTATTAAATTAGTTTTTAAAAAAGAGGTAAATTATTTTTACAATTTCACATGGGTTTCAGATTCAGTTAGATGGTCAGTTTAGATGGTGCAACTTACCCCTAACCTGGGATAAATTGAGCCACATTAACGCTTTTTTTTACTACAATCCATATTTTTAGAACTTTTTGTCATAGATGTCTTCTGATCATTTAAAATATGAAACGTCCTGAAATTACTTTAGATACTTTCATTGTACTTCTGCCTCATCTAGAAGACCAGACAAATGGCTCATCTTACCCACTCTCCCCTACATACAGTACATTCATTCATTTTATATTTATTTATTAACTTAAATATTGTATTTTCTAATTAATAATATAAAATATTGCATATGAAAATTAAGATTACTCATGAGTACTTAAGTTTTGTATCTGGCTTTCATCTTATGCTTACTGGCTGTGTTATCTGATGTGGTATTATTATGTGCAAGGTTTATTTGTGTTTCCGTGGTTGGCGAGTATGTGTTGGGACTGCGAGCTTTTAATAATGTAGCGCATTGTGATAGTTTTTCTAAATGCATGACTGTGGCCAGGGCTTTGGTGTTTGTAAGTCAATACTCCATCTCAGACTTTTGAACGTCACCCACATCTCACTCGCATACCTTCATTACAGATGCCATCACGCACATCTATTCTTCAGTTATCTTTTGGAGTTCATAAATTGTTTTCTTTTCCTGCAACTGTGGAAATATCATCCAACTGCTGTGGTTTAGGGAAGGCTGAATTCCCCTTATTGCCAGGCATCTGCTCCCAAAATCATGAGCCATCCATTGTTAAAAGTTTATGTACTGAACTTATTTTGGGGACAAAATTGTACCCTTAAGTGAACCTAACCTGACAAAAATTAGAAGAGAGTAAATGTATATACAGAAAGTTTTCTGTTAGGGTTAGGTTACAGTATTTAGAACTAGCTGTATATAAAACAGTAGAAGGGAATGCAATAATGGTGAAATAAATAAAGTAAAAGCAATCCATTGAACACATTGTAATTCTATTGCTCACACCCTCATTTTCATTCCTGTCAAAAATTTAAATATGGAGCTAGTCTGGCTAAGTTCTATAAATATGTATTCACACTACCAGTCAAAAGTTACATTCACATTACTAAAGTGAAAGAAAAGCAAGTGCCCATTCACATGTAGTCAATACTGCAGCTGAAGTACAAACTTCAGACAGCAGAGGGCGATAAACAACCACAGAGGACAGAGGTGATGCACTGTGACTGTGAGATAGAGTGTACAATACTAGAAACAGTAGAACCATTATATTACTTACCAAAAGCTCATGTTTTTAACATAAAATCAAAGCAAAACTGCAAGAGATTTTGATAAATCCTTGCCTATACCAGTAGGTTTTTAGGTAGGGCAGATTCTGGGTCCTGATAAACACTAATATACACAATATACATATACATAATATACACTACACATGCTTCGAATACTGTCTCAGTATCACTTTAAAGGGAACCCCTGGTATTAAGACTTGCATGGTCTACTATAACGTAAATTATGTTTCTTATTGAAATCTGTATAGAAAACCCAAGTAGTAGATTTACATTATTTAAAAAAATCCATAACATATTTGGACAATGGGGGGCGCCATTTTGTTTAGGTGCAGAGTGCATTCTATGTCGACGACGTCAAATGGTTGCACTCGGTGAGCTACTGACTCTAACCTATTGCTATTTTTACAACAACACAACTCGGAATATAATATACGATGGCAATTTTCAGTCGATGGGCCACAAGAGAAGAGATGCAAGTCTTCACTGCTTTACTAGCGATAAGAGGAGAAAAGAATGGGAAGTTGTGAAGAATGTGGACGAATAAAACTTCCTAAAGACACGTGTCTTTGTCCTCTCCAATTTAGCCCTGATGCCTTTGATACTTTTAGTAGACCACAGCTACTGAAAGAGCTTACAGTTGGTGAAATAAGTGTAGGCTTTATGCTGTACCTGTCGTGGAGACTGACGAGGGCAGCCCATAACACATCTCGATTGAGACCGACCGCCTCAAAGCTTGTGTGTGCTGTGATGCTCCAGATATCTGTGATCACATAAAACAGTAGCATCTTCTCAGTGCGGTTAACTGTGTGTAATGCATTCAGGTGACATATCAGACGAATTTTACACACCAATCTTCCAACAGTATAGCCACAGAGACATTGCACGGTGTTCGATGTTTTCATTCTCACTAATTTTGCACTCTGGCTCAAATCGAAAAAGGTGATCGTGTTTTAAAAAGAACCCTGCGGGTTAAGAGTTGTATACGTTACTAGATTGCCATTGCACCAAAACTTACAGATGAAAAAGTATCAAAGGCATCAGGGATAAATTGGAGAGAACAAAGACACGTGTCTTTAGGAAGTTTTATTCGTCCATGTTCTTTATAACTTCCCATTCTTTTCTCCTCTTATCGCTAGTAAAGCAGTGAATACTTACATCTCTTCTCTTGTGGCCCGTTGACTGAAAATTGCCATCGTATATTATATTACGAGCTGTGTTGCAGTAAAAATAGCAACAGGGCAGTGTCAGTAGCTCACCGAGTGCAACCATTTGACATCATCGGCATAGAATGCACTCTGCACCTAAACAAAATGGTGCCCAACATTGTCCAAATATGTCATGTATTTTTTAAATAATGTAAATCTACTACTACATATTTCAGTGAGAGACATTATTTACGATACATTAAGCCATTTAAGTCTTAATACCAGGGGTTCCCTTTAAAGGGAACCTATAATGCCCCTTTTAAAAGATGTAATATAAGTCTCTGGTGTCCCCAGAATGTGTCTGTGAAGTTTCAGCTCAAAATACCCCACAGATAATTCATTATAACTTGTCAAATTTGCCCCTATTTGGGTGTGAGCAAAAGCACATAGTTTTTGTGTGTGTCCCTTTAAATACAAATGATCTGCTGCTCCCGTTCCCCTTTCCAGAAGAGGGCAGAGCTTTAACAGCTCCCACGTCGGCTGCTCAACAACAACAAAGCTGGAGAATTTAGTAATTAGATGCTTCTTCTACTGCTTCCTCCTTTTGTGTCCTCAGCCCTTCATGAGAAGACCCACAGATGTCCTATTTAACAAACAGCACAGCTGTCTTGCCTGAGCTCAGGAAGGACCATATTTGTGAGGAAGTGTCCATCAGTTCATGACTATGTTCTGTTGCCAGGGGAACAGTTGGAAGTGGGATTTCCTGTTCCCAGAGAGGGGAGAGAGAAATAGAGACACATTTTGTTGTGTGCTGAGGTGAAAGAGGGCAGTTGGAACACTAAGAACAGGCTCATTTGCTCTTTGTTGTTTTGAATGGCTTCTCTAAATCACACATTACATTATATGACCCATCATACCTGGATGCTATCGATCTACTGATGTGCTAATGCAGGGGCCTTTTATGCCATTATATTGATTAGCTATTTTTTTCCACCTATTTAATGGTCAGCCAAGAAAAAATAGTAAGTCTGATCACTTTGAAAAGCAATAATACATCTTCTAACCACAATCTTCTGCAAGCCACATGATTTTGAGGTATTCATGTCTGTAACACAGGTGTGAGATGCATTTAAATCACTAACCCTAAGTTGATTGCTGGAACAGAATTGGAAATAATTATGATTAGGGATGCATGATATATTGGATATTACAGATATTGAAAATATATTTTTGATTTATCAGTATCATACGATTTAATTTTAAAAGCTCATTTCCCCTATTTTTACATTAAAGGGGACCTATAAAGCCACTTTTCACAAGATGTAACATAAGTCTCTGTTGTCCCCAGAATGTGTCTGTGAAGTTTCAGCTCAAAATACTCCACAGATCATTTTATATAATTTGTCAAATTTGCCCCTATTTGGGTGTGAGCAAAAACACACTGTTTTTGTGCGTGTCCCTTTAAATGCAAATGAGCTGCTGCTCCCGGCCCACTTTCCAGAAGAGGGCGGAGCTTTAACAGCTCACGCTTCGGTTGCTCAACAACAACAAAGCTGGAGAATCTCACACAGCCAAAATGACGATTGTCAGTAACGGTTCAGCCTTACATTGTTCAAACTGGAGTCAGACACTGATGGAGAGACTCGGGAAGAAGTTACAACTTTTAGAATGGATCTGGACATTTCTGAATGGCTAGTGGATAAAGGTGTTCAACTCATTGACTAGGATGTGCTGTCATGTTAATCTTTTGTGCAAATCCAGTGTTGAATTTACCCTCATTTGTGAAGTAGTCAAGTGTAAAATGACATTACATTATTAGTTTAAGCTGTTTTGTGGGTGAGTCATAAGTAACACAGATACATTTCTGTCAAACACAACTTTTCTTTGTGCTAGCATAAAGTTCTGGAGCGTATGGAGGTTAAGGGAAATCACACGGAAAGTGGAGCTGCCTAAACCGAAGAAACACATTGCGTTACTTAAAAATACTTAAATTTTCTTCATCTGCAGCTTTGCCTTTCTTGCGAAAACAAAATGTTGGTGCTGTGGGTGGAAAGATCATGGGGCAGTAATATTATAATAAGATCCCTTTCCTACGTTGCTACGAGAGCGAAATCTGAGCGGCTTGTTTTTTCACATGCTTGCAGAGAAAGGCTTACCAAAACAAAGTTACTGGGTTGTCCATTTTCACATTTTCTGGGTTGGTAGATGCACCGGGGACCCGATTATATCACTTTAACACATGAAAAAGTCAGATTTTCATGATATGTCCCCTTTAGGATTACTTTTTGCCATCATCTAATGCTAGTTTAAAGATAAAGATCATTTTTTTTAAAAAACAACACTGGTAAATGTAATATTTAGCCAGTCTTAAAATAAATATCAGTTTTTCATATTGTACATTATAATGTTGTCCTGCTGTTTCCTGCATAGACAATTTCGAGGTGGCTGCCTCCCTCAAATTTCATGCCGCCTCTGGCTGTTGACAAAACTTAGACAGGCAGTCGCATGCTCAGATACCCCTTTTCTACCGACCCCTTTCTGTTGCGGGTTCCCAGCCCACGTCCATTCTCAAACTGTACGATAGTGATGCGTGGATCATGGTTATATCCACAGATAATACATGGGTTGGGCGGGCTATGTAGTAAAAAATAACAGCATTTATTTTTTAATTAATTAAAAAATTAATTGCGAGAGATAAATCATTAATGTTTTGATTTTTATAAAGACATGGAATTCTCATTTCATGGTAAAGCCCTGGGTATACTTCGTTTTTTTTATGCGTTCAGTAGTGTACACGCACAACCAAACAGACAGCCTTAGAAAGAACACTTCATTTTACTTATTGTACACATACATAGACATTCGACGCATGCTCAACTTTGAGCGATTTCTCGCCACAAATTACAACCCATGTAAACATCTTAGTATGAAAGAATACAAGAGTTGTACAAATGAAGGTACTTTCTAACCTCTTCACACAATCTCTCATCTATGTAGGCTTCCATTGTCGCTGTAGCTTGCATGCGTTCTAGTCTGTTCTGTTTATGCAGTTTTCTTTGACTACCTTGTGAATCAACTCCCCTGGGCATGGTTGCCACCTTGTGGATAAACTAACTACTGTTATGGTTGGCGGGTGGATGATTTATTTTTTATAGTGGATTCAGGTACAAGTCAATGCACAGACTTTTTTTCTTTGTTCAATTTGCACACTGATCATGGGTTGGAGCTCTTTATTTTGAATCTCAAAGTGCACCAGATTAATTAACGTATCACAATTTTCTTCCCCGGACCCCCCTAGAAGGACCTAGGATTGTTTTGAGCCAGTAAAAACCTTGTGTTGTGATGTCTAAATTCACTTGTAGCATTAAAAAAACCCTTTTTTGGTGTTTGTTTAATATGTAACTTAAATAGACAAAATATTATATCATTTTAATATTAAACATCTTATCTGTGTTAGCCAGAATAAAATTGGTGCATTCCTAATTATACCCTACAGTTTTTTTTTAAGCCCCATCCTACAGGTTTTTTACTTATTTGAGAAGCCGTTTAACTCAAATATATGTCACAATAGGGAAGAAAAGATTATCACAACTTCGGTTTCAAAATGATAACGAAATTTTCAGTTGATGGTGTATAATGTGGAAATGTTTGACAGGAAGCTTTAAAACAATGTGTCATCTTCAAAGCAGCCAATGACCCAGTGAATTTCATCTCCATATCCCATCATTTTGACTGGCAGTTACTCTGGAGTTATGAGCAATACCTCATTTCATATTACCAATAAAACTCTCCACCAGACACATCCCATCAGCCTGGGCGGACGACTAATAGTGTGTCACTGCAAACCAAATCAGACAAAGCAAAAAAATAATAAAATACACGACCATCCTCTGGGTCTACCCACACTGGCTTATTTGTCCCTAATGGATCATTCATTCTCTTAGAAAATAGCATATAGGACACAAATAATAGACGTCATGGTGTTCAATCGTGCCTTTGATCTCTTCCTAACAATTAAATCTATTTAAAAGGAAAAACCCCTCCTTTGGTGGGTAAATGACATTAGAAGGGTCTATTTATGAGGATGTCCTCAGTGAGGGTTGGAAGATGTGTGTGCGTATGTGAGGAGGGCTGTGGACTGATTAATTTCAGACTGAGTCTGATTCATCACAGCCAGTCACCTGATTGCACTTTAAAAAGGTGGTCCTCTCGAGAAGCCATTCAGGTGCCATTCAGGCCAAATCCATCTTCCAAGGACAGTCAAATCAGTTCCTCGACTGCTCCATGTGCCGGTTATAAACCTACACAAGATGACCTGGAGACTGTATGCTAATAATCCAGCAAAGTCCAAGGATAATGACAGTTTCTGCTGCTTTTCTTGTAAATCTTAATATGCTTAGAAACATATTTGACACTGAAACACGTTTAATTTACCAACTGAAGTTGTCTTGATAAAGAGGCCATGTAAAATTTTTGTACTTATCGACATGAGTTAAGTTAGACAACAAGGAGCATGAAAAGAATCTCATCTGTGGCTGAAGGTGTAATAAAACAGCCTATATATCAATCAGGACAAATGTGCTATGTTAAAATATTTCAACATGTAGTATTTATCGCTTATGATTGGCAAAGCCGATGGTTTGTATGTTTTGTATTTAGGAGACCGGGGCTAGTTGTCACACTATTTACTCCAGTAAATATTTAGATTAAGACTTAAAATATTGGCTACAAAAAAGCAATTCATTGTTGATGCCCAGAAAAACAGATTCATTGTTATAACATTCTCCCCTATTGGGGCATGTTGTCACAAAAGGTCAATGCATGTTAAAAGAACTTTTAAGTTATTTTTTCTTCATTCTATGGGGTATGTTGTCACATTGGAACCTGCCACAGCTTAAAGCTTTTCAAAAAATAATAATTATTATGAAACAAGCAAAAACTCAAATTATGAAACAGCAAAATTGTAACTGTTTTTGCCAAAAAAAGAAATAAAAATAAAAATTGTATTATTTAGTTTTAAAATGTTTAAAACATGACATCTTGCCCCAATCAGATATTATTGGTTAGTCTTTTTGTTAAAATCTATTATATCTTGCTGTAAAATATTTTAATAGTGTTTTTGTTTAGTTATTTACCCAACTATAAGTAGCTACTATAAGTAATATTGCATTTTTGTAGAACAAAAGTTATGTAATCTACTTTTGGAGGGTTTTAAACAAGATGTTTGAAATCAACATATGAAACCACTGCTACAGAATACAAGCATTTCTGTCTTTGAGCACTCATATTTGAGCACTCATTTGAGCACTTTATTTTTTAAAAGTTTATTTGAAAATGGACAAACCCAGCGAGTAGGTTGAGTTAAATGTGTTAAAAAGGTGCTGGGCAGTGTTATTTAACCCTACTATTGTTTAGCAATGACTATATGGCTGGCTTAAAAGGAACCAAAAATAGTTTGGAAATTAAAAATCAGACACATAATTACTAGAGCAAACAATAATAAATTCAAAGGTGAACATTAATCAGCAATAATAAGCGTCGTGCCTAACAACACCCCTTAGCTGTTATAAATTCACTGTATACCATGACTTCTTGGGGCTTATTTCTTTATTTAATAAATGTTTATTGTTTAATTGTTATTCATTATACTTATAGATAAATGTTTATTTATTAAACACATTAATAAATGTTAATTTCCATCATTCTTTGGGTTCATTTTAAGCAAGCAACGCAGTCATTTTTAAACAATAGTTGAGTTACATAAAACTACCCAGCAGGTTGGGTAAACATTTAACCCAACCGCTTGGTGATAACAACCCAATTGCTGGATCTGTCCATTTTCAACCCAGCATTTAGAGTGAATATAACCCTTGTGAGAACTAGTCCCCTATTCAAAGAATAATATCAGATGACACCATATGTTGGAGGGCTGCTACTGAATTTATTAATTCACTGTAGAGTACCTCTAAAAAAATGAGGCACTGTTGTTTTTCTCGGTTCAAAACCCTACAAATCATTCAGTCCACCATCATTCAGTGCGAGTGAGAAATTACATCCATACGTCTACAACTGACAATACATGATTTCCTGTTAAGGTCAAAAAATTATTTCACCGAAAAACAAACAGATAATGTAACCACAAATTGAGCTTAACTGAAGTTACAGTATTAATGACTCAATAGAAACAATCCTGAAATGCCGCCTCATGTTTTGTTTTGTTTTTTTTAAGAGCTTTACACCTTTAACATTGTGTATTTTCTTAAGAAGTTCAAGTTTTAAAATGCATGTTGCCTTCTGTTCAATGCCACTGTCTTGTCTCACTTCCTGTGTGGACAACCCATTAGAATTTGCCATTTCTGTGTCAGCTACCTTTTAGAACAGCCTTCATATATAATGCCTTAAAATGCAGACTAGCTAGACAGCACACTAGACTTTGTTACACAGCTTTTGGGTCTGCTAAAATGGTGTACTACTAGGACTAGACTGGATTTCATCTGAAAACAAAACAAAACAAAAAAAACTCAAAAGTTAAAGGGATAGTTCACCCAAAAATAAGTTTTATCATCATTTGCTCATCTCTTCATGTCGTTCCAAACTTGCATGACTTTCTTGACATTTATTCATTTAACAAAAGCTTTTATCCAAAGCGATATACAAATGAGAAATACAACAAGGGATTCATCTATTCATCTCAAAGAGGCAATAAACACAAAAAGTGCTAGTAGTTCAAAGTTTCACACATCATTCAGAATAGTGACTTTCTTCTGTGAAACACAAGGATATGTTTGAAAAATGTCTCTGTTTTTTTGTCTGTACAGTGAAAGGTTTAACATGAAGGTGAGTAAATGATGACAATTTATTTTTGGGTGAACGATCCCTTTATGAGAAACAGTATAGTAACAATAAACAAATTACCCTTGGCTTTGAGTCGCTCCACAGGTGTTTGTCAAAGAGCCATGAATGATAGCAGTCACTGCTGAAGGAAATAGTGTGTACATACCTACTTCTTTTAATTTCTGTAATTACATTAACTTCAGATGGTCGAGATGTCACTACACAGTAGCGTCTTGGGATGGAGTCTCTGCGATCCGTTGGTCAGGAATTGTAATCGAGACCCCACAACATGACTGCGTAATTTGACCCTTGAGCTTCAGGATTGGACTTGACCCAGTCTGATTGTAGGAAGTTCCAACTTCGACCACTAGGGGCTCTATTGAGCCTGATCTCAATGTTACAGGAAGTTCTCATTCACAATATTACTTCAGCCTTGTCAACCCAAGGACAGGTTAACAAGGTTGATGGAGCATCAGAGGAAGACCACATGAGAGCGAAAACACTTTGTTGCTGTATACAGAAGAGTTGAAAACAGGTCCATTGACCAATTCGCACATGGCCTTCTCCATTCACATTCAAACTCCATCCTGGATGCCGCTATTAAACTTCCGAGTCAAGACCTTGGTGTGAGAAGCTCCCGTTAAGGGGTAGAGCCTCATCCTGCAAGGAACACAGCGATTAGATCTCTCAAAAGCACCGGTCTCTCTGGTCTGAGTATCCGTCTGCACACCGTCAGTCTCACCTTTTAATGCGGCTGATCTGCTCGCACAGGAAGGACAAGTACTGAGTGAGCTTGACCATTGCGATGATGAGCGTGCCCCCCACCAGCGTGCACGTGGGCCAGAGGAGGGAGCTAATGATGGCCCCGCGGCCATAGAGACGTGTCAGCAGGACACTGTCCTGCTGCTCTGAGGGGTCGTAGTAACACAAAACCTGTTGGTGCATCTTCAGCCGCTCTGAGATGTTCATCACGATAGTGTGCATCAGGGTATGATCCTTGCGGCATTTTGGGATGTAAAAACACTGATGGGGAAAGAAGGAAATGCATTTACTTGAAACAACAATTCAGTTCAGCCCAGTTAAATTTGTGTACTACACTGTATACAGAAAGTATACTGTTATATCTTCATGGGGACAAGTTGTGAATTGATCATTTTACCCTTCGTCCTAAAAATTATTAGAATAATAAGTTCTCAAAGCATAGTATGAGTAAAAGACTATGCCAAAAGGCATACTATTACAATACTATCTACTATTTCCGGTAGATCTTTGAAGTGTGGATCCGTGCACACTCTAATGGCTAATATTCCCCACAACCCATTGTGTTCTGGTGAAGGATTCGGTTCAGAACTACAAACACGAATAAAAGAACTACAAATATGCCGGATGTGTGAGAGACCGATGGTTAAAATGGTAAAAATGCCCCGAAAGGGGTTGAGTTATTAATAAGAAATATCTAATCCAGGGTTCCTAAAATACAGTCCTGGAAGGCCACTGTCCATTTAGTTCCAGCCCTAATCAAACACAGTTTAACAAGCAATTCAAAGTCTTTAGAGTTACTACAAGATAACCCGATGAAAAATATTTGTGTTATGTTCTAACTGCAACAAGGGGCTTTTGCCCTGGGTAGTTATAGGAACTAGCCTCCAGCGGGTGCAGGTGTTTCACGCGCGTTAAGTTAATCAGCGTACACTTAAGTTACATAGACCCTACTATGATGAAGGAGCTAATTTGGTCCCCCCAAAAGGTGTTCCTACACTCAAAAAAATATTTCTGTCTAAACATATTACGTAAATCTTACCTATTTCATTTATGTATGACTGAAAAATATGAATCATATTAAGTTTATTAGTTTGTTTATGTTAAAACTATGTAATCCAAATGGATGGAAAATTGCTATGTAATTAAATTACATAAAACTTATGTTTAGACTGAAATATTTTTTTGAGTGTAAAACTAAAATCACTCCCAGTTCCTGCAGTGTGAACATGCCAAAAAGCGCAACCAATTGTTATAGGAACTGTGAAAACTTTCCTCTGGTGCGAAAGCCCCTATTGTGAACTTTTATTTATATATTTAAATTCATTATCTTTTTATGATATTTTGGGGGGACAAGGGAGATGCATTTGTCTATTATAATGAAGAAAAACATGATTATTATTATTGTTGTTACTAAATATTATAGTTGTTGTATTAAGTAGTTTGGCAAAATCTTTTATTTTAAAATCTAAAAAATGATGTATGTGGTAAGTAAACCTTTTTTATTCAAGGAGACAACTTTGTAACAGAATCAACCAGAACACATAGCGTTAAAAAAAATCCTTTCAAATCAGCTAAATAGATCTTTAATATACAGTTGTGTTCAAAATTATTCAACCCCCCCAATGCTGTAAATGGTTTTAGAGAATTTAGAGTACATTTGTAATTGAATTCAGAATGAAATCCTACAAGGACTTCTTAAAGAAGCATATGCAACTAAAATGACATCAATTGGTTTTGTAATACAGTAGTAAATGTTTCTTTTGTGAATTCTTCATTGACACAATTATTCAACCCCTTAAAGACTACCACTCTGAAGAACAGAGGTCCATTGAAGTGTTTTCAATCAGGTATTGAAAGCACCTGTGGATGTCAGGGAGCAGCAATAAAGCCTAATAAGCACCAATTAGGCAGCTTTAAAATGACTGTGATACTCAGCTCCTTCTAGACATTTACTGGTGTGGTTACAAACATGGTGAAGTCAAGAGAATGGTCCAGGAAGACAAGAGAAGAGGTGATTACTCTTCACAGGAAGGGCAATGGCTATAAGAAGATTGCAAAGATGTTAAACATACCAAGAGACACCATAGGAAGCATCATTCGCAAATTCAAGGCAAAGGGCACTGTTGAAACGCTACCTGGTCGTGGCAGAAAGAAGATGCTGACTTCGACTGCTGTGCGCTACCTGAAGCGTAGAGTGGAGAAAAGTCCCCGTGTGACTGCTGAGGAACTGAGAAAAGATTTGTCAGATGTAGGTACTGAAGTTTCTGCTCAGACAATACGGCGCACCCTGCGTAATGAAGGCCTCCATGCCAGAACTCCCAGGCGCACCCCCTTGCTGTCTCCAAAGAATAAGAAGAGTCGACTGCAGTATGCCAAAAGTCATGTGGACAAACCACAGAAGTTTTGGGATAGTGTTCTGTGGACTGATGAAACAAAATTAGAACTGTTTGGGCCCATGGATCAACGCTATGTTTGGAGGAGGAAGAACAAGGCCTATGAAGAAAAGAACACCTTGCCTACTGTGAAGCATGGCGGGGGGTCAATCATGCTTTGGGGCTGTTTTGCTTCTGCAGGTACTGGGAAGCTTCAGCGTGTGCAAGGTACCATGAATTCTCTTCAGTACCAGGAGATATTGGAGGACAATGTGATGCAGTCCGTCACAAACCTGAGGCTTGGGAGACGTTGGACCTTTCAACAGGACAATGATCCCAAGCATACCTCCAAGTCCACTAGAGCATGGTTGCAGATTAAAGGCTGGAACATTTTGAAATGGCCATCGCAGTCACCAGACTTAAATCCGATTGAGAACCTCTGGTGGGACTTAAAGAAAGCAGTTGCAGTGCGCAAGCCTAAGAATGTGACTGAACTGGAGGCTTTTGCCCATGATGAATGGGCGAAGATACCCGTAGCTCGCTGCAAGACACTTGTGTCAAGCTATGCTTCACGTTTAAAAGCTGTTATAACTGTAAAAGGATGTTGTACTAAGTATTAAGATTGAATGTCACTTGGGGGTTGAATAAAACTGATAATGATGTGAGCAGAGAAAAGACATTTGTGGTTATTTCATTATAAATGTTATGCTATATTTGTCTGACCTACACGTGCCTCTTTGATTTAATTGTAAGCAGGATGACTGAATGATCAAAATCAATGTCAAACCGGCCAAAACAATCAATTTCAGTGGGGGTTGAATAATTTTGAACACAACTGTAAATGTGTGTTTTTACAGCATAGTGTCACAGAATTAATTTATAACCCTTCCATAAAGTGTTTTTTCTGGGTTTTTTGGTTGATATCTCTGTCTCTATCCATTAAAATAAACCTACCATAAAAATGATAGACTCCTCGTTTCTTTGTAAGTGGGCAAACTTACAAAATCAGCAGGGGATCAAATAATTATTTCCTCCACTGTATCCCTATAGTTAATGCATATGGCTAGGTGTGGTGTACCTCAGGGTTGGCCTCATGGGCCTCCTCGTTGTATGACAGTCGCAGAACTTTCCCGGTGGAGTTCAGACTGACGTATACCTGAAGACAGGGATACCTGGAGCTCTTCCGGCACTCTGAGCCGCAACTGTAGCTGCAGTTAATCTCAGCAACTACACCAGAGTTCAGCACTGTGCAGTTTGACTCCTCTGTCCAAACGCTTGGAGAAAAGAAATGGGTACAGAAGTAGAATAATAAAGTTAAGAAATCGCTTATAATTGCAATAAAAACATACAGGATATGCCAAGATGGCTTATTGTGGGTTATGTGGTTGTCTTGAAGTGTGTTTGAGTTGAAATAAAAAGCGAGGTAGATCTCCAGGAGCCGGATGAAGCACACCTGACTTGATGTGAACCTTAACCTGTGGAGAGTTGTGACCAGTGACAAGTGTTGTTGAAGGGCATCTAATTTAAAGTCACCATGAAATCAAAGCAAGCAATATTTACTTTTAAATACATGTTATTCTAATGAAAAAATAAATCTTTTTAGACTCCTACCTTGCAGCCACCTGTCATATTCAGACTACTTTTTATTATCCTAGCGGTTCCTAATGGATATCCTGTCATAAATACACCAATCAGGCATAACATTATGACCACATTCCCAATATTGTGTTGGCCCCTTTTTTGCTGTCAAAACAGCCCTGACCCATTGAGGCATGGACTCCACTAGACCCCTGAAGGTGTGCTGTGGTAAATGGCACCAACAAGTTGGTAGCAGATCCTTAATGTCCTATAAGTTGCAAGGTGGAGTCTCCATGGATCTGACTTTTTTGTTCAGCACATCTCAAAGATTGAGATCTGGGGAATTTGGAGGCCAAGTCAACTCATTTTTGCTCTCCTCAAACCATTCCTGAACCATTTTTGCTTTGTGGCAGGGCACATGAAAGGGTGTACATGGTCTACAACAATGCTTAGGTAGGTGTTACGTGTCAAAGTATCATCCACATGGATGGCAGGACCCAGAGAACATTACCCAAAGCATCACACTGCCTCCGCCAGCTTGGCTTCTTCCCATAATGCATCCTGGTGCCATTGTGACCCAGGTAAACGACGCACACGCACCTGGCCATCCATGTGATGTAAAAGAAAACGTGATTCATCGGACCAGGCCACCTTCTTCCATTGCTCCGTGGTCCAGTTCTGATGCTCACGTGCACACTGTTGGCTCTTTCGGGGGTGGACAAGGGTCAGCATGGGCACCCTGACTAGTCTACAGCTATGCAGCCCCATACGCAACAAACTGTGATGAACTGTGTATTCTGACACCTTTCTATCAGAACCAGCATTAACTTCTTGAGCAATTTCAGCTACAGTAGCTTGTCTGTTGGACTTCGCTCCCACGTGCATCAATGAGCCTCGGCCGCCCATGATCCTGTCGCTGGTTCACCACTGTTTCTTGTTCCTTCCTCAGACCAGTTTTGATAGATACTGACCACTGCAGACCGGGAACACTCCACAAGAGCTGCAATTTTGGAGACGCTCTGACTCAGTCGTCTAGCCATTACTATTTGGCCCTTGTCAAACTCACTCAAATCCTTACACTTGCACATTTTTCCTGCTTCTAACACATCCACTTTGAGGACAAAAAGTTCACTTGCTGCCCAAGATATCCTACCCACTAACAGGTGCCGAGATGAAGAGATAATCAGTGTTATTCACTTCACCTGTTAGTGGTCATAATGTTATGCCTGATCAGTGTTTGTATATATGACACAAAAGACTTATTTTCCCCTTGACTGGTCAACTAATTTTGTTGTTTAGACATTTATTAACTTACAACATTTCGACCACAAGGTCTTCCTCAAGCAAATAAATTATTTCTATAAGCACTTTATTTCTCATGCACACTTTTTTTTTTTTTTTTTAGAAACCGGTCACTTGCTAAGATGAAAATGATAGCCCTTACACCAAAAAACAATAAATACTAAAATGGAGACTGCTGTCAAAGTCTTTACAATTTTGCTTATATACTTTTAAACAAACTGCCCTTTCCATAAGTTCTGTAATTAAAGCTGCTTTATATTTAGCTGTTTCACATTAAGCACAATATTTGAACATCAGGGTCACTAGGGTACATATTGGTGATTTGGCTGGATTTGGCCCTCTCTTGTGGCGGCCGATTGCATGTCAGTGGTTGTCTTTGTGCCAGGTCTCTTGTCTTCTACTCTATGAATAACAGACCTCGTGTTCTTTGGCTATTCCAAAGGCTCAGCTGCCTCTAATTGCCTTTGACTGCAGTATATGCCAGCTCTTATCTATGTGCAATCTATTGTAGGTTAGTGGAATATGGAAGTTTAAGCTCCTAGTACTGTTAGCCAATCTGAAAGTTACAATAAAAAAGGATGTAATCAGAAAATGTGTGGACCGTATCATTAGTGTACATTTGATAACCAGGAGAGGAGAACTAAACGGAGAAGAGAACTAAACGAAATGAATTATGCTGAAAAATATCCTGAAAATGACAGGACCCTTTTCATAGACTGTGCTGCTGACGCGTTTACACGGCAATTAACAAATCTAGCAAAAACTTTTGCATTTAATGTACATTTTATAACATTGTACTGAACACTACAAAGGTGATTCTAATGCAGTTACTGTTAATTTGATATAGTATATATACTTTTTTAATTATTATTTTGCTGTTTGAGCCAATTATAATGCAAAAAATATATGCTGTATAGAATTTTACCCTGCTGTAGTTCACTTCTGTGCTCCAATCTCAGAAAAGTGAAAAGGTTCTATAGAAGAAATGAAAAGCATTCACGAGCAGAATAGAATAGCATATAACACAACAAAATAGAGTATATATTAATATAAAATAAAGACGTGAATGCTATTGATTAGATGTTTGTCATAAGCAGAATAGAACAGAACACAAAATGAATAGAATAGAATACAGTAGAAAAGGCGAAATGAGAAACAACTGCAATCACAAGCATTTACAAAAAAAGAATAGAGTAGAAAAAAATACAATTAGAAATTAAAAATATATGGTAAAAGACTTGAGAACCACCTGAAATTAAAAACATTCACAAACAGAATAGAATAAACAACTAATTAGAATGAAATAGAATACAATAGAATAGAATACATTGGGGAACATATAATCAAAGGAATACATAAACCATTAAGGTTCCAAAAGTTTTTTTTTTTAAAGCAATGACATCGAAGAACCATTTTGAGCTCCCTAAAGAATCTTTCAGAGATCAGTTCTTAATAGAACAATTTTTTTCTCAGTTAAAAAAAAAACTGCAATGGAAAAGTTCCATAGAACCATCAATGCCAATAAAGAGTGTAGCATATCTTTTTTTCCAAAAGTTACCATTGCAGAAATGATTATTTTAAACGTGTGTCTCAAAATTACTATTCATTTTAACACAGCTTTGGAATGGGGAGAAATTACTGAGTGCAGCTTTATTTCAGCGGTTTAAGTGTATTTTTGTAGTTTTGTTCCTGTGAGTGTGTCTGGGCATTTTTACCTGTCTGAGTAAGAGCGCACCATTGTGATCCCCAACACAAAGTACATCATGGCAGAGAAAAGGATCATGCTGAGGCCTAAAAGAATGGCTCTGTCCTCTCCAGCCTTCAGCGCTGTGACCGTCCTCCTCTTCTCCAAAATATCATACTCACGAATCTTCTGATAAATGGTCCTGCTTAAGTGACATAAGAGTCGCAAGACACATGGATTAATGAAGACATGGTATGTGCCAAACCTAAAATTGCTTCAAGAATCATTTTAACAGTCCTTATCACTTTTAGGTGGATTCAGGTTTGGTTCAAAAAAACTTGACACACAGATGCATGCAACTGTCCTATTACAAATGCATAGTTAGTTCCTTTCCAAATATTTAGCTCATGATTCTTTAATCGTGTTTTGACAGCAGGTCATATTGCTTTTGAAGATTATGCATGGGTGTGAAGGCAAGCTGTCTAACCTGCCTATCTGTATCAGTGACCTTTTGATAATTACTGTGAGTGCAGTGGTCGAAAGCTTTACAAACTCATAACCCACTTCCTGTCATTAGTTCACGTCAGAATCCACGATTAGTTTTAAATGGATGATTTCTGACGCTCAATTAGTACATAACAGAAGTTAAATGTAATCAAAACTGCTAATAATGGTGAGTGAATTTCTGTGCATTAAATAAACATTGCATTGGTTCTAAATAATGAGAGTAATTTTTATTCAGAAGAAGATTCTTATTTTCTAGGGATACAGCCAGTATGATTAAATTATAATAATTGTTGTTGTAAGTGTGTCAGTCACTATTGGATATTTAATTGTTCATTTTTCTTCTGGTTTTACACTTAAATTGCAGTGGCATGACATCCAACGTTCACATGTACTTTATATTTAATTACACTTTAACAACACCTGTGGTATTTTAGCATTTAGGTTTTTGTTTGATTTTTCACATTTTTTAGACATATTTTTAGATCAGCCAATTATCGATGTTTGGCCATTACATGAAAGCATTTAATATTATTTAACATTAACAGATTTTGTAAATAAGTAAAATTATTTATTTATTTATAATGTATTATACAATTTATATACTATATTTTTTATAATTAGAATTTAGCTGTTTTTATAATTATTTTTATTAAAAAAAAAATGACTCTGCAAAATAAGATCAGACATGCAGCCTCTTCATAGAGACTCTAGATAGTTAAAGGCGAACAGAGTGCTGTCACAAGTGGTTTACCTAGCTAGTAAGTTAGTTGAGTTATTGTACTTTACCTTCTCTCACTTCCTTGAGCTCCTTTGCTTCCAGCCCACAGAAACATTCTCCCAGCTATTCCACTGTGTGCAGCTCTCTCTGAAGCACTCACAAAAGACTGCTGGGACAACCTGACGGAAAAAAACGCTCTTAGTCGACCATGTGCTTCAATCCACACCGGTTCGTCTGCACACTGTTCCTGATACGAAAAGCTGGATCTTATTTTTATAACACAGCCTTCAGAGAATGTTCTGGGTTCCCCGCTGAGTTTCAGCTCCTCACAAGTTGGTGAAATTTGACAACTGCAATATTAAACAAATAAATCCATTGTTGTTGATAAACATAGTAAGTCCAAAAATAGAATCCAAATAGCGGAAAAGTTTCTATAATTCCCAGCACAGAAAGAAGTCCGTCTCACATGGTTAGAACCAGTTCTCCATAAATATAACTCACACCAGGCGTTGAACTAAGCATCTGATCCTTCGTTTCCTGCCTGTTGGGTTGTTATTGACTATTCATGGGCTATAATAATGAGAGTAGTGAGCAAGCAGAGGAGGACCATTCACGGCATTGATCCCTTCCTCCTGCCATGTCGGAGAGAGTGAGTGAGAGAGAGGAAAGAGAGAGGCAGCGCTGTTTAAAGCCTCCTCCTCCCATGCACCCTGTTGCTGATTGGTGTTGATGGAGAGTCCTGTAGTATCAAGGTGACACAGGTGTTTTGGGCCACACGTTTGCGACTGACTGACTGCACACTCCTGCCGTCATATGCTATCCAGTCCGGGCTCATGTGTTTCGGCGAATGTGGCGAGAGTCTACCAAGCGTTTAACTGGAAATATAAATGTGATTCGAAGAACTGAGCATATGAAGAACTGATGTTATTGTCCGGCAAAGGTTGGGATTGTGGGACATTGTACTGCTCATTTTATTTTTAAGCATTAAAGGGGACCTATTATGCCCCTTTTTACAAGATAATATAAGGCTCAGGTGTCCGCAGAATGTATCTGTGAAGTTTCAGCTCAAAATACTTACAATGCAAATGGGTGCTGCTCCCCACCCCACTTTCCAGAAGAGGGCGGAGCCCACAGCTCATGCCTCGTTTACTGACAAAACAACTGTTTGGTTTTGATTATACTCTCTATCGCGGTTACGCTCGCTTGACATTGCAGTTCTTAATATGTATGCGTTTTATAGCCACATCTGTCTAAACTTCTGATATATGCTTTTCTGAGTGCACACATCCGACGCACCCGCACAGAAAGTCGGATGTCAGACAGCGCATCCTGTGAGAACAAACTAAGTTCTCTTTCACATGTTATTTCACTTAAACTGTCAAATACACACAGAGTTCATATAAACACATTAGTTATGTCTGTGAACATGAACAGCAAGTAAAGAAATCACATGTGCATATCTGTGTATTAAAATGAAAGCTGTGTAATATACAGTACCTACTGCTATATATGCTGTTAATATGAATCAAACTACAAAAGAAAAACATAAAATCACTCACTGCTCTTAATTGAATAACTTAGTAGCTTTAATAAGAATAAATGTCTTACTTGCATGGTGCTCTGGCGAGGAGGTAAACGTGGTGGACTGTGTATAGTTCCCTGAGGGCGAGGTCTATGCTAATAGGACAGAGTGAGTCAGCAGTCGTGGGCGGGGCCTGAGCACTTGTGATGTCACAAAAACTACAATCTGCAAACGGCTTGTTCTGAGACTCTGCTTATGATTTTTGGGGTTTAAAAAAATAGGTGGATTTTTACCATTATAGGGCGGTTGTGTACACACTGCCGTTGTTCAAACACCATGTGAAAGTGAATTTTGCATAATAGGTCCCCTTTAAAGTTGAATTCACTCAAAAGATTCTGTTCACCCCTTCCAAGCCCATATGTGTATTTTTGTAACAAAAGGAGAGTTTCACAGTATGACTGTTTTTACTGTATTTTTGATCAAATGCAGCCTTGGAGAGCACAATAAATGAGTCCAGCTGCTTGACAATTCTTCAGTATCTTAGTTCCTGGACAACTTACTCTTTCAAATCAAACATTGCGCAAATGTAAATCATATATGATTCCTTTATTTTTTTTTACTGCTTTGTGTTCACCCTAAGAACTATTTAATATTTACAATATTTACAATCATTATGGCCCCACTTCATATTAAATATCTTTATCAACTGTGATTAATTTCTGTAATCTATAATTACCATGTTGACCATTTTCTTATACCTTAACCCATCCTTAAACCAAACCATATCATTAAACCCTTAAGCTTAACAGTATCCCTGATCAATAGCAGAAAATGGTTTGCAATACAACATTAACACAGTAAGTACATGTATTTTATTTTATTTTATTTATGTGAGTAGTTAAAGACACCTAATATAAAGTGTGACCGTCATTACCAAATTCATGTATTTACACTGTACTTCAAAGAATGCCTTTGTACAAAATACATATTACCAATACCATGTCTAAACACATTGCAGTACTATGGTAAATGTTTTTATTAGCCCTCAGCTTGACTGAGTGAGCAATTTCCACTCTCTGTCTGCCCTGCCCACAAAGGTGCACAGCAACATTTTATCTCAAATGAAGGTCTGAAAGGCAACAGTGAGCAAATCTCTGCCTTGCAGTGGAAAGCTGTAAACGTCAATGATGGGAATATGCCACATATCACATTTGTGCATGTTGACTCTCTTTCCTATGCTGAGTGGGGCAGGGTGGGGAGTGATGAACTAGATATGAGGCTGAGGCAGACAGGAAACACTGACCCAAGGAAACCCATTGTCCCCACTGAACCCAATAAAACACCTGCCAAGAAATACCAGGACAAAATGGCACTTGGAGAACCACATCCAGTATTTTAATATAGTATTATATAGTATATAGTATAGTTTTAATATTTTAATATGTCTTTAAAAACCTTGGTATGTCCTGCACAGTTGTTGGTATTTGCCCTTTCGGTCACCTTAGCTGGGTACATAATGCCTTACAAGGGCCTTTTTTCTTGCAAAAAAAAAAAGAAAAAGAACAGACATAAGGCATTCATCCAAAACAGCTGGAATGTGCATCCAATGTGGCCACGCATGATGGGATTTCCTAAACCCATATTGTCACTGCAGTGATTTATGAGGCATTGTTGATACTCCACATTAGTTTGGTGGGAATAAAATCATGAAGAACAGGCTGGCTCAAGCAGTGCTGGAGAGCAGAAGTACCTTTTTTTCAGCAGTGTGACAATAGTTTTTCAAAACAAATTTTTCTTGTAACTTCCAAAAACTAGCAATATAGCATTGTTTATTGTACGTGGAGTTTTACAGACAAAAAAGCTAAAGGAATAATCGAACGGGTCCTCATGCTAGTGAATCTGTTCAGAAAATGATTCACTGATTTGATTTCCTGAAATCCCTGTGCTGCATTATTTCTTATTTGTTTTTCAATATTTAATGAAACACTGCTATTTATGACTGTTTCATCGGTTTTTTAGTTGTATTTATGGGTAATTTGTTCAGGATATGATTCACTGAATCAAGCATTTTAGCACTTTTATAGAAAAATATGCATTTATGTATTTAGTTTACACAAATCTTTCTATTTTTTTTTTGTTTTTAGTTTAAATAATCGGTTCACTAATCAGTTTTTAGAAATAAAACATTCTATTTTTCAGTAATTATTTAATAAGTGGTTTGCTAATGAATTATTTTAGATTAGAGTCATTGATTCAAGTCTGTGCGACACATTTTAGGATTTTTTTTTTTTTTTAGGCAATGATGATATTTTGAAATTTGGGTATATTTTCAAGCCATTTAGCAATGGAAGAGTAATATGGGCATGTGCTGTTCCAGGGTGGGCTGCTCCTCTGTCTTTAGCTAAATGTCATGCTAATGCTGCCTTCTGGAGGCCTGACACATGAAAATGATAAATAATTATTGCTCTTTCACATCACAACTGTTTGGATGATGCTTCCACAAAACATGTTTAAAATAGTTATTTATTAAGATATTTGACTTGCATCGGGATATAGGGCGCAAATTCTTTCATTAGCATTAAGAGAATGAGCGTTACTGTCCGAGTTGCTTTTGTGTTTGTTGTCTATCATTAACCATGTTGCATTCATTAGCAATATGATCTCTGTTCACCCTTGTTATTTAACACACAATTGCACACCTAATGTTGCATGAAATTATGGCTCTAATGATAAAAACTGAGGTAAACTCCAAAGGACGACGTCACTGATAAGGTTAAAGACAAGCTAAATGAAATGTTCAGAGCTGACTGAAACAATGTGTCAGTCACCGAGCCCATGTACATACTGTAGATATGCCATCAATTGTTAAATTAAGATCGGAAAGACAATAAGTTGATATCGAGTATTCCTAGCTATAAAATAATATCAAGCTAAATGTGTATTTGTAAATATGTGATGTGACGGGATCGTCTAAATTCCTATCACGCACCTCTCTGGAATACTCTTTTCCGATTGTGACATTCCAAAAATCCGAGTATTCACCTTCGTCCATGGCAACGTTGTCTATCAGTCATGTCTGTTCATGCAGGCAACTGAAACGGGAGCATTTCTGGAGCCGACTGCCGACTTCTTCCGTCTCAGTCATCGATTGTTGGACTTTAGTATTAATATTCTATTACTGTAATGTTATTGCAATGTTCTTGTTGCTAGGTAGATTTGTATGGGGTTCTGATCACACTTTTTGGGCTTCATTTTTGCAATGATGACTTATTGGCCTTTGAAACATCAAATGTATTTTAATGGTGCATTCTGGGAGGGATCAAACACATTTTAAAGTTAGCGAATCAATCACGCTCTTATCAGTGTTGACGTTTAGAAATTTATTTAGTTAGAAGGATTGTAAACGCAAACTTGCCAAAAACTCACGGCTGGTTAATCGCTGGCCGTTTACAGGGTCGGATAGATCACTTTTTGTGCTGAAAACTCTATTCAGTTTCAAATCTTGACAGCTGTTTCTTTTTGTGCTAATTTACTGCTTTCATCAAGCAAACATAATTAGCATTTAATGGAGCATTTTCAGGTCTATTACTCTAATGAGATTTTTATTTTGGAATCTTTCAATGCTGCTGGCCAGAATTATTTCGCACAGCAGATGCAAATGCATGCAGACAAACTGGAGAGATCGTCGTGCATAGTGACAAGAGTGATTGATTAAGCCAACTAAACAATGAACAACATCACGCTACTCCTCAAACTGTGTAAGTTTATCACATAAATATATGAACTGAATCCAAAATGCTGCAATAAGAAACTTGCTAAAACAAGATTTGGTGACTATCCAAATTACCCAAGTTTATTTATAAAGCTGAATTAATAATTTACTACATACAAATGGCTCTTGAGGAAATTCCCTTATCATTTACATTAAGAACTACCAGGGATATAAAGATGTTTTATATGGGGTCAATAAAACTGTTCAGAGGTAAATAAGGTTTATTTGGAGAGTGCCTTTCTCGGAAATTAGTATTGGGTCCGCTGGCATGACACATCACGTAATTGTACTGCATTGGATAGCGGCCACAGTTGTTGTAGTTTTAATTGTACATTCAACCCTCATCATAGATCATCAGAGAAATCCCAGCAATTCAAGTCCAATAAAGAGTTCCAGAAATTGATGCTGTAGATGTTCATGCTGATTTTCTTGGAGGCAGCGAATACGATTTGGATGTCTCTGCTGTATAATTTATTGCTGTATTAAGTATCCAAAATTAACACCCATCAATGTCAAGCGTGAGTTAAAATTGGTGTGGCAAGTAAATAAATCTATTGTCAGTTAGTTGGCTGGTAACTTTATAGATGGGGTAAGTAGTTTTTCAAAAACACTGTTTGGAAGTTAGTCAGGCCAACACTAACAACAAAAGTGTTGCCAATCATGAGCAAGAAGGAGAAAAAAAAAACTGCAGATAGACAGATGAGACAGTAGAAAAGGGCTCAAATGAAGGTTTATGACTGGACAAACGTTTTAGGACCTGCGTTAGAAAACTTACCGGCGCTGGAGAGAGCTACGAGAGAAGGCCTGAAAACAGACCCGGAGGCTGCTTTGATTCCGCTTCACATGTGAGTAACACTGGGTTTGAGTGTCATTGATTGTCTGGAGCTGCTGTGCGGTTGGCGACTAACAACGAACACTTGTTTGTATTTACTCTTGTGTACTGTACGTTCATTTTTTGTGCTTCCTTGTCATTCGTTCATCATCTGCGCCTTATTTTCCGTGAAGAATTTTGTTGCGCGTCAGCTGTGATAATTGTGTGATGATTTATTTTTTTCTTTCTTTCATTAAGCTCACAAAAAATTAAAATCATTGTGGCCAGTTTCACTAAAAGACTGAGACTATTGGGTTTGCCAGTAATGTGCAGAATTTTATACAATTAATAAATTGCTATTTATTATAATATAAATGTATTAATTAACATTATTTATTGGCCACAATCAATAAAACATTTATATGGCTTTACAAAAGAGGAAATGAATATGGGGGGCTTGATTATATTGTAAGAAAAGAGAGAAAGATGCCAAATTTGTTTTACAAAAGTCTTATACTTATAGATTATATTAAAAAAAAAAAAAAAAGTTAGGCTAAAATAAGGATTTTTTGATTTACAGTGTTAATAACTATGGAAATGCATCATCAGTCAAGGACAAGAGGTGTCCCTTTAATTAAATGGCCAACAGTACACAATGAATGTAAAGCTCACAGCGTACCATATTTCTCCATTGATAGGGAACAACTGCCAGTTCAATGCACTTTTCAGTATTAGCTTTGAAATGTAAAGTCTGAGCAACTGAGACTATTTCTGCCTTGTGTGTGAACGGGGCATGTATCCTGAAGAC
Organism: Zacco platypus; assembly: GCA_038088235.1. NCBI lineage: Eukaryota > Metazoa > Chordata > Actinopteri > Cypriniformes > Xenocyprididae > Zacco > Zacco platypus. The sequence goes on from CM076064.1 coordinate 14,713,270, forward strand.
TTTGGTGTTGGAAGGTCAGCGTCTCTTTCAAGGCTTCACAGCAGCTGGAGTCTGACATCACAACAGCAATACAGAGACATGCTTCACATTTTGCAGTGTGAAATTTACAGCCACCGTCGCCACGATTAGCTTTAAAAGTATGAGTGGGAAGAAGCAGGGGGTCTGGAATCCGGTGCCGGTAGCAGTGTTTGACGAGAGAGTTCTGCTGAACTATCTGTTGGGTTGTAAATATTGGTTGAAAAGTGTGGTTGAGGTTGAAAGAACAAAATAGAAACTGTGTCTTCACTTGGTTTCATTGTTATTGTGTGTCACGACAGGGCAAACGGGTCATTTGTAGAACTGCGTGTTGAAAAGATGGTGTCTAGATGATAACATTTATTACCCCAGTAAACACATCCAAGTAACTGCCTTACTCACTTTAGGAACGTGGTATTTCAAGTGTGACACCAGCTGGATGCTATTTTAGGATCCTGATTCAAGAAGAGCAGAATTTAGATGAACACTGTGATAAGTGTAATTATTTGAATGTGCCTTTTATTAAGGAGGTCCTTAAAGATATTTGCAGATATTTAAGCCATTTTACCAAAATTGACCCAGAATTAAACACAGATCGCCATGTTCAACTTTGTATTCTTGGCCAAAACTACATTGTACATTTATTATCAAGCAATTTTCGAGATTTATCGGTCAATGTTGGATATTTCATTTTTTCAAAATGATTATCGGTTGATCATAATGTTGCAATACATTTAATGAATTAATGATTCCTAATTATGCACCTTTTTCTATGTTATTAATGCATTTTTTTTTTTTAAATCACAATTCTTTTTATAATAATAATATTATTTATAATTAGATTATAATTATATATTTTAACATACACTATCATTCTGTCACATTCAAGGCAATGTTGAAGAGAAGAAGGGATTAGCAGCAGTGATTTAATCCAAATAAACAACACAGTCCAGGAAACGATAGCGTAACTGTTGCCGTATGTGTGGTTTATAAACTCTCAAGATGAAGCCGCATACAGAAATGAAGAACTCCAGGTGAACAGGAAAACCACACGTTCACAAACTTCTATACATTAACGCAAACGAGAACCGACCAGGACTGAGGGAGAACACAGGGTATATATACACATGGTAAACAAAGGGAGAAACTAACTAGACACACCTGAAACGAGGACTCTAATCAAATCAGTAACCAAGGAGACAAACAAGGACAGGACTAATTAACAAAACTAGAATACAACAGAACAGGCAAACAGATAAAAAACAAACTATAAACATACGTAACCTTAACATTACTCCCCCCTCCCGGAAGGCACAACCTTGCGCCAAAAAGAGTCCAACCAAGGAGGGGGGGGGGGGCACCCTGGAGGTCGTGGACTGGTGCAGGTGGGTCAGCAGGCCTCCAGGGTGAATCCGGGAGTTCAGGGTGTCATGGCGGCTCAGGGAGTTCAGGGCGCCTTGGCGGTATATGTGTATCTCATTAAATGCAAATGAGCTGCTCCTCCCGGCCCCCTTTCCAGAAGAGGGCGGAGCTTTAACAGCTCGCGCTTCGGTTGCTTAACAACAACAAAGCTGGAGAATCTCACACAGCCAAAATGACGATTGTTAGTAACGGTTCAACCTTACATTGTTCAATCCGGAGTCGGACACTGAGACTCGGGAAGTTACAACTTGTAGAATGTAACTGGACATTTCTGGACAGTTAGTGGATAAACTTATGTTGTTGCTGTGGATTTGATTCAACTTATTGACTAGCATAAATCCAGTGTTGAATTGACCCTTGTTTGTGAAGCAGTGCGGTGTAAAATGACAGCAAGGTAACAACGCTCTACTACAACAATTCTTCTTCTCTAAAGCAGCCCAACATGGGCTCCCCCCATTGTTGCGTGTTCTCGTGGGCAGGGTTTATGTAAATTTTAGAGTTAGTGATGTCACCAACCCAGGAAGAAGCTTGTTGTAGTCCCTACCAGCTGTTTGTTGTAGTCCTTAAACAGTGATTTCTGTAAAAGAAAATATCTCCCTCTACATTGAACTTTGAGTGTCGTAACTTTGCATTATGTGATTATGCTATCAGGTCAAGAAACACTTTACAATAAGGTTAGTTAGTTGTATTAACTAACATGAAGTAACTATGAGTAATACATTTGCTACTGTATTTACTAATCTGCGTTAACGTTAGTTAATGAAAATACAGTTGTTCGTTGTTTGTTCATGTTAGTTCACAGTGCATTAACTAATGTTAACATGATTTTAATAATGTATTAATATATGTTGAAATTAGCCAAGATTAATAAATGCTGTAAGTTCAATTCATTATTAGGTCATGCTAACTAATGTAGTTAACTAATGTTAACTAATAAAAACGTATTGACCTAAAAAACTTACTCTTTTTCTAAGTTCTTAAATGCACAATGTTCTCACATTATCTCTCACACCTTAAGTGTGTCAATAGACAAATCAATGGTCCTCACATAGAGTCAGTACATCAAGAAGAAACTGTGCTGCCCATGTTGTACATGCTGTGTTTTATTCTGATCTCCCTGCTTGCTTAGCAAATAAAATTCATCATAGATGATTACACCACACTCTACCTTCCACCAAAGACATCAGCTTCAGGTTGCAAATATTTGCTCAGCGTTGAGAGAATGTGCAGCAAAGCTAATTTCCTTTTTCCACATTAAGACTATAAATCCTTTGTCTGTGTTTCAAGCTGTTTGTCTGTTGCGTTGCGTTTAGAAATGCCTGAAATCACAAAGGCTTCCCCGGCAGGTATGGCAACCTTCGCATTCAGCATCAGCCATAACATGAGGCCGTGCATGTGCCACTAGATTATTTAACAAAACAGACTGACTGGCCGTGAGAGATTGACGTGCCACTCTCATGGAGAGCGCAGCCCGTCCGTTTGTCAATACCGTTTCGAGTGAGAAAGCGGAGTGCTCTTGACAGCAGCCATCAATTGGTGAATGTAAAACTTGCTGTTTTCCTCTAGCTCTGCCACTGGTCAGAGATCCAGTCAGCAGACTGTTAATCACACTCACTCAGGCCCAGTGAGACAGCCACAGCCGCAGGGTAATGACACCTAAACAACAGGGATAAATCACAGAGCAGGGCCTTCAACACGAGCACAGGAAACAAGTCACGCTGCTAAATTTGAACAAAACCAGGAACATCTGTTTTGCACGCGATTACAGTGTTACACTCAGATGTGGTTGTGACATATATGCAAACATTTTTACTAGGACTGCGAATTAATTGATATACTGATTAAGTAATCATTTTAATCATAATTAATTGCATATATGAATAATTGTTTAGAAATGCCTCAAAAATAACACAATTGACCGTTTGCATTGACCCGCCCCCTTTAGTTGGGGTTGGTAAGAAGGATAAATACAGATTAATGCTTTCAGTTAATTATAAAAGTTATTCAGTCAAGACTTTCTTTGTCTTTTGCTTTTTGATTAACATGACCGACTGCTGTCACTTTAAGAGTTTATACACCCATCCAAAATACTTACACATCATGTTATTTTTCTCAATTAATTTGATTCCAAAATGTACTGTGTTTAACTGGATACTCACAAAGACAGCATTTTGACATAATTTTGTGTGTGTTTGACTGTTTAAGCACAGTAAGCCACTTATTTTGGTACTTGCGTCTCACAAGCTGCTTGAGACGGCTTATGTTTGCGCCACGCGAAACCTGTGGGAATTAGTAAAATTATGGGTAATGCAAGCCCTATTTAACCAGAGCGTATGTGTATTGAATTGACGGTCAACGGAATGGGATCCAATCTCAGGTTTTTATTAGTAAACAGAATGGTCATAACAGGCAGGGTCAAACACCAGCAAACAGGTATGGAGGAGGATATGCAGAATCGTAGTCGGTATACAGGCAATGATGTAGAGGTAGGCAGCAAGTTATTACAGTCCAGTAAAACACAGCAATAGTCAAAAGGCAGGCAGAGAAACAATCACAAGGGGCAAAAACAGACAGGATCTAGACCGGAAAACAAGACGGGTATAAATGCTCAGAAATGTAATCACTAGGAATAACAAGACCTCGCAAAGTATGTGTGGTTGAATGTCTCTTAAATAGTCTGGGTGATGGACTGCAGCTGGTTGCGGTGATCAGTGATTAGGTACGGGGCTTCTGGGAAATGTAGTCTGCCTGAAATGAGTAAGTGAGTGTGTAGTGCATTGTGGGAAGTGAATTCCGGGAGTGAATGTGCATGTATGTGTGTGTGTGTGTGAGTGAGTGTGTGAAAGTCCAAGGTGGAGTGCCCTCTAGAGGCTGTCATGGGGAATGACATGTATGAGACGAGTGAGTGGCTGTGTGTCACTTCGCCATCAGATAAGAGCTCGAGAAAGCTCAGCTGACGTTATTGCCTGTGCCATTGGCAACAAAACCGACTGGCTTGGAATCGGCAAGACGTGAAACTGACCAACGCTATCACATGACCAATTCGTATAGATTTTACGAGGTGGCCAATTCGTACGAATTCGTACGATTTGTCTAAACCCCAGTGGCGTGGTTGGGAGTAGGTCATTCACAAATTCATAGGAATTAGCAACCTCGTAAAATGCATACGAATTGCCGTGAGATTGAGTTGGACTGATTGGCCGGTTACCGGTCTGGGCTGATCATGCAAAAAATCGTCCAATTCCAATCCCTGGGAGATCAATCGGTGCATCTCATAGGCTAATTAATACTAAATTAACATGTTACATAACCCAAATCTTTGGTCATTTGGTCAAGAATTCTGGTCAGAAGTCTGGTAACTTAATCTCTGAAGCGGCTTGCACCATGTAAAATAAAACTTGATCTAAAAGTAATATGGATTTTTAATAATGAAATGCTGAGTGCACCTTTCACTTAACAGGTTTCAGTTTTGATTGTCTAGTTTGATACGTGTCAGAATACATGTTGATTAATGCAATCAGAGTTCGCCTACAGTCAAAAAATACATTCCCTCCATTAGTTGCTCTTTTTCTGAACAATCAAGCTAAAGTCTAAAATAGAATCATCACATTTAACTGTCACCAGCTTTTCAAAGTCTTGCATTAGTTACAGAAACATTGTGTACAGAACTTTTGTCCATGTAGCTGCCAAAATCCCAATGTTATCTTAAAATGAGGCTCCAAATTTTCTCTGCTATAGTGGATGTCCTGTTTGTCCTCTGGCCCTATTTGGACTTTAGAGAGTTTTATAATGTAAAAGCTGGTTTAGTGAGACCAATCCTTTAGATTAGCCATTAAATGACAGTGTAAAACAGAAAAAGAGAGAGTTCACCCTAAAATTTAAAATTCTGTTTGTTACAAACTTGAATGACTTTCGTTCTTCTGTAAAAAACAAAAGAAGATATTTTGAAGAATGTCAGGCTGCTCTTTTTGGGGCTGTTACTCTCCAAAAAGGACAAAAAGCACCATAAAAGCCATCCATGTGACTTGGGCCCTGTATTCCAAATCTTCTAAACCAATACAATGAAGAACAAACTGAAATAGAAGTATTTACTCATTTAACATCTCAAACATCTCTTTTTCAAACTTAGCCCCAGGTCAAAATATGCTTTCATTTAATTGAAAAGAAAACTTTTTCCAACAGGTTTGGAATCACACAAGGATGAGTTAATGATGACACAATTGTCATTTTGGAGTACACTATTCCTTTAAGTTCAATTAACGTTCCCTGCAATAAGCATCCCTTTATTGCCAGGTATATTTTACATACATGGAACATGCTAACAGACTAACATCAACACAATACACTTTTTATGATGTTACTGCTGTTACTTTCTTACAATATATGCAATATATACAGAATATGTCTGCATAAGTATAAAACTTTTGTGTAAACACTCATGCTCAAAACACACAAAAGGTTCTTAACCCCTTCTGAATCATTGTCTCAGCCACACGTATGAACAAAAAAACACTCCATAACATCACCAAACCATTGTGTTTCACATCAGCCAACCGGACTGTATCACGTTATGTAACAACCCTGTTTATTTTAGCAGTCACTCTTCATTCAAAAAACATTTCAACCCTAGTAAAGGTCACTTCATCGCATCGGGTGAAGGTAACCCTGTAGCCATCTGTGCGTTATTAAAAAAAATTCTCCTCGTGTCTGGACAAACAACGGCTGGTGAGAAGTGATACATTGTGAAGAATGCTCATCTGCTTTGTGCAGCACTTGCTGTCTCATAAGAGGCCAGAGCATTTCTGGGAAGTCCTAGTATGGTAGATGTCATGCTGCGCTTTCTGGTGCTGTCAGAATCTGAAAACTTCCATAACTAGCTATACACATGCTGCAAACAGTAGCGTGGCAATACCTTGAGGACCTCTACTGACAAATCCTGGCTGAGTCAGGTGGAAATTTCTGACTGAGTACACACTTAGCTTTTTATGTTCCAACATTTTGGCCCAAGGTCAAAATAATTATAGCATTCTGTTGATCAATGGGTCTCCGTTTGAGCTCGCAAATGCACTGGGGTATGGAAAATTACATGGCTTAAAACTCAATAACAGTGCCAGCTTCAAGCAAAACAATATCAGTTGAGAGCTTGTGATGTTGAAAGCCTCATGTTGCATGGTCAAACAATGTCATTTGTCAAAGGTCCTTGACATTGCGGTGACTGTAGAAAATAACTTTGAGTCAACAAGTCGTGGATTATTTGTACTTGTTTAACCTTGTTCTGATGTTTACAGATGCATTTTATCCGCAAATGTTTCCCAAACCACTTAAAGCAGCAAAGTGTGGGAATGAGCTTCCGTGTTGTGTGAGCGTAGATGCTTGGCATCAGCTGGCACTTCAAAACTGCCTGTGTCCATCCAGACAAAGCATTGGCTATAATAAAATTCTCTGCTTATTTATATTTGCTTAGCTGATCACAGCGTGACTTTTTATTATGATGCGGATGCTAAGGTCACAATATTGGGGGTTTGCACCTCTTGAAGATGTAGCACACTGTGAGCCTGTTCCACAAAGGAATGAGGGACATTTTAAAACAAGTGCACAATGTTCTGTCTGTCCATCTGTCATTCATTCTAGTGTTCTGTCTGTCTTTCTAATGTTCTGTCTGTCTGTCTGTCTTTTGTTCTAATGTTGTCTGTCTGTCTTTTTAATGTCCTGTCTGTCTTTCGCTCTAATGTTCTGTCTCTGTCAATCATTCTAAAGTTCGGCCTGTCGTTCTAATGTTGTCTGTCATTATAATGTTCTCTCTATCTGTCTTTCGTTGTAATGGTCTGTCTGTCTCTCTATCTGTCTTTATAATGTTATGTCTGTCTGTCTTTCGTTCTAATGTTCAGTCTGTCCGTCTTTCTAATGTTCTGTCTGTCATTATAATGTTCTCTCTATCTGTCTTTCGTTGTGATGGTCTGTCTGTCCGTCTTTCTAATGTTCTGTCTGTCTGTCTTTCCTTCTAATGTTCTGTCTGTTCTAATTTTCTGTCTGTCATTATAATGCTCTGTCTGTCTTTCGTTCTAATGTTCTGTCTCTCTGTCTGTTGTCTGTTGTCTGTCTGTTTGTTTGTTGATTCACAGCCAGTTAGAAAGCATGACAGAGCCCTGACACACCGCTCACCAAGCATCTCTGTCTCCCATGTGTGCGAGGTGCTAATGGGACGTGGCTTTGCTGCCTGCTGGCTTGGGATCTGATATGGTAGCTGAAAACAGCGGCACCAGAGAGGCTGCGGGCTCTCGCTGAAGGTCAGTCGGTGGACCTCCACCAAATACAGGTCAAAAGGTCAGGGCAGGAATTCACATACCCTGCTGCTACAACGGGATGATAAACGATCATCTACACACAAATACACCAACGTAACAGCAAAGAGTCATCTGTTTTATATGATAAACTAGTATGTTTGGATTTTTTTTAATGCTAATTTTATTCAATCAAGAGAAAAACATGCCATGGATTGCTCCAAGGGTCTGCTGTAATAGTCAAGCAATCCCAGCTGTTTTCAAAGACTCGATAAAGTTTGATCAACAAACAAGGCACGACTTAAAAATGAAAAGGATAACGCCTCAGTGTCTCGAGGCTAGAAGTTCAATTTCTGTGGATGTTTACTCAAGTGCATTATTTTTTTCTCTCTCACTCGCTCACTTTTTTTTTTTTTTTTGTCCTTTTCTGTAACCGGCTAACTGTTATGTCCCTTCAAACAAACTGCCACCCACTAAAACAAATCTATTTATAGATGCTAAAAGACTAGAGTCAAAAGTCTAACTAACAACTTATCCTACAAAAAGCATTGGTATCATGAATCGAACCAAACTCCTTTACGTGTTTAACAAACATAAATGGTGCCTACCTTCAGGTGCCTTTGTTCCTTCTGGATTAACGTGGCCGGTAATCCCATTCCCAGCAGGTGATTGCATCAGTTGGTGGCAGTTTAAACTTTTCTGCAGATGTTCTATTGGTTAAGCCTGTTTGTAAGGAACACTATTAGTGAGAGAGACGTGCTAACTCTGAGTGTAAGCCTGTGTGCTCAAAATGTTTCAGATAGCTGCTGGTGCAACAAGAGTGACAGGCACAATAGACTCACTTGCTCTCTCATGCTTAAAATTAGTCAACTAATGTCTATATGCGAACTCACACACACTGATGGCCAAGAAACAAGTAGTCTTGAAAGTGAACATATCTGTCAGTAGATTATAATATCTTTTGCTTGGTGATACCATGATATTATATGGTAAGACTATGATTCTCTAATACTGAATGATTGCCATATTCAAATGCTATAGTATTGATATGATACTTCATGGTATATCTCAAAGAAAAAAATGGAATTATAGTAGTACACTGCCATTCAAATTTGAGGTCAGTAAGATTTTTTGATAACACTTTATTTTACAGGGTCATTGTTACACATGTTTCATATAGTTATAGTAGTAATTACTATAAATTATGCATAATTATATGCAATTAACCCTAAACGAAACCCTCATCCTAACCCTAAACCTATAGTAAGTACATGTATTTAAATGTATAATTACACTGTAACACGGACACCTTAAAATAAGGTGTAACCCATTTTTTTTCTGAACCCAACCCTATAGTAAGTTCATATAGTTGATTATTATTACTCAGTACTTGTATAATTACACTGTAAGAAGGACACCTTAAAATAAAGTGTATCCGAGACCAAATTAATAGTTTATATAGTAAGGATTTGTGAAATTGATCAAAAGGGACAGAAAAAGACAATCTATAATAAATGCTATTCTTTTAAACTTTTTAGTCATCAAAGAATCCTAAAAATGTGTCACAGTTTCCAGAAAACACATTAATCATCACAACTGTTTTCGACATTGATAATAATACATGTTTCTTGAGCAGCACATCGGCATATTAGAATTATTTCTGAAGGATCACGTAACACCCAAAGGCTGGAGAAATTCTATAACCCCTATGAATTACATTTTAAAATAGATTCAGATTGAAAACAGCTATTTTAAAAAGTAAAATGCTTGTCAGTATAACTGTTCTTAAGTATACTGAATTCATATTTTATTAAGAGGTCATGATGACTTTCACATCACCTTTTACATTAAAAAAAATATATAAAACTGTAACTATATAAAATTAGAATTATAATTGATTTTTTTAGACATTTGACCTATAGAAGGGAGATAATAAAGTGCTTTAAGTATGACACTAAGGTAATGGAGATTAAAATTCATTAATTTTATTATTAATACATTATGACACTGGTAGAGTCATTACTGATGTTTTTTTGTTTGTTTGTTTGTTTTTTCTCATAGTATATTTTTTATATTTTTTTAATAAACTTCTATTTATGGAGGTCGTTTAGGCAGAGTGATCATGTTTTCACTCGTACACTGAAAATGTCGTCAGGATGGCTGATCTAGGCTGCCATCTAGTGTTAGAGACCTTAGGTTGCACATACTGTCCCAAACATCTCTCTTTAAACCTTGAAAGTGGTGTGATGAGCTGTAGTGATTTAAACAACCTGAAACTTTTTTTTTTTGTGACTCATTCCTACAACACCAAAATCTAAATTTAGCAAAATGAACTTAAATATAAATGATATTTTATTAACAAACTTTGGGAGAAGCACATTCAAATAATCAACCCAATTAGCTTGATAGCATGTGTATAAATTTACATTTAGTCATTTAGCAGACGCTTTTATCCAAAGCAACTTACAAGTGAGGCAATTAGGGGTTAGGTGCCTTGCTCAAGGTCACCTTAGTCATGGTATTGAATGTGGAGAGAGTGCTGTTTATTCACAATCCCCAACTTCAATTCCTGCCGGGAATCGAACTGCAACCTTCAGGTTAAAAGCCCGACTCCCTCACCATTAGGTTTACGACTACCTGGTTTATATATATCGCCAACCTACCTCTATCCCACAACAGTTTTCCAGTATCCCTCCACCACCCCAACTCGTTACTCTCAACTATTTCCTATCCCAACCAGGGATGGGGAGAATACTCTGGGTTTGGGCCAAATTCTAAGCTCTGAGCCTTCCCCTCGGACAGCATGCCAAATATGTATGTTTTTACCATATCCGATCATTTGGAAGGGTGAACTCGAGACATGATCTATCAACTTGCAATATCCTCTGGATGGACTTGAAAATTCAAAGCATCACCAGATAAAAAGGTAAAAATCAAATATTGAAAAACAGTGCAAAAAGCGAGTTTTTCAAGATTTTCGAGACAGTGAGTGAAAGAGGAAAAAACTGAATGGGAAAAATCACCTTACCCCTGTTCTCTCATAGGTCTTTTCATGTATCTTTCTTGCAGTGTGGTGTTGTTCTCTGACGGAGCACTTTGTGTTGGTCCCAGGGGGAAAGAATTGAAGGAAGTATGTAACACTTCCGTCAGTTCTGATAGAGTGAAAGCGGCAGCTCTGGGAGCCGCAGACTTCACTTCTGAACAATAGTCTACAACAACAAAAATACACGTCTGCACTGGGACTTCATCAAATCCTTACATTTGGCCTTGATGTCTGGAGAGGTGTTTTTGTGTTTTTACCCCCATTTTCAAGGACAGTCACATGTTTGCAAGAATGAATGAACATAGGAATGAGATGAATTATAATAAACTAGGATGTTTGTGGATGAAGTCTGTTTATGTCATTCAAATGGCTGTGTGAACTGTACGGTTCATTCTGTGAAATCCAATCCAAGAGAAGTTCAGATAAAAGAAGTGGGCTAGTTGGCCTGGAGGACTGGTCATTTTCCTGAGAAATATTAAAACAACAACATTATGTTAATAATGTACTAATAATTTACCTGTGAAAAATCACTGATAGCATGTTTGGGTAAGGCATTCTGATTGGTTGCTAGGGTGTTCTGGGCGGTAGCTGGAGCATTGTTAAGATATTATGGTCGCTAGGGTGTTGCTAAGGCATTATATTTAGTTGCTAGGTGGTTGATAGGGCATTGTTAATATAATGTGGCCTTTAGGATGTTGCTAGAGAGTTCTGGTGTGATTCATGGATGGTAGCTATGGCATTGTTAAGATATTATTGTCGCTAACATGTTGCTAGGGTGTTATATATACATTAAATGCTTCATTAACAAACCCATATGACTTCCCTTGCGATATTTTTTTATATCTTCTTTTGTGTTCCACAGGATGAAAAATTCCTACAGATTTGAAACGACATGAGGGTGACTACATGATGACAGATTTTCATTTTTGGGCAAACTATCCCTTTAAGAGACTCTTCCTTTTATGTGCATTTCATTGTGTCATAGTCTTTATGAATGATATGCACGCATGTTTATCATTTTGACAGAGACCAATATTTCACACACTGGCTTTTATAGTTGTAATGCAGAAAAAAAACTAAAATATAAATTTTAGTACTTTAATATTGCTTCCCTTATCTAATTATGTAATATTTGAGATTTCTTTCTAACACAACTATAAATAAGCCATCAATAGGCTGATTTTTCTGAAGTATTGGTACTGTGGCTCGGTTTTGTCACTGAATGTGTACAGGATGTCCAAATACATTCAGCCATTAGGTGGCTCTGTTCACACAGAAACCTATTGAAGTTCATGTTTACATTCTCCGTCTTCTTCTGTCTGTCTTTATTTATCTCCACGTTCCCTTGGCATTGGCCTTCCAGTTTTTAAAAAAAGCTACAAATTTAAGATTGATACAGCTAGTTCTAACATTGAAAGGGAGCAAAGCTTTTGAAAAATGGGCCATTTGATAAAGATAGTAAAATAAAAACATCATTCAAGCAGAATCTCTTTACATGCCAACATCACACTAATTTAATCGTGTCTTTAAACCATCTGTAACCTGCCATTTTTTTCTAGCTTTGTGAGTTGAAGAACAAAATACACTAAAGTTGAGCTGGAAATTGTATTGAATTTAGTATATATGGGACGTCCGCTGTGTTTCCCGAGGGGAGTCTGTCTCAATCTGTACGACTGACTCAGTCAGGTCCTGTTGTCTACCTTGCTGCATCAGGAGTGAGAGGGGGAGGGCCTTGCTAACCTGCTACTTACACATTCACTTAGAATAAATTACATTGTATTGGCTGCATGATGTACCCAAGAGAATGAGCGATAAATCTCTAGGGTCTGTTGTTTAATTGGTGCAATCTACGAAATTCTCGCAAAGTGCTGAAATCGTATCTGCTACAGATAATGGAGCTCCGTGGGGGTCTTTAATCGAAGGGATTAATCAATCGTTCCAGACTGAAAGGAACAGGGAGTATGTTGTAGGAAGAGATGGAGTGGGGGTGGGGAAGATAGGATCAATCCGTTTAGTCCTGTCTTTACTCATCCTGCCTGCAGTCTTCCAGCCTAGAGCAGGAGAGAGCCACTATCTACAAATCCCTCCAGACTCCCAACCACACAGAGCAGCTAAAAATAGCCCGCTGATTTGACACATGCAAAGGCTTTATAACGCAATCTGAGCTCAGTCCATATGAGCCAATATGGATATGATCTCATCCTGTCGCACCTAAGTGATCCGATCGCGTCCTGCAGCCGTGTGCCCGATCGTGTTAGCATTAATCAACTCTCTGAGCGTAACTGTGCTGATCACAGGCTGGTGAATGTAAAGCTGGATCATGTGGAGAGGAGGATGGGACTGTGCTAATGTGTCATCAAGACAGGGGTCATAGAGTAGAGCGAGAGAGTGCTGCCACACATTGAATTAAAGTGGCAATAGTCCATGGAGAGAAAAGCAACCGCTAGATAAGTAGTTGCAACAACAATAACAATTATATATGAACTGCTTGCCTGTGCAAAATCACTGATTGGATGTTTGGTTAATAGCTAAGGCATTCTGGTCGATTGCTAGGGTGTTCTGGGTGGCAGCTTGGGCATATGTTACTAAGGTGTTGCTAGGGCATTGGTTAGTTGGTAGTGTTTTCTAAGTGGCATGTTGCTAGGATGTTCTGGATGGTAGTTGTTGCCTGATCCAAATCATAAAACCCTGAACCATGTCTCTGTTATATTGAGGTACCTAAAGGCTCAAGTCCTTCCCTCTGTGTAACTCTATGGGATTTTATAATGTATAAGTCTGATTGCTTATAAAAATGAAAGCATGCTTCTCCTTATCAATCCGCATCCTCACTGATGTTTAATACTTAAGGGTTTGTTCAGTTCCATCTAAATATGTGCAATAGTAATAGTACATCACAGTAGCCACACATCAAAAAAATATGCGAAACAAAGCCTTTATTAAATGCGCAAATGTTGACAGCAAATGCAATGAATGTTCGAATATGCATGTTATTTATTCATTATTACTAATACCAAAACAAGACCGCTTTATTTAACCCAGACAATTAGGTTTTATGTGTGTAATTTGTATCGCGGCAGTGGATGTTAATGTATGAAGCTGTGATTCTCATATCTCCTATTGCTGCTATCATTATGGCTACTGTCTTTGTTCTGTCCTGTTGGCATGGCAACTAAGTCAAGCCCTTGCTGTTATCAAAGCAAACCTACTGGGGCACAGTGTGTCAGCGTATATGTGTGTGTGTGTAGTATCCTGCGGTAATGAAAACTGCAGTTTGGAGCTCTGTGGCATAAAGATGATGCTGTAATGTATACTGAATGTATCTTTTGTACTACATGTCAGACTACATGACACAGATTCAAGGAGAACTTAGAGAAGAAGGGAGTATAGCCTCAAGTATAGACCCAAAGTGGCTCTGTCTAAAAGCTCAAGTGTATATTCTCAGATATCATACTGAAACTACAGTATAAGTAAGCCAACCATAGATTAAATCCTGTAACACGGTGGCTTTTGCCGTGTTTAAAGAGCCTGAAATGCCAACATTGGCTCAACCAATGGTGTGAATCTGGGACTATTTGGTCAGCCAATGGCAGATGGGGGAGTATTTGGGAAATCTCTTGAAATGAGTCTATTGTTGCAGAATTTTAATTTCTCTTATGCGTCTTATCAAACAGCTATTAATCAATTACAAAAAACTGCACATGATAAACAGTGATTAATCCCTTTTCTAGTAATCTTACAGCAATAGTTATAAATGTGCCTTTTTTGGGACATTTCCTGGTGGTCTTTTATAGAAGAAACTGGAAGAAGTAAAGCCAAACAGTTACAGGCAGATGTTATCGTCCTTTACACAATTTGAATCATCAATGCCATATGTTGTGCAGTTCAATAGAATCAGTTAATTTGTAAGTATGCGAACACTTACAAGTCAGACAAATGATTCACTGATTTGATTATAAAATGATAATTATGCAATTGGTGTATCTGAGATTTATCCAAAGGACATCCAGCAAGATAAGAACAACAAAATTAGTGTAAAACATTCTAGGGTGTATTCAAGGACTACTCAGATTACACCATTTTTTGCTCCGTAAAAAAAAAAGAATTTTATTTATTTATCAAAACTCTTAATCAAGTTAAACAAAAATGCACTGAAATAGTGCTTCGCTATTAGAGTTTCATAGCCATTGTCATTTTTGTCAGCACAAACATGTCTCCTTTCTATGTAAATGTGACTTATTGTTGATTACGTCTTCACAAAATTCATGCTATTTACCTGCCTCATTTAATTTGCTCTATTAAAATATATTTGTTACATTTTTAGCAATCATGGCAGCAGTCACTTATCAAATGATGGACGGAAATGTAGACTAGGCATATATGCACACACAGTAAAGCATATTTCCGGTATTTTATGCTTGCGTAATATTAATTTATTTTAAATACTCACTTCAGGTGTCTGGATCACAAGTGTTAAGGTGTGAAATTTAGCATTTTGGGGGCAAAAAACTGTCCATTGTCAGTAACATTGAAATGTATAAAGCCCAGCTCACACTGAAGTCCTTTTTAAACCAAGCAGCTTTCTGTTGATCAAGGAGTTGAATTCGTATGACCAACTTGAACACAGGCCAAATCTGCATGCAATTTTGCCTGCAAAATTTCGCTAAGGAACAGTAAACCGTAAAAACAGTAATTTCCTCAAGAATTAATCTGACTACAATTTTGGGGGTTGTTTACGCTGCTAGCAAATTTGCATAATTCCTATAGTGAACTGGGCATTAAAACAATGCAGACTAGAAAAGGCAATTGACTAGAAAAGACTTAGTCAACCAAAATTGTATTAGTTGGTTAGTCGCAGAAAAAAAAATCACGCAACGTTAACGGCGGGTCCTTGTGGTAATTGACCCTTCGCAAACAGTTTGATTGACAGGCGATCTGACCAATAATAACCCACCGTTTTATCCAACATAGCAGTCAGAGGAGTTAGTTCAAGTTCACCAACAGGAGTTAGTTGGTGAACTTGAAATTGAAAAATTGTGTGTACTCACGTCTTTCCGCGCTTCAAACAACATTCCTTCTGATGTCCATTCATGTTTATTTGATACTATAAATTAACTAGTATGAAGAGATGGTTGGTTCACGAGCCGCTTGAAGGAGCTACAGCGATCTGTCACGACACATTAAAGAGCCACTATACGCTATATATTGTTTAAACTTCTTTAAAAAATTACAATATTTTAAATATGAAATGTTTCATGTCAAAAGTAACCTGCTCTGTCTTGTCAGTCGATGCGTTGTTAGTGTCCTCTTTGCACTGCAGTGTATTTTTCACTGCGTGAGAACATGATGTGTGGCGTGAGAGCGCATGGCTTGTTGCAGAGTTCAAGTGTTTTGCTTTAGTAAAATAAAGAAAACAAACAGGATGTGCTTTCTCTGTGAACTTGAACGCGTCAAAAATAAACCGGAACTCTGTGAACTTGCCTCACAGACTATCGAAAGCTTGAAATGTCTGATTTTAAATGAACTGATTCAAATGGAAAACAAATATTCTCAAATTGTGTTTTGAAATTTGTATATACAGTAGATGCATGCACGAGTCAGCATCGTCAACTTCGTCACTGCAGCTGAAAGCACTCGTTTATCAATAAATTTATTAAAATGTTCAGACAGTCTCCTTGCTATTTTTTTTTCACAATGTATTCATTATCGTTACTTTACTTACGCTTTATGCGTGTGCTTGAGCGCTGATTAGGCTATGTAGGCAATTACGGCTCATTATTATGATTTATATGGTTTATTAATAAAAACATGCGATTAGTCGACTAATCGCTTAAATGAGCGACTACTAATCGACTAGAAAAATCTTTAGTTGAGGACAGCCATACGTATTATGTAATTGCCCCAGAATAACCTTTTCACAATCTCAAATGCAAGGTTAGAGAGTGACTAGGTAAATAAATATAATTTGGTGTGCCTACAAGACAGCTGTTTATTTTTTACTCTCGAGGGTCCTCTCTCAATTAAACTGTAATCTGTTGTTCTTGCCTCGAAACAGTCAGCACTGCTCTAACCATCCACTTATTCATTATTACATGCAGCTTTCATGTCACGTAAATAACTTTAATCAGCAATACTACATCTTTATTCCCCTATTCCGGTAAAAGCCCATGACATTCTCAATTACTGCGGGTGGGCAGGGATGGGGGTCTTTCGTCCATGCACACTGAGCAGGCATGAGACGAGGAGGGGAGAAAGAAAAACAGCACACTCATATCATAATGAAACAACACACAGTCCTCGTTGGTTTTTCCCAGAAGCCATGTGATCAGTTGCCATGGGAATGGTGCAGAGACCCACTTTAGCTGCCTTTGTGCTTTCACAATCTTGGCTGGAGAACCACAGTCACCTACAAATTACTGCCTCGTATTGAATGTCAACACCTCACCTTGGTCTTTGCAAATCTGCATGTCCATTTACTTAAATTCTCACATTTGTGCTGATAGTTTTTTTTAATGACACAGACAGGTTTATGTGAATATGAATTATATGAATAGAGCAGCCCAGCTTGTCTTTGTCATCCTTTAGCTTGCCGGATCAGTTGTTACCCTTCCCTCTGTTATTAATGTGAGAGCTACTATTTCTCTCTCACAGCTCCCTTTCAGCTAAAGGCACATTCTTACTGCATTGCATAATTTTTCCGGCTGTGGGGTGACCTACTTCTCCTGATCCTTCACACACACACACACACACACACACACACACACACACACACAGACACAGGTCCACATCGCAACAACCAGCAGCTACTTATCTATTTGTACTTCATTTTTAGGACTGTCAATCAAAACATTTTTATTGCTCTTAGGGCATGAAAAACAAGATCTGAATTTTTTTTTCACATTTTCAAACACTTGAGCGGACAGTATGCCTTTTTGGCTTTAACCAAAGATATACTGAGTTAATCATAATACAGTAATAACAGATCACTTTTTGATGTGACAAATAAAGTAATGCGTTACAAGTTACATACATTATGTAATCAGATTACTTTTTTCAGATTACATTTGAATAACACAAACACATTTATTTACAGCCAAAGATGTTACTGCAGATGACGTACTTCAAGTAATAGTATGAATTGTAGCTGGAATATAGCTAGTGATGCATCATGTTCAATTGACCCTTTGCAAAGACCCGCCCCCTTTAGTTACTGTTGCTATGTCCGACAAGCCATGCGCTCTCATGCCACACATCACATGTTCTCACGAAGAGAAAAATACATCCCGGAGCAAAGAGGACACTGACAGTGCATGGACAAACATATGAAACTGTTTCATATTTAATATATCTTATTTTTTTTTGAAGAAGTTTAAACAATAAATAGCGTATAGTGTCTCTTTAATGTGTCGTGACAGACCGCTGTAGCTCCTTCAATCGGCTCGTGAACCAACCATCACTTCATACTAGTTCATTTATAGCATCAAATAAACATGAATGGACATCAGAAGGAATGTTGTTTCAAGCGTGGAAAGACATGAGTACAAACAATTTTCAAGTTCAAGTTCACCAACGTTAATCTACTAACCCCTCTGACTGCTTTGTCAGACAAAATGACGGATTCAGGGTTATGATTGGTCAGATCGCCGCCTGTCAATCAAACTGTTTGCGAAGGGTCAATTAAGTGGACAGGATTAATCAGAATTTCCTTCCAATCTAAAATCAGTACTTTGAAAATGTAACAGTGATATGACTCTACATATGTTACTTGATGTTGCAACATTTTTTTCCTGTAAGAGTCTCTTAGGACAGAAAGAATGTATGGATATTCAGGAGTAACTTGGCATTTCTGATTGGCCATCGACCATCTTGGTTTGGAGGAGATAAAAAAAAAACACTTGCCACTTGGACACAGTGCATAGGATGGCACACTAGTGTCCACTGTGGATGATGTGCCGATGTGCTACTGTGCAATGAAAACCTATGCTTCTGCAAGAAATGGCTTTTTGAATAGCTGTCCACTATAGTGGCCTCTATGCATTACAGTGTTAGTCACATAAACTACTAATTGCAGATGAAAGCCACTCAATGAAGAAAATTCAACGAAAGCATTATAAAATACAGGCAGTGTGGCTTGTGAGAATAAACGCATGTAAATGTTTAATGTTCAGTTATGTTGGACCATTATTATGGTGTGCATTTAGTTGCTTCACTCTATAGCCCCTTTCACACAGCACATTGATCCACATCCATCCATCCATCCTAGGAAATATGTTGGTAAGATGATAAACATCATTTAGGATTTGTAGAAAATGAAGTGGTCTAAAGTTGAAAATAAACTTTGAGAAGCATAATGCTTGTTTTGAGCTGAGAAACTATATTGCCGTACACCTCCGAATTTTCCTTTTCACTGATTAAATCTCTTTGTGTTTTTTTTTTTCTCTGATTGTTTGATGCAATCTCGCATTATGAATCATACATTTAATGAAGGCATTGTTATAACTAATCCATGTAAGCACACTGTGTACAATGGAAAAAGATTTTTTTAAATGTAGTTTAATCAGACCTGTTTTCTAATTTGTGTCTTGATTTGTTTCTGTAAGATTAGTTTTATTAGTTTGTGTCTTTCACAACACAACTCTCTTTGTTGCCTCCAGATTGTAGGTGTGCAAACATCAAATAAATTATTCTCATCGACGAGGGAGCCGAAATGAAATTCAGCTTTTACTCTATCCCCTGGTGCTGCAAACATCTGACTGAAAGACCCTGGAGTATTTACCTTTAATATCACATTGCATTTCTATTCACGTACAACATGTTCTGTTGGGTGAAGATCTGTTGTGGCAGATTATCTCTGAATTCAATCACACCATCTCAGAATGGTGTTATGGTTTGTTTTAACTTGTGGTTGCTAAGTAACCTCTCTCACTACAATCGGTGTATCGTTCAGTACCCTCTCTCTTTCTCTCTCTCTCTCTCTCTCTCTCTCTCTCTCTCTCTCTCTCTCTCTCTCTCTCGCTCTCTCTCGCTCTCTCTCGCTCTCTCGCTGCCTTTGTTTATCAGACACAAAATCTACTAAGCTTTATTGGCATGACCGTGAAGGATTACAGTTATGTTGGTGTAAAGACTGGCAAATAGTGGATATTGCAAACAAAAATGTACATATAGTAAAGGATGGGAATATAATATCATAAAATATTCAGTTTCGAGGCTTGAAGTGTGTGCTTTACCTTAAAGGTGTCATGAATTGAGAATTCAAATTTTCCTTGATCTTTTGCTCTATAAAAATATATCCTGAAAGTTTCAGAACTTAACGTCCTCATTAATTCTAAAACAGCTTTTATTGAATCCAAGCTGCCAAAATCATTCATTTCGCATTTTGTCTCAGTAAAACGTCATATTGCTACGAAAGACCACCTCTGCAGAAGAAGATCAATGCCTACTTCTACATCATATCCTCTTTAGCCCCACTCACCGATTCACGCATGTAGTAGGAGGTGAATAAATACAAGAGCGAGGCAAACACAAGATTACTCGAGCAACAAAACAATATAGATGCTTCCAAAGAACACAATACATTTTGCTCTGCCAAGTTCTGAAGAAACATAGTATTTGCATTACCTTCCTTGTGATCCTAACATTAAGAAAGCCTGGATGAACTTTATTTTTAATGAAGTTCCAAATTGCCTCAATAAGACACGGTTCACGTTCGCTTCATTGTACTGAGGATTCATTTTAAATACTGCACAGTTCGATGCAGGCTTGTCAGAGACAAGACCGTCTGATATGTACTCTCTTTACTGAAATGATAAACAATAAATATAAGTAAAGATTATTATTTTCCATGCTGATGCAGACTGGATCTTTGGTATCTTTGGTATCTGAGGTGGAGGTTTGTTGTCTTCTGATTCGGGATCAGACTCTAGCTCAAACATATATGGATGATTTTCACCGGTTGCCAACATCGAAAGTTTTCAAAACAGCGGAAGTTTTTGTAGCATGAGCGTTTACTTCCAAGTCTTAAAATGCGGCACGACTATCAAAACAGAGTGTTTCAAAGAGAGGGTCAAAAATAGGATAGAAAAGGCCTTTTAGTTTTAAATTATGATGCATTTTAATGTACTGTAAACATCTTTCTAACATTATTAGTGGACCTCAGAGAACATTATAAAATTAAAATAAATTAAAAAAATCAGTCCATTACCCCTTTAATGGCTTTACTTACAATTTGGGTTGTTAAAACATTTGAAAACAAAATGTAAAATGACTCTTATGTTAATTTAAAGAGTAGGTCAGTTCTGCTTTCATCAAGATGCGAAATGCTGGAGACGGTTATAGATTTGTCATTGTAACATTAATAAAGTGAAATCCATTGTAACATTCTAAAAAAAAAACTACTAAGACTAGACCATTCTGCCAAACTGCAATTATCAGAAAATTGACCAAGAGGACCACTACAACACTGCCAATAACTGCAGAGTTCTGAAATGGGACAGACTGTCTAGACATCATTTCTTGAGCGGTTAACAGATTCAGCCTCTCTTTTTTTTTTCCTTTTTTTTTTATCTGTGAAAGGCCAATACTAAAGGAGTTTTGTAGAGGTTATGTAACAAAACTAAAGTTTTGCAGGAATATTGCGGGTGTTATAAATCTAAAGTTGAGCTCTTAGGCACAGCAGAGCCATATAACACATTTATGTTCTAATGCTGAATTTCTTGTTTTTTATTTTCCAGTGTCAGCTGTTGGTATAATGCTCACTGATCCTCAGGCTATAGCTCGATGCATAGAACGCTGATTTGAGGGCAGAATCTGTCTGATTATGACCTTTCCTTTTCATCGTTCAGTCTGAGGTAGTTCAGGGGTGTGTTTCCCAAGAGCTTCTTTAGCCAACTATGGTCCATTGAACTCTGTTAGTAATGACGGAACTTTGCTGCTTACTTAACTGCCCATAGCTGCTTTTGGAAAATACACCCCAGATTGGTGTGCATTGCTGTACATACTCAAGCTGTAACTGCATTTTGCACAACTTTAGCTACAGCTACTAGTTTTCTACACTGATCATTAGCAGGTCGAAGGTGGTTGTTAGCTTGCTGAGTAGCTACCATGTTAAAAAAATAATACTGACCATACTACATTATACTACCATCTGGGGTGTGTGTGTGAATGAAACATAAATTAATAAAACTTGTAAATTTAAGATATACAATAAAAACATTATTTTTATAAAAAAATAAATAAATAAATAAATAAATAAAAAAAAAAAAAATATATATATATATATATATATATATATATATATATATATATATATATATATATAACTGTTCCACCGTTTGTATCAAAATGTAGTTTTAAGAGTTTTTTAGGTGAGAATGTAGTTATTTAGCCCTCAAATATATGACTCATATATTAACATAGCACCTACTTTGCAATTTGTTTAGACTCTTTCACAAATGTGAGGTCCAGGCTGTCAGCGAAAATTCAGCATTCATGTACCCACAGAGAACAGCTTCATCTCGGCCAGTCCCTAGTTCTTATGTAGATAGTGGTTAAACATGAGATATAATTCATTTTAGGTATATCAAACGGGCAATCTGTGGTTTTATTAATGTATTACTTGTTCCAGAGAAAAGAGATTTGGGTTAAGGGGGAAATTAAGTTTCATAACTTTATATTTGGGCTTTATTTAACTTAAATCCTATACTAGAGCACTGCTGTTGTACGTTTGACTGTTTGCTTGCGTTTATTTCCGATTGTCTTTTATAATGAATGTTGTTATTGAATAAATATTATTCAAGGCCCTGGAAAGTTTTTGAAAATAAACATACATAGATTCAGGTCCTTGAAAGTACTTGAATTTATTTAAGTTTTCTGGAAACAAAATTACATATTATTTCTTCTGGCCTGCTAATGTGTTATTTCTCCAACACTTCGTGGCCTATGCATACTAGTTTGCTTGATTTACATTAGTTACGTGCATTTACACATTACGTTAAAGGGTTAGTTCACTCAAAAATGAAACTTCTGTCATTAATAACATGTCGTTCTACACCCATAATACCTTCGTTCATCTTCTGAACACAAATTAAGATATTTCTGATGAAATCCGATGGGTCAGTGAGGGTTCCATTGTCAGCAAGACAATTAACACTTTCAGACACCCAGAAAGCTACTAAAGACGTATTTAAAACAGTTCTTGAAAGTACAGTGGTTCAATTTCAATTTTGAAACACTTATGACGTAATGAAGCCTCGTTTATTGAAATCATGTGACTTTGGTGCTCTGAACCACTGATTCGAAACGTTGAAGTTTCATGAAGCAGTGTTTTGAAATCACCCATCACTAGATATGTTTCCATTACTCTTGACTTAAACTGTGTATATAAAGGGTAATATTTTATGTATTTGAGGTATGAGATGTGGGAACGGTGAAGAGAAAGAGGGCAAACAGTATTGCTGTCTAATCAGCCAATATTGTCTTAAATAGTCTGCATAGCACTTTGTCTTTTATAACATGAGATTTAAACCAAATATTGATTTTGGTAAAATAAATGTTGTAACTATATGTTAATTTTTTCATGATAGATGATAGATTTGGACATATAGGGTAATAAAAAATACATTTTAAAAAATCCCTCAAAGTATGTACAAATGAGCATGTAAAGTAAATAACTTTTTTAAATATATATATATATATATATATATATATATATATATATATATATAACACACACACAAAGTTCCTTTACTGTAAATGTGTTTGTATACCTACCTAGCTTGAACCCACATAGAAAAGAAACCAAGCAGTTCAAAATGGCCAGTTGCGGTTGGTTAGTACAAGATGATTTACATGGAGAAGAGAACCTCTTGCCACTTTATCAAATTGTATCTGATTAGGATGTGGTGTGGGAAGTATGGCACCCATTCAAACTACAACAGAAAACCCACAGCTTGACAAACCATTCTGTCTGGGCTACTGTATCTCTCACACACAATCACAAATCTCATGAGTAACTCATGAAGTTTAAAAGAATATTCAAGCACATACTGTATAAAACACCCTCTCATCTCTCAGCTTCCTGAGTCTGTCACAGTAGCTGCTCTAACAGACCACTCTTGCTGCCTGTTCTCCTCTATTAGCGGCCCTAGAACACAACGTTCCAATGAGAGTGCACTTTTCCTGGCTGTCTCATTTAGTCTATAATTACTGATAATGTTCTCAGAGGCAGCTCCATTTTATGACGCACACTGGTGGCAGGGCTAAACAAATTAAAGAGAGGGGGAAAAAAGAGAGCAGTAAATCAACATGCAGGAGATAAACAGCAGCGGTGTGAGCCATATCTGCACCAGGGGGCTGATGTGTGGCTCGCTTTCCGGCAGTGTCACATTGTGGGGACCTCTGCTGTTGGTTAAATTGCCTCTGTTGTTCTGACCTGCTAAAAGTGCACCATCCAGAATCACCACAGGACTGATTACTAAACCATTTCCCACAACTTTCTCATTCAGTGATATATGAGAGCTAAGTTTAGTTAGGAAAGTGAAGTTGCGCATTTCAATCTATTGATAGATAGACAGACACGCTGCTGTGTTCAAGTAAGATATGCTGCTGCTGCTACATAAACAGACATCCTGTAACAGATCTAGGCAGGTGGAGCTGGGGGAGGTGGAGGATGTAAAGGACCTATCAGCCTGCCCCCTCTAGAGTGTTATGACTGAAGTAGATATTTAAATGTCTTATTTATGTAGGTCTGATTATTTGAAGTCAAATTGTAAGACACATTTGTGTCTCTCTCTGTGGTGGTGGTGGTGGTGGTGGAGTCAGGTTTGCTGGTTAGCATTATATTATATTATATATTACATCAACATAAGGGGAAATGCACCCTATTTACTTGCTTAAAACACATTTCTGGTCTAATTGTGTACGATTTATTAGTGCATACAATTATTCCAAATGAGAAAAATACTTCATAGATTTAAATGTAATTACATCCAATAAAGAAACCAGTTAGCATGTTCCAGTTCCAAGTCCAAAGTAACATTTTTCTTGGTGGATTTTCCAGTTTCACTCTTAAATTTGACAGAGTATGAAAGTAAAATGTTTTACTGTTTTTCATATTCTCACTTAAATAACAACATTCTTCCCTTCCTTCTGTTTAAGGTCTTACAGCTTTAACTTATTCAGTTTAAAACATCTAGAGCAGCAGAAGGTTTACTCACACAGACTGGGCTTCTTGCTGTGAGTGTGTTAGTGTAGGGAAATAATCAATGAGTTAACATGCATAACCATGCTGAACATATGGTCGGCCAAGCATCCGTAATGACATACTGCCAAACCAATCATTCCCACTCACTGCTGTGTGTGTGTGCGTGTGTGTGTGTGTGTGTGTGTGTGTGTGTGTGTGTGTTTACGTATGTGTATGGGTTTGACTCTCATTCTTTGAGCTGAGGTCTTCTGAGACTTAAATCTGGTTGCTCTCATAAGCAGAATGAATTCCGAGCTTCCTGTTTCGATAACACTCTGTTTAGCACATGCTGCCTTTCACTGAATACTAAGAGATGAGACCTTGAATCAAAACAGTATAGTTCTGGGTGCCAAGTTGGAAACATACAAACATGTTTTAATATGCCCAAACATTGAGGCAAGGATAAAGAACTGCAAGGATAGTACTGTAATTGAAGGTTGCCATTTAAAGGATCAGACAAAAAGTAACCTAGACCTGAAGAGCTTGAAATGTTCAGACAGGATGCTCTGGACTGGACTAAAACTGATTTGGAAATGAGTTTTATCAAGTGGCTTTATTCTCAGCTAAGCTACAGATGTACAAACTATCCGTAGTTGTCAGCAGTGATAACACAAGAAAACTTTACCAAATTAAAAGCTTTATCATTATTACCAACCATCTGTCAATGTGCACCACAGAAGATAAATTGTTAATTGTCTTGAATTGTCACTATTCAAATGGAAATTGTTTCTTAGGGTCACATAAGCTCCTCCATAAGAAATTCACTCTTTTCAATACCTGTTTAGAAATGGTAGATCACCTTAGTTTATTCCTAATCATGAAAATATATGAATTAATATCTCATTACACACATTATTTTACCAAAGCTGAAAATGGTCTTGTTTTAAGCAAAAACTCACTTCATTTTGATCAAATTTATTTCAGAAAACAATACTTACACAAAATGTTTTGTCATTTTGCTTCTCAAGTAAATGTATTTTGATTTAAGAATGTTTATATAATTGTACAGAATACAAAAACACAGAGTAAAAAGTTCATTTTTTGCAGTGTAAGCTTAGTATTTGAGTATTTCAGACTGTCTTCATTCAAGTAGGCAAGAGCTGTACTTGCATAACTGGAAATAGCCGCCTTGGGGTGATCCCAAAATGGGCGCTGTACCCTGACTCTTTAAAAAGGACTTTGATAAAACACAGATTCCATGATTCAGTACATGCTGGGGAATCTCTCCGGACTCATGGATTAAGGGTGTTGGTTCTGGGGTTAAGACTTTGGTTCTCAGCCAAAGCCCTAGGGCTGTCGTGTTAATCTCCATGTCGGTCCTCATTAGCATTAATGAATGGAGAAACACTTGTCATGAAAGCACAACACACGAGGTGTGTAATGCCACCGACAGCCAATGAGAGCTGTGCAAGTGATTAAGACCGTACGAATGCTGTGAGCACCACTTTCATGTCTTGTGGTTGAGCAATTCATTCTTTTTGATTAGTTTTTGAACTTTCCCAATGAAATATGATCTGCTTGTTTGAAAATGCAATAACATTTGATCAACATAAAACAGCTTATGATAACACAGCACTTGGCTAGAGTTAATTTAGAAGTCGTACATAAAACAAAACTGTTTAAAAATGAATGAATCTCATTTGAATGTGTCAGCTGTGTAAACACAATGCATATCTCTTAGATGAAGCTAGTGTTTATTCAATGTAGCTGTAAATCACTGTGCTGATGTTTCCTTTGGATTTCACTGCCTAATGGCTTATATATCACACAGTGGTTTGGGCAGCATGCGTATTTCCTTTACAGGAGTCAAATGGATAGGCGGGGAAACCTTTCAGTACAAAAAGCGGTTAACCTCTTCCTTTAGCCTTGTCCAAAACCTCAGAAATGTTCTGCCACAAAACACACACACACATTGAAAGCAGACATCATTGTTGTTACGAGCTCCACATTGTGCATATTCTACCCACCAATTTAATGTTTTTTTGTTGTTGTTGTTGTGTTTTGTGTGTGTGTGTGTGTGTGTGTGTGTGTGTTTTTGGTAGTTTATCACGGCCTTTCTTATGCGAGAGGAAGAAATTGTCCACACGCTGAACAAACACACCCAAACGCAGGAGCTGCATTGTGAGAGCTGCTTGTTATTTTGGCTGTTGTATAAAAGATCTGCTAAGTTAGCCACAGAAAGTCATCTGGCTGAGTTCCCAGAATCCATTGCACCTACTGACATGTTCGGATATAAAAAGTACTATGCCCTAGACCTAGATTGCATCTCCAGTATACACACTTTTGCATTATAAAGTTCTTTGTCTGTGTTGAGATGTTTTTCTGGTGAGCAGCTGGTGTTTGTACCGATATCAGCTGAATCTCTGCGGTCTCTGGTGTCCTCATGCATTGCTTACTATGAAATATACAGAAGGTAAAATGGAATTCATTTGTTCTAATTTAGGCAGCACAACATGGCATGCTGTTATAGATCATATTTAGCATGCAGAACTTTAAACAGGCATGTTTGCTGGTGTGTAAATTTAACATTATTTATTCTATTTTTGATGTTGCTTGTTTTGTTTGTTTTACTTTATTCTAAATTTATCATTGAATATATATTTTTGCTTTAATGAATTTATAAAGAAGACATGAAGGCATTTTTTGTTGTTTTATGTTAATGAGCTACACTTGTCTACTCTTCACCACTTTAGCATCACTATTTGCTTTTTATTAAGATTTTCAATTAATAATTTTAATACAGCCAGGAAAATCAGTTTTGTTTACGTGTGCTCTTCACCTCACCTGTAAATGAAAAGAACAGGATGGAAGGAGCTCTGGACCAAAGCCATTTCCATTACCCTGCAAACCAAGAGACACAATTCCCTCCTGCTTTAAACAGAGAGTTCACATAAAAATGAAAATATGATGCAATCAAAATGGAGACTCAAATTTAAATCATTATTCACTGATAATCTTCCCCTTACGTGCAACTTTACGACCAGACCCATTGCAACTGGATCATTGAGTTAGTGAGGTTATGAATGATTCAGTCTGATTCATGAATGAATTAAGTGTTATTTAGAGCATGAACCGGATTAACTGGTTTGCAACTGATTCTCAAAGTTAATTATTATAATCAGTTAAAGTGCACTAACAAAATCTGTGCTGAACCCTAAAAACGTTACGATTCATGCGTGAAACAAACCAATTCGTTCACGAAACTGTAGCTGCTAGCCCAGTCTGCTGCAACCAGTTAATTCTGTTAGATCCTGCTGTTAGATGCATTTGTGAATGAATGAATGAATCGTCAAGTCTCATATGTGAACCGAATCATCTCGTTAGTGCATGTTTCATAAATCAATCAATCTATAAATATGCAAAAGAGGTAAATGCATCCAAAAAATTCTGGGCTGATCTCAGTTTGCTGATCAGACGTACTGATTCATTGTTATATTGGTCTGATGCATTCACAAATCGGAGTTCAACTCACTCAATGAATGACCTATTCACAGCATAAACATGAAAAATCTATGCTGAACTCAATTAAACATTCAGACTTTATGATTCATTCATGAAACAAACTGATTTGTTCACAAATTGGATTTCAATTCACTTGGTATGGCTATAGCTGTTGATCCAGTCTGCTGCAACCAAATCTCTGAACACTGATTCCTGAATGAGTCTGTTTCTTAAATAAATTGTCAATCTGATATGTGAACTAAATAAACTGGGGGAAAAAAAAAGAAAAAAGAAAAGAAAATTAGGTAACAGCGGAAATGCATTCACAAAATCTGCACTTAACTCAATTTGCAATTCAAACTTAATGATTCCTTTTTGAATCGGTCTGATTCTTTCACAAATCAACTCACTACATGATTAATCCATTCACACCTGGAGCGCTGCAATCTGGTCTGCTGCAACCAGATCATTCAGTAAGTGATTTGAACTCTGATTCGTAATGAATCGCGTGAAATACAATTTGTAAACCAAATCAACTGGTAAATGGCCAATTCACAAAAAAAGAAATATCATTCAGTCAGTGAGTTTAAATCCAATTTTGAAGGAATCAATCCAATTACATCTGACTCAAAACATTTTCTTTAAATCTGCTTTGAAACAATATGTCTGGTGAAAATACAAATAAATGTGAATTGAATTGAACTTGTGAACCAAAACTACTGGTTGATGCCTGATTAACTAATGGAAATACACAAATCAGATATTAGTGCAAATGAAAAAAAAAAAAATCCATCCTAAACTCAAGTTACAAATCAAACCGAATCATTCATGAATTGTGTTTTTCTGCTGAAAAGAAGATCTACAATTTGGTTTAAATACAAACAAATATGACTTTTTTTTTTGTCGTTCAGGTCTGCTAAAACATACCAGTTTTTTTCTTGTGGTTAAAATTAGTTTGTTATAGTCTGTTCAAATTAAATCTACGCCACTGCGACTACAA
Organism: Zacco platypus; assembly: GCA_038088235.1. Taxonomy (NCBI): domain Eukaryota; kingdom Metazoa; phylum Chordata; class Actinopteri; order Cypriniformes; family Xenocyprididae; genus Zacco; species Zacco platypus. Next base: position 14,742,708 of record CM076064.1, read on the forward strand.
CTGAAAACAAATCAGGCATTGCTTCTCAAAGCCCACATCAACATGTTTGGAAGATACCTGCAACTTTAATGTGGTTCCGACTGGCTGACAGGAATTAGAAGTGATGATAACAATAGTGCATTACGCTTGTGTTCTAAATTTCCAGTGTAACTCGGCTCTGTAAAAGTGCAGAGGCAGTGAGCTGTGCTGTTATGGCCCTTAGCACCCTGTGGTGGGTTATTTATAGCTGACATTGCCAGCCAGCACCGGGTGTAATGTAAGGACACGTCCACAGAGCAGAGGGGTGATTAAATGTCTGAGTAATTGACAGTAGCCCTGGAGGAAGTGAGGGAAGAGTTAGAGAGAGAGGGAGTGAGATACAGAGAGGCAGAGAATAACTCATTTGGTTTCCCCTACTACAGCTCTCCTTTGTCTGTCCCCAGAGATGAACAACTCTAAACTGCCACCAAATGCCATCAGTTCGATTGGACAAATACTGAGGGTTGGACGGGTAGTAAAGTCTCAACCATTCATGACAGGTTTTTGAGCGTGTGTCCTGACTCAGCTCGATCAATATTTTTGATGTAAACCAAACTCTCAAAGAAATCTCAGCAGATTCTCAGCAGTCTGAGTGCAATGAATATTAATCCCTAAAAACAATTCTGGTGAGATATTTATAGTTTTAATAATGCTCTTGTGTCCTAGCAGCAATGAGCTGATTGCGTAACAGTAATTAGCAGACAGACTTAAGCAGCAGTGACAGACGACCTTAAACGAGACAGATACCTCTTTTCCACCGACGCAAAGTCATTTGGAAACCATTCCATCTGTGTCGACTGAAGAAAAGACTCTACTGGGATGGAAAAATCCAGTGTGGCCACTTAAACGTAAAGTTGTCAAAATAAAACTTGTTTTGAAATTATAATCGAAAGTTTTTTTTTAATTGCCCAATGTTACACCACACAATGCAAGGCACATTCAGCTGATGGACACCTTGGGCGTCGTTTATAAAGAAGTGCATAAAATGATCTTAAATGTGAAGATACAATTTTTCTGATTTTTCAAAAACTGTCTGCACAAAAAATGTTCATAAATGTTATGATAGGCAAGGAAATCCAAGCAAAGGAAATCTTTTTGGCCACTTTGTAGTTGTAATGAGTATCAAGCAACTTTTACCCTCTACTTGAGTACATTTTTGAACAAGTAAATGTACTTTTTACTCCAATACATGGGATGAGTAATGCAATTGCACATTACATTTTGCATGGAACCTTACTTTTGCTGAAGCAATTTGTTGCTGCTATAAAGAAGCAATATTATAATCTAAGGGCAATGAAGGTATTATATCCTGTGTGTTTAACCTTTACTCACCCAAACTTGTCAATAAGGCTTCTTTATGTGAATGCGAATGCATTAGCGGGTGTTTGATTTATGAGATGAGGTCATGACTGCAGCCGGCGATGAGGCAGAAACCAGCATATCCATTGCAAGTAGACTTTGACTATTTAATTTTAGTTAACATTATTTTATTGATCCGCTATATTGACAAGACCTTTTTGAAGGATATTGATTTACTTATGGCTTATATTTGCACTTGCAACTTAGACTTGAGAGTTTGTAGTCGTTTAAGAGGCTGTTGTGTCAACCTTGATTTATTGCAATATTGAGGATTTTACAAAATAAACATGATTTCTCATCTTACAAAACTGTTTCTTGTGTTTCACTGGAATGTCTCTTTAATGTTGAGGACTAGTGCATCTTTGAGCCTATATTTAGTATGAGTAAAATACTTAAATAAATAAGTTGTTTTGGAATTGGTGACTTGTAAGTTGTAAAGGAAGAAAATAAGTATTTTTAATGCAAGTGTAGCAGTGTCTACTATACTGCTCGAGTTCAATGCATTATTGCATTCAGTGTTGTGTGCAAGCGATAGCTAATAAAATAACCAAAAATTAAGAAAATAAAAAAGAAAATTGGCAACCGCGATTATTCTTCTCCATCTTATTCTTACCACATAAAAGCTAAAAGCAGATTGATTGGTTGTGATTCAAATTTCCTCTGATATATCTGATATTTTTTAGCAGAATTAAGGGTTCATGTAGCTCAAAAGAGCAGTGGCAAATGGATTTTCTCATCAAATGAACCGATAATGCCTTCAATGTAATGGGGGAGTTAATAAAGGCCTTCAAAAGCAAAGCGATTCAGTTGTGGAAGGAAAAATATTTTCAGCGTTTTGAACTGCGAGAGGCATTACACTTTCTTCGTAAGTTAAATATAGAAGGCGGTCTGGTGGAAGTTAGATATTTTACTTTATAACTTGTTAAATATGGATATTTTTCTTACACAAACACTTCGCTTCACTTCACAAGGCCTTTATTAAATCTTTATTATGTACTTTCTTGAGCTTCAAACTCATTGGTCCTGTTCACTGCCATTATAAAGCTCGGATGCGTCATATATTTATTAATATTTCTACGATTGTGTTCATCAGAAAGAAGAAAGTCATATACACCTAGCGTGATTCATTTTCCTTTTAAAGTGAACTAAACCTTGAATGACATACAGACACAAGGGTGAGTAAATAACTACATTTTCATTTTTTGGTGAACTATCCCGGTTAAACACAGCACTGTTTGTTTATGAGCAGATTAGGTATTAGCATAAATTTTACATCATAGAACTGATCCGATGTACCAAACTGAGAGAGATTCACAGGCATTGGTGGCCGAGCACAGGCACCAGGACCATTTCATTGGAGAAGTTATGGGAGTCATTAAAATTCTCCTCCTTGACATCATAATTTTGGGTTTTTATCCCTAACTAGAAAATATCAAGACATATTTAATTCTCTGAAAGCCATTTGCTAAAGGTTGTGCTGCAAAATAGCCAAGTGCTCTTTAGAATGGACAAATATTCCATGAGTCATGGCCTGTCATTGTGCCTGAAACAGTAATAATGCCAGTCCAAATACCAGCAAGGACAGTCAGGCATGTTTCCGTTCTTCAGTTCCCATGGTGCCTAGTGGTCTGTAACGCCTCAGTAACCAAGAGAGCGAGAGCAGAATAAAAAGAACCCAGCAGGATCAATATCACTCAGAGCTCTTTTATGATAGCAGGAAAATGCCCTGGATCTGCCATGTGCAATTATATCAGAACTGCCTCCGTGCATGCATGCAGACTCCCTGACACTCCACGCTCCTGTCCCCCATCTCTACCCCTGAGGGGTGTTTCTGGATAAAAGCAACCAATGAATATCTGAATATGTGCCACCTTGTCCCTATGTTGAACATCTAGTAATCCTACTTTTGGATGTCAGTCTACATGCACCCAGTTTCAATACACGTATGCAATAATTCAACCCAGGCTCATTGGGAAAACATGCCAGTGACGACATATCTGTGAAAAGATTTTGTGACAGTTTCAAAGTGCTTTGTTTTTGTTTTGCTTTGTTGCACTAGGCGCACTTTGGAGATGAAATGCTGCGTGAGTAGCGATAAAAGGTTACAACATTATACCACCTACACTTAAACCCTACCCTTAAACTAATCGATAGTGTTTACAGCAGCAAACTTGAGATAAAAAACGCATTTGCTGAAGCAAACATGTTACATTAACATTCTACACGTGACTTGCCTGTATAGTCCCGTACCAGGTCTGCTACTACTGAGCAAGTCATACATGTAACACAGAATTGTATTAGTTTACAAATCATTCACTATAGTAAAAGGGTTTTGAGGTCATATCATTAATTGATGATCAGCCCTGTAATCATAATTTATGTGAAATGTAATTTTTTTGGTGTTCTAGTGTTCATTTCAGCTGGAAAACACAGTGATTTGTACTGTATGTAAATGTATAGGTACATTTTTGGAGTTTTGCAAAAATGTAGGTCTGTTTTTCCGAAGAGTCCTGGTTGCAAACCAAAATGACCCAAAATGACAATTCTCACACTCATTTTAAACCCCATTTGATTTTTATAGTTTTTGCAACCTTTTTAAAGTGTTAAAACTACAGTCCTCATCATAATTGCATAATTGCTTCTGTACTGCTAACAGGCAAAATAAAGTCATGCCGGTTTGGATAGAGGCTGAGTAAATGATAATATAATTTTGGATTATCTACCCTTTTAGTGATGTGTTGTGCACATCCAACAGCCTGCAAACCTATGAACTAGGGAACAAATTCTTCTTTCATTTCTTTATCCCTTCAGTGATAACAGATTCTTGCTAATTTTAGATCTTCGTCGTCTCTCTCTTGTCTCATTATACGTGTCATACTTTATCTGAAGCTATGGCATTTTCTCACTTGTAATGAAATATGAGAGGTGGCAGCCATCGAGGTAATATCCTGATGCCGTGCAAAAGAGATAAAAATACAGTATTCATTTTCATTTGGTGATTGTAGCAAATGCAGTGCTCAGATCAGTAAACATGTCACTGTCAATTGAAAGCTAATATTAAGGCATAGTTATTCGTGTCTTAAAGCTGACAGGACCCAGCGGAAAATGACGTTGCTCTTGATTTTTCATTACTTAAGAGACCTAATGATGATATCAGATGGTTCATTTAAACACGTTTCTCCTAAAATTATATTTGGAGAAATAACAATAGACAATGTTTGACTCCCTGTTCTCAGACATAACTAGATTTTTACACTTTCTGAATAAAATGTGATTGGTGCTTATCTGACATAATGCTTGGGTGTTCTGTAAACACTAGGACCAAAGAGCCTAATTTGTTCAGCAAGGTAATATTGAAAGCTATGACTTGATTCTATCCTTTGGTACATTGCTAGATCTGAGCACAATGTGAGAGCATGTTGAGGTTGGAAACTGTGGAGCAGTGGTTTTCCAAAGGTGATGATCCAATTGCAAAGGACTCCCTTCATATTTAATGGCAAATGTATACACTAACCGGAAGTTAAAGGGTTAGTTCACCCAAAAATGTCATTTCTGTCAGTAATTACTCACCTTCATGTCATTCCACACCCCTAAGACCTTTGTTTATCTTCAGAACACAAATTAAAATAGTTTTTTATCCTCCATTGAAAGCAACAAAATTACCTCATTCAATGTCCAGAAAAGTACTGGATACCAAATGTACATATCAAGTACATATCAAAAAAACATCATTAAAATAGTCAACATGACTGCAGTTGTTCAACCTTAATGTTATAAAGCAACAAGATTACTTTTGTGCATAAAAACAAAACAAAAATAACAACTTTATTCAACCATTTTTCCTTTTCCCTGTCAGTCTGTTTTGCACATGAACAGGCGTCGGTCAATACTGAGTCGCCGTTCGTATGTAGAACCTGGAAGTGCTACTGCGAAAATAGCATAGCAGAATGACAGGGGAGAGATGAATTTAAATAAAGTCGTAATTTTTGTTCCGAAGATGAACGAAGGTCTTACAGGTTTGGTAAGTAAGGGTGAGTAATTAATGACAGAAATTTCATTTTTGGGTGAACTAACCCTTTAAGGGCCAGAGATTTTGAAAATATTAAAAAGTCTTTTTTGTTGTTGTTGTTTTTTGTGAAATCAAAAATGCAGTGAACAGCAATATTGTGAAATATTATTACATGTTAAAATATAATTTATTCCTGTGATGGCAAAACTGAATTTTCAGCATCATTACACCAGTGTCACATGATCTTTCAGAATTCTAATATGCTCATTTGGTGCTTGTAACGGGGTTCAATGGAAGGAAGGAGGCAGGAACTGGCGAACGTTCACAAACTTTATTAATAATAAAATAAACAAACAATGAAACGAAAGTAGAAGGGCGGCAGTCGCCGTGAGGAAGACAAAATAAAACACAACATAAAATCCAGGCCTGGTCCTCTCTCGTCCTTCACTGTTGTCGCTCCTCTTTTATGCTTCCGGAGCTCCTCCGTGAGAGATCCGAGACCGGTGCGCCGAGCAGCTGAAGCTCGTTATCCCTGCTCGTCACAGTGCTCAAGTAACATTTATTAATGTTGAAAACATTGTGCAGCTTTAAAAAACAGCATTTATTTGAAGGATTTATTTTGTCTTTACTGCCACTTTTGAAAAAATAGTTTACAAGTACAGTTACAAGCTCTACAGAAGCCTGCGATCACTAAAGGAGTAAATGCTTGTGGTACCGTCACAGAGAGGCACAAAATCACTCTCCAGAACATTCTCATTCTCTGTTCCCTGCTGGTGGGAATGATCTCCCTACCTTCATCAGGAATGCAGAATCCCTGGCAATATTCAAGAGACAGCTGAAAACTCATCTCTTCCGTGAGCACTTAACCCCTTCATAAAAAAAAAAAAAAAATCTTTCCTTTCTTTTCCCCTTCCCACTCTAGCTTATGTTACTCTGAACCATGTCTGAAACATGTATTGTGAGCACTTCCTGTGTCTATTTGCCTCTTCATGAAGAATCGCTTGTTTGTATTCCTCACTTGTAGTCGCTTTGGATAAAATCATCTGCCAAATGATTAAATGTAAATGTAAACTCTTAAAACTTCCATGTGGCCCTCTGAGGGTCCCTGGACCCTATAGTTAAAAACCCCTGCTGAAGATGTGATATTACTAGAAACTTTTGTTCCTTGCCTGATTTTGTTGCTGCAGCAACATTTGAGAAACATTTGAGCTATTTAGAGAGGTGTTGTGTGCTTTGTCTTTCCTGTTGTGGAAGTGTTTGACTTCAGCTTGTGCTGACATCTTGTGAATAACTCAATGCCAGGTCTGAGTTTGAGGTTTGAAAGACACCCTGGAATCGGTTTATTGTTAGGAGAGTGCCTACCACCTGTCAGGGGTTAAAACTTGAGAGAGGGATGAGAAATGAATGGCCACCAGCAGACAGGTGCAGACTGTGTGCGAGTAAAAGAGTATCAGATTCAGCACTTTCTTGAAAAATCCTTTTATCAGGAGACATATTTCTTCTCCGCTCTCTGTAGGTAGTCCCCTCGAGGTGTGGCAGTGCAATCTCTAAGATTGTGTGTGATGTTAAAACACTGGACTGGACTCACCCTGTGCCTCTCTGCACCTCTCAAGAATCCATCTCACTCCCCTGCAGAACTATCAATAACCCGTTTGGCTGGAAATCAAAAGGTGTGGCTGATGTAATGCAATGAAACATCCTTTTTGGCGAAAGGTTATTGAAGGATTTATGTTTTAATGAAGTAACAGAAAGTGGGAAGTCAGTATCTGAACTGTAAGTTTACAGCACGTTTACTTGCAAACTGTCTACCACACTTTTTTTTCTTAAAAAAACACACACTATTTCAGTTCAAATAAACATTTTGTCTTGTTTTCTAGAAAGAAGTAAATAAATTTAGCTGAACTGCATCATATGGGTCCTTTTAGACTTGATTCGATTGCTTTGTTTGACCCATAGTTCAATTGCTCCCCTCCCCCTTCCCCCACTCGTCTTATATTATATTATATTATTTGGGTTCGAACCGTGGTACGCTTGCGTCATCAAGTATACCCATGTTGTTAGGTTACGGCCATGAAGGAGAAGGAGAGCTGTTTGCATCACTTTTGTTGTTGTTTTTTTGTTTTGTTTTGTTTTTCTTAACCTTTGGTTTGTTTCCAAAGCATCAGCGCGTAACGGCCCTTGTGTCTATATGCCCAGATACTCACACAGGATTCCATTTGTGCTAATGTGAGCAGAAATAAGATACTGTACACATTCTCTCTGCATGTAGTGTGTCAGTCAAGCTTAAGTGAGTGAGAACCAGTGTTTGAGAAAGTTACTTTTAAAAGTAACTGTGTCACTTAGTTACTTTTTATGGAAAGTAATGTGTTACCTTTTCTCACCTGGGCTGTACTTCATGTCATACCCTCATGTTCAGTACAAAAATTAAGATATTTTTAATGAAATCCGACGGCTTAGTAAGGCCCTCATCGCCAGCAAGAACACTCCCTTTTTCAATGCCCAGAAAGCTACTAAAAACATATTTAAAAAAGTTCATGTGACTACAGTGGTTTAAACTTAATATTGTTATAGTTGTTATATATATATATATATATATATATATATATATATATATATATATATATATATATATATATATAACAACTTTATTCAACAATATCTAGTGATGGGCGATTTCAAAACACGCTTCATGAAGCTTCAAATCTTTTGTTTCAAATCATAAATGTATGTTCACATTTAGTCTAGAACTACAATGACCATCATGTTTATACAGCGCACACAACGCCTCTGAACGTTTCTCTCGATTTCTCTCAACGTGGGGATATGAGTGGTGTCAGTCAATAAATGGGAAAACAAAGTAACTTGTTTTACTTATTTGAAGAAGTAACTCGGATATTTTGTTGCAAATTTAAAAGTAAATTACTTTACTTCTAACTTTAAAAAAGAAGTCTGATTAAGTAACTCAAGCTGCTTGTAACACATTACCCTGAACACTGGTGAGAACACACAGAGATGCAGTGTTTTATCGAATCATAGTTCATTCAATAGCATTCATATCAGCAGCGAACTGGAGTTCACATAAATATTACCTCAGAACACCCTTTTTATGCAGACCATTTTAAATGCACGAGCTCTTAAATTAGAACGAATTCTGATTGGCTGTCAGTGTTTTATCATTCAACACCTGGAAAAAAAAATCATTCCCAAAGTGATCCCAACAATATCGTTTCTCTTTATTGTTATTGTGAAGCTATGGTGTGGAAAGTGTTATTATTTCATATTCAGAACGATTTTTAGAACTATGTCTTTATCATTATCTTTATAGTTATTGTTCTTTATAGTTAACGGGCCTTAAAGGGTTAGTTCACTTTTTAAGACACAAATTAAGATGTTTTTGATGATGACTTTTTATGTCCAGCACTTCCAGGTTCTATGTCAGAACGCCGGCTCAGTATTGGCAGATGCTGTTCACGTGAGCAGCACGACGCATGCGTGTGAAGCTGACTCAGGAGCCGGCCAATGATGACTCGGGGTACAACCTGGAAGCGCTGGACATAAATAGCATGCAAGAATGACACAGAAGAGAAGACATTAATGATGAACTTTTCTGTACCTTGAAAGTGGGAGTTAAATTGCCATCTATTGAGGAGTCAGAGAGCTCTCGGATTTCATCAAAAATATCTTAATTTGTGTTCCGAAGATGAATGACAATTTTTATTTTTGGGTGAACTGCATTTTCGGCACTTTTGTTTTCACTCTTTTTAAGCTTAAACTGTAAAAGTTTTTTAAAAAAAATATGCCAAGAATGTTTATTTGACCTTGATTGTAGTTCTTGACTCTCACTCTGAATGTCAAACTCCTGAAGAATTTCAAACTTGTGGACTATTTCAAACTTCTGTCTAGCAGTATTTGACCACATAATTAAGGAAATCTTTTAATGGGACACAGAATGGTTTGTCCTATGCTATGTGCCTTTAAGTTCAAGTCTGAGTAAAATAGAAGTGTTTTTTTTATAACAGAATCTGTTTTTGCTTTTCTTATTATTTTTGCATCCTCATTTAAATTGTGCAAAAAAAAAAAACTGAAGCAATCAAATAGCTTTGGCCTCTATGACCAGCAGTGGCCCATATCTGAAATGCTCAGACACAAAAGCATGCATTAATTTCCTCTCCAGTATCTGGCATCAGGTCGCACAAATCCAGTTCATAACATGCAAGAAAATCCAGCAGCTGAGTAGCGTATTTAACAGAGGTAGTTTACCCAAACGTTTAAATTCTGTATTTTTTTTTCACTCCCATGTTGCTCCAAACCCCGAACCCTTTTTTGCTTTACTCGTTGAGCTCATTTCCTTATGACAGTTCATAGTAATCATGTGTATAAAGGTAAAAAAGGACAAAATAACAACAGATATGAGTAACTGACTGAAATATAATTACTGAAAACTGTTTTGAAAAGATTCTTTTAAATGTTTCCTTTACTGAAAAACATAATAGCATATGGGTTTGGGAGGACATTGGCATGAGTAAACAATTATTTCTTTAACTTTAAAGTTGAAAGCCTTAAACAGAATGTAATTATATTATCTCTGTTTGTGCATCCAGGTAAGAACTTATTGCCAATTACATAATCTCACATAATTCCTCAAGAACATTTAAAAATGTGAAGAGAGTCTAATGTGCTGTGCAATAACATCCGTTGGCCCATTCCCGTTGATTCTGGATCTCTCGGAGTAGCAGGCCCCGGCGGAGTCCTCCGTCCCTCACATTTTGTACACTAACAAAATTAATATTTGTGGGAATGACATTCAGCACATATTTATTCTCCAAAAGGCAATCTTTCTCAATTCTGGGTTTTAAAATTTTGTTTTAAGAGTCTGGCTCCACTAAATTATTCTTCATATTTGGCAAAAACAAGGAGGCTGATTTTTATAAAAGATTTAACAAGGATGGAAAAAGGCCACAGTCAGCCAAACCACAGTGGCTTTCAATGAAGCGTGTGCTGCAATAATGCAGACTGGAGAAGGTATTCAGCTTTCACTGAATCACTATTAGTGCAGAACAGTGGGAATGTAGCTCTCCTCGATGTTTGGCAAAAGCCTCATCTTTGCCTTGATTGTTTTAGCAGAGCCTTGGGCTGGACTTTAATTGGGAGAGAGAGAGAAAGAAAGAATATTGAATAACCTTGTGGTGTCCACAGAATGCTCTTCAGGGACAGAGTACTTGAGCTTGACTAGGGAAACCTTGATGTCTTTATTGAATATCGCCTTTGAACAATATTAATATTGCTATCAGTAACTTTCGCTTTTAAATTTGTGACCATGCGTACTCTGTGTATATAGGACTATAGGTTGCGGGCATCAGAGAGCCGCTATCAATTTCGATTTTTGAAAACGTAAGTTTTAATAAGTAACAAGATAAGACAGCTTGGGGTGTGAGTTTGAGCAGTGTGAGCAGTGTTGTAGAACAAAACATCAAAGTATCGTCAAGTTGTATTTATCACAGGCTTTATTTTACTCATAAATGGCAAAATCCCATTATAAAACCCCTGCCTTAAATGACAGGAACTCTTTGAAAAAAAAAAAATTGAAGTGTATTTGGGTTTTGTAGTTTGGCTTGCGTTCCATTCGAGTTCATGAAGTGGCGGCGGGGTTATTACCTACACTGCAGCCAGCCACCGCAGGGGTCAATCAAAATGTTTTGGCTTCACTTTTCAGGATGTGTGCGGCACAATTGGCTCCAACACACAAACCTGGACTGTGTCTGAAATCGCCCCCCAATACCCTTAAATGGGGCACTATTTGAAGGAACAGCCATTAGTAGTGGTGTCCGAAACCATAGTGGACGTTATCGAGTGCACTCATTCAATCCCAAAATGCAACACAATAACGAGTGTACAACCGATGTACGCTCAACGGCTAGAGAATACCCATAACCGAATGAATTCCCACGTCTGACCAAAAGATGACGCCTGCAGCTGAATTATATGCATCTATTTTCCAAACCGCTGGTCCAATAAGGCTACAGCAAAACATCAGATATAAATACATTTTTAAATGATTATTAAATTGTGTAATTAAGGTTTAGACATAGTTTCCATGACAGAGTTCAAGATAAATCTTTTCATTACTACTGGAGCTGTTTGCTAATTTCAAACAATTATTAAACAGCACAAACTATGCAAAAGCGACAGCCCTTCTGCCGCAGCCAGTGTCTGAATTCACTCGCTCGTTTTCATTCACTCTCTCAAGTGAACTATATTAGTGGAGTAATGGAGGGAATAGTGAATGAGGGTATTGGGGGGGGGGGATTTCAAACACAGAACTGTAGTTTTCAAATAAGCAAAAAGACTTGCTTTAATTACTGTTGAAGCTAAACTCTGCAGGGTTGTGGCCCTCCATGACCATGCATGAGTTTTGCACCCCTGCCCTAGACACACTCTTGAAAAATAAACACTGAGTGAACTGGATATAACTTGATATAACTTATGGTTATATGGTTATGATTTAAAACAACCCTGGATTGTTTTTCTGAGTGTATCTTGGAGTTGTTGTCAGTGCAACAGGTTGATAAATTCAATGGGATTATTTAAGTAAAAGGAATTAATACAATGTTAAAATTAAATGTATCTTTGAAATTATTATTAAAAAGTTTGGGGTTGTTACCATTTTTGAAGCTCACCAAGGTTCCATTTATTTGATCACAAATATAGTTGGAAAATCTGGAGCTCCGCACATGACATGCAGGTCATCTATCAAAAAATAGTAGGCAATTCGTGCAAAGTTTACTATTTGGTTCCCTCGATTTAAAAATCATGCGCACGATTTATAAATCGGGGGAACGAAATAGTAAACCGATCGCACAATTTATATCCAAGTTACACTTGAAATTAATTAGTAAATCGTTAGCACGATTTAGCCAACCGAGCGAACAAAATAGTAAATTTTGCGCACGAAATAGTAAATCGTTTCAACGATTTAGCCAATTGAGGGAAAGAAATAGTAAATTGTGCACACTATTTACTTTTTTTTCCTGCATGTCATGTGTGGGGTTCTGTAAAAAAAAAAAAAATTATATTATAATAATTATTAAATATTATATAGTTATAAAATATTATAATATTTTCTTTTTTTAAATATTTTAAAATGTGTGTTATCATATGATTGTAAAGGTGAATTTTCATCACCATTACTCCACTCTTTGTGTCACATGATCCTTCAGAAATCATTCTAATATGCTGATTTGATGCTTTAGAAACATTTCATTTCATTCATGATCATTATCAATGTTTAAAACAATTGTGCTGCTTAATATTTTTGTGCAAACTTTTTCAGTATTCTTTGATGAATAAAAAGACCAGCACGTATAGATATATAAATATAATTATTTTGGTAACACTTTACAATAAGGTCTCATTTGTTAACATTAATTAACGTATTAACTAAAATGAACTAACAATGAGCAGTACGTTTGTTACAGTATTTATTATAATCTTTGTTAATGTCGCTTAATAAAAATGTCCATGTTCATGTTAGCTCACAGTGCATTACCTGATGTTAACAAATACAACTTTTGATTTCGAATAAATGTTGAAACTAACATTAACTAAGATTAATTAGTGCTGTAGAAGTATTGCTCATTCTCAGTTCATGTTATCTAAAGTAGTAAATGAATGTTAACTAATGAAAACTTACTAAGTGTTCCATTTTTTTGTAGCATTGTAAAAGTCACTTTTGATCAGTTGAATGTGTCCTTGCCAAACAAAAGTATTAATTTCTTAAATATATTTTTTAAATGCTTTCAATCCCAAAAGTTTTAATTATATAATCGTTCTTATTTTTAAGAGAATAAGACATCACAACATGCTCTGTCTCAGCTCTGCATTGCTGTTCATGGTTTTGAGTAACGATACATAGGTGTTTCGGTAAGATCTCTTTCCTGAAAACACATTTTGCCCATAAAAAGGAGGGCAACTGCACTGAACAGTTTAATAGGTAGTAAATAATTGGAGCGTTGGCTGGTTTGGGCAGACTTCTTATTCATTCCACTGACTGCACCTTTCATTTTCCTTGACGGTTAGCGGGCGCTACTCCTCGGGAGTCATATTTTACATGTTTAATATGGTAATGTTCTTTCTTCACCTTGCAGATGCTGAAAGCCCCCTGTGCATCAATGTCTTAAAACAGTCATTAGCCACCTACCATTTTAAAGCACATAAGCACTCAATGATTCTCGTAGATGCTTATCATTGTCGGTGCCTGGGGCTCAGAATAAAACCGACTGGAGATCTCACAGGCACCGAGGACCTGTTCAGAGCGTTAATCAGGATTGCTGATGTCTAAAGGCCATGTGCAGTCTGGAATTACCTGGATTTAGTCTAACGCACCACGTATATTAAGAGCGAAATTACTTCACCAGGAAATAATAATCTTTCTTGACTAAGGGATAACAAAAGTTAGGAAGAGGTGATGCTCAAAGATGTTCTCTCAGCTGGACTAAATTTAAGCACAATCCTGGATTGTTTTTCTAAACATACTTTGAAGTTGTTCAAAGGGAGCAGGTTTAGGTAAATGGGATTAATACAATAATAATTGGATTAATTTATTTAAAAATGTATTTAAAATATATATATAATATATAATTATTTATTTAGAATTATTATTATCATTATTATATTTTAATAATCATGATTTTTAAACAGTTCTTATCTAGTATTTATGATGCTCACCAAGGCTGCATTTATTTGATTCATAAATACAGTAAAACTGCAATATTGTTAAATATTATAAGAGACTAAGAGACTGCTTTGAATTAAAAAAAAAATGGTACTGACTCTAGAATGAACCTATTTGTAAAAAAATAACTGCTTGTCTCTACATTCATACATAAAGTGCTTATAAATGTTGTTAGTGTGTCAATGTACTTTTCAGTCTCTATGCAAATGTGCAAAAAATGTATCTGTGCTAAAGCCACACTTTACACACACAGACACACACACCTGATTACTAATGAGAGCTCATTGTAATGTGACACACTTAAATCAGCACTGGTGAGGGAGTCCACAAGAGAACAATGACAACTCTGAAGGAGCTACAGTACAAGCTTCATTGACTGACAGTGGAGAGACTGCACATCCAACATCTGTTGCCTGGTTGCTTCACCAGTAACAGCTTTTTGGTAAAGTCACTAATAGTTTAGTGACTAATAGTTTAAAAAAAATCTTTAGTTTTAACAAAAATAATTTTGGCTGCTGTGGTTGCTAGAATAATTTTGTACAAAATACAGAAAAAACTGTAAACACATTTACAGAACAAACTACATTTTACAGTATAATACTGTAATTTACGAACAAGAACATTTGAATGTAAACCAGTAAATTCAACAATGCACAATGCTACTAAAATCTGTTTTGTATCTTTAACATATAATGACAAGCACCATAATAATGCAGGTGGTAAAAGAGAAAGCCACATGAAGAATCGGTTCATCACAAGTAGCTTTTCCATGAGCTGGAGTATATACTAATATATAGAAGGTGCAAAGATTCATTCATTCACAAAACACCATTATGGTAACCCACAACATTTAAATAATGCAATAAACATTATTTAAACAACAGAAGATGTGACATAAAACCCTAATGTACATAAATGATAACAAAAACTATTAAGAAAAATTATTATTATAATTTATTATAAACAAAATACTTTCAAATGTGGAGTGTCACACAGGGAATTGAATATCAGAATATCAGTTTACACTTTTTGATTGTAAATTATATGTTGAATTTTTTTAACATATAAAAACTGTAAAAATTATCAGCATTTTATAGTAAAATTACATACAATACCTGGTTAGAGCTTTTACATTTTTTCCCTATATATATATATATATATATATATATAGTACAGGAACTTACTGTTAACGTATTAACAATTTTTTCCGTAGCGTTTTTACAATATTTTATAGTTAAAATGACATTCATTTTTCACAGTGTTGCAAAGAATTGCCTATATATGTCAGGGTAAAAAAAAAAAAATCTTGAGTAGAGCCAGCAAGCGGGAGTCTCTCAAGCCAGCTGGAAGAACGTTCTATGATCTGATGAGACCAAAAATGAGCGTTTTGCCTTCGGAGTAAACAGCATGTTTGGCGTAAACCTAAGGCTGTGTATCATCAGAAACACACCATCCCCACAGTGAAGCGTGGTGGTGGCAGCATGATACTTCTCCGCAGCGGTCCTGGAAGGCTTTTGAGGGCAGAGAGCAAAATGAATTCAGCAAAATCCTGATGGAATCTACAAGACAACAGTGACTTTGAAGACGATTTGTTTTCTAGCATGAAAATAACCCCAAAAAAAGCTACAAAAAATGTAAACTTAGTGCAACAATGTTAAAGTTCCCCTATTATACTATTTTAAAGCTTCCTAATTTTGTTTTGGAGGTCACCTACAATTGTTTACATGCATCCAAGATCATAAAACACTTCATTATTCTTATAATATCCATTGCATCATCACTTCTTTTCTCACAGTGTACTACACCCTACATGAAAGGTAATATCCGAAAAACCATTATGGGGCACTTTAAGTCCAGATAGCAACCAATTGAGAATTTATTGAACTTAAAAAAATGCTAATTGAAAATCAGCAGTTCTGCAAACTAGATATTTGATGGTTGTAGTTCTAAAACAAGTATAAAATAATAAGGGTACATTTACATGACAATGATGTACTACAAATAGAACATTTTTTCTTTATACAGATGACAATGTTATCAAAACTATCCCCATTCACACGGGTCCGTGTAAATGATTAAAAATGTTGTGACGCATTTCCAGACAAGTAGTTGTGATGTCACTTTGTAAAGAAAGATTACGCACCTGCGATATTCATTCTTTTACAGAGCAATCACACTAAACTACATCCACCTTATTTTTATAGTTTACTACACTTTGATATTCTTCTCATTTTTTTCTTATTGCGGCTAATAAATCGGAAGTCTCACACATTCACAAAAATACCTTAATTCCGCATTGACAAATAAGGTGGATAGACTAAACACGTAATACACACGTGCATGCCGTCACCATTTGCACAGATTCTCGTTTTTGCAGTTTACATGGAGACGACAATGGTATCGTTTTCAAAAACGTGCACTTTGAAAACCGTTTTCAAAAGTTTGCATTTTCAGGCCACCAAAATGCCATTGTCGTGTAAATGAGTGGCCAGAATGCATAAAAAGTTTTCAGTTTTCAGTTGAAAACGGTGTTGGCTAAACAGCCCCTAGACTGTTAGGGTGAATACTTTAGCACTGTAGATATGAGCCTGTTTGTCATACTTGAGCTGTCTGTTTCTGAAATGAATGGTGTCACACCAGCTACAAAGCTTTCCTGCACAATCAATGTAAATCTCCCATCATTACAGCTTTTTTCCGTGTCATACTTGGAGCCAGATTCATTATCTGAGTTTTTCATGCTTTTATTTCTTTTAAGATCCGTCCATGAAACTGTCATTACATAAACACTGTACCCACCCACTGACATACACACAATTACTAACTAAATTTACATAGACACAAACACTATAAACCAACCAAAGAGAGAGAAAAAGCCTATATCGAACAACGAGCCCTGTGTTTACACATATTCTTTATCCAGACACTTCCTTACCAAAGTGACATACAAGAATGTGCATGTATTTCTGTCAGCAGAAAGAACAGGGTTTGGCTCTCTTTCCAGAACATGTCTATTCAGATTTTCCAGCTTGCATATTTGGGTTTCAAAGCACATAGCTATTGAATGCAAAGTCAGAATAATTAGTTCCCTGTCTGCATATTCCTTGGCACTAAGTGTTCCCCTTTGGTCCATCTGAGTGTTTTAACATGTTTCTGCTTAGACTGTCAGTCAATTAAATCACAGTTTATCAAATATATCAATGTTTGTTGAAAAAAGCCCCAAAAGAAGACATTACGTTATTGTGACAGACGAGTAAATCACTGATTAGACATTACAAAAAGTGGCTATAGAAGTCTGCAAGTTACATACAGTCCCAATCAATTAATTTTAGTTTGCCAATCTGTCTGCGTTATACATAGGGACCTTTTACATTGAACTTGTATTCCATCTGTGGCATTTCTAAATTGTTGGTCTACGCAAATAATCCTAGGCTAGATCTTTGGCTGTCTTGTCTAGCTGTTTTATTAGATTTTTTTCCCTGGGTCTCACACCATGAGCACCACACATCAGAAGGCAACTTAGCTCAGATTTGTGCAAAAATGTGATGTTTGTACTTACAGATCATGGAAATAAAATACAGGATTGTTACTTTCTACAGAAAACTGACAGAAATTCATTACGGCAGAAAATATTGTACTTTTACTGTCACAAGCAGAAGAGGTGTTGTTTTACCAGCATACTTTGCATACCTGTTTTTGTTGAATGAACACATTTATGAACATTTTATATCCATAGTATATCTTTTTTTTTTTAATAAACTTGTTGATGAATTAAGTGGTGGTAAACACATTTTATCATTTATATTGTTACAGCACATTTTGCTATGTTAACAACATTAGTTAACATGAACTAATAATGTACTGCAATTATGCAGCATTTATTAATCTTAGATGATGTTAATTTCAACATTTACTAATACATTATTAAAATCTTATAACTAACTAAACCTTATTGTAAAGTGTTACCGCTTTCCTTTGTTTAAAAGGAAAGTTTTTTTTTTTTTTAAATAAATAAATAAAGAATTTTATTCTCCTTTACTCATCATGTTTTTACAAATGCATACAACTTTCTGGTAACACTTTACAATAAGGTTTCATTTGTAAACATTAGTTAACTACATTAGCTAACATGGACTAAGACAAAATGAACAATACTTGCAGCATTTATTAATCTTAATATTAGTTTCAACAATTACTAAAACATTATTAATTCAAAAGTTGTATTTATTAACTTTAATGCACTGTAAACTAACATGAATAAACAATGAACAGTTTTATTTTGGTATATAATTTTAAAAGAAAGGAATAAATACTGTAATAAATGTGTTGATCATTGTTTGTTGATGTTAGTTAGCACATTAACTAATGTTAAGAAATGAGACATTATCGACTTATTTTCTTTTGCAGAACAGAATATATTTTAAAGAATGTTTGTTTACTAATGATTTACTATGGAAAAAACTCACACACACTGAAACATTTATCCAAATATCTTATTTTGTGTTCCACATGAGAAAGTAAGTCATGCAAATTTGGAACAACATGGTGAGTAAATAAATTCTATCCTTTTTTCTATCCTTTTTATCAAAGTGGTGTGCCTGTATTCAGGTGGGCAATTTTGCTTTGTAACAGTAGTGTTTTATACATTTAAATACCTGAATATTTTATTTTAATATTTATCAAACTGACTTTAGTTGCCCACCCTACATATCCAAATGGCCACTCCAGAATGCCACTGAATCACAGTGTATGTTGCACATGACATTTTATTGAGCTTCTTTTACAAATGTGTTCCTGAACAGAGGTGTGAGAATCAATGTGGGACCTGTCATCCCAGTGCCTAAAAGTCTCATCAATCATCTCAGATGTGAACATCATCTTGGGTAACACTTTTACTTTGACCTTTGGATCTGTCAGCGTCATTCATTGTCAGATAAAAGCAGGTCATGTGAAGCTAAAATTATTGCAACAAAATAGAATAACAATTGTTATTTCTTCGACACTGAGCACATAAGCACTGTTTATTGGATTGTTTTCATTGTGAGTGTCACACGATCCTGCGAAAATCAATCTTATATATTGATTTGGTGTTGAAGAAACATTTATTATTATCAGTGTTTGAAACGTAACCTTATATGTGAGTCTTATATTAATTTTTTTGCTTATTCTTGGAGCTTTGGTGTGCCGACTTTTTTCTGCTTTGTGTTAATATTCTTTTTGTCGAGCACCCATCTTTGAGCATTTTTGCTGGTGATGTGCGTGCTTTTGTCCTGATTTTGCTTATTATCAGTATTGCTTATTATCCACAGTTGTGGAAACATTTAATATATTCATACAATTAAGGATTCTCTGAAGAATAGAAAGTTCAAAAGAACAGCATTTATTGAAAATGTAATATTTTTGTAACATTTCATCATTTTTGTAAATGTCTTTACTTTCTCTTTTGATCCATTTAAAGGAGTCATGGCATGAGAAATGATTTTTTGAGAGTCCTTTGTACCATTAACTTATACTTATTAACTCATTCATAGCTTGAAATGTCCTCATTATAAACAAAGCATTTATTTAATCATGCTCCAAAAATGGTTCGTTTTGATATTGCAGGTTCTGTGATGTCATACGGGTAAATGCTGCACGCATGACTGCATTTGCCTCCAGAGCAAGACATTGATACAGTTATACAGCATCGCACCATAGGAACCGCCATTCAGTCACTTAACGGTTGACATTTGCTTCCTCTGGATCAAAAGCAAATAGAACCCATTATAATCACTGATACTGTCTACACTGGATGGATACAGTATACAGATGTGCGTTCAGTTTCCACACACTTGAGTCTGTCGACAAAAGAAAAACTGGACAGCTCAGTTTGTGTTTGTAAAGACATCAGAAACAATTTTAATGGCATCCTGGATCAGAGGATTATGTTTGTTCAGCGCATTGCAAAGAAACTTTTATTGAGAAATGAAGCTGCCAACTGTATTGGATCTGACAGCATTAAGCAAATGATTTCATAATGCTTTGTCTGCAAATGACGGGTTTATATGGAAATATTTTCAAAACACTTACGTTCAAAGGCGGGTGGGTGTTGATACTCTTTCCTATGCAATAACGTTAGCCTAGTCGATCATAAAGGTCAGAATTAAGGTTGAAAATAATCTTTCAATATATATATATGTGTGTGTGTATGTGTGTATATATATATATATATATATATATATATATATTTATATTTATTTATATATATATATATATATATATATATATATATATATATAATATTCCTGAAACCATACTTTTGGGAGGTAGTGACCTCCTTGGGCCACTTAAAGTAAAGTTAAACTTCTTGGTAGCATGAAATAAAGATGAAACATGTCCAAGAATGTTTGGTCCAAGAACTATACTTTTGGTGTTTTGAGCCCCAGCGTGCTTAGAATTACAGTGCATACACTTGTGTGGCAACTGAATTGAAAAACCCCTTTGGCTCAGCGGTCCCATAGAGGAATATTGTTGGCCAAGTCAAACACACGCTCCGTATTCCCCAGCTGCAGGAAGGGTTTGAGAATAAAGCAGACAGCATGTGAAACAGCTCTTTAGTGGGACCTTCGGAAACCTTTCTAACATTATGGTGTCAAGAGGGAGCAAAAAAGGCGAGAACTTGAAGACAGAGAGGGTTTTCACACTCGCTAAGTGTTTGGTTCTATTATGAGCGCTTGTGTTCTGTGAGTTGTCAGTGAGCTCAGATTCATTGGGAAATTAACTTGGCTCTGCTCCCTCGGCCTTTAAACTAACATAACAAGAAAAGACAGGAAAAGGAATAGAGATAATGAATATACAAGTTCCAGTGTGGTTTTCCCTTGAAGCATGAAGATGATTTGGCATCAGTAAACATTTCTGGACTAAAGACAAAAAGGAGTGAATATGATTTACAAGATGGAGTCTACAGGTACAAAATACTGAAACTAGAAGAAAGCAAATATTAATGCAATACATCCCACAGTGCATCCTTGTCCCTCCTCGTATCATTGTTGGTAAATCCTTACCACTGCTGACCGGAAGACACCCTAAAAGTCAAAAGTATTTAACACGTCACCATTTTTCTCAGTAAATATATTTCTAAAGGTGCTATTGACATGAACTTTTCACCAGATGTTGGTAACAACCCATGCAATCCACACATGCAAAGAAATCAAACCATAGATATCCACAAATTAAGTTATGTGTTATAATGTTAAATGACACAAGGAAAAAGTATTGAACATGCTTACTGAAATTTATTTAATACTTCGTACAAAAGCCTTTGTTGGTAATAACAGCTTCGAGATGCCTCCTGTTTGGAGAAACTAGTTGCATGCATTGCTCAGGTGTGATTTTGGCCCATTCTTCCTCACAAACAGTCTTCAAATCTTGAAGGTTCCGTGGGCCTCTACTGTGAACTCTGATCTTTAGTTCGTTCCATAGATTTTCAATTAGATTCAAGTCAGGTGATTGGCTGGGCCATTCTAGCAGCTTTATTTTCTTTCTCTGAAACCAATTGAGAGTTCCTTTGGCTGTGTGTTTGGATCATTGTCTTGCTGAAATGTATATGGCAGCAGATTTTTATCAAAAATGTATCTGTACATTTTTCCATTCATCCTTCCTTCAAGTGAAGTTTGCCAGTACCGTATGCTGAAAAACAGCCCCACACCATGATGTTCCCACCTCCAAACTTCACTGTTGGGATGGTGTTTTTGGGGTGATGTGCAGTGCCATTTCTCCTCCAAATATGGAACATGGCTCATATATTGTAATCCTTTCAAAAAATCAGATTTTAATAAGGGAAAGAGACAGTCCACTTGCAGAATATGAACTGCAGATATAGAAACTCTCAATATGGCAGCCGTAGGAATGGAGGCAAAAATTATATTGTTTGTATTGATTGTATTATTGTTGTCAAATTTTATTTTTTATTTGAAATATTTCAGTCTAATCCCCCCATTCTTTTCCCCATTTTTCTGGAAGTATTCATGGTATTCATGGAGGAACTGGGTCAGAATGTTGTATTTTTCACCTTGGCAGGGCTCTTCTACTCAATTATTTTTAGAGTAATTAAGACTTGTATCCTTGTGAAAGGCTGGAGGTCTAGGAGAGGCACAAAAGAATAAGATGACTGCCTGTGTTGCCCTGGTCCCAGTCAGTGCTGGTTATGTTTGGCACTGAAGAAAAGCCTTGAGCAGTTATGCACACATGGTCAAATATAATGGAAACCTGCTAATACCACACCTGTTGATAATTGTCCCTATAATTATCATAATCACAATCTTAATGTATAATGTTTTATTATGGTATTATGAAATGCATTTATTGTGTCACAAAGCAGAAATAATAATACATTATAAAAAAGATAAGAATAATAGTCATTATTATTAATACTACGAGTTGGGAATAAAATGGGATGAGTTTACTACTACATCATGTGGATGGCCGCGTGTGCCGTTTACCTGGGGAAGTGATGGCACCAGGATGCAATGTGGGATGTATTGCATTAACATTTGTTTTCTTGTTTCAGTATTTTGTACCTGTAGACTCCATCTTGTGAATCATATTCACTCCTTTTTTTCCTTTAATCCAGAAATGTTTACTGATGCCAAATCATCTTCATGCTTCAAGGGAAAACCACACAGGAGTTTGTATACTCATTATCTCTATTCCTTTTCCTTCTGTCTTCCTTCTGACTGTAATTCACTATTGCCAGAGTGCTGACAAATTCATGCTGTTATTGTTGTTATTTGTATTCTAAAAGTGATTTATTATTGTGTAAAAAAAAAACCTTAAATGTAATAAATATAGGTTTAATAAATAAAACTGTTATGTATATAATAACAATATTTCTATATATAATAAAATAATAATAATATCGATAGATCTGAAGTATCCTGCAAACACAGATCAGTCTGTTCTGCTGTGAAAAGAAATGATTGAATTTTTATGCTTACTCACGCTTTCTGTTTTATTTTGTCGCACGCCCTCCAGCAGCTTTTAATACCACATGATTAAGTTTAGATAGATTTATGGTTGCAGTTAGGCTTTATTAAAGAGAGACCAGGATGTGCAAAACTGCCAGAAGAAACTACTAATTCATCTAGCACAGACACAAGTAGATGTATGTTTGATTTTGCATAGAGCAGAGCAATAAAATGAATTCCATAGTTATTAGGCAAGAATATGAAATTTAACAGAGTGAAATGGCTCAATCATATTTTAAAGAAAGAATTCTGAGACCCATTTTCCCATTAGTTGCTTATGCAATGGTGATCTCATATTACTGCAGTCCACACAGCTGCTGGATGTTGTAGCATCTGTTATTCATACTCATCTATTGCCTTCCACAAGGCATATGCAATGCAGCGTTAAGCTGGGAACACTGGCACAACAAATGTAGCATTAAACGTAATTGTCTTTCTATGCATCACAGACAGAATGGAGGAAGAGAAATTAGAGATAGAGGGAGAAAGAAGGACAGATAGAGTCATCTCCATTTAGAAGGCAATCAGCCGTTTTGTAATGGCAGATTAGAGCGTGTCATTTTTTTTTTCGTTTTCTGCAGTGTTCCTGCGTGACTTTTTGCCCATTTCCTCACGCTAAAAATAGCCCTGCTGAGCACACACTTCATCTGCCGGTGAGTATGCTGGAGGTCTCTCTCTGTTTCTTTCTCCCTCCATTATTTTCTTTCTCTTTCAGGCCAACCTCCACCCTCATGACATAATCTCATACAGCAGGGCCTTTTAACCTTTTTTGACCCATGAAACATTTTTTGTAGGATCTCAAAGGCACGGATCTTATCTGTCAAATAACATCCTTAAAGAGGAATGATAATTCTGTCATCATTTACTCACCCTCTTGTTGTTCCAGCCTGTATGACTCTTTTTTTCTGTGGAACATAAAAATAAGATATTTTAAGAAGTGTCTCAGTTTATTTTTAGTCCATACAATGAAAGTCAATGGTCACCAAAACGGTTTAATTACCAACATTTTTTTCAATACATATTATTTTGTGTTTCACAGAAGAAAGTCATAAAGGTTTGTAAGGACACAAGGGTGAGTAAATGTCCAGACAGACTATCCATTTAAGCAAAAACGCATTTGGTATCCACTTTTCAAATCATTTGGCCTTCTCTTGTGCAATGAAAGAGTTGGGCTTGTGTGTCATATATTTCTAGTAGATAAAAATAATATATTCATAAATTAGTGGAATTATGGATGGATGGATGGATGGAAGTATGGATGGATGGACAGAGTATACACTGTGTCTCATTGAAACACTAATTTATCTGTCGCACTGCAGCTTATTGCTCATTTATTTTGTTCAGCTCTCTCCTGGTTATGAATCTGAATAAGAATCAGATTGTAATGTGCTTTCATAAGAGCTCTCCTTTTCTCTTTCCTCAGACTCTGCCTTTGTCAGAGCCGATGAATGGTACGGTCTAATCACTGAGAATTTTTTGTACAACACTGAAAGAGTCTTTATATTTTACCTCTGTTCTGATCAATGCATGTTTGAAGGTCAAGGTCAGCTATGATTAACCACACTGAGCCAAAGCCCAGTTTTTTAAATGCCACCCTCTAGAAATATGGATCCATTTCCTGCTTTTTAAATTATTATTTTTTTAATTATTTTTACTTTTATCTCCTACACAATGGACAACCTTTTAAGAGAACAAAGTTTGCGGGCATTTCTGTTGCCTAGTAGGACTAGAAACACAAAAATCATGGGCTTGAATGCCCGGCAATGCATGAACAGGTAAAATATGCACACTACATGCAATGTAAGTTGCTTTTGATTAAAGCATCTGCCAAATGCCTGAATTTAATATACATTGGAAAAATGTCACTTCATTCATATTATTAAATGTAGCGATATACTTCAAGCTAAATCGAAGAACGCACCAGTTCCAGCTGGTAAATGTCTTTGAACTACCATTGGTTTTTGATGACATAATAGGTGGGTGTGGCTCTGACTGGCTCCGCCTTTTTGACGTGGAACTCTTCTCTGTTTCGTTTCTTCTGTTCAGTCCATCAAATTAAAACAAATACATGGGAGAGCTGCTTTATAGTAGAAATTGAAATTCTTCTTCTAATTGAAAGTGACACTAATTATGTTTTTTTCATGTGTATTACCATGAAACTACTAGCTTTGAAGTTATAGATTGTATAACATATAATAATAAACATGACGTGACTTGACTGGCGTGCCGAATTGCAGAGCTTGTGCAAACATGTTATTTAGAGAAAAACGTGCATATTTACATATTCATCTAAATGCCGTTCTTAGTAGCGTGGCCGGCGTCGAGATGTTTGCTTTCAGTAAACAGCTGCAAACATATTTCGAAATTCTTTTTGCCCCTAAGCGAAGAACGAAGAAGAACTTTGCCCTGTGTATATTGGTGCCTTGAGAGTTGCTGCAAGCATTTGCTTGTGCAGAACTCTCATGTATTTGACACTTTAGTGGACTCCAGACGATGTGTGTTTGTGCTCACAGGGGCCTCTTCCTGTTGTCATTTCAGCAGTCATCTGAGAAGGGCCACATTTCATGCTGACTCCATTTCAAGTTACAGAGCAGTAAATCAACACAATCTGTCTCCATATGAAATAAATTTTCGATAATGTGAACAGTTACAGTAAATCTAGAGCTCTCATTTGAATGTTCTCATTATACAGCTCTTCTTACACTCTCTAACAGTATACTGGATGACAGGAGGTGATATCATACAGATGGGAAAATAGTGCTTTGATGATTTTGGCTTTTGATTTGATTTTGGCCATCTGCGACAAATTTGTGGGATTGTACATGATTTATGTCTTCATAGGGGCAAACTGACAGTCTTAGATCTGCTGTAGCTCCCAAATCAAATGGGTTTTAATGGGTATTTTTAGTCCATACAATTTTAGTAGTCAATTTTTGTTGATCTATTCCTTTTAAAGTGCCCCTATTATACTATTTTAAAAGTTCCTCATTTTGTTTCGGAGGTCTCCTACAACAGTTCTACATGCGACCAAGTCTGTTGTAATCGGTCTTTCTGTTACAGAGCATGTTAGAAACGAAACTCCCATTTGTTCATTTCAGCTCTGAAGTCTTTCTCTGCACTTGTATAGAAACAAAGGCATTGATTGTATGGTATCAATCCTCATCCTTTGGAAGTGGACGCAAAGTGGAATTGTTTTCCCAGCACAGAAAACAGCGTCTTCTGGTCATTTTGACAACACAAACCAAACTTTTCCAGGCCTCAGCTACAATAGTGTTTGAGTGTGGGTCAAAGTAGACATTCACAGAAAGCCAATGAAGCCCATAGGCTGGCATTATACTAATGTGTAACAAACCTACATTGGTTCATGCAGGAAGTAAGTCTGGATTTACTGATGACTCGTTTCAGGCAGTTCAGAATCGGTTCTTTCTTTTGGGAGACATTAACTCCATTTATCGTGCACTTTTATCATAGCAATTGCAGACCTTTTACTTTGCAGACATTTTACATTCACAAACAGCTATATTACACACTACATGAAAGGTAATATTCGAAAAAAGCATAATGGGGTACTTTAAGTCATTCCGTCAGTCTCCACTCTCTCCTGTAGCCACTTGACAGTGGTGTGTTGAGGGTCTACTGAATGACATAATTATTGCAGATTGCAGACGTGTGCGATGTGTCCCCCTGTTTCTTCTCGTGTCTGTTTCGCTCTCTCCCTCTTTTGCTCTCTGAATCTCAGTGTTGTGTTACAAATATCGATCTCTCGTGCCATTGCAATCGATTTTCTGCTCTCAGCATTCAGTTAACTTGAGGCTACAGTGACCTCCACACCAAGGTCAATTCTTATCACTATATATATAATTTTAATCTTCAGCAACACACTATAAGGAATGTTCGGGGTATATTGAACATGAATGTAAAAGTATTATTGAACTGAAAACCTGCTGAAAATAAATTACTGTTAGATTATAAAGAGACAATATATGTCATTTTTATAGAAAAATGCTGTAAAATGGTATATTTTAGGAGGATGAACACACCCTTTTTGTGAGCTACTCCTCCCTGCCCCCTTTCCAGAAGAGGGCGGAGCTTTAACAGCTCACGCTTTGGTTGCTCAACAACAACAAAGCTGGAGAATCTCACGCAACCAAAATGACGATTGTCACTAAAGGTGTTCAGCCTTACATTGTTCAAACCGGAGTCGGACACTGTGAACCTGGAAGATGTTACAATTTTTAGCATGCACTGGACGTTTCTGAATGGTTTGTGGATACATTTATGTAGTTGCTGTGGAGTTGATTCAACTCATTGACTATGTGCTGTCGTTTGTGAAGCAGCCTTGCATAAAATGACGGCATAGTAACATCACTCTACAACAACAACTCTTCTTCTCTAAGGGGCCGATCACATATCGCAAAATGGAAGCTATGCGGTCGCGATGCGCATGCAGTGCGGCGCGCTCATTTTTTCCAGGCGCGCCTGTGCCGCGGCGAGATGAAAACATTTCAACTTTTCAGAATGCCGCAGGCGCACCGCAGGTCATGTGACGAGCCATCTAATCAACCCTTTCCCTTACCCTAACGGTCGCCTAATTACCTCAGACGAACGCAGTCGTTGTGCAGGAGAGATGGTTTCACGGCAGAAGCTGTTTGGTGATGCTTGGGTCAATTTTTCTTAAAAGATTATCAAGCTGGGTCTTGTCAACTCTGAAATAGACTTTGAATCTCTCATCGTCCAGACGGAGCTCTTGGATGAGTTTATGAAATTCTCCGTGGTGCATCCAAACACTGCGGGAGTTTGTTTTTTGCTTTTCGGTGATGGAAATCCATTGAAATTACGACGTAGCCGTGGAGAAAGCTGTTCATGGTTGCATAGCAACAACAGATGTTACAGAAGCACAAGCTTCGAAGCGACGAGGCCATGCTTTCCACACTTTCCGCACTTTCCACGCTTTTTAGGCACGATATGTGAATGGCCCCTAAAGCAGCCCAACATGACCTCACCCGGTTGCGTGTTCTCGGGGGCAGCGTTTATGTACATTTTGGGTTTGTGATGTCACCAACCTGGGAAGAAGCTTGTTGTAGTCCCTACCAGCCGTTTGCTGTAGTCCTTAAAAAGAGGTTTCTGTAAAAGAAAATATCTCTCTTTGCATTGATCTTTGAGTGTCGTAACTTTGCAGATGTTGTTTACGCTCAAACAGCAACATTACACAAGTTAAAAAAGTGAAATCATAATCATGGACCCCTTTAAGTATATCTTTAATTAGAGCTTTTAACAAACAAAAGACACAAAAAGAGGAATCTCTGCCAGTTTATCCCAGCCATTTTGAGAGTGAATTATTTTGTCTTTAAAAGGTATACATTTGTCAACATGCACTTTTTATAGGTCGATGACAGGCCATTTTGGCTTCTAAATTGCAGGTCTCCTCCAACAGCTAAATATCAAACCACTTCCACACCACCACAAAATGTATGTTCTAGGATATTTTTGGAGTGCGGCCCCAAAGTACAGAGCAAAGCTTTCAGGATAAGGCAGTAAATGGGGAAGGTAAGAATAGGTCCGGCAAAGACAAATCCATTTTGTCTTCAAGTATCTCTTCTCCAAAATGGAAATGGTTGTGTGCATCTGCAAAGTCATGTTATTCTTGTCTTTTTTCGCTTTTTCTTTTTTCAAACAAAAACAGAACCTCTTTATTTGGTAATACATTTTAGATTAAAGGGTTCTTTGAAAACAATTTATGAATACTGTTTCAAGAATAGTACGCCTGCCTCATTCACCATTATTATACAAAGAGAAAATTTCATCGAAGGGCTTTGCGTTAGGACTTTCAGGAGTTTAAAAAAAGTAAATTTGGCTCAAATATGAAATCTGCTAGGCATAAGAGCATCACAATATAAGATGACATTTTCTGCTGGCTCAAACTGTTTTGCATTCAGAGTGGTCTCCTTCACTGACGGCAAGCAGAAACACAAGCAAATTACTTTAAGATGAAATTTATTTAAGGCCACACCTGACACATTTTTGTAGCTTTTTAGAGCAGCGGGGCTTCAGTTTCCATTCAAAGCAGCTCAACTCTTCTGTGGTTTCAACGCTAATCTGCTCTCAGACATTATGTAGTGTATTTAGACCATGAACAAATCCTTCAATAGTTTCTATAAACGGGGGTGTTTGTTTTATTTTGGTGGTGCGTGAAGCCCAGGCTGTTATACAGTGGTTTAGACATTAAGTCTACTGTAATCAAGGCAGCTGTTTTGAGTTTGTTTTGATACCATCCATCCTCTGAAAATAAGAAAGGACAGATTTATATTTGTCTTTTAAAAGGTTAATCATCTCATCTCTAATGCTTATCAACCACATAATCAAACATCTAGCACTTTACTCTTCGACATAAGCCAATTATCTGCTTACGGGTAATATGATCAACCTTTGGCCTGCTAAAAGTGTGTGAGTAATGTTTTGCTTGTGTGTGTGTGTGTGTGGCCACTTTGAAAGTGTGTGTGTGTGTGTGTGTGTGTGTGTGTGTGTGTCTTCCCCAAACCTTTGTTCTCTTCTACATGATGAGCTCATGAAGTATTCATGCTCGGCTCTGTTCTAATTCGGTTCTCTTTAGCTCCTGTGGTGGACAATGGACAGTTCAATATCTCCTCTCATCCATCTCTGAGTCATTCGTCTGAATTGCTCTTATTTCACAGCGACTCACACTGTCACGGGTACAAATCAATGTGATTAAAATAATCTCTCAAAATTTCATGCGCTTTTGAGTTTGTCTGAAGAGTAGCAAAAGCCATTTCGTCAAGTTCTATACCTGCGGTTTGATATGAAATATACTGGTATAAGCGTTCTTGCTATTTTTTAGCAGAATTAACCCTGTAAATTCTGACATAATAATACTAATACTAATAATAGTCTAATAGCAGAGTTTTCTGCAAAGTTTTGATCATGTTGATAAATTAAAGGCCTTGTATGTGTATCAAATATGATACAGTAGGCTTTATGGGGTTAAGGGAAAAGAAACCATAATAACTGTATAGTGAAAAGGCAAAAACACTAATTGGTGGTATATAATGATGACCTTAAGATGAGGCAGAGGCCTTTGCCAAATAGTAGTGTGGTTGATACCAATATTTTGGTTTTGGTGTGTAGCAGCCTCTCTAGTAACTCGATATTTATAGTACCATATATCAATACCTTAGTCAACAAATAAACAGCCTCAGTGCACTGATGAATTGAGTTTCAGTAATTGAATTTCAATGATTTTTTTGTTTTTACCTCATAACTTCAGTTATCGAGCTAATGCATTGAGTTGAAAATTTGTGCAGTCATTTGTATGAAACATAGTGGAATATAAGTGCATAAAGACTGTGTAAGATTAAGAAGAATGTATTTTGCCGCTATCTTATTAATATTTGGACAGAAACGCAATATTTCATACTTGTTGAATTTCAACGATAATTACATTTCTCTAAAAAGAGCTGATAACATTACTTGTATTAAACAGATTCATTTTGATTTGATGTATGGATAAATTATTGGAATAAACCACTATAATTCGCTAAACATATTTAGAGCTGCACTATGTAATTTTTTCATCCACTAGGGGTCGCTAAACAATTTAAAACAATAACAAAGGCATAGACTGATGACGCAGTGAATATGGAATCATGGAACTTGTCGTCATGCCAATGGATATAATAACATTTATGGGGAAATAATGTTTATGAATGAGTGAATGCATGTTTTTATCATGACTATGTTGTGAAGCAGGGCCGAGAATCACGGACGCAATTACTAATGAGAGACAGATATCAGTGTCACACGTGAGTCCCGGGGGATATAAAGAAACGAGGACATTTCATTCTACCGAACTACTCATAAGTGCTGAAATACTTCTCATACAGGTCAGTTTATTTGACGAATTAAAACTGAGGTAACGCAGCGCTGTTTCTTGGTCTAACGTTTCACTATCATACTAAACTACATTTGAGTGTGTTGAAAGTTGTAATGTTTAGTATTAGTTTGTTGTCTCTATGAGACTAAACAGTAATCTAGATCAACATTAGATTATCATACTGATGATATTCTAACACTTCGTCGTGTTGAGCTATATAACATTGATTAGTCTCATGTGACCTACATTAGCTTTGGTTACTGTGCAGCACAAGCGGAAACCAGGGATAACACAGATATTCCGTCATTGACAGGCGCAAGTGACGAGAGGGACGGGGCACTATTTAAAATTGTGATTATCTCTGAATTTACAAATTCTTGGAAACATTAAGGATAATGTAAGTACACAGCTGAACGAAATATATAAGTGGTTTTTGGATATTTTAATTTAAAAAAATTACATATTGCACCTTAAATGAATGTCATGCATAAACAGATTTTATAAATAAAACAAAGATTACTGGAATATGTTTTATAAGAAAATACTATTTTCAGTATTTCTACTTCAAAATTTCATTTTAATTCAATATGTAATTCCTTTGTAATTAATTGAGAAATTTAATCTATTTCTGAGTGTAAACTGATTCTACACCAAATTTGTTATCCATGTACTTAGTATCATCTGCACAACTCAAAGGCGGATTGGATTGGACACTTCATATAATTAATATAAATGAGAAATACTGATTTCCATTTTGTATTTTTTTTTTATCCCAAAATACACAAAATAAAACTTAAGAGATATCACCAAATTAAGTTATTTTACCTTGATTAAATTGATTTTAATAACTTACTCCATTAATCAGTTTCCTCTTGGTGGTCATTAAGAGTCCTCTGAGTACCGAAGTATCAAATGAGGTCAAATAAACCAAATCTATCTTTGGTTCTCCCCCATCTTGGCCCTGTCCTCTAGCACTGAAGGGCAAACTCCCTGGCAACATGGTGTTTGCTGCAGTATTCATTTTAACAAGTGCTTGGAGGAAATCCCAATCCAATCTTCTTTTTAATAGAGTCACGTTTCCCTCACTCCACCATGGTGCACTTTGAAAACTTTGTTTGATAAAGGCATATTAGAGTTTGCAAACACATGCCTAATGCTGTACACGCTCAACCATTGGATATTCATAGAAAATGGAGATTAAAGAGTTTTCTAGATTCAATACAAGTTGAACTTGTACTGAACTCAATTGACAGCATTTGGGGAATAATGTTGATTTCCACAAAGAAAAAGAAAAAGTAACTAGTTCCTCGTTATCTTTTAAATAGTGACAATCAAGGTTTACAGTGAGGCACTTACGATGGGAGTAAATAGGGCCAATTTTTGGAGGGTTTAAAAACCTGTAAAATGCAAAAATGTAAAGCTTGATATAAAAAAAAACACTTATGTTAAAGGATTAATTCATTATAAAATGAAAATTACCCCAAGCTTTACTCACCCTCAAGCCATCCTTGGTGTATTTGACTTTCTTCTTTCTGATGAAAACAATCAGAGAAATATTAATAAATGTCCTTATGCATCCGAGCTTTATAATGGCAGTAAAATATCTAGCTTCCGCCAGACCACCTTTTGAATTCAAATGATGAAAAAAACGGAACTGGCGTCACGTTGAATAAGGAAGGTTTAGGACGTAGCGTAAGTGTTTTGAACTGCTAGAGTTTTACACTTTCTTCATAAGTAATAATATGGAAGGCGGTCTGGTGGAAG
The DNA here is from genome assembly GCA_038088235.1 of Zacco platypus. Lineage (NCBI taxonomy): Eukaryota > Metazoa > Chordata > Actinopteri > Cypriniformes > Xenocyprididae > Zacco > Zacco platypus. Next base: position 14,775,479 of record CM076064.1, read on the forward strand.
CTTGATATTTTACTTCATGACTTGTTAAATACGGATATATTTTTTACAAAAACGCATCGCTTCGCTTCAGAAGGCCTTTATTAACCCTCCGGAGCCGTGTGGATTATGTTTATGTTAGATGGAGACACTTTCTTCAGCTCATGCTCGTTTGATAATGCTTACTGCCATTATAAAGCTCGGCTGCATCAGGATATTTATTAATATTTCTACGATTGTGTTCATCAGAAAGAAGAAAGTCATATACAACTAGGAGGGAGAGTAAAGCTTTTCATTTGAAAGTGAACTAATCTTTTAATACTTCTGTTTATTATTTAAGCTGTAAGGTTGTATTAAATTAGAATTTTTACAGTGTTATGTTTTCATGACAAGTTAGTCGAAAAATTGGATGTAACTTTACACAGAAAAGGTCAATAAGCCATTTTTTCCACACAGAAATAATGTTAATATTGTTTGTTTGTAAATAGTGTGCTATTGAAATACCATTGACTTTCATTGGAAGTACCTCACCGTAAACCAGATTTTTTCTTTCTTTTTCTTTTTTTTCCCTCTCTTTTTTTGGATGGACATTTTATCTTTGTGGTAATCAACATTATGCCACAAATACTGCCAACTGATCTGTTGAATCTGGAATACGTCTTTAACACACACAAAAAAAATCTTTTGGATCGAAAATTCAAATTCTCATTCCTCTAATATGCAGCCAAAACAAATAAAAAGTCTTCCTCCCTGAAATCCGCCTCTCACTTTAATGGCTCATAGAAGATTCTTGCATAAAAAGCACACGTCTCACGGTGACCTGAATTGCAAGCGCTTCGCACTGAGTCATTGCCTGTGCTATTTCACACAAAAAGCCTATCAGCAGCACTTAGAAAGGAAGAGGGGACTCAACAGAACTATCTGACTTATTTATGTAAGCATCCAATGGATGGCCATGCTGCATGCACAATACTGGCAAACCAAGGTCCCTGCCTATAGAGGCAGAGTGCCCTCAGATAACCTCCACATAGTCACAATTCATTATTCACCCTCACTGAGCACAAAGAGCTCATTCTTCCTCCCCTCCCCTTCGCTCACTCCCTCTTCTCTCTCTCTCTCTCTCTTCCCTGTTGTGCTCTTTCTCTTCCTTTACTCTGTCTTGCTCTGTTGTTTGCTGTTTATCCCTCCTCCCCCCTTAGTAACAGTTGCTACCTTGTGTATTTGTGAGCTCTGTCTCTTCCTGCTGTGTTGGGCATAATCATTCTAAGTGGTCTTTCTCTGCCAAGTAATATCCATCGCCAGAGGCTTAAACTTTAGTGTTGCGTAAAATACAGGAATCAAGCCAAAATGTCAACAGTGAGTTTTCTTACAGTAAATCTCTGTGTGCAAAAAATTAGAATGGAAGAACTGGCTCTCTATCAGTTCATACGTTTGAATTTGAATTGAATTGTTCACACCTCACAGGAAGTTGAATTGGAATTTGAATTGGAATGACAGGAAGAGGAATGTACTGTATTGCAATTCAAAGAAATTTAAGAAAGTCACTCAACAGAGCAATTTCATTAGTCACTTTCTGGGGCATTGGAAAGACGTGCCTCTACCTACTTTTTGCATTAGTCCAAAAACGTATTTATGCGTATAATATTCATAGCAGTTTCCAGCTGAATTCTGATTACCGGGCTTGGATTATTGATAAATTTTAATAAATGACTTATTTTCTTTGCGCAATATCATGTAATGATGATTTGTAAGCTTATACACTTTCATGTTTGCATTACGTAATTAGCCCCAAATGACCCTTTGCAGGCAGTTTGATTGACTGGCGATCTGACCAATCATAACCCTGAATCCGCCATTTTGTCCGACAAAGCAGTCAGAGGAGTTAGTAGATTAACGTTGCTGAACTTGAAATTGAAAAATTGTGTGTACTCGCGTCTTTCCACGGTTGAAACAACATTCCTTCTGATGTCCATTCATGTTCATTTAATGCTATAAATGAACTAGTATGAAGAGATGGTTGGTTCACTCGAAGGAGCTACAGCGATCTGTCACGACACATTAAAGCTATTTACTATACGCTATTTATTGTTTAAACTTCTTAAAAAAAATTACAATATTTTGAATATGAAACTGTTTCATGTGTAATTTCTTCCGACTCCGGATTGAACAATGTAAGGCTGAACATGTTACTGACATTCATCATTTCGGTTACGTGAGATTCTCCAGCTTTGTTGTTGTTGACCAACCAAAGCGTGAGCTGTTAAAGCTCCGCCCTCTTTTGGAAAGGGGGCCGGGAGGAGCGGCTCATTTGAATTTAAAGGGACACGCACAAAAACGGCGTGTTTTTGCACGCACCCAAATAGGGGCAAATTTGACAAGTTATAATAAATGATCTGTGGGGTATTTTGAGCTGAAACTTCACAGACACATTCTGGGGACACAAGAGACTTATATTACATCTTGTAAAAGGGGATTTATAGGTCCCCTTTTTAAAAAAAACAGCTATTAAAAATGAGAAAACACACAACAAAATCACTAAAACTTTAAAATTAAAACAGAAAATATAAAAACATTTAACATTTTATTAAAAGCTATAATATTATCTCAATGATAATAAAATAACTCATTTAAATGGGGTGCAATTGACAGTAACAATATAAATTATCTTATACCAGCTAAATGAAGTGGAAAAAAAATGATCTAAGTATAAGATATGGACTGCATCAGAGCAGAGGAGAGAGAGAGAGAGATTCTGCAGGTGTACGGAAAAAAAAAATGTCTGCCAGGAAAAAGCGGAGTGTGGTTTGGGCACATGCCGCAACTTTGTCACTGCAGCTGTTCTAGCTCAACGGAGTAAAATCTTTCTTAAAGGCACAGTCGGTTATATGTCAGAATGTTTTCATCTAGACCATAATCCAGCCATAATAACAGTTTGTGAATAATAAAAATGCAAACAAACCATTTACAGGCTTTGGATCTGGTTTATGGTTCCCGTGTCACTGACCATTTGCGTTAATTGGGGTCTGAATATGAATTTGAGAAAGGTGAGAATTCACAAACGCCTTCCCAGGAAAACAAATCAAGAGTCTGGATGGTTTAGAATCACAGTATGCCTCATTACACAGGCTTCATTGAATGTAAGATGTTTAATGACCTAATGCTGATGTAGCTTTGGAAATTACAGAGTTGAGAGTTTCTGATGTGTTTTGTTGGAAATGACTTTGAATCACACTACAGCAGAACCATTGTGACATGTGTGGCGGTCTCGGTGGACTTGGCGGACCCGGCTAGCTGCCGGTTGTTTTGCGGCTGTTTGGGTCTAGACAATGGAATGGGCCCCCGAGGGGAAATAAATGCTGACTCACACCATCCTTGTTAGCGTGTAGGGACACAGGCAGTGCCCTAATCTCTCCATCCATCACCCGCTCTGTGATTCCATAATGACCTGCTTTACCGCCTCGGTAAGGGCTGTGGAGCCACGGTTTACATGCCAGCTCCTCTACACAGATGGCCAGAAATAACATTCTCTGCCGTGATTGCTCATGGAGTCCATTTTTCACAGGTTATTATGGTGCTTGTGGACCAACTCAAGGTTGATGATGAAATCAGCAGTCACTAGTTGCCTGATGCTTGCAGCATTTAAATCACATTAACTGGGGAAATCCCTCTCAGAATACTGGCTGTCTTTATTGGCGAATGTGAATGCAACTGTCAGTATGCATCACAATCTCAGAATAATGTTGAGGCGTTTTATACACAGTAATGTGGAGGAGGATTTTGGACCAGTAAGATTAGTGGGTGGTGCCACCCAGCATGATGATGCAGAAATAAAAATCAAAAATCAAAGAAAATGTCCTTATCAGGGTTATGGTAGTATACTAAAACTTTTAGTTTTGTAAACTATAAAAAAGGCAACATTTCTCATCTTTTTTATTTAACTTTATGTACAAAAATAATAAAAACTAAAATAAAAATTAATAAAAGCTATAGAGATTAAAAAAATAATAATAATGAGAAAAAATGACTTTAAATTTAAAATGCAAACAGAAAATATATAGAAATAAAAATTTAATTCACAATATTAATGTTAACTGTGATAGAATCTCAATTATACTAAAAATAACAATGTTCATCATCATTATTGTTGTTATTATTATTATTATTATTACCATTTAAAACTGAGAATTGTTTAAACTCCACAGTCTACCTAAGTATTGTTGCTGACCATGTCCTTCCTTTTTCTGATGACTACTTCCAGCAGGAAAACACACCTTGTCACAAAGCTCAAATCACCACAAAAATTCTTGAACAAGACAATGAGTTCACTATAGTCAAGTGGCCTCCACAGTCACCAGATCTCAGTCCAATAGACCTCCTTTAAGAGCTGGTGGAACAGGATATTCACACCATGGATGTGCAGCCGACAAATTTGTGTGATACTATCATGTCAATATGGACCGAAATCTCTGAGGAATGTTTCAGCACCTTTTGGAATCTATGCAACAAAAAATGAAAAGATTAGCTCACCAAAAATTGAAAATTATCCCGTATTTTACTCAAGCCATTCTAGGTGTCTATTACTTTCTTGTTTCAGTCAAACACAATCTGAGATATATTAAACATATTCTGGCTCTTCCAAGCTTTATAATGGGAGTGAATATTTTGAAGCTCAAAAAAGCACATCCATCCATCACAAAAGTAATCCATACGGCTCCAGGGGGATAATAAAGGTCTTCTGAAGCAAAGCAATGTGTTTTTGGGCTTCAAAATCTCGGTTACTATTCACTCCCATTATGAAGCTTGGAAATTTTTTTTTAATATATCTCCGATTGTGTTTGACTGAAAGAAGACAGTAATAGACACCTAGAATGGCTTGAGTAAATTACGGGATCATTTTCATTTTTTGATGAGCTAATCTTTTCATTTTTTGTTGCATAGATTCCAAAAGGTGCTGAAGTGTGTTTGATTGAAAGAAGAAAGTTATATACACCTAAGATAGCTTGAGGGTGAGTAAATTATGGGATAATTTTCACTTTTGGGTGAACTATCCCTTTAAGGCAGTTTTGATGGCAAAAGAGGGTCCAACTCGATACTAGCAAGGTATACCTAATAAAGTGGTCGGTGAGTGTATATACAAATGGAGGGGACCGATCTGCTGCATCTCTCGTAACGTTAGGGTTTCCATGGCGACTGTTTATTTTGCTTCATAAATTGGGCTGTAGAAGACTAGCTAATGCATTACATTTAGAAGGGCTGCTACTACACTATTAAAACATATGAGATAGTTATGAATCCAGCATTAAGTATAAATAGTTTGAGCCTAATGTTAACACACAAGACAACAATCTTACTGTTATGAATGGGGAAATGGTAATTACAGGGTTTCAAACCATTTCGGTCACTTTGAAGCAGGGCTCGATTGAACGGGCACGCATGTGTGCGTGTTTTGAATAAACGGCCCGCACAGATGGACAAGCGTTATGTGCTTTAGGAAGCACTGAAACATCACAGTGATCAAGGCCCTGCACCGCCCCGTGCTGCACAGCCACATTAAGCAGGCTTAGCTGAATGTAGGTGAAAGGGCTTTCTCTCTCTTTCTCTCTCGCTTCCGAAGCAGCTCCCTGCCGAGGGAGGAAAGAGAGGGGGAGGGGAATTTGTGGTATTCTGATGAAAAACAGGAAGGAAAGATGATGGTGATTTTAGTTCTTACTGAAGGCATCTTGACAGGTTTGTCTGCACAAGGTGAGTCATCCCGCATGGCCCACGTTTGCTCCAACAAAGGAGTTCACTCTTTCAGGAATCCCCACACACAAACACACACAAAAAAAAAAAACTTTGAAGAGAAATGTCGCACTGTTAATGTCAAACTTCTTAGTTTTTATTTGAGGAACAAGCCCCGACAGAACGAGGAAGAAGATTTTGCGTCATCTGAGAGCTTACCAATTAAAACCCACCCTTGGGTTGCGTAAATGGAGTGAATCCAGGATTGCCACTGGCTTCAATAGCAATGTAATCGATCAATCGAATGTGTTGTCTGTAACAGATCGTGACACCACAATCAAGGATGTTTATCTATGTTCATCATAAAGCAAACATTCCTCATGATTAATGACTGCCTTCAATGTCCTGAAGCACAGCACTGTTTTCTCACCATTTTCCGTGAAGGATAAGTGTAATTATCAAGCAGAATCTACTCTTTGTAATCTGAATTACATGTTTCAAAAGTTTATGACATCATGATCGTCATGTATCATGGATTTTTCCAAAAGTCTAAAACATCTGTCACAGAAGATTACACCCGCCATTGATGCCTTGTGTTACTCTACCTGTCCTATAGAGGACAACAGAGAGTTGGCTTCTTTATACATTTTCAGACTCAAGTATTTTCTGAGCTCCTCACACATCTACTGTTGGTTACAATCCCATCTTATGCAGTTTTATACTCGTCAACGGAATTACAATAATATGACTTTTTTTTCGATTGCGACAACAATGAAAAATGTGCAATAAAACGTTAAGCATATGTTATTAATTTACTGTGTATAAATTGTATGTATAATTTTGACAAAAGGCCCATTTAAACCAAGGACGATAACTATAACACTTTGTTATTCTACTTCTATGACTATTGACCCTTCGCAAAGTCCCCTTTAGTTACTGTTGTTATCTCCGAAAAGCCATGCGCTCTCACGCCACACATCATGTTCTCACGAAGTGAGCAGGCTAGTTTTAATATAAAACTAAGTTTCAAATTTCAAAAATTGTAATTTTAAAGTTTAAACAATAAATACTGTATAGTGGCTCTTTAATGTGTCATGACAGATCACTGTAGCTCCTCAGTTCAAGCGGCTCGTGAACCGATCATCTCTTCATACTAGTTCATTTATAGCATCAAATAAACATGAATGAACATCAGAAGGAATGTTGTTTCAAGCGTGGAAAGCACACAGTTTTTCAAGTTCACCAATGTTAATCTACGAACTCCTCTGACTGGTTTGTCGGACAAAATGGTGGATTTGGGGTTATGATTGGTCAGATCGCATGTCAGTCAAACTTCCCATTGTAAAGTCCACACCACCATTATAATGATAAAGACACAGAGGAGTGACATCATTGGACAGCCAATCAGAATCCAACCTTTTTTAAAGAGCTCAAACATTTAAAGTGTTATTTCGCCCAAAAATGAAAATTTTGTCATTAATTACTCACCCTCATGTCATCCCAAACCTGTAGGAGCTTCATTCATCTTCACAACAAATTAAGATTGTGCAGCGCTTCTGTGTTCTGCGTCAGAATGCGACTCAGTATTGGCTGACGCATTTCATGTGAGCAGCACGACACATGCTTGTGATGCTGACACAGGAGCTGGCAAATACTGAACTGCCGTTCTGACATAGAACCTGGAAGCGCTGCACTGTGTTTACAACGTAAACAGCGTAGGAGACTGATAGGGAAGAGACACATTTTTTGAATAAAGCTATTATTTTTGTTTTTGCACACAAAAAAGCATTCTAGTCGTTTCATAAAATTAATGTTGAACCACTGTAGTCAAGTGGACTATTTTAACAATGTCTTTTCTACCTTTCTGACCCTTGGAAGTGGTAATTAAATCAGAGAGCTCTCAGATTTCATCAAAAATATCTTAATTTGTGTTGAACGAATGGATGAACGACATGAGGGTGAGTATTTAATGACAGAATTTTCATTTTAACCCTGTAAAACGGTAGATGACTGAACAGCAGTGGGCACTTATATTAAACAGAACGTTATCATGCCTTACTGTTCATAGTTATATCGTTCATAGTTTTCATTACCGTTATCATTCTGAATGGGCTGTAAAAATGTTTGCTTGAAACAGATGTTTTGCAATTTTGACTAAATTAAATCCGTAAAAACTGATCTGCAATTTTATTGCCATTTTGCAGCTTTTTTCAAGTAGTTGTTGAAATCAATACCTCAGCTGTTAGTTTCACTACCCAGAGGAACAACAACTTACTGCAGTCAATTCCACATATGTGGAACCCTGGACCCTGCTGATGACACAGTGTATGTAGCGGGCTATAATTCTCTCCATTTTGGGCCCATTATTCTCAACACTTTTACACTTTTATCTTTTTCTGCTACCTTACAACTATAACCATCACTGCCATTTGCTCACTGAAGCTAAAATCAGTTTGGATCCATCTTTCACTTCAGGCATTTATTATTGCTTTTCACTGACAGCATGTTTCAACAAGAACCAGTTTGAGAAAGCACAAACATACCTGGCTTGTCATTTACTTCAATACACCAGGCCATTCACAGCTTTTAATTTAATGGGTGTCTTGTCACACTACCAGATGTGAGGTAAAAAAAAAAAATGCTTTTGTTCATTTGCTGGGCCACTTTGATTGTTTTTGTTGCATGCTGGGAGTTAATTAACATGTTTGGATTTAGATGTCCAGATTCGAGTGGCATTTGGAAATGAACATTGAATGGTTTCTCTTTTCGTAGAACTTTCCTGTGCTCCTGATTTTCATGAGAATGACTCATTTCATTTAGAGTGAGCTCTGACACTGTTGCTAAGGAAACCATGGCTCTGGTTTTGATTGGTTGAGTTGTATCTAGGCAGTGAGACAGTTCACATCATCGCTGCTCTTTATAACATCACGCAAAGAGCGGAGGGCGGCACAGAGAACCAAACTCCTTTGATGTTTTTATTAAAATGTTTTGATGGTGGTATTTGCTAACTTTTTATCATATGTTGTACATTTATGTAAGAGTGGAGTATGTCAGAATGATTTAATAGGGGTTTTCGACTGGTTTTACTTCAGTGTGTTTATTTTATGTTGGAGCCAACACAGAACCAACATTTTATCAAACAAAAATGAACAAAATTGTTCTTAAACTCAGACATTGGTATTGATTAATATTACCTTGAACTACATTGACCTAATAATATTAACATGACACAGATTAATGGACCCTTTTCACAGACTATGATAACTGTTTCCAGTTATTAACATTATGAATCAATCTTTTTTATATTTTCATTCTTAAGAACTGTACATGTACATTTATAAGCCTACTCTATAGCCTACTGTTATATTACCTGTCATTAAATTTCAGAAAAAGAGTTACCCTGCTGGGTAAATGTTTAGCCAACAGCTGAGGAAGTAGTGGTAAATTTGACCCTTTTTTTTTTTGACATTTGACTTTCCCACTTCTGGCCCCCATAATCAATCTCTCAGTATCTTTTTTCTTCATTTGGAAAGGCATAGAAGCATCATGGATTTTTTTTTACTTTTGCTAAGAGCAAACAGCAACACAAAAATGTATATTGGATTGTAATTTCCATTTACCACTACAGAAGTTACCCAACTATGACGATTTCCACTTCTGTGAACTCCACATTTGTAAAAAGAGTCTATTGAAATTGTAATTTACTGTCTTTGTTTAGACACACAAAAAATGAGAGAGAGAGTAGTTCTACCTTTTTTAAAAGTTAATAAATATAGCTGCATGCTGCAATTACGGAGCCAAGCCCTTTATATGGCTATTTCGGCATATTTGGACATATGATTTTATTAAGGAACTTTATGGATATTGCACAATTTGCAATAACTCTTGCAAAAACTCTTGCTACACACTGCATTTGATCAAACAGTCTTCAAAGATCTTGTCTGTGTCTTGTCAGCTTTCCACTGCACACCACTCATACATCTTGATTTGCTTAATTTCACTGAGACCTGACATTTTGAAGGCAAAGCTGCAGTTTTTGGCCCTAAATAAAATACTTAAGTAATTTAGTCTCTAAATTTAATAATGACATTTGATCCTAAAAGTCCCAAAGAATCGATAGACACCACAATTTAGATTTTCTGACAAACTGTTAAATAATTATGAGCAAAAATAGCCATTTCTCATGACCTGTAGGTAGCGCTATGCCCAAATGTGGCATGGGCCCTCAGACCATGGTGCTGATGAAGCGTACCAAGTTTCAGTTTGATTGATCAAGACACAACCTCTGAACCAATTTTGGGTCAGCGTCATTTAATATGCGACATTATAACTTTTGAATTTAGATGAATATCAAATATTGAATGTCATATATATTGAATGTGATCTACGTCATGCGAGAGGAATCAGGTGAACCAAGTTTCATTTTCCTAGAACAAAGGGTTCAGAAGTTATAACCATTTGAAAGTGAATTTTTGAACTGATGGTGGCGCTATAGAGTTAGTCCTAAAGACCCCAAAGTTGGTCAGATTACTGTTCATTACCGTCTCTACAAGTGTGCCAATTTTCATACTTACGGTTCATATACTCCCGTTAGGGAAGAATAATAAAAAATGAATAATAAGAATACAAACAATTCCAATACATTTATTTATTTACATTTATTAAAATATATTTATCTAGAATGGACCTATCCATTGGGTCATTGAGAACAATGTCTGATACAAATATACAGTGTAATAATCACTCAATAATATTTACAGCACAGCCAAAAACAGAATATAGGGATTTATGGTTTGAACCACGATTTTCAGGGTACAGATCAGGGGATTTTTCAGGACAGCCTTCACCTCGTAACACCTCCAGGCTTTCATATCTCTGTCCAAACAGAGCATCCAAGCAGTCTAGCATTGACATATTATTTTTGCTATGTAAAAAGATTTCAAGTCCTCGCTCAAGGCGTCATGATTCATAGACAAGATCTAAGAGGATCTGAGAAAGCCTCTCATGTCAGTGTCTGTTTATGGACAGCACCTCACACAGCTTGTGCAGAGTCTGTACATGGAGGAATACTAGTTTTAAAAAAATAAATAATTCTGTTATTATTTACTCACCGTCATGTTGTCCTAAATCAGTATGATTGTCTGTCTTCTGTGGAACACACAGGAAGATACTTTGAAGAATGTTTGAACTGTTTTTGTCCAATGACTTTCATTGTACAGGTAACAAAAACAGAGTTTCTTATATCATCTTTTTTGTGTTTTCACAGCAGGTGGAAAGTCATACAGGTTTGGAACCAAATGAGGGTGAGTAGGTGATGACAGAATTGTCATTTTTGGCTGAACTATCCCTATAATTCCACTCAGACTCTCTAAATGTGGAGAACCCTCTTGTCCAGCTGTGTCTCAATGAAAAAGAGTTAGTGAGTAAAGTTTCTGAGGAAACAGCACTCCCACTCTGAGTTGCCTCATGTTCTCCTCAGGGTCTCGCTTCAGATTCAGGCGAATTTTTTAAGCGATTTTCTAACCCGTCCTCCGTCCAGGTCTGGCAGTACACCCACACTTTCTGTGGGCTTTCCAGTAATGCCTGAGAACCAACATGAGTCACGAGAGGGGGAGAAAGAATATAAATGTGGCGTGGTAGCCCACACGATTAGTCTTGTTATAAAAAGAATACAGTACTTTGTAATATTTCAAAATTTGTGTACAATCTGATGCCTCAAAGGCACAGTTTACCCCAAAATGCAAATTCGGTTATCATTTAGTCACGCTCATGTCGTTCCAAACCTGTATTTCTTTCTTTTTTCTGGGCATTTCTCAAAATATATTTTATTGTGTTTCACAGAAGAAAGAATGATGACAGAATTCAAATTTTGGGTCCCCTAATAATCAAGATATCTTCCTCCATTACCGTTGTTTTGTCATTAAAATAAATGTTCAAATATTGGTGAATGCCAGGTGAGTTGGAACCATGAAGCTTTATTTTGCAGATCTCTGGAATACTTTTTTACTTTTCACTCTGTGACAGAATTGGGGTACCATTTTTGTCTCTGTGTAAAGAATGAAAGTCTAAAATAACAAATAAAACTCACAATTCTGAGAAATAAAAGCTAATGATCTGGCAAGGTTCTCTCAAATTTATGAACACACCTTCTATTTATACATTGTTCATGATTTTTTTTTTTTTTCTGAAATGTTTTAGTTGAATATTCGCCTAATGTTTTATTAAAATGTTTAAAAATGTTACTACTTGTTATGGAAGCTTGTTTCTGACATGAGAAAAAAAAGATAATTGCAACTTTTTATCTCCCAATTATAACTCTTCTTTCTCACAATGGTGAGTTTATATCTTGCAATTCTTATTTTCTCAGACTTGTGAGATATAAACTCGCAATTGCAAGTTATAAAGTCTGATTCTGAGGGGGAAAAAATTTTCTTTTTTTCTCACAATTGCGAGATTCCTCACTTGTAAGTTGCTTTGGATAAAAGCGTCTGCTAAATTATTAAAATGTTAAAAATAAGAATTGAGTGATATAAAGTTGCAGTTGCATGTTTTAAAATCAGAATTGCGAGATATAAACTAGCAATTGAGTGTTGTAAAGTTAGAATTGCAAGAACTTGTAATCCTGAGAAAAAATGTGTTTCAGAATGTTGAGAGAACATACAAAAGTAACATTCTCATAAAGTTTGAAGAACAAAAAAATGGAATGTTCCCTTAACGTTTGTATAACCAAAAAAAAAAAATAAAGTAAAATAAAATAAAAAACTGGACGTTTTGAACATTGAGAGAACATTCAGAAATAACATTTTCATAACTTAATGGGAATATTCTTGTGCGAAACTTATACATTTTATACATAATATATACTGTACTCCCCAAATCACTGGTGAATGGACAATATTAAGCAACATATTTTCTCAGGGAATATGGTTGTTTCAGGTTATCATGCTCCAGACAGTTATTTAAAAGGAAGTGAAAAAATTTCTGAGAAAGCAAATAACAAAGGTTGAAAAGAGAAAACGCTAGACTTATTGATGGTGTAATCTCCAAATCTAATTCAACAAAAGTTATGAGATTGAGGCTGAGGCTGAGGCTCCGGTAAAAGAAGGTGACATCCCTATGGATATCTGCCACCTTCAAAAGTGTGTATGTGTGTCTTAGACTTGTTCACAATCTCAAGGTCAAGGATGAGAGGCGTGTGTTTCCTCCCCCCACTGGTGAGTCAGCCTCCATTACACACACACACACACACACACACACTCTTCCAATAGGGTGACAGCTGAGTGTGTCGCCTTGCCAGAGCACTTAGTGTGATGAGGCTGCCTGGCCTAACGCTTGTGTCTAAGTGCACTGAAAAACAGAAGAAGATGTACGCTGAGGCAATTCTGCCTGTCTCAGCATAGCATCAGAAATCCAACAAAATTTTCTCACCATTTTAACATTTCCGTCACATTTTATTTTCCCATTGCTTTAAATATCATTTACACTTTCGCTGTCACTTCACACACAGACACTTTGTCCTCTATTTCCACAAGACGCTTCATTGTGAGACCAAAAATAAGCAGCGCTCGCTGATCTTCATTAGATTTCGCACCAAAATATTTTGATTGTGAGCGCCTACCCTCATCTGATTAACCACGGTTCTGTGTTTCCACCTTCCAGCGGTCCGGAAAGATATCGTAGACTTGTTTTTCCAACAGCATAACTGGGGAATGTGGGCTGCTGTTACTGACTTGACTTGATAGACTTTGTGCTCTGTTGCAGGAAAATGTGCTGATAAGTCTGTTTTCTTTTTTTCCACCTTTAAGACAATACTCCCATTGAAGCCCGCCAGTGAAGATCCATATCGTACATGGTTACTCAGAAAACAGAGCGAAATATTGCTGAAGGAAGTAGCTTGGGAAGAGGTGGAGGTGGTTAGTGTGGTGGATGTATAAACATTAGGGAGCGCAAAAACCCACAACTTATTTGCTAACCACCCGCTATCCAAGATCTGTATGTTTCCTATAGATTAAAGCAACAGAAGTTCATAAAATGATTTAGAAAAGCATCATAGCTGGTGATGTATTTGGATGTGATATGTAGTGAACCAAATTTTGACAGATTTTTGACAGGTGTTGATTAGGAGTTGAATCTGGTGTCTGGACCACAGTGGTTCCTTTTTTTAATCAGGTGCTAAATCAAAGCAGACAGTAAATAAACAAATATCTACATGCTAAGAAAGAAAGACGATTCAATTAATTAGCACCCTTACAAAAAAATAAGGGTCCTTTAAATTCAATTTATTATGTTGTAAGTATATTAATATCTATGTATTTACTTGTAAGTGTACTCTTTAAATACTTTAATACTTGGGACTAAATTAGCCCACATTTTAGTTTCTAAAACTTGATTACAATTTATTTTAAGGTGTCCGTGTTACAGTGTAATAATTATACATGTAAGTACTGAGTAATATTAATTACTACATGTACGTACTACAATTAGGGTTAGGGTTATGGTTAGTTAAGGGTTATTTGTATGTAATTATGCTATAGTTATTAGTATATGCTTATAGTTATTACTACAGTAACCACATGTGACTTGTGTAACAAGCACACTAAAATAAAGTGTAACTGTTTACTTTTAAGTGTACTTTAAATGTAACAGTAAAAAAAAAAAAACTAGTTTACCTCTTAAGGTTTTATTTTTTATTGGAAATATACTGTGAACCATACTTTACTACAATCGAAAGTATAGATATACTATTAGTTTACTAGCTTTATAGTTTAGTTTATGAGAGTACACTTTGAAGTACACTTTCAATAAATTGCTATTTTTTGAAAAGTGTTTATACTACAAGTATACTTGTAAGTTTTCTTTCATTGAACTTGACCTTATACCTATACATTTTTGCAATTTAAGTATCAATAAATACTTGGGGTGCTTTCACACTTGCAGTTTTGTTGAAAAGGGGCACGGTAAAATTGGGAATGTGAAAGCTGTTATGCGAACCCACGACCACCGCTGTGTCCGAATTCAAATATTTTCCTACTACATAGGATGCTGGTAGGTCATGTGACAATAGCAACATGGTGGAATTTCATCATCCGAATTTCATTCATACTATCTACATTCATATAGAACATACTTGTTTAACAGTCAGGAAGTAAGTTCAAATTCAAATGTAGTACCCACTATGCGATTTCGGGTGCATATCACACCTATAGGAGGTGGTCTGAGTTCAGTTGCCCTGGAACTATGGCGTGATTCACGTGAATGTGAAAGCAACACAGACTCGGGTGCGAATTACAGTACATACAGTAAACCCAAGTGTTGTTGACCAAATAGCACCAAATTAATAAAGAAAACACAATATATTGACCTGCATCCTATTTTTTATCATACGCCGTGCACGTTTGTGATAACATTAGATGAACTCAAATGCACCAGGGTTTGATGGAGTCAAGTTGAAAACCAGTGGTGCTCTGACTTAGACCGCAGCAAACGTGCCCAGTGAATTCCCCCTTAATCATTCATTTCTTAAGTATATCTTGATCAAAAGATTATGTACAATTAAAGCCCAAATATACTAAGACTTTACTGTACACTTGCCACTATAAACCTTTACTGAAGTTGCTATGATTTTGATAAGTATGTGAAAAGTAGACTGAAGGTATGTTTTGCTTGAATATATATTAACATTTAAATATATACTTAATTACTAATATACTAATAGCACTCTTGAATAAGGGCAAAACATGAAATACAAGTAACCTTTTCATAATGGGTGTAGCTAGTTTGCTGGTAATGGTTTAGAAACATAAAGTTCACATGACTGAATCAAACCAACGAAAGCCAAAAGTGTCTGTTTCATGGAATTTTAATTAGATTGTGTTGGGAAACACTATGCTTTGTTTGTAGTGCTAGCATAAAGGACTTCGCTAAGTACCATTTCCAGTAAGTGTTTGCTAACTCAAAGCTTCAGCGTTAATAGATTAAATTGCCCAAGCTAGCTATCAGTCACTCACACTGATTTATTTCCAGGATGAAGCCTGGTCTCTCTGTTGAAACGGATGGGGCTAAAACCCGCTAAGGAGGTTAACATAAACGCCGACATATCAAAAACCTTTGTTTTGCCGGGTTGGATCCTAGCAGACGCACTGTTTCATCTTCCCTCTTTTCAGCTTTTGGGAACTATGAGAAGAATTTGGGTCAGTGAAAAGCCTGCTGTACGTTAAGATGGAGGTTCCCCCGCCTTCTCTCTACCGGCAGCTTTAAAATATAGATGATGTATTACTGCTGCGAGGTCCCAGAGGCTGCCAAGACTAGAACTAGCGTGGGGGAGGGGAGACGGGGAAAAGAACTAGCGCTTTGAAGCTTAGTCTGTATATTCACTGTTCATCTCAGTAATATATAGCTAAATGAGATGCTACAAAAATTATAACTAAATGGAGTCAAGCCCTTGGAGTCTGTGATATGGATGTTTATTGGCTTAAATACATCAGGGTGGACTGACAATCTGGCTAGGACATGGGGGGATTTTAATTTGCTTATTAAAGTAAATTTGCTACTACTGCTGTATACTGTAAAATTTTGATTTGATGACTGTGTATCTTGCTTGTCTTATATGGTTTACTTGGGTTACTAGCTTTTTATAGGTCTAGTGTGTGTTTTCTGCACCACTAATGTAAACCAATTTTTTTTTTTTTTTTTTTTTTTTGAAGGCAAAAATAATGACTGTTTTCAAATCGGTTCCTTCATTGGTTCAAACTGGTTTCTGCATTCACAATGAGTAGTAATATTAATACCAGCTTTCCCCATATGTTGAGGGGAGAGGCTAAATGTGCTAGTTAGTGGTAACATATCAGGTATGTCTGAAACGTAATTTCCTGATATTTCAGCCTTAATGTAGTTAAAATAATGTTAAGTGCTCTATTTAGGACATCATTTAAAGTCACAAATGTAAGCAATTTATCATTATTATTATTTTTTAATTCATGTGCCCTTGTAATTTTTAATCATTTTTAATAACTTCCCCTCCCTCTTACAATGACATCTCTTCTCTTCTCTGATGATGCTGCCGTCTGGGCGGGACAACCTTATACTCACATCATGAGATTACAGCAATAGCAAACCGCAATGATACAATCAATTCCAGATGGACAAAATCAAGTCCTGCTCTACATTTTTTCTTGTTCGAAAAGACGTTTTACTCATATATTTGTCACAACAGGCAAGAAAAGACTATACTATAGTGCTTAAACCTAATGATGGATGGATTAAGGCGTTAACACAAAGGATTTTGTATTAAAACGTTCTCTGTTTAAACCTTTACTTATAGTTTTCTCTACATATTAATACCGTTCAAAAGATTTCACTCAGTAAGATTTAATATATATATATATAAAACACTTTTATTCTGCAAGGACACATTAAATTGATCAAAAGACATTTATAATGTAAAAAAAAAAAAATCTTTTTCAAATAAATGCTCTTCTTTGGAACTTTCTATTCATCAAAGAATCCTTAAAGGTGTCATGAGAAATCAAATTTACCTTGATCTTTTGACATGTAAGAGGTCTTTGTTCCATTAAAACATCCTGAAAGTTTCATAGCTTGAAATGTCCTCCTCATTATAAAACATTTACTTAATCAAGTCCAAAAAACGGTTTGCTTTGATGTTATTGCTTTGATATACAGTTTCTGACCTGCTCTACGCACTTGAGTCTGTCGACAACAGGACAAATGGAAGAGTGAACGAACGTTTGCCTTGACGTGTCCAGCTGAAACGTGTCCAGCTCGTCTGCATCTCTGTACAGACATCAGAAGGATCCCAACATTTGAGTGTGTATATCCAACCAAAATTAAATAGAATTAAAAAAAATCTTATTGACCCCAAATTTGGTTTCTGTAATTAATATGGTTTCTGTAAACCATTTGAGTAACATTTGCGGTGTGTACACATTGAATCAGATACAGCACAGTGTTTGTGATAACACGCTATGGCTGAATGGAAATACTCTATTTTTAAATGTCAAAACTCACTCTGGCTTTTTGTTCTAGGAAACAAAACCTACTTATCCTTGTGAATTCTGCTCTCTGAGTGGGGACAGATCAGGGAGGTCATTCACAGAGCATTGCCAGGTTATGACAGCAAAATTTCCATTGTGAATGGAAGAAAGTCCAAATAAAACCTTCTGGATGACGTTGTTGCTCACAACAGATAGAGCGAGACATAAATTACGCAAAAAAAAAAAAGTCTGTTTCCTTTTCTGACGAGAACTCGGCATTTGATCCTCATGAGTTAACCATCTGTGGGCATCATATCCCACATCAGCTCACTTAGCCGTAACACAATACAGCTTTTGCTTTTATAAGTCACTGATCAAGAATGTTCTTCATAGGGTCATTAGATTATGTCCTTAATTGGAAAAAGAGTAAGCCTCTAAATCCTAAGTGCACTTGGTATCACTATAAAAGGCCTGCCAGTGAGCCAGTGTCAGACCTTGACTGCTCAGTATGTGGGTGCAAACTCTAGAAATTGGATAAATGACCTATATAAAACTGAAATGTTGTGATATTTAAAGGTATAAAGGCAGCTATATATTTTTAATGTATAAAAACCCATTAATACTGTGTGACAATAGTGTGAAACTAGAGTTTTTACTGTATTGTTGATTATATAAATAATTAGCAAATGTGACTTTTTTTCTCACAGATCCCCTGCCGTAAACAGCATGTGGATGAATAACAAATATTCCTAATAATAAATATATGTATATTCCGAAGTCACTTTATTTGGCACCCACTGACATCTGTCACAGTGAGCTTCTAATGTTTGAATGTTCATGAGCTCTTCTCTGTGTATCATTGTAGTAGTTTGCAGGTTTTATGTAATTTTTATGTTAATTTATGGTCGTACATTCACAGTTTTCTGTATAGGTGATTAGTTCATTTGTGGGTGTTAAAGAGCTTTAAGCACGCTCGGATGTGTTATTTGACTGAATGAGTAATCTAGTGCTGTATCTTACATGCGCTGTGTGCGTGGGTAGTTTTGGGAGATGATTTTGTGTGTGTGTGTGTGTGTGTGTCATGCTGCAGTATTTTTTTGCTTCTCTTCTTCTGCCTTTATTTGGACTTTCTTTCCTTCTCTCCCAGGGCATCAACACATGACTGCACTGCTAAAACTCCATCTTATGTGACATTTCCTCTCCTCGCAAGTTTTAAAAATAAATGAGCCACTGAGTGCGAGGAAGCTGACAAAGATAAAAACAAACAAGCTGAGAACTGAACTCTAGCCTTCTCATCATGAGACAGAATTAGTAATATTAATTCTATATTTACCAGCCGATGGTGTGAACCCATTTACACAGCCTTTAGCTTTTGTGTGCAAGCATGTGTCTGCGTGTGTGTATTTCCACCAACCCATGAACTTGGCATATGGTATTGGAGGGTGGATGCCAAGTACCTCACAACGTGCCTGCACAGGCAGAGAGAACATGATGCCTTGTGTTTCCACACACACATTTTCAGGAGTTTGGCTCCAACATGCCATGATCACAATCTAACAAGCTGTGTATACCACTAAAACAAACACACACACACACACACACACTTGTACACGTTAATTTCACCAAACAGTTGCACTACTTTCACAAGTGCTGTTTCATTCCTGTGTCTTATTCACTAACCACCCACAATCCTGATAAACCAGGGAAATAGCCCTACATTGTTAGTGTTGTTCACAAAACTGTTGTAAGCGGTAAATTGTATATATGTATATATCACTCAAAAATGTATAGAACTAGATTTATGTTACATACAATTTCCATCTTTTTAATTGCACAGTTTTATTTTTTTTATTTATTAATTATATTTGTCAGTCATATATAAATGAAACGGGAAAGATTCCTGTACTCAAAAAGTCATGGCATAGTTTATTATTAACTATTTGTAAAATATTTATAAAATTTGTTTATAGGAAAGGTTTCACACCTAAAATGATGCCATAATCTTTAGTTTTTAAAGTTGCACCACCTGACATTTTGGGGGTTTAAGATATAAACATAAAAAAATAATATGTATTGTTTAAATGTACTAAAATGAACTCAAACTAAGTAGGTTTTATAGAATAAAATGGTATATGCCATGCATTTATCAAATTATTTTAAAAGGAAATAATGCACTCAGAGACAAAAATAAGCATGTCATGTTATTGACCCAATTAGAGATTAAATTACAGAAATGAATTACAGATATAATTACATGCAAGTGTTTTTAAAATATAAGTGCAGTATAAAACATATACACAATAAGTGCATTGTAACAAATGATAAAATGAAATGCATGTACATTAAAGACTTAATATAAAGTGTGACCCAAATACATAAATCTTAAATTTAGGCCTAAATAGTGTATTATGCATATTTTATTTATTTAATTCAAAATATATTTTTTGTAAATACTGTATTTATTTATATAATTAAATGTGTATACATTTAATTAAAAAACAACGTTTTTGATTCAGGTGTCTAGGTCGCTATGTTGGAGTGTTGCGCTACAGTTCCTGTAGGTGATTTGAACACTTCATTTATTGAATCAGATGCTAAAACACTGCAGACAGCGCATTCAAGTAAATGTGAATCTTTGTGAAATTCCCACTTGGTGAAGTAATGTTTTGTCTTCCTCCATCCTTTTCCACTCCACCCCTATGAAACAGTCTTTAGGATTTCAGCCAGTGAGCTCAAAGCTCTTTTAGGAACTCAGGCTTGTCAAGGCAGCACAAACATCACACATCGCTTAGCTTTGATGATTTGAAAGTGGTAAAAGCTCCACTGAAATCAAGGAGGCCATCAGGAGAAGAAGAGGAATACGATATACCGCCTCCTCTGTAACCTATCATGGAATTATAACCAGAATGACAGATATCTATTTAACTTGCTCCTAAGAGCCGCAAATAATACATATTTAATGTGTGTATAATATAATATAATATATAAGCAATATCACAGCTGTCCGATATGGCTGTGATTCGGCCGTAGGTAATTAGAGAGTGCTGATATACATATCTCATGGCTGTATAAATACATGGCTATTGTGTTTATACGGCACGAGTGTGTAAATAAATAATAAATAACGACGGTGTGTCTTTAAATCTCTCTTTTGTGCAGAACTACTTCTTTTCACCACAGATTCAAATCTCAGGTTGACAGTTTGACCAACAATCCTTTACTAATTCTAAAATGTAACTTTAGAACTAGTAACAAAGGAATGTTGAGCCCCTCCATTGAAACTCATTGTATTTTGTACAGTATTATTGAGAGCGAGAGAGAGAGAGAGAGAGAGAGATTGCCTGAGTGAGCATTACCTGTGTCTGAAATAACATTCATTTTTCAGGTCGATGTCCATAATATTATATCCTTTATAAAAATCTATTTGAATGTCTGCTGAGGGAAGCGATCTTTGTATTTGTTCTTTTTTATTTAAAAGTCTCTCACGACTGACTCATTCACTCGTAAAGTTTGTAGCCATTGAATGGTGTAATAATGTAGCTTTCACTCAATCCATATTACGGACCCTTTCTCAACACCAAATACAACATATTATTTATATAAAAATAATATTTATTGAACAACAATATTTAAATGAACAACAATAGCTATTATAAATGACAATAGGAAATAAACACAATCGTACAATTCAGTCAAATGTACAAAAGCAGTGCTCTACAGGATGAAAGTTAAATAGCTTAATTTAAAATTATTAAATTTTATACAGCCCAGTTTGATTTGCTCAGGAACAAGTAATAGTTTAATAAGACCAAAGATTGCCCGTTTTATGTACCCAAAAAGAATAATATCTCATGTTTAACCACTATAAGAGCCAGCAGCAAATCCCGGAAGCACTGGCCGAGATGAAGCTGTTCTCGGCGGGTACACGAGCTCTGAACGGCTGCTGACAGTCTGGAGCTCACGTCTCTGAAAAAACAAGTTGTAAAATAGGCGCTAAATATGAGTCATATAGTTCATGTCTAAACAACTACATTCTTGCCCAAAAAACTCTTAAAACTACAACAAGTGCATTATTTGTCAAAAATAAATAAATAAATAAATAAAAAACACGGTGGATTTGTTCGGGCACCATGACAGTCGCTTCAAACGGAGTGGTACAAACGGTGAAAAGGAGTGCTGTTATCACTAGAATATCACACGTCTCTCAGCCAATCAGATTCAAGAACCAGAAAGATCCGTTGTATAAAATATAATATATAATGTTGTTGAATATACACATTCTGAAAGATATTATGCAACACTAAAATAAAAAAAGTAGATATGTGATGTATTTTTAATACAAATTTCTCCACAAAAGTAACAATATTTGGCATGGATCAAATTTAATAAAACTGTTTGTTTTGATTGTACACATTATTAATTACATTCAAAAGAAATTCAAAGACAATTTTTATCAGTAATGCTGATATTTTATTTTCATATTCGCTCACAAAAAGCCCATGGTGCTTATTATACTGGGTCCAATTGAAAAAATTCGTAATTGTGGTAAAAGTTCAAATCAGCTCATCCTGATCTGCAGATAAATTATGTAAATCTGAAGTTAGTCCAAAAGTGGGGTTTAAATAATAATTTCATTGTTATAGTGTAAAGGTATAAAACGAGCACATGAACTCTCTTCAATATACAAGTGTCCTGTGTTTAGTCCTTTCTCCGAAATCCTTGTGTAGCATCAGAGTTCCTGTGGCGTACAAACTTTCAAGTTCAAAAAGAAAGCCGTGCTTTTCATGTGTCTGTACACAACATCTGAGGCTTTCGGGTCTCGCACAAAACCCGATCTCCGCAGCGCCTCGAGAAGACCTGGAGAGGAGCTGCCACCTTGCCGCAATCAAAATGGCGAGTCAAATGGATTTGTTGATTAGGCATTTGAAAGTGGCACAGATGAGGGCGGAGATAATTGCAAGGGAAGATCAAAGACAGCGTGGTGAGCCCTGAGACGTTAAGCCCCATGCTGGATTTATCTTTAAGATGCCAGAGCAGAACACCCCTCTAAAGGCTGTGCATATTTTTAGCAAGAAAGCACTTCCTCTGAACCGCTGCTGACTGTTAGGGCTCAAAGACATCTTCCGAAGCTATCTGATGCAAAGATATGTCTGAAATTATCAGTAATTTTGTTCCAATGCTTTAAGACTACATGAGACGCAGCCCTTCCACAAGAGTTTCATTTCAAATATATTCATAAATACATCTTAGACGTCATAGCTGCATTTCAGCAAATAAAAAAGATTTTCTTATTTAATCTACACGAATGTACAAATAGGAATTAAAGCCATTGATTGATTGTAATTAAGCAAAAACTGGACAAGAAAAAATGCTTTACTGAAGACTATGAAAGCATAATGAATGCTATTTGTGCGGAAAACAAATTGAAATTTGATTTTTCTTTTTCTTTTTTTCTGTTTCCATTCAATAATTCTCATAAAAAATAATCTTCTAAGATTGTTTCAATATGATCTCAAACACCAGTGATCAGACTAAAATCAACAAAATGTACTTTAATTTTTTGACATTTTTTTTTCAAACTTGTAAATCAAACAAAGGTTATAGCAATATATTTTTAAAAAATACGAAAATGCTATTTCAGCCTTTATACTTCATAAGTTTTAATTCACTGTGTTACTTGCTTTCTTTATAATTTATTGTCAAATAAATTTTGAAAAAACATTTTTGTGCGCAAAACAAAACAAAAATAACAACTATATTTAACAATTTGAACTGTTGTCATACCCAGTTGACAGTGAACGCAGTTTAGCGCTTCCGTGTTCTACACCAGAACGTTGAGTCATTACTGAGCCAGCATTCGGACGTAAACTCGTTCACTACGTAAGCTGCACATGACAACAGTTCAAATTGTTAAATAAAGTTGGTATTTTTGTTTTGTTTTTTGCGCAGAAAAAGTTCTCGTCGCTTCATAATATTAAGATTGAACCACTGTAGCCATGTTGACTATTTTAACGATATTTTTGCCATTGATAACGTCAATGACCAAAAAAAAAAAGTACAATTTTTTTTTAATTATGTTTATTATCAATTATTTTATTTTTTATTTTTTTTGCAATGTTGCACATTTGTTCTTACACTAAGGCTTAAAGCGTAAAAACTGTCATAGAGGTATGCCAGATTAAGAGGACAGTGACAGATTCAAAGAGTAAAAATTGTTATGTTTTTTCGTTTTATTTTTGTCTGGAATGCTCGGTTTAAAAGTTGTTTACTTGGTGTTTACAGCCGTTTAGCTGCTTTGGGAGCGACACTGCAACAGCCGAATAATAAATTAGATGTAAGTAGACTAGATAACCTCTTCTCTTTTGAAAAGATCCAGCCTCACTGGTTCCAGCTGAAAGACGCACAGATTGCATAGAGGTAAATCATCTATGGCAATATGGATAAATGTTTAGATAAAGTTGATCCTTTAATTGCAGTGCTGAAACATGTGATGTAGGATTTAGTCACTTTATAAATACTTGTGTGTGATTGCAGAATATTGAAAGCTCTTGAGATAAATCATTTGATGAATGCAAATGATATGGATATCTAATCCTCCTTCTCTCGCTCTCTCTCTCTCTCTTTCTCTCTGCTGTGTTTTCTTCCTTTTCTCACACTCTTTCCTTTTGGCCCTCCTAAATAGACACACATTCAACATCATCTCAATGAGGCTCTTAAAATTGTTACTGAAAAATCACAATGTTGGTCCAAATGCCACACCCGCCGACAGTGGGTTTAATTTAGTCGTTTTGTTTTTGCTTGCATTATGGACCCTGGGAGGGAAGTTATTCGAAGTTATTCTAATTTCTTGGCTGATGCTCGTAAGTGTCTCTGTATTGTGCATATTCATCAAAAACTTAATCAGTGATCAGGCTGCTTTTGAAACTACACAGGGAGCACAACCTTGCACAAAGTATCTCTTGTAATTACATTGTGGTTTAATGAATGATGTTATGGAAACAAATGTATAATTAATGGGTTATCACATGGTTAAACTCTCACCTTGTGATTAATATATAATTACAAAGAACTTTACACACTGTGATTTGGTCTCAGGAAACAGAGAATAGCTTATTCAGGGCTCTTGTTTTCCTGTTGAACTCAGGAGACGGAACCACATTAAGGAGCCGGACCAAAATATCGCATTTTCATCCAGAATCCTCTGAAGGAAAGATAACTGCTTTTTTCCTGTAGGAAATGACTTAAAATAATTTTCTGTAAATTGTTCCTTTTATTTACATGGTTTTAAGTGGTTTATGTTTTCTGTGAAGTTATGGAGGTCTATTTAAAAAACATGCTTTGGTCAATCATAGTTATGAGATAAAAAAGTCAAAATTATGACAAAAAAATTGAAATTGTGATATAAAAAGGCCATACTTATGACATAAAAAAGTCAAAATAATAACATAAGCCTTAATTATGAAATAGTAATTTTTTGTCATAATTGAATTTGTCTGTTTTTTTTATTTTTATAATTTTGACTTTTTTTGTCATATGATTTAGTATGTCAATTTCAGTGTCATACTTATGATTTACAAAGGCGTGATTGTTTTTACTTATCTGACTAAACAAATATATACAGAGAAACTTATGGGGAGAGAGAATGGAAATTTTAAACCATTTTTCAGTGTAGGTTTATTTGAACAAAAAAATGTATCAATCCAGCTCACCTGCTGTGTTGTTGGTTTGACTGGAGTAAACAACGCATGGACATGCAACAGTTGTAGTTGTTAGAACTTTGCAAAAGTGAGTGAACCAAAAAACTACAATAATCAATTAAATCTTTATTTGTTTGTCTTAGCAATATTTGATCACATGTGTAAAATCATGGCTCAGCCCATTTTACTGGTTAGACTATTTACAAGATGATTGATTGTGCTGAAGTAATCTTCATGTTTTTTCCCCCCTGTACATTTTCAACTAAACTCCAATAGACAGGTTTTATGACCCACAGAGGAATTGTGCCCTAAAAATCAAGCCATCGAAACAGAACAAGACAGAAACAGAAGGACAGAGACTCAGGAATAGTCCTGCGGATATACAACTTCTTTCCTGAAATAGACAATGATGTGACTTTAGTCATATATATATATATATATATATATATATATATATACACACACACACACACACACACACACCAATCAGGCATAACATTATGACCACCTTCCTAATATTGTGTTGTTGTGTTGTTGTGTTGGTCCCCCTTTTGCTGCCAAAACAGATAAACAGATAAATAGACCCCGTGTTGTGGTATCTGCACCAAGATGTTAGCAGCAGATCCTTTACGTCCTGTAAGTTGTGAGGTGGAGTCTCCATGGATCGGACTTGTTTGTTGACTGGATTGAGATCTGGGGAATTTGGAGACCATGTTAACACCTCAAACTCGTTGTTGTTCTCCTCAAACCATTCCTGAACCATTTTTGCTTTGTGGCAGGACACATTATCCTGCTGAAAGAGACCACAGCCACCAGGGAATAATGTTTCCATGAAAGAGTGTACATTGTCTGCAACAATGCTTAGGTAGGTGGTACGTGTCAAAGTAACATTCACATGGATAGCAGGACCCAAGGTTTCCCAGCAGAACATTTCCCAAAGCATCACACTGCCTCCGCCGGCTTGCCTTCTTCCCATAATGCATCCTGGTGCCATGTGATGTAAAAGAAAACGTGATTCATCAGACCAATGCAGCCCCATACACAACAAACTGTGATGAACTGTGTATTCTGACACCTTTCTATCAGAACCAGCATTAAGTTCTTGAGCAATTTCAGCTACAGTAGCTTGTCTGTTGGACCGAACCACACGGGCCAGCCTTCGCTCCCCACGTGCATCAATGAGCCTTGGCCGCCCATGATCCTGTCGCTGGTTCACCACTGTTTCTTGTTCCTTCCTCAGACCAGTTTTGATAGATACTGACCACTGCAGACCGGGAACACTCCACAAGAGCTGCAGTTTTGGAGATGCTCTGACTCAGTCGTCTAGCCATTACTATTTGGCTCTTGTCAAACTCACTCAAATCCTTACACTTGCCCATTTTTCCTGCTTCTAACACATCCACTTTGAGGACAAAATGTTCACTTGCTGCCCAAGATATGCCACCCACTAACAGGTGCCGTGATGAAGAGATAATCAGTGTTATTCACTTCACCTGTTAGTGGTCATAATGTTATGCCTGATTGTAGTATAGACATATACGTTGACTATCAGTCAATCTATACTGTTCTTTTCAACAAATACTAATGAGATCAGACTGAACATTTCACAGATCTTATAGATTAAAAACTATCCTTGTGATGAATTTAGTAACATCAACTTTTTTTTTCCGTAAAGAGTTTTCCATTTGTCAGGGCAGAGATCCCAGGCTTGAAACCTTAAGCTGCTGTGTTTGCTGAACACATATGGGAGGAAAAATCTAAGTCGAATCTCAAATTGGCTTTCAGCTGCAAGAGCAATTTAATCTGTATTGCATTATTCGAGTTTATCCCATCGGAAAAAAATGCATGTCAATGATAAAATGCTCCATATTTATACATTGCTTTTCAAGCTGAGACCAAATAGCAAATAGTGTTTTTCTACTGATTACAGCCACTAGTCTAAAACTGCTCAGCTGACAGCAGGCCAGACCACATGACCATTTTCCCTCATCCTCCATGAGAGGCTTTATCAGGCTCATGTCATGAGGGATTTTTCCCACTAATCACTAAAGTTAGAGTAAACTGCTGAGATGTGTACTTAGTACTCACTTTCTCTTTCTAGAATCCTGGTGCTTTCAATTCCAGACGTTTGGGTCTGTGCCGTACCGCACTTATTTTTCTGTCAAAAGAATTTGAGAGGATGGTTTAGTTGGAAGACAACTGCTGAAATTAGAGTCACTGTCCCACTGCAGCATCATACGGCTTGTCATCGTTCCCCTAATGAGCTTGTGTCTTTCTGGGAGCAGGCATTATCTGTTAAAGCCACACTCTGCTCCACTTACCAGAATCCAGATAATTTCACATTTCATAAACAAAACGCATTCATGTGGGGAGAGCGATGACAGCTCTGAGAGAGCCGTGGGACGCCCACACTGATTCAGCGAAATGATTGGTGCGATGTGTCATGCCACCTGCTGTGAGCCGTACGCATCCCAACATATCCGCCGTTCATTTGGGCCTTTTAGCGCTTGTGTGAATTAGTATGCTGGGTGTTCAGGATGGGAGTATGTGTGCTGGTCAACAGGAGTGAGTCACAGCTGTTTTGGGCGCTGGGACAGAGGTTTTATGTGGCCTTGCCTGTGGTCATCATTGTAGCTTTGGTCACTTGAGTCAGAACTCTGCTGGTTTGGGGAAAACACAACAAACCATCTCAGATGTGGCTGATCTATGAGTTTTTACAATGTTTTCATTGGTCAAAATATTTAACGCAATTAACGCAGCATTTTCATTCAAAATTAACGAAGTAAAGTTTTTTTCCTGGCATCCTTTGGCTAGTGTTACTGTATATGATCACCCTATCTGGGTTCCGAAAACCAGCTGCACAAAGCTAAAGAGAGCGGCCGACCGAGGATGGTCCACATACAAGTGCTTTTAAACCATTCAAGCATGATACGACTAGTATCGGCTCCTGACCGTAAAGTAGGCCAGATTCTGGGTCTTAGCACCAGTTTCTGTTAAACATTTTGTAAGCTTTATATTCTAATCGCTAAACAAGCAGGGTCTAATGTTCTTGCATTGTACAGCCTGTGGGTGGCGCTCTAATTTTGATTGACAGGCTTTAAGTACAAACGACACATGCATAGAATGCTGTATTTATTGCCTCCGAATGTTGTTTTAGAATATTACGGGCCTTGTCATACACTTGGCGCAAGTGTTTTTTGCTAGTTTCAGTCTGACACAGTTATCATTTTCACATCCAATGCCCACATTCATTAAATAGCAAACGCACTAGCGCCCATCTGTTCGCCCGTGGACGTGATGGTCTTGAAAACGAGGTGTGTTCAGGCGCACTGTTGGCGGGTTGTTATTTCAACGACTGCGCCAATGACCAACAAAAACCAGGTCTGAAGTCAACGGAGCAGTATTTTTTTTTTTTTTTTTGTGATATGCACCTACAGGTGGGTGCACAACTCGCGAACACTCTGCTTGTTACACACACAGCAGCACACAAACATGCTAAATATTAAAATTAAAAGGATTACAATATAAAAGATTATTATTGTCTACATGAAGATGCCTGCATATCATAATGGATAGTCATTGCATGTATCAGAATTTACAGTAATGGCGAATGAAATTGGCTAATTATTTGACCAATAGTGGCAATACACTATTTAAACTGACTCTTCAGGTTCAAGGTGTCTATATTCCTTCATGTAAATTGAAATCCGCCATGGTGCAAGCGCACATGGCTTGTAATGGGAATAGGAGATGAGACTCTGATTGGTTTATTGCATGTTACGCCCCAAAACACACTCATGACTCATTAAGAGACTAGGTACAACCCTTTTGGACCATGTGCCTGGCGTACCGACCATTTTTTCTATCATTAAGCTTGCGAAAGAGGATTCGGACATGCCCCAAGTGCACCTGCGCTTCAGACCATGCGCTTAGATTGTTAAAATAGGCCCCTACGAGTTGTGGAGGAATTCTGGCGAGGAAAAGAAAGTCATGTCTTTTCTCAAAACAAACATAAAACAAACACAGCAGAATTATAAAAAGGCTATTCACATTTGTACGTTTAAACTCAATGATTTATTCTTTCATTAATTTGATACAGTACTCCACATAGGAAGAACAGCCATGCCAACTATAGTTACTGACCTGATGCAGACTAATATAAACATAGAGCTGAGGCTGACTGATATCGTCTTGGATCGAGGTTTACATAATGTACCTTGAAAATAAGCGAGCCAGCCTGAAATCTGCCCTGCTTGCCCTTATAGACGAGCTGGGGCTTGATACAACTCAACAAAGTGCACCACAACTTACGGTGCAATGGGAAAAAAATAAGCTCAAAATTAAGCACCAAATGAAATATTTAGGAAGAGTCAAACAATAGGACAAAGCAATATTGATACGATCCACCTTTACGCTAAAGGTGTTTAAAGCTTCTGGAACTCTTTTTATACATTATAATATTATAATATAATAGAATTTGTTGTAATCAACAGATATTAGGAATATAGTTTGCTGTGGACCCTATTCACAGGCTGTAATGACACAGTTATTAAGATGGTAAATCAGGCAGAGTCTGATGTATCTTTTTCGACTTGCTTTATTTGATGGAAAAAAAATCAATTAACATTTCCGTCAGTGATTTCATTGATGAGATTTACTTGGATGGTGCCAGAGTTAAGAATTTATGGGAGATGTTGGTTCAGGAACACATATATCATGTAAATCATGTATTTCCATCATCCTGGTTTCTCTATTTGGTTTCTCCTGGGAGCTTCTCCTCCACTGAGGCAATCTGATGGCAATAGATGTTGTTCCATTGATAAAAGACACTTTCATGCTGTCTGGAAAGACTTTGTTTAGAATATAATGTGCCTTTGATTGAGGTTTCCTCGTTTCACATCAAGTCAAAACAACTGGAAAAGCTGGCTGAGAAGTTCTTGATGAGGCCGTCGCTCTGTTAGAGTGAATTAGCACTTAACCACATGATCAGGATCTTTTCCCTTGTTCCTTCTTATACTGTTTTTCTTCTTTATTTACTTCAAAAACAGCTGTGTAAGCCTGGGTGACATTTTAAAGTTAAAAAGGAGCAGATGTCTAGTACCCCTCGACCTCCCCCCACCAGACCTACACCATCACCCGCAGTATATTAATTAAAAGCAGTGCACTTACTCTTCTGTGAGCCAGAGTATGTGTGTTTTTCTGTTTAGTATTGAATTTAGGAAGACATCAGAGACTCAGTGACTGGAAAACCCACGTCAGGTTTCCTCAGCTTGTCTCCAGACCCCTTATGAGACACAGATCCCACCCCGTCCCCTCTCTCTGCTTCTTATCCAGTCTACAGCTCTCTCCTTGCAATAATGAAAAATTGACCTGCTAAGAGCATCTAACCACAACGCTCTCCCCAGAGGTCTCTCTCCATTACAGTCAATTTATGTATCTCACAATAGCAGTAGCAGACCAGTGTAATGTTTCTAAAGACAGTAATGAAGATCCATTAGATGCTAGTAGGTATATGTTTTGAGGAGAAAGAGAAGAAGACACCTGCAGAGCATTAATACACTGTTTCATTCAAGTTCTCCAGCACTTCTCTTAGGTCTCCTTGCTAATCAATGAAAGAATAATCCCGAGAAACACAAATAGACATAAAGCACACAATGAGAACTAGCCACAACTTATACAAAACATTACACATACAGTATTGAGTAACATCGCATTCCATTTCAATTCAGATGTGTGATGTTTTTCATTTGTATCTCCAAATTTCACAGGCATTTCATTATGGATATAACACTTGTGAACCGATTATCAGTTTGTTCAAATATAAAAATGTATCACTTTCCAATTTGACAAATAAATAGACACATTTAAAACTGTTTATTTAATTAAAATATAGTTAAATGAATTAATAAATGATAAGTTGATGTGGAAAAAAAGAAAAATTAAAATTAAAATGTTATTAATATAATATTTTTGTTACATTAATCTAATTTTTTTTATAAATAACAATAATTATAAATAAACACCTTAAAATATGTCTATTTATTTGTCGTTTTGGAAAAGTGATTTATTTATTTTTCAGAGATTGAACTATTTTTACGACCATATGAATTAAATAAACAGTTTTATGTCTATTTATTTGTGATTATATCAATTTATATTTTCAAATTAATACATTTCCAAATATGGTATAATAAAAATAAGTTAAAATTATTATTTAATAATAATTATATAAGTTGATAATTGGTAATTATTTTTAGGTGGGACTTGTTCTTCTCTATTTCTCTATATTCCATTCCCTGATACTGATGTTGATCTTTAAGGGAAGAAAATAGCATCCATTAAAAATATAGTGAATCATTTGTCAACAAAAAAGCCTCATTGTAAACTAATTATGGAGGATAAACAACATGCTTAAAAGGATAGTTCACCCAAAAAATGAAAATTCTGTCACCATTTACTCACCTTCAATTTGTTCCAAACTTGTATGACTTTCTTTCTTCTGCTGAACACAAAAGAAGATAATTTGAAGAATATGGGTAACCAAACAATCGATGGACCCCATAGGCTTCCATAGTATGGAGAGAAAAAAAATAGTTAATGGGGCCCATCAACTGTTTGGTTCCCGACATCCTTCAAAATATCTTATTTTGTGTTCAGCAGAAGAAAAAATTCATTCAGGTTTGGAAAACCGTGAGGGTGAGTAAATGATGACACAATTTTCATTTTTGGGTGAACTACCCCTTTAAGCTAAAGTTTGAAATATTAGTTTCTAGAAGATGGTGGATTCTGGTTGGTGATTTGCTTGTTACTAGACGAAATTTTAAGCCACATTGGTGTGTTTCTGACACAAAATCTGTCCAATATAGTGAAAGTGCCTTGTAAGACACCTCTGTGCGACCAATTTCTAAGGCAGCATTGCATGCATCTTAGCAAGGATTTCGTTGTTGTTGTTGAACATTCGTCTTGAATATTCCTGAATTGAATGCAGCATAATGGCGAGATAATAAGCATGTATATGTTAATTTTATGTTCTAAAACACCTACATGTTTGTAGCGTTTGACCCACATTCCTGCTCAAAGCCAGGCATAACAATCTCAAAAAGCTTGTCATGTGTTGAATTCCTATTTTCATGATTAAAAATAAATCTCTTTGAAGTTCGATGAATCCTAAATCACCATAAAATGTGCTCTTTGCTTCTTTATTTCCTTTCATTTGTTTGCTGTAATCTATTTTTACCATCCTGCCACTGCTTCTCTGGTTTTGTCTTAAAATACATGCTCAAATCAGATTTGCAGGAAAAATGCAGAGGTTCATTGTAGCTTTATCAGCTGTATGACTTTTTCTGGGACTTCAACCCTCCACCCTTGTTCTATATATGAAAAGCAAACGTTTTCTCTGTGCTATCTTGCGGCACTCCCACATTTTCCTTTTTTTATTTAATCTTGCATCAGGCCACAGGAAACTTGGCACATCTCTTTCAGTTCCACCCATCTCTGACAAAAAAACGTCTTGCTGATTTTTCAAACAAGGGGAAAATTTTATGTTGCGCGACTAACATGCAGCTAAATTAAAGTCATTGCTTTTGTCCCAAAAATAAAAGCATATGTCTGTGCTTGATTTCAGTTGTTTACCCTTTAAAATGTGGAAGACAAAAATGTGGGCAAGCGAACCTGGAAAAATAGTTTGATGGCTGTTCTGCCAAGAACGTCTGTCTCCATTCCAGCCCATCCAAGACAAAAATGTCTGCAGTAAAACACGGTTGTGGAACACTCTACTCATCTATTCCATCAGACAGCAGACGGTTGCACCAGCCAGAAACACTGAAGCGAGGACACTGTAAGAACATGCGTTGTCGTGTTGTGCTGGAATGTAATTAAGTGGAAATTCAGTGACCTGAGGGTTGGAAATGAAGGAAGAGGGCCGTACACGTACCCCATTTTCTCTCCCCCTGGGGTTCTGTGTGCTCTGCTTTTAGCAGGAAGACATCTCTATTTGCCCTGGGAGTGCACTCAACATGTCTGCCTGTGACTGCATCTCAACCCCGGATTCTTTCACAGTTCAGTGTCACTGCCTTTATTGTGAAGGTGGAGGGTTAATGTACCAAAAGGACTTTTATTTTCTTCTGACCTAGATGTGATTTTCATGTAAACAGTGTGTTCTTTTTTCCGATTTTGATACTTCTGTGTAGATTATAAACATATTATCTTTATTATAACCTAGGTGGCATCTTAAAGGGGACCTATTATGCACCAATTCACTTTTACATAGTGTTTGAACAGTGATGTGTGTCCACAGTGTGTGAAAACAACCAGCCTATAATAGTAAAAATCTACACATTGCTTTTTTTTTTATATAATCCCCATAAATCAGAAGCAGTATCTGAAAATATTTTTTCCAGATTTCCCCATACTGTGACATCACAGTAGGGAGAAGCCCCACCCATGACTGGTGAAAATCTGTCTCATTAGCATAGATCCCGCCCTGAGTGAGCCGCACTATTCCGCCATATTTATATCATCGCTATAGCACCTATTGATATAATGTCTGCACCACATAAACATTACAAATGTTCTGTTTTTGGATGTACCAATGAACATAAGGACCGGTATCTGAGCCACTGAAAACACAGTGGAAGAATTTCATTTATGAAGGAAATGGGGCAAAGAAATTTGATAAAGTCTTGTATATTTCTGCAAATCATTTTCGCAAATGAGGGTCAGTTCAATGCTGGTTTTGCACAAAAGTTGATTCTAACTAGCTAGCTAACTAAATTTTACCATTGATGTATGGTTTGTTAGGATAGGACAATATTTGCCCGAGAAACAACTATTTAAAAATCTGGAATCTGATGCAAAAAAATCTAAATATTGAGAAAATCACCTTTAAAGTCGTTTAAATGAAGACCATAGCAATGCATATCCACTCACAAAAATACATTTCTGATGTATTTACAGTAGGATTTTAGAAAATATCTTCATGGTACATGATCTTTACTTAATATCCTAATACAATGTATTGTTGGCTATTGCTACAAATATACCCATGTGACTTATGACTGGTTTTGTGGTCCAGGGTCACATATAAGGCTTGAACAACGCTACTGGTAATTTCTGACATTTTGGCTGCGTGCGATTTTCCAATTTTGTTGTTGCCGGAGTATCCGAAGCGCGAGCTGTAAAGGCTCCGCCCCCTTTCCAGAAGAGCAGCAGCTCATTTGAATTTAAAGGTACACACAAGAAAACGGCTTGTTTTCACTCACACTCAGATATGGGCAAATTGGATATGCTATAATAAATGAATGAGTTATTTTGAGCTGAAACTTCACAGACACATTCTGGAGACCACAGAGACATATATTACATATTGTAAAAAGGGACATAAGAAATCCCCTTTAAGCCATCATTTGTATGTTCAAAACAGGCTTAGAACATATTATTGTTAGTTGGGACGGCAGCATTTGATGTTTTTTGCCCAGAATGCTTACCGAGAAGGTCAGAGGAATTTTTTAATGTTGTTTTTTTTTAATTACTTGCACTAAATTAACATGTTAAATTGGCAGCCCTAATAAAAACTGAAAATGTTGTGTACTATTTTATATTGGTACCCCTAGTGAAAAATGCATAGTACCAAACGTAAATTCATTTATTTTGAGCTTAGTATAATATAAATACATTTACATATTTATGTACTTAATATAAATACCCTGCAATTTTACTTTAGGTATACTTAAATTAGACTTTAAGTATATTAATGAAGTATATCAACAAATTTTGAACTTAATGCACTTTAATTATCCGGAAGTTGATGCTGAGGCCAAAGATATATTTGATTGTGCTAAAATAGAACTAGTGTAAGTATACTTTAATTAAGTATCTTGCATTTAAAGACTGATATTATGCAATGATCATACTATCCTTACTAGTGATATTAAAGCACATTTTATGCTTAATATTAAGAAATGTGCATTGTGCAATAAAGAAGTACTACAAAGTCTACAAAGTCTCAAGTGATATGTCAGCAAATATGTTAATGGATTTGTACTATACTTAGAGTGAAATAAATGTATTTGAAATGCATTTTTGTATAGTTTTTTTCACTAGGGATGAAAGTCAGTGGTTGTCAGGTTTTTTTTTTTTAGTTATTATTATTAAGCTTTGATTTT
This sequence comes from Zacco platypus, assembly GCA_038088235.1. Lineage (NCBI taxonomy): Eukaryota > Metazoa > Chordata > Actinopteri > Cypriniformes > Xenocyprididae > Zacco > Zacco platypus. The sequence goes on from CM076064.1 coordinate 14,811,026, forward strand.
AATGCTAAAATGGGGGTTGGACTGTGTTTGTAATGGTTGCCAATCAATCTATCAGCCCACACACATTAAACTGTTTACAGTGTGTAAATATCATTCCTTATAAATTGTTTACAAATGTTTATGTCAGTTGCATAACAGCACAGGGAGGCATGATTACACAAAACATGGCTTGTTTCACAGAGTTTATAATAGCAGAGATAGGAATTAGAATTGGCCTACTCTTTCATGAAGCACTACATGTGTTCAGTATTGGTTTTTCTTACCTATGGTATAAAGTCTTGCGTGTACGCACTGGGTTTTGTACTTTCCCCAGAGTGAAAAATATGAGGTTATGTTGTTACCCAAGGCAACAATAACACTGAGATATCATGGAGAGATTGAGAAAAATATGGCTTTAATTATTTTCCATTAACCCTGGTTTGTTTCGCAGCTAATTGAATGCAGACTCAGAAATAGAACATGCTGTAGGCTACACTAAAGCCTCGCTACATCTCCTCAACACAAAGAATTGAATGCGCTCATCGTGTTGTCTCATACCAGTGTTCAGACACGGCCAAGGAATAATGCAACAAAACACATCTCCTCTTGCATCAATGAAAATTCACATAATGTAAAATGTAAAAGCATGAAATAAAATGCTACCAAACATCAAAATATCATCGAATATATGATATATATATATATATATATATATACACAAATGCATGCGATTAATTCAAAATCCTTAACGCGTTATTACACCATTATGTCTATTATTGCATCATTAACATAATTTATGTCACGCAGTTAGATGACCTTGGGAGTCAGGAGTCACACTGGTAGGCCGAAATTTCTATTCTAACCCCTTGAAACCAATTTTGCTTCTCTGTTTGCGTTCAGATCATTTTAAGCTGCTAAACTCCGGGAAAGTTTTCAGTGCAATGATCAAGTAAGCAAATTCATTCAGCCTACACTGTAAAAAAAAAAAATTCGTTAAATTTGTGGTATGAAAAAAAGTGAATGAAAAAAATGTGGTTGCAACGTTTTAGGTTTTACGGATTTAACTTAAATTTACAGTAAAATACTGTATTTCGTTAACTGATATAAGGTTAATTTACCAACCTATTGCATACTATTATCTTTTTTGTACATTTATAATACATTGACTGAATCAAAGTTAATCACAAGCAGCTTTTGCACCAGATGAGAAGATTAATAGTAATATATAGAAGGTGCACACAGTGTAATTCACACAAACACTAAACACCATCAGAGCGACACACGACATAAAAAATGCAATAAACATTAATTTAGCAACATTAGATGTAACATAACCAATTAGAAAAAAAAAACTAAGAAGAAACAGTTATTTCAACAAAATTATATCAAATGTGAAGTGTCACGCAGGGAACTCTGTGAAAGTCAATATGTTGTTGTTTTTTTTACTGTAAATCATACAGTGACATGTTCTTTTTCATTTCCAACACTGTAAATTTAACGGTATTTTAATGTAAAATTAAATTAAATGTACGGTTACATCTATTACAGTTATTTACCGTATATAGTATGGAAACTTTCTGTAAACCAATTAAGTTTTTCACTGGAGCATTTTTACAGTTTTTTACCATTGAAATCACAATTATTTTTTACAGTGTAGTTTTTTTTTCTCCATTTCTGTCACCGATGGAGTTTGGGTTCCTTGCCACTGTCGTCTTTTGGCTTGTTTGGCTTGGAAATATTATTGATTTTACTCTACTAAGACTGATGGATGAGAACTGAACTGAGCTATTTTCTCCACAGCTGCTAATAGCTGAATTGAACTCAATACATAATGGATGAACTTTACATAGTTATTGAACAGAACTGTAAAAAATTGAACTGATTTCAAGTGAATAATGGCACTATTTGCTTTTGATTTTTACTTTACAGCAGCTTTTTACTTTTATTTATTAAAATAAAACTTTCTGCTTCACAGCCGAATTGTATTCTGTTTGCATCATTGAATCATTATTTTCCTGTTTATCCCTGATAAGCTGCTTTGTAATAAATAACAGTGACTTGACTTGACTGCATTCCACCAAGATATATTCTCGTTTATCAGCTCGTTTATTTTGACGTTTCTGAAGCCAAAAAACAAACAAAACAAAAAAACGATGGTTTTTTCAGTCTTTATGTAACTGTAAAAAATGTAATCTTTTTATGTAACGTACATTACTACCTCGACATGGGTTCTGCTCCACCTTCTGCCCTTTAAAAGCCAGCAAATAAATACACACAGAAGAGGCTCAATCTGCCAGGCTTTGCGTATAGAGTCAATTATTCAGACTGAAAGGTCTGACACGATGGCACACGCCTTCCCTTTTGTTTTTTTCCTGCACGCAACATGAGACAAGTAGGGTATTTTTATCCAGCTTTGGATCTCTCCTCTGGAGCAGATGAGGCTCCATTTATAATTCATACACAGCCTGCAGATGAAACAAAATCATCCCTATTTTTGAGGTCACACAATGTTCCTCCATGCGTATTGTTGCGGAGGAGAAATCAAGACCCCGACTGACAATATACAAGGGACAGACTGAGGTCCAATTCTGTCCTGGCCAATGGCAGAAGGATTTATTATTTGTCTATGTTTGGCTTGCTTGTTTTGTTTGGTTTTTTCCACCTGAATATTTTGCCTTTGTCTGTGGCTTTGCGGCTCTGGTGCAGATAACATTTGGAGACATTGAAGACATGTGAAAGAACGTCAGTATATATTTGATGCTCCTGTCTCACAACTCAGCAGGGGTTCTGTCTATCTTCACATTCTCATCTCCTTCACACTCTCAAGATAAATGACGCCCAGTTCCTCTCAGGGTGACATAAATCAACTTGAAGAAAGCACTCTAGGAGCTGGACGTGGTACACACTCTTTAGATGAGACTTCCTCCTGACAGTTGGTACTGCTACGATTGGACATGTTGAATATATTGTATTTTTATATTCGATTTGAAAGCTGTAAGAGAGCTTAAATGTTTGCTGTTCAGAATGCAGTCAGTGTGTAAATTATACAACAACTTTGGGGGGGGGATAAACTTTTAGGAGGGGATAAATTTTGATTTCATTTCATGTATTTTCATAGCTTAAAATAAACACAATATAAACATTGAGCTCAGTATTTTATAGACACATATTTATAAATATTTAAATCCCACACTTTATGAATTATATGTTACATTTAATATATATTTAATATTTTTTGTATAAAATTAATATATATATATATATATATCTTTCTATTCTTTTTCTTTTTTTAGCAACAAAAATGTTTTTTGCGTACCTTTTTGAGAAGAAAGCGCTAAAATACCATATATATGTAATATAATATATTGTAATTATATACAAGTTTCTTGTAACACATTGTAAAACTCTTATAATGCAGCACAGTTTAAGGATTATTGCCATTCAAACACTCTTTCATTGCAAGATGGTTTTGTCATTAGCTCAAATGTAGTTGCCTCATTCACTCTCCAGTGTTTCCATAAGCTCTCTTTCACACACATGCATAAAAAGTTGTAGCCTTGGAAGAAAAGTAGTCGGAGGATGGTTTTTAATTGAGGAGCCGCATGGGAGCTCACACACTCTCAGATCCTGTTTAACTAGGTCAGCGCAGAAATGCCATCTGTGGAGATTTCAGTTTGCATATAGACGAGTCGTGTCCCATCACAGTTCTGCTGTCACGGAGTAAAGGGAGCTTTACGTAACTTCGCAGGCTATGACCTGTTAAGCAGAAACTGATTGTGGTCCAGTGAATTCACACTGCTGAATTCATATTATGTATGTCGCCATCTGAGGTTTCCTCCGCATTTGGAGCGTGCCGTGCCGTCGTCACAACGTCTCCGCAAATCCCCGCCGGAGCTGTTGCAGCAGTCAATGTTTATCTGGGCTTATTTTTGTGGCCTCCAAACCTAAGTATGCAAACAGCAAGTAGTCTGAATCTGTCAGCCATGAAATTACCAGCCTTCCTCATGTAGCTTACTCAGCAGCTAACTGAAAGTAGGCGCTTTAATGTAAATGCTTCATTTTAAAGCCAGGCTGCCGTGGTCACTGTTGCGATAGATATTGTGTGAGCTGCCAGCCAGGCTTAATGAAAAATGAATGACAGATGATCGAATAACATGGCCTCAAACTGTATCATTATTAATATAGAGCAAGATGCAGTTGAAACTTTCAAAGCACCTTTGCTCTATAATGCAGAAACAAACATAATTTATGAATAGAATCACTTTCAGATCATACGTTTGAATTTGAATTCAATTTGTCACACTCTACAGGATGTTGAAATGGAATTTGAATAAGAATGACTAGAAGGGGAATTTAAAAGTCACACAAAAGAGAAATTTTATTAGTCTACCAAATAATTACATTGTTAACGTTGACTTCTGTACTATCAAAACAATTAGCACCATCACAAATAAAGATATTAATGTAGCCATTTTGTTAATGGCTGTTCCTGCAGGTTACATCATTATACCAGTAGTTGGTGACAAGGGACTTTATGAGTGAGTCATTGAACCATTCATTCATTCAGCTGATTTTTAAAACACTTTCCATTCAGGAAATAATAAAATTACAGGTTGCATCTCAATATATTATATAGTAGGTGAAAAAAAGAGTGCCAGTATTGGCAAAAAGTACCTAGATGACCTATTACTTCTGATGAGATTGGACATTCAGTGGACACTTTTCAATCCCATGAGGCCATAGGAGAGGATTTGACACATGTATTTCACATTATAATGATGTACAATTTACATTCATACAACAGAATATACTTTTTAATGGTCACAAAGACTGTCTTTATGAGTGAGTCACTGAATCATTCACTCAACCGATTCAAAAACACAATCCATTCAGTAACAGAAAAACGACTTGTGCATATTGCTTGTAGACTCAATTGCTGATTGCCGGTCCTATTTTTCTTAGTGGAATAAAAACTGATAAAGTAACTGGTGATATTATGTCTGAAATGTAATTTACTCAATATTACTTCATGTTGGTTGTTTAACTCTTTCCCCACCATTGACAAGATTTTCCGTCATTTAGGACACAATACTTCCCCGCCATTTTTTCCGGCAATCCCTGTTTTCACTGCTATATGATAGGGGACATTATTACACATCATCTGATATAGTACAGAATCTCTGGATCCTAAAACAAGTGACGAAGAAGAAACAAGCGATAGTAGATTGCACACATATAAGCTAACACAATAACACATATAAATAAAATATAAATCAAAACTGCTTAACATTACCAAAATAAATGTCGAACCCACAAAGAGGTATAGAAATGTGCAAGCTTTGAGGGTGTTGATGGACTCAGTCTACTTGATGCTTGTTTTGGTCATCATTCTGAATCTAATCTGGACAAAGTTTTTTATGAAACTCACATTCAAGTGTTGATAAAAAAGAATGCAAAATAATTTTGTTGTTGTTGTTTAGTTTAAAAACAGAGGCTCTCTTCTTTCTTTTGATATATTGTATGTTCAGATATTCATGCAGCAAAATATTTTTGGGGCCTTGAAAAATTTGTCCAAAAACATGATAAAAATGCCCGCGCTAGCTGGTGAGTTTTTTTGTTTTGTTTTAAATGCTGCTGGGGAACCAGTTAAAAACAATATCACACTCGCATTTATGCTGTTGGTCTGAATATAAGTAAGGCTGTGTGATATTGTTTATATACCATGTATATCACATTACAATTTCAATTCCGCTTCCTGAATTCTTCCTCAGTTTAATTCTGAATGACGCACTGCTATAATATAAAACCTTTCAAAGGTCTATCAGTATGCACAATGCACTATATGCTAGTATGATATACATGCACACACTGACCCACACAAGAGATAGCCTCACCTCATTATGGCCAGAGCTGGAAGCCTGCCAGCGGAGTGCTCCTTTTCAATCTTCATCCTCCATCTCCTCTGTGATAGACAAGGAGGGGTGCTGACCCCCCTGCCCCACTTTGGAGAATGATGGGATCAGGGAGTATAAGAAGTGTTCCCCTCCCCCTCCACAGCTCATGCATCACGCTTCCCCAGCAATGCCCCATTCTGCATAATAGCAAGAAGCCCTTTGATTTGATGGGTTCCTGTAGCCACGCTTGGTGCTTTAGACAGGGATCCATGAAATCTGATCCACAAGTCAACGACATCCCCATCCCACCACAGTCCCCTCTGGGTTGCCCTGTTTAAAAGATGCAAAATAGGCTTTGTCCTGCCAAAAGGCCTGTAACACAAAATTCTGCCTGTGTTTGTATTTTCATACCATTAATTCTTGATGTGTGCAACATTTGCTTGTTTAAGAGGTCGGTTCCCTCAGGGTGGGATAGCTGTCCTCAAATAGGACCAAATGCTTTAAGCTCGGGACACACCAAGTCGACGTCAAAGAACTAGCGGCGACGAAAATATACAAACTGTAAACAAAGCAGTGCTTGCTTACCATTTTGAATATCAATCACTCTGATCACATTTGACATTACAACCAGCTCATAGTCATGCATTCGATTACCCAGGTAAGATGACGAAAAATTATACCTGCCTTCTGTCTGTACCGTCATGGCTTTGCTCGCTTTCATCACTTTCGCTTTTATTTTCGTGCACTGACTCGTCCGCTAAGCTGAACAGCCAATCAGAGTTCTCACTCTCACTGATGGGCCCGACAGCCATTCAACATGCTAAATTGGCACAAAAAACCCTGACGGAGTCTGACTAGAGCTTACATTTTACATTTTTCTGACTAGAGCTTACATTTTTACTTTCATAGAACACTCTTTTAATGTTACTATGCTTGACACACATTCCCAAAATGTTAGCATGAAAACATTCTTCATATTTTGTTAGGATAATGTCCTTTAACAGTTTGACCTTTCCATAAATCGATTAAAGTTAGAAATGTCTTTACAATGTGCTTAAAAGTCATTGGACATTTTAGGGGACGTTTAAACTACAACAATGTACTAAAACGGCGATGTCACTTTGTAAATAAACTGACTGAACACGTAATGCCCAAAGTATAGTTCACTTTATATGCGTATGCAAGAGTCATGCGGATTTAATTTTTTTTGTTGTTGCAGTAATTAGTTTATCCACAAGGTGGCAACTGTGCCCTGGGGGCATCATTCACTAGGTAGACAAATAAAGACTGCATAAACAGAACAGACCAGAACGCATGCAAGTTACAGCAACAATGGAGGCCTACATAGACGAGAGATTGTGCAAAGAGGTAAGAAAGTACCTTCAATTGTACAACTCTAGCATGAAAGAATACAAAGATGTTTACATGGGTTGTAACTTTTGCGTTCAACTGTGCGCGTACACTAGCATATATAAGTATACTCAGGGCTTAATACGCATGTGCATGACATCACAGTTTTCACAAATTCATGTTTTTTTAGTTTACATGCAGAGAAGATAACTGTATCATTTTCATAAACTTGTACTTTGAAACCTGTTTTCAAAAGTTTTCATTTTCAGGGCCCCAAAATGCCGTTGTTGTGTAAATGAACGACCAAAATGCATAAAAGTTTTCCACATTTAGTTGAAAATGGTGTTGTGTACACAGCCCCTTAATCATTCAACCATAGTTATCATAGAGTCTGTATCCACCATTCATGTGATTAAGATCCGGAAAGGTTGTTTTCTAAGCATTCTTTGAATGTTCAAAATATTCCAGTTTTAAGAACATTTTTTCCTTGATTATACAAATGTTGCTCAACTTGCTCATTGCTCATACCATTGATACATCTGCCAACTTAATGCAATGGGCACTACAGGAAAAAATAAATGCTTTCACTGGGTGAAAATTTCTCCATTACTTTCTCTTGCCAGTTGGTAACTTTGACATCTAGGTGATGACTTTATAATAGTCAGATATTTTGTGATGTTTAATTTAGGTTACTGATTACCTTCTTAGTAAATAATTAGTAATTTTCCTGGAACACAACCCTACCATTTCTGTTTGTGATCTATATCGAGATAAAATGGGCAATTATCCAATAGCTAAACAATACTGACATTTCCAATACTCTCCAATTAGTATGCAATATTATTACCGCATAATGTGAAGACACATGTGGGTGTAATGAGGGAGGTGGGATAAAGGGCCTCTAGCGGAGAAAGGTTTCTTAACTATTGATTGGCTACTGTGACCTAGTTATCTAATATTGGGTTTCTCCACTGTACAATGCTATGCATAATTTCTGTGGACAAAAGCATCTGCTAGATGATTAAATATAAATAACGTCATTCCTCATTTCTTTTAGACGTATCATTAGTGTGGAAATCATTTAGCAGTTTGGAATGGACACGTTGCTTGTCTATAATGTTTATAGTATCACTTTTATTAACATTAAGTTTCAATTTATTAACATTTGCTAATGCAGTAGGTGTCATGAACTAATAATTGACAATGCTTTTACAGCATTTAATATTCATTTTGACATGCAATAATATATTTTTAACAATTCTTGTTATAATTATATATATGTATGAATTAACTTTAATATAAACAACATGAATTAACAAAAACAATGTGCATAAGTAAACAGTAATCTAAAGTCAAGATTTTAAGATTTTTTCATTTTTTGAAAGAATTCTCTCATGAGTTTGGGGTCGGTAAATCTATTATGCTCACCAAAGCTGCATTTATTTAATAAAAATACAGTCATATTGTGAAATATTATTACAATTTAAAATAACTCTTTTCTATTTTAATATGTTTTAAAATGTAATTTATTTCTGTGATCGTCAAACAGAATTTTTAGCAGTCATAAATCTTCAGTGTCACATGATCCTTCAGAAATCATTGTAATATGCTGATTTGATGCTCAAGAAACATTTATTATTAATAATGTTGAAAAAAGTTGTGCTGCTTAATATTTTTGTGGACATATTAATATAATTCTTTTTCAGAATTTCAGGATTTTTCAGAATAGAAGGTTCAAAACAATAGTATATATTAAATAATTTCATTTTTTTATCAATTTAATGTGTCTTGTTGAATAAATAAAACTGAAGCTTACTGTATAAAGTTTTACCAAAGTCTCTAGGTATTTTAAACAATGATGTAAGAAGTAAAAAGAAAGAGAGCTTTCTTTCTTTTTACATCTAAAAAAGCATGCAACACCTCCTTTCATTCCACGGCCATTTCTTATGCTTTTCAATGGGCAGCATCGCACCACCTTGTCCAGATCTGCCTAGCCTGCTATAACGGACATTGAAGTGAGCTTTGAAGAGCAATTAGCAATTAGATCAAAGAGGCAAGAGAGCGTCACAGCATTTCAGCCTCACAGAAAAAAAAAAATGGAATAAAAGGTCTGGTTTTCACAGGATTAAATATAGCCCTAAACAGGTGTTCCTGAGACTGAGGCCTCTTGATGTATTGGCGTCTCTGGCTCTGGCAGGGTTGAGAGGATAAGACTCCCCTGCTAGCTGCTCGAGTGAGAAAACAACCCCAAAAGACTGGAATGTTGAGCCCCACTGTGCCTAATTGATTGGAATTCTGTTGACCATGTGTGTCTACACTGGGTCGGCTGAAATAAGCCGTGTTAAATCACATTCCAGGGGCTGTGTCAGCCCTAGGCTTTGTACAGGCTATAGCATCTGGAAGCGAGCATTCCCAATGCTCAAGATGAGACTCTGTTTGAAAGATTCGGCTCAGCTGAATTGGTGATGTCAAAGAACAAGGCTGCTCATGTCAAGGTGAGAGGGTTTAACATGTTTTTGTTTGAAAACCCAGTGGCAAAGATTTATTATTTGTAGATACAGACCCAATCCATTCCTCTTTGCATTCAGTTATATAAGTATTTAGTAAAATATATAAATACTATAGTAAAATATAGCTTTAAGATGTTTAATCAACAATCACATTTAATGGAACGTGTGACAAGTAGGGCGGGGTGAGAGCCGTGAGAAAACGGCGTGATTGCTAAGGAGCGCCACCTGCGCACTACACCGGTCTCGTATCTCTCACAGAGGAGTGACGACAGTGAAGGACGAGAGAGGACCAGGCCTGGATTTTACATTATGTTTTATTATGTTTGTCCCTCAAGGACGACTGCTGCCATTTTACTTTTGTTTTGTTGTTTGTTTATTTTGTAATTATTAAAGTGTATTAAACGTTCGCTGGTTCCCGCCTCCGTCTTCCCTACGAACTTCGTTATAGAACGATAGATAGAACGATAGATCGATCAGACTCTGATCAAACTCACTGATCTGCAATTTTCTAGTAACTCTGAAGACCTTGACTAGCTTGTTCAGGTGTGTTTGATAGGGTTGGAGCTAAACTCTGCAGGTCAGTGGCCCTCAAGGCCCGGATTTGAGGAACCCTGTTGTAGGCAAAAAACGGTGAGTGACAAAAGAATTATATGTGAATTCACAGTACTCATAAAAGAGTAGGAAAAAGTATTCTGGTGACCTGCTACTTCCGGCAAGATTTTGAAGTTTGCATACGATGGACACTTGAGTATCCATGAGTAAATGCATTGCTTTGCTTCAGAAGGACTTTATTAACCCCCTGGAGCTGTGTGGAGTACATTTATGGATGCACTTTCTTGAGCTTCACACATGTGTTTTCCGTTCACCGCCATTATAAAGCTTTGGAGAATCAGGGTGATTATTAATATAACTCCGATTGTGTTCATCAGAAAGAAGAAAGTCATATACATCTAGGATGGCTTGAGGTTGAGTGAATCTTGGGGTTAATTTCATTTGAAAGTGGACTAACACTTTAAGTGACACAACTGATGCTGGTAGAAAACATGATAATGACAACAAGGCAAATGTAGTACGTCCGGATGACGTTCATATACTACATACATTCATACTACAGAACTACTGTTTTAGCCCTCGCAAAGTAAGTTCTTATTCAAAGTAGTTACCTACTAAAGACAGTATGCGATTTCGGACGCAACCAGCAATTTTTTTTCCGCATGTAAAGGGTCTTGAAACCCCAAAACACATTTTTTGAGATGTGAACAGATATACTGCACATCACTGAAAACACTAAAGGCACTCATAAATTTAACCAACAAGAGGAAATTGGATATTTTCGCGTTTTTCTGAGCATTTTCATTGTTCCGGGTTGAAAAACAAAGTCACAGCAACGTCACGGGAGATGATGTAGAAGCATGCCTCTGGAGTGTGCAATTGACAGCTGGAGCTGGAGAGGCAGGAATCTACGTCATCCGGTTCTGAACGCTTCGTAAATGTAATGCAGAGACTGTAGTGCTCATAACTGTAATGAAAATATTATTAGACCTATAAATATTCTTCTGAATTTCTCCCTCATTCATGACACTTTAATGACCAATTTGTACTACCTTCTGAATAGCGCCCTCTTCCCGCAATGCTATTCGAGGGTGCAAAAATGCTGTTTGGTAAAGTCATCAGTCTACCTAGTTCTGTTAGGAATCAAAACCTTTCTATCTAATTCTGTTTCCATGTTTACCAATGTGCTATTTTCTATGACAATCAAATTCGAGAACCGGAACGAACTGTTGCATAATAAAATCTTGTATTGAGATCAGTGAAAAACAAAAACAAAAATAGCATTAATTAAACATTACGATTTATGTCAATTACTCTATACAGGCAAAATAAGCACAATATAAGTGAGAAATGTGCTGTTTCATTGACATGGCTCTGTCTCACAGCAAAATATACTCACACTCCCCTCCCCCATCCTGTCTGCGGTTCCAGACCATGATTTTTTTTTTTTTTTTTAAGTTGACAAGTTCCCTGGCCATTTTGTCCCAGCAGCCTTTGCATTTAGGTAACAATGTTACATAAACAAGCTTCCCAGTTCAATTCTGGCCACGATCATAAAAGTAGGTCAGTGATAATGTTGAGCTGTTATGACACAACATATTTCCTGTGGTCATGATAACGCTAGATGAAGCCAAGAATATATCACACGAACATTGTTTATTGACGCGTACAGTTCCTTTATTTGGTAACGTCCCGTTGTATTTCAAAATGATGCTGAGCACTTTTGTGAAACTTCAAGGTCGACGCATTTGTACCCATAACTAAGCTGCATTTTTGAACTGTCACATGGGTTTGGGAAAACGAACTCCCTTTTTTATCTGCAAATTATGGTCGCTATAAAGTAACTGATCTTGCGCCCTGAGGCAATTCACCCGCCACAGGATTATTGGACCAGTCAAAATGATACCACATGTAAAATGTGAAGGTCAGGAAGTAAGTCTACAAAAGGCATGCTGAAACAAAATCTTGCACTCTTTTCCTGTTTCATCTCCTTTTTTTAATCCATACCTGTTCCTTAAACAAAGGTGATATGCTTTTAGTAAATAGCTGGTCTGAGAGCACCAGAGTAATATACAAACCAATGATGATGTCAGCTTGTTATTGACTTTCCAAGTCTGAATGACTGAGCAAAGGAGAGGGGGTGGGGTGGAATCTATTGCAGGCAATGCCCAGCCAGGCAAAAATGAGTTGACAAGCCAGTGTGGGGGATGGGTGGGATTCTGCAGAGTCTCACAGCCCCAGACATCATCTCTAACTGTAGCTGTGCTGCTTTCTCTATAGTTTACAGCGCACTCGCCCCATTTTTCTGATGTAAACTGAATTAGGACGGCAAGGAGGGGCCGCCATCGCAGTCGAGAGAGGAATATATTTGCATTTTCAATGACGGAAGTACGTTTTGACTTCCAGAATATGCATTGTTTAATTTCTGAAGGGGATCTTTCAGAAAGTAGGTGGTAAAGAGGCGAAATCTGGATTTAAAAAGTGGAGAATTATGCAAGGTTTTTCAACAGGAAATACTTTTCAGTGTCTGCCAAAACCGCAGGCCTGCCTTAGACAGTATAAATAACAGGAGGGAAGGGGTGGGGAAGATTTTACACTTGTGCCCAGCCCCCACAACGCCACACACACAGAAATACGCTAATGGTGCTCTGTAAAATATTACACATACCAGCCATTACAACTAACTTATAGCTGATGGGGGTGTAATTCTTTCTGTAATATTAATGCGATATATCTCAGAAATGAGACATGTGAGTATTTGAGTGGAATTTTTTTTTTATGACGCTGTATTTGTGTTACTTCCATTTTGAGGGGAAATCACTGCAGAGACTGCTGCAGTAACAGCATGTGCTAAAACAATGAAATATCAATTATTGGGATTATATAAGTAAATATGAAATTTTAAGGTTGATATATAAATAAAAATTTATTAATATAGAGAAGTATTCTATTAATCATATATATATATATATATATATATATATATATGTACTGGCCTGTCATATATCTAATATGTGATGGGAAAATGGCAAATTCGGCATAAAGCGGATTCGAAATCGAATTCGAAACCATCCTTACAGCCTAAACCATGGAACGTACCGTAGATAGACAGGAGGGGGGAGGGGCTTGTTAGAGGGGCGTGGTTTGCAGAACTGTCTCTCTATAATCTGTATTTTTTTAGAGTGAGATATGGAGATCATGGTTCTCCCGTGATTCTTAAAACTATACATTAGACGACCAAACAAAATAATATGTAGCTTAATTTACTTGAGGTTCTGACAAAAGGTTCTATTTAATATTATAATGAGTGGATTTATAAATGTCTAAATGTTATAAATGAGTGAATGAAAAGAATTTGTTATGTAAAAAATCGTTTGAAATTAATGAATGTAGACTAGTTTTTGAACGAATTTCATCAAATACATTTTGACACTGACTGGACGCCACCTACAGGCTAACAGGTAGGGCCGTTCACACAGAACGCGTTTTTCAATTCCAATGCGCTACTTTTCCATTGTTTTTATATGTAAACGCGCTAGACGGACATGCAAAACTGTTGCGCATATGACATTCTAAAAACACGGCGCTCAAGTTTAAATTAGTTCAACTTTTGAAAAACGCGTCTCGAGACCTTGCGTTTTTTCAAAGCAAAAACATGTTCTAATTGAAAGAGCCAAATACAATCAGCGATAGCATGAAAGAAGGTTTATTATTAATATTCCGCCATGATCGTAACTTTAAAGGTTTAATAGACAGCGTAATCGTTGTGCGTTTGGATTGAGATTGTAATATTTTAATGATTAATCGTGCATACATATGGATGTGTAGCCTATGTGTTTTTGTATGTCATATTTACCAGACCTCAAGAGTTACCCAGGCCCATTTGTCCTCTCACTACATTAAGGTATATATTAACACTTAATTCTATAAATTTCAGTGGTCTCTTGTAGAGAACTACAAGAGAGTGGTTATTTTGTCAAAGTACCATTATAATCTTATCTTTGTTAGTGTTTTGTCTCCATGATAATGAACCACAGTTCTCAAAACAACAGTGTACGCGATATCTAATTCCCGGCATGTTCTTTTGCTTTAATGTTCTTATGTTATGTCTGTTGTAAAGTGTTCTAATTTACCATGGATTTAATTTAGTATTTTAAAATCTACTTTTGTCTCTCTTTATATTGATTTCGCTGCCCTTGGCATAGTATGATCCTGAAAAAAAATGACGCTTTTTTGTTTCAGTAGGTGGATTTGAGCCATACAAAGTGCTATTTTTATTGAAGACTTTTTATAAAACCTTTAATAAACCTGTCGGTGTGCTTTTGAGGCCTGGACAGACTACAACTATTGTCAGTTGCTGACTTTTGGCACCTTCTGAAGCTTGTGCGAGGAGCTTTTTTGTCCCACGGTGACAAGCTTTCACTGCTTTCACATTTCCACTGGGCAACAACTAGTTTGCGGGAGAAAGAACATACCACGCACGCACCTTTAACCAAAACAGCCTTTCTGGTCCAAACATGCATTTTAATTATAGATGCTCCTGGGCAGCACACCCACACACACAGATTTGTTTAATATTCACTAATCTCTCCTGCCTTTGCCTCCCACGTTGTATACACCAATGGCCACTGAAGCTTGCAGTCCCTGAGCCAGAGCCCTACACTAAACACTGACACCCATCCTCTGCTTTGTTTCCAACTGCTCACCGAGGAGTTTCTTTTGTGCCACGCTTCGAACAATCGCTCTTGATCCAGCCTCCCTGTCTTTCTCTCCTCCTGAATCCTGTGAAATTTATCAGTGTCCCTTGTGAGGGAGGACCAGATGGCTGCCCTGCTCTTGTTTTCAAGGCTTCGGATGCAGCTTTGTTTGTTAGCGCAGCCATTGAAACTTCAGGCATGGGAGAGAGTCCCAGTCTCCATCTTGTTGTCTGGAGCTCCACAGCTGGATCCTTGATTGACCAATTATATTTTATGATACTGAATGTGTATGTGGTTGTTTAGAATTGATATTTTGGAGAACATACAATTAATATTATAGTGAAATTGCAAGAAATATTAATTATTATTTCACTTAGTTTATATATCATCAGTGTTTACTGATGAGTATTCAAATTAAAAAATAACTATGAGTTCAAGCACACACTGATGGATGGATGGATGGGTGAAGTGATCCCGAAAATGTGATTGGTATTTAGTATGGGTGGAGGGGAAATAAATATTTAAAAGTATTGCAATATTTTACCTAATGCAGCTGTATCACTATTCTCATGGTAAGAATCAATCCCTGCATCCAAATAAGCCTACTTCCATACTATATAGTATGGAAAACAGCATATGAACCAAATAATATGTCCAAATTCATAGTATTGATAAAACAGTAGAGGAAAAGTACCAGGATGACCTACATTCTTAAAAAGGTTCTAAAAGGGGGGTTTTACATCAATGCCATTTGGGTTTCCCAAACAACCCTTCAACAACCTTGTGAAAGTTCATTATACCTTGTGTATAATGAATGGAAGTGTTTCATGGATGTTAAAGGTTCGTCATGATACCATCAAAAACTCGATTCATTTTCTCCAACAGGAAACTGATTTTGAACGATAACTTATAACCTTTAAAAACAGACCTACTGTGAGCTACAAGGTTGTTAATACTTGGTATTTGCTTCTGCTGAAGCCATCAGCCTGCATTATTTCAGCTTATTTTTTATAATAATTGTTTAACAGTAGAATTCCTGGCGAAAAAAAAAAACTACATTACCCATGATGCTGTACAGAAAATTACACCAATCAGAGAGTCAAAAAAAGCAACACACTCTAAAGTAGCTCTTTAGCCCCGCCCACCCCATGAAGCGCTGCAAATGACATCAATCGATCTCCTTATGCTCTCAAAATACTGAAATGTAGATATATGCATATTTTGCAATACATTTAAAGTATATTGTTTTTATACATATAAATGAGTAGTTGTATATTTCTCCATTGTTTTAAATTTGATTATGCTGTTCGCAGTGCTTCATGGGATTGTAGTTCTTTCCCTCACTAAAACAGTTAAACATAGTCTTGTACCTTTTTCTTTTTGTCCAGTTTTCAAAAACTTGTTTGCTTCAAGTCAAAGTTTGTAGTGTTGTGATTCATCTCGTAGCTTATTTGCTTTGTTCATGGCTTACAACTCTTTGGACTATTTTAAAATCCCTCTGGGAAATAAAATACCTCTGGAACGGATGCCGCTGAAAAAGGGAGCAGGCACTGTTATACTCTATAAAGAACTTTTATTTTTATTTTTTTCTTTATTTTGCTGCTTTTGGTGACATTCTGAAATGAGCATTGAACACTTTACCATCCCATGATGCCACGGGAGTTGTGAATTTGTGCCATTTGTGAATGGCAGTGAAGCGACGCAACTGACACCATAGGTCACATGACAGTAACAACATGGTGGATGCTGCTCGTCTCACTTTCATCCATACTACACACATTCATACTAGTTACAGTCGTAAAGCAAATTTCAAACCAAATTTAGTACCTGAGATTTCTGATTCATTGAATATGTTTAGCTGACAGTTAAACAACCTAATTTCCTCATCTAGTATAAAGTGATTTTTTGTGATAAACAGATGTTCAAGAAAGGAGAAAAGGCGAAAGGACAAGAGAAGTACGAGGAGAGTCCTTCTGTTCAAGGCTTTTACACACTTCGAGGTTTGATAAGATTACAGCCAAACAGACACAAACGCTCCACCCTAAACACTGATTGTGTAAGACACAGAAGGAGAGTAAGAAGTGAGTGACAACAGGGCCAAAGAACACAACGGCTGTATTTACAACCAGCCTTTCTGGCCAGTCACTCAATGACTTAACAGACAGCGTTTTTGTATAAAAGCTAACACAGGCTTCTAAGGCACCATGACGTCATAGTGGTCTACAAACAATTCAAATCAGCTTCAGCAATAACCAACTGTATATTTAATGACTTTGAGTTATGTTTAATGTGTAAAAAACTGATATGTATATTATTCTTTTCACACTAACTGAAGAAACAGTTGTGCTGCCTTCAAAGACCAACCAGATGAAGGCAACTTGAAGCTTTCTCTGTATACTGCCAGCACTTTTCAGACACGGACAACATGATTGCTATGGCAACCAAATTAACTTTACATTTGGTCATGTGATCGAATAATCATATAATCATGACATTTAGCATTTATTTTGGAGGCAACCTCCCCCCTCCCCCACCCTATCTACCACATAACAAACATTAATGCTGTGTTCCTGTCTTGAATTACCGTAATCACGAGACTCTACTCTTCTCAGATTGAGAAATTATTTGTTACTATGGCAACACTCATAATGCCAAAATGGAACCAAGTGTGGCTTTGTTATTAATGACAGCAAAACATTAAATAGCTACATTTTGTTAGTTCACTTCTAAATGTTTGTGCAACATATTTAAGAACAAAAAAGCACATCAGGTTATAGTGGCTATAATAAAGTAGGATATCAAACAGAATTGTGTGTACTGGACAACCTTAAGAAAGCTGGCATTTTGGCGCAATCCCTTACGAAAATTAACCATGGTTTTGTCATAGTGAAACTTTTTTTTTTTTGGGGCGTTTTTACTACCATTTGTAAAAAGCGTAGTTTAATTATGGTTTTGTTGTGATTAGAAATCTCGTGATTAGTTTGTGGTTACTATGGAAATATGATGTTTTTTAAAACCATGGTTAATTTTCGGTCAAGTTATTTATTAATTATGAGTTTGGCGAAAACCGTAAATAAATTTTATTTATTGCTTGATTGATATTTCAAGAACAAGTAATTATGTTAATTGTGACATGACGTGAACATACCAAAAAGCTGCCTTTTTTCATGCTAGCGAAATTATCGTGAATTTAAGTTACTGACCTTGTTACTGAAAACAAAGTAGCCGTCATTGTAATTGTGACTACAAAAATGGGACATTACATTTAAGCACATTACATTTTAAATATTTAAGTAAAATATTATATGAAAAAAAAACATTAAAATAACACCATCACAATAAAGTTTCGTAGAATGTTTTTTTATTTTATTTTTACAACATACAAATTCTCACCATTTATGTATCAGAAACAGTCACGTAGATTATGGGAGGGATAATACTCGCTTAAATTATACACCTCCGCCGCAGTTTAGGATAACATCCCGAATGAGATGGAACGAACAGGCATGTTATTGCGATATTCCTCTTCAGTTTCAACAAAGCTGCAGAGACAACCGCCCAGGCCTCCCCCATTTTCGCCTGGAAGGTCACCTCTCCAGTGTTTGAGTGTCTGAAGCCGTTGGCTGCTCCTGAACCGTTTGGCTCTTTCTCCACTAGCAAACAGCCCCACAATGTACCTCAATCGCTCTTAAATCTATTTTTAAACGATTTTATTCCGCTCCACGCCGATGCGAACGGGACCGGACGCTTCTTTGGGAATTTATCTGACGATCTGCCGCCTCAAAGCAGCTTTATAACGCTTTGTTTGAGCACTATTTGACAAAATAGTCGAGGAGGAGGAAATTCCACACAAGCATTGAAAGGCAGTCCTCGCGCTCATCCGGGTATTAAAGTGAGTGTTTTCTTCATTTTTACTCGTTATATTGATAATATAGCAGCATATGTACGTTAATGTGCCTCTGTGTGTTTTAATAATAATATATAGTGATTTATAATTTGGCAAGGGCATTTCTTTTGGAGGATCTGACTGTGTGGGGGATGGGCAGCAGTGTGTGTGTGAGTGTGTGTGTGAGTGTGCGCGCGCGCGCGTGAATGCAGCACCACTTCAGATTGTTTGGTAGTTTAGATGTGTGCGAAAGAGAATTTCTTAAGACATTGCTACATAATTCTGACATTTTTTTAAGTAAATTATGCATTACATTTATTTATTTGCATCTGATGTTATATTATTTATTGGTGTGTTTTAATAGAATTAAATACTTCTTTTTAACATGTATTCTGATGTGCATCATAAAATCTATAAAGCTGATGTTCTTATAAATACACCTCTGTTATTATGCAAAAGTGATGCACTTCTTGAAAACACCTTATAATTGAGTGAGTTACAGTCTTTTGTTATTTATTTAAAGACAGTATTTGAACATAATGTAAATTATAATCAATGTTTATAATAACACCACATGAAGATCAGCACGAGCACATGACAGTGTTGTGGGCAATGCACTAACTCCATGAGAGTGGGGGAGGGGAGCTCAACTCACATTCACAAACAAGAGTGTGTTTTGAATGACAGGATCATGAATTGATAATTATTTACTTGTAAAGAGATATTTTATAGTATGCACACTAATTGTGTACACTGTCAAATCATGCAATGCAATTGACTCCAAGATAAGTTTATTTTTCATATTAGTCATTTAAAGAGTGCATTTGTATTTTTAGTGTAAAATGCTGGTCTGAATAAGAAAAATGTGAGTGTGATTGTAATATGTGGATCATAGTGTTCAGTCTACTGTGGGGGAGGGGAGCTCTGTAATGTGTGTGTGTGTGTGTGTGTAATCTGAAGGCCATGTGTGTCGGGAAACTCCCATTGTAATGGCTCTCATGTAACATATTTAGATCACCAACCCCTAAAGTCATTTACTAATAGGTGTTAGGTTAACCTAGCCATGTTTTACACAACCTCCTACAACATTAGGACTATAATAAATAACATACAGTAAAATACAAATAAAGTATTTTAAATTATAAGCACATTGTGTCTTAGATTCTCTGAGTAGATTTTGAGTAGTCTCTGAGTCTTTGTTTGAAATCTGCGTCTCTCTCTAAGTGGAAGAGTGGCATGGTTATGTAACTTGTGCCTGAGAGTGGATTGAAGCAAGATGTGGGGGATGGGACAGACAGATCTGATCTATTGCGCTTTTTTCCCTCTTCCCTTCCCCCCTCTTTCCCTCATCGAGCAGAATCGCAGTGGGCCAGCCGTCGTGTTGAAACGTGATGTTTGTCTGTGCTCTGTTGCGGTGCCGTTGACCCTGTTTCTCTTGAGCCTCAAGGTTGAGATGAGATGGGCAGATGGTGGTGTGAGCTTGAAAATGCATGCCATGGTCTGTGCTTTCTTGAACAAGGCCTGTGTTATTTTCTGCAAGGTCACCGAGGAACACTGTTGCTGTATCTGTTGTCTAGTTATGCAATTCAATACAGTATTAATACTGTAATTGATCACTTGTAATACTGGTAATATCTAAAGTGGATTTTTACTTCTGGAGAGTCACTCAGCGTTTTTCGTAAAAAAAATAGCTTGAACCGTAGTCGCTTTTTAGCAGTTGGTCGCACACAGTGATTGTATCAAACACGGAGGGAAACTAGTAAACAAACTCAATTTGGCATCATTATCTCTGTGTTCTGTGAACATTTTTTCCTAGGAGATGCTGTAGTGTTGTTTAACATGGAGTTAAAGAGACCGAGTTTGAGTCAAGTTAAAATGATTCGGGTCTGTTGCTCGAAATATTTGTCAATTATATGGTTGGTGGCCTGCTATCAGATCTGTCAATCACTTTATTTTTCAGTGCAAAAGTAAGTTGTAGTATTCATTGGCCACTATAGGTAAATAACTGGAAGAATAAAGTGCAGTAATACTATTTGCTCTACAAACCAGCCGTTTATGTCCTTCCTGATAATAAATTAATGTAATACGATAACAAATACCCATTTTCAATATCAGCATAGTGTTTTTGTACAGCTAAAAGCGTCTGACACCGGAAGCCTTGCACGTTCAAGTTAAAAATGGACATGTCTGCTCTTACGTTAAAAATTAGGTGGATAATGTAGAATGCAAATTAGTTATGAAATGTGACAAAATAGTATGTCGTCCTATTCATGGTAGGATTGTCGCAATACAAAAAAATTGAATAGTGGGTACACTATAATGTGAATCCTTTTTTTTTTTTTAAACAAACCTGTTATTTTGTAGTTTTTAAAAACTGACGGGTAATTTTAGTAATAATATCAAACGTTTTAATTAGAGATGCACCGGTCAATCGGCCAGGGATAGGAATCGGATGATTTCCCGCATGATCAGCCCAGGAGTGACTGGCCGGTCAGGCTTGCGTCTTTCCGATTCTGAGCCGATACGTTTTGTTACCAGCGGCACAGGCAATAACGTTAGCTGCGCGTTCTCGCTCTTCTCTCGAAGTGACACATTCAAATAGTGCTTGTATTGCACATAACTTTAGTCATTCCCACAGTTTCAAGCTCGCATCACACTCGCACACCGCTAATCTATATTAGGGCAGCGCAAAGCCACTTCTCAGCCTCAAACAGCTTGTGAGTCACAACTACCAAAATGAGTGGCTTACTGCGCTTAAACGGTCAATGCCTGTCTTGGCGAATATTCGTGTAAACAGTCAGTTTTGGAACGTTAAATAGTCGAGAAAGAGAGTGCATGTTGTGTAACAGTATATTGGGTCCGTGCATAAACTCTTAGAGTCTAATATTCCTGTCTGTCATGTTAATCAAAGAGCAAAAGACAAAGAAAATCACTTTCTGCTCTCGACTGAATACGTTTTAAAACTTTAATTGTAAGCATTAATCTGTATTTAAATTTTACAAAGAAGACTGTCCACTGTTAGTTCACATTTGATTACTTTGATTTCTGTTGTAGGCCTGTTTCGTACTTGAATAAAAACCTACTTATTTAGTTTCATAGCTCTCTTTATTTTATTTATTCTATTTATTTGTGCTGTTGTTTGCAATTTGTTTATTTGTTCTTATTTTATTACTGATTTTTTACTTGTGTTTTTTATGAAAATAAAACTTTGCATTGAAGAAAAGTACTTTTTTGTTTGTTTATGCTGTCAATTATAGTTATTAGAAAGGAAATCGGAATTGGTATTGGCAGATTGGAAATTGGAATAGGCCAAGAAAATTGCAATCGGTGCATCTCTAGTTTTAATAAAACAAAAGCCTATTTTGTCTGCCATGTTAATATTTTATAAATTCTTTCTAACTTTAAAATTCTCTCCATTTTGCTAAACATATATTGAAATGTCAAAGACACAATACGGCTTGTCACACTGCGCTTAACCCTGGGGTGTCGTTGTTCTTTTTAACCCTGGTTAGCTTTTTGCACTTGTAATTTAGATGCGGTGTTAGCACTGCCTTTTAACCGGGGTTAAGAAACACTGGACCAGAGCTGGGTTAGCACCACTTAACCCTACATTGCAGTACCAAACGTGTACAGTGTGAAACGACACAGTATTACAATGTTACAACCAGATGCTTAACGGCTGACAACCAATCATATCACGTGTGCTTCATATTCACGGTCTTTTGACAGTCAAGGAAACGCCGCGTCAGCATTGTTTCAGCGTTTGAGGGGAAAAATGTCAAACACTGATGGGAAATGTGTCAATTGGAGAGAAGAAGAGACTGTTTCATTCTAACCTTTTATAGTCTTAAAAGTCCATTCAGAGAAAAAACTTGATAGGAATGCACAGTGTGAAGCGTCAGTACATGAATGCCCAGTATTAGCAAATGTGAAACCTGAAGCAAAATAACTCATTTAGAATGACTCAGGGTTAACCATTTCAATTGTGAAAAAATGTTTTTACATTCATCCCCTTTAAAGCACTGTTCTTGCATCTATATGCGTTCAAATTAACGTCTTTTGTTGTTGCATCAGGTCTCATAATGTTTTTGAGCATCCATCATGATTGTTGCATTTTTAAGTTAGGACTCCTGACCCCTAAGACCCGTGGATTCTGCAACATTCTGTTGTGTCATCCATCTGAAGTCAGCTTAATAGGCTTTCTTTTGGCTGATTTGTCAACTAGTTATTCGGATGACCCATTTACTAGTTGTTTTTGATAATATATGAGTAATGCGTAGCATACATTTATGCAAATATATATATATATATAATGATTTGCAAAAATTACTGCTTTCAAATAGGTTATCTGATAATAAGGTTATATATCTCTCATTGTTTGGACAAGCTGACACTTCTCTGGAATCAGTCAAAACAGTCTCTAAATATGAATTGCGTTTAGAAGGAAGTATAAAAAATGGCATCACATTTAAAGTAAGTGCAGTTTACCTTGAATTTGACACCTATTCTGATGAAGCCTTTTCAGCATCTCGCCTATCTGGGTTATCACAGCTCATGTTGTGGATCTGTATATGTGTGTGTGTGTGTGTGTGTGTGTTTAGGGGAAAGGCATCTCGCTGTAGATGTGCAGGACGGTCCCTGGTGTGATTGACTTCACCATGGTCAGCTTCCCTCTGTGAATGATTCCCAGAAACTGCTTGCTGACTAAATTTAGATATCAGTTACAGCGAGTTCAAATGTGCTGTTATACATAGTTTTGCAGTGTTGTGAAAGCATAAAAAAGTAGCAC
This sequence comes from Zacco platypus, assembly GCA_038088235.1. Classification (NCBI taxonomy): domain Eukaryota; kingdom Metazoa; phylum Chordata; class Actinopteri; order Cypriniformes; family Xenocyprididae; genus Zacco; species Zacco platypus. Next base: position 14,834,683 of record CM076064.1, read on the forward strand.
AGCACATTTCATAAATCAGGCTAAGGAGGAATACAGTCTGAAGGATGTTTAATTAATGACATGCAGAGCTGCATATTGAATAAATAGTGATAGTCTTTTAATAGAACTAATCATATGAAGAATAATACATTTTATTTATATAATGCTTTTTAAGGTACTCAAAGACACTTTACAAAAGATAAAAATATTGAAAGCACGGTGCAAGTTTTGGGTGGGACTATCTGTGCGTGCACTTCCCAAGTGGTCGGGAAACATGTTTGGACACAGTCATTGTTGATGCAATTGCATTTGATGACGCTAGTGGCGCTGAAATAACGCAATTTGTCTTTTTAAAGAAAACCTAAACATCAGTTAATCCTGTAAACTATTTAGGGACCCTAAAATGATGACTCGTTTACTAACTAGCACAAATATGAGGAAGTAAGTAAGGCTTTCAGATGTGGTTTTACTCAACTAGAATATGATCCACCGTAATAAATCTTGTTTTCATTATGTTGTCTGACCTCTGGCTGTTTACCTTTGTCTATGTTGACTCAGGTTCTGTGAAACGCAGATGTGACAGTAAGTGGAAGTTAAATTTCAGAAAGTGAGTTCCCCTTTTCCTTTCCAACGAGTAACACGGGTCACTTGTTTTCTCATAATATGTCTCTTTCTCAGATTATTTCATGATAAATCTGCAGTAGGATGATCTCCCATCTCCTTTTTTACTCATCTTTCAGCTGTGTGGTAGCTTTGTAAGATGTTTATTAGGGATGACCTAATATAAAGTTTCTGGCCAGATAACTGTTGTGCAACAGCTTATGGGCAATATGCAAAGATTTTGTGTTAGGGCAGCGTTCCTCAGAGAAGTCCTTGGGGCAGTCATAAATCAAATCATCTTGGTTTTCTTTCCCAGATTTAAGGTTACGCAGCGAGAACTGAAACTTGCAAACCGGTTGTTGATGTGCTCAGCTGTGGTGGTGTTTGGGGGATGGGTGTACTCCTGACCCGTGCTTTAGCTGTTCATTTGTCTCTTCCTGCTCTCTGACAGACTAATGAAACCTCTGTCGCTCCCCTCCCCCTATCCACACAGCCGCATACTTTTGTTGTGTGTGACCTGAAGGTCAAGTTCAACATGTAAATTTGCAGCAGTCCCAAGTGCTCATTCCAGTATAAAGGGCACATGCTGTTTGAGAATTATGGAGGCATTCAAAGGCATGACAGTTGTCACGAAACTTTTACAGTTCACCTTATGTGACATTGATGCAGTGAACGTCAACATATCTGTTGATCATGTGAAAGCAATGGCTTGTCAGAGGTGCTAGTAAATAGGTTAGACACAATCTGCTTAACACTGCTGAAAACGCACAAGGTTTTGTTTTGATCAACAAGAGCCGCAAGCTTGTGAATCCTTTCATTTAGAGCCTAAATTTAACCTTTTGCCATACTTGCCAATGGCTGGTGACTTCAGAAAATTTGAAAATTTGTCAAATTTAATTTTTTTTGTTGGCTATGGAACTGTGTCTGTAAAAACATGCAGTAATGACACCAACATTTTAGATAGCAGTGAAAATCCACAATTCTCTCGTCCAATTTAAATCAGGTAAAACTACTAGCCTAACAAATATATATTTAAAACATCATTAAAGACAAATAAACACTAAAAAAATAGCACAAATATATACAGCTGAACAAAGACACATTAAATAAATGGTGTAATCAAATATAAAATAACTGCATATATAGTCTTCACTGTATGAATTAAATATAGATTAATTCTCAATAAAGTTACAAAAGTTATTCAGTTGATCAGTGAGTGATTTCTGGACTGTTGTATTTCTGGACTGTTTACATCCACTTAAGCCAACTGTTTATTAGTATATTATTTTTATTTATTTATTTTTACACATAATTTTGTGAGAATTTGTCTGTTCAAGTGCAAGAAGTCATGAAAAGCAGCTCAACTCCGTATTTGTTCGCTGTCTGAGGCGAAACGTCCTGGGTGCTACTTCGGATGTTTTCCCACACTGCACACGAGTAATGAATTGAGTTGAGCTCAAACTTTCATGACGATGCAGCACTGGCCCAATAACTGTCCCAAGCGTTGTTCATGTTTGTTCACGTTCTCACAACATTGCATTGTTCGGATTCTTAAAAATGTTACCGGCCAACTGGTGATTGACATTGTTTCATATACTCGCCCACAGCTGAATTTTACCCGCATTTGGTGCTTGGCGAGTGTTAATTTTAGGCCCTGCTATCATTATAACCAACAAAGTGTAAACAAGGTGTAAATAAGAGATTCATTGTACAATTAAGACAATTAATTTTTTAATTAATGGGAGGTTTCTCAAGAATGTAAAATTCAATGCTCATGCACTTGACGGCCTTAGTGATTGTCTAATACCCATTCACAATCTGAATACAAGTTTAGTTTTTCATGTTGCTAAGTAGACTGCAAAGTTTCTGGAATTGGAAACTACGATGATAGACAGCGATAAACAACGGGATGAGTGTTATTAAAGCAGCCTGCTTAATTCAACAGTTTTTGCTCTGGTTCCAAAATTGGTACAAAGAACTGCAAAATTTTACTGGTATTGGTATCGACTACTGAAATTTGGTATTTCCCCCTTTAGGTGACTAATGGAGGCAGGTTTTTTAATTTGAGCTGGGTGTTGGGGTGGGTCATATTTTTAGACACATTTGTGTTTGTTTTTACAATTTATGCAATTATGTGCTGAATGATAGGCAGTTAATATTGTAATGAAATTACTTAAAGAAATTTGAAAGCATAAAACTTGGAAAAAGTTGTGGCATGTCAAGTCAAAAAAATGTGCCCAGTGCAGATACCTTGGATGGGTTTATTATAAGCGAGGTGTTTGCGTTTGCTCTATACAATGTTTCCTAGTAATTTTACTCCTGACAGCAATAATGCTAAAAGTATTCCTAATGTGTCGGGCCTTTTGTTGAAAATGGTAAGCACCTGTAAAAGCTCTGCTTGTGATGTTTGAGTTGGCGACACGAGAAAGGGCATGATGAGTGTAAGGGGCTTTTGACATTATGAAAATATGCATTATTTTTGTAATTCCTCTAGGTCCCCCTAGTGTCGCAGAAATTGCATACATCAACTTTAAAGGGGACCTATTGTGCCCTTTTTTCGATGTCTTGATTTAGTTTTTTGGGTCTACTACAGTAGGTTTTTATGCTTGTTCTACAATCATGTTTGTGCTTGTTTATTCTTGTCTTACATAATTTTTTACACACATTGCAGCACCTCCTTCACATCTGTATCAGTCTGTTTAGTACCGGTCTCTATGAAGCCCTTCCTTCCGATAAGCTCAAAGTGCTCCGATTGGTCGGCTGGACCAGTGTGTTGTGATTGGTCAACCACTCTGAACGTGCTTCGCAACTGTCACACCCCTTTACCATAACTAGGGTTGGGAATCGAAAATGGATTACAATTCTGGAATTGAATACTTGTTATGAAATAAAAAATTAGTTTCCTCTTATCGGTTTCTTTGTGTGCATTTTAATACGACCTTAAAGAAGACCCATGTGCTGTTTTCTCGGATACACACACATCTGAAGTTTGTGCACAGAAAAAGTGATTTTAATGTGATTTTTAACCATTCAAGCGCAAGAAGACTAGCGTGCTGTTTTCTGTGCTGCACAGAAAGCCACCTTTCGTTCTGAATACAGAGTTCTCTTCCTTGTCATTTTGCACTTGAACAGACAAATACACACAAATGTCCTCATAAACATAGCCGGTTATGTCTTAAGTGAACGTGAACAGTTGACAAAGAAAACGCATAACAGTATATTGGATACGTGTATCTCTTAAAGTGACAGCAGCCCAATATTCCTGCCGCTGTCTCTATAATAATGTTAACCAAAGAACAAAAGACAAAATTCAGTTATTCTTCTTGATTAAATAACTTTTGTAACTACTTTTTTTAATTTATAAAGTGCTGTTATTTTATATTTGATTCTGTACCTGAATACTTGAAAATCTTAAAACACTGTTTATTTCAGACTATGTTCAGTTGTAGTTGTGATTGCTGATTTATTTGTTCTTTTTTAATTAGTGAGTGTTTACTTGTCTTTAATAATGCTTGAAATTTATATTAGTTAGGCTAGTTGTAATTGCTTTGGTATTTTCAAACCATTGGCAAAAGTTAGTTGTGTAAGTGTTCCTCAGCCTTTTGATTGATCTCCATGGGATTCAGCTACAATGAGAGGTTTTGCAATAAAACTTAAAATAAACGTGAATATCTTTTTTTAATTTTTTTTTTACCTTTTTGAAATTGAAATTAGGAATTTACATGAATCGGAATCAATAAACAGAATCGCAACTGGAATTGGAATCATTACAATTCAAATGATACTCAACCATAACCAATACACTACTAATTCAACTCAACCAGGCATTGCCTTTTTTGCTTATGCCTTGGGCTTGAATTATTTATATGAAGGATATTGTGATGTGTATGCCCCTGGGAGAAAACGTTTCAGGGAGTTCATAAACTCACTGATATAGAGTAACTTCCTTTGGAGTGGATTTTGTGCTTTGCAACTTTGCAGAATTTTTTCATGCTCAAAGAGCAACATTACACACTAAAGAAAGTGGAAAATAAAAAAAAAAGCGCATAATTCACTCTCAAAACATTAAACACAAAACTATATTGTGTCAGCAGCACAATGACAAAATGAACATTTATTGTAAACAAGAGAATTTTATATTGTGTGTTGTAATAATGTTACACCATTTGTGAGTCGTATTAAGAGAGAGATTTTTTCGTATGGTAGCTCTGAATCACTTGTTTGTGAAATAAAGTACAGATTTCAAATTACGGATTTGATCTGTTCATCTGTATGTATTAATTTACTCATTCAACATTCGTCCAACATTCATGCTGATGTGAACAGGCCTTTGTTGTGGACTGGTTACGATACGTTGATGCATTGCTAAAACAGAATATTGTCAAAATGCTGCAGTGACAATATATATTTTTAGCTCTATTGCTCAGGCTAGTGTTTATCATTACGTTTTGTTTTTAAATGGGCTACTAAGTACCATTTTTCATAACCGATACAATTTCGTAACCTATTTTTAATATATAATGTAAATAATGTAAATTACCTCAGTGTGTGGAACTGATGATCAGTCTTTTATTGGGCTGTGTTGGGAAGGGCTTCAATACAGTATATCACCATATATTGCAATAAAATACATACTGCGATACATTTCGAAATACTTTTTATATTGTACTGAAATGTTTGAAGTGCATATTGTGTAACTGAACACTTAACTAAAGATGTAGATACCACAAAAATCTTATAAAAATGAATCGCATTAAGTATACAAAATTGATTAAACTAGCTGAAATAGTCAGAATGTAATACAACAGAATGAACTGTATTAAGTAAACATTCATAAAACCTAAAACAGTATTGTAATGAGTGGAATAGAGGTGTGACGCCTTTAAGAAGGACTGTTCACTCGTCTGCATCGCATGCGTGCCACAAATACCCCATGTATGCGGGTATATTTCATTTTCTGTTGCTCATTTAAGTCGTTTTGGTTTAATAAGTAACGCTGTTGACAGTGGGACGTTTTCAGTTATGCGAGTTCATCTTGAGGTTGAAATAAAACACGAACTGTGGTTCTGTGAGTCTGACTGTTCTCTGCTGAAGCTCGAGTTATGTTATGGCATCGTCCGCTCCGAGACCGCGACGCGTGCGCTCTGCCTCGACTGCCCAAAACACTTCCACAACGAGAGAAAGCGGCAGTCGTGCGAAGGCACTCTTATATTTTCCGCTGTGCTCGCTCCTGCTCACTTCTGAGACACTGGCCATATGTATATGACGGGCAACTGTTACCTTTTTAGACAGCGAGTCAGAGACCACCAAGGAGGTCGTTTGACACACAGGGATTTGATGAAATTCTAACGTAATTTTAAATCCGTTTAAAACATGAATTAAAAAAACTGTATCGATACTAGAGATTTGGAATATTGATACACTATCGTGAAAACTAACTATCATATTTCTGCACAGCCCTAGTCTTTTGTGTTAAACACTATCCACTAAATAATAATATTTCATTAGAGAAAAACAACTTGAATAAAAATATGACACAAAAAATATTATAAACTAGGTGAGTGGATAATTCAGTAAAAGTAATTCTTGGGCGCACAGTAATTTAATAAAATCGAATCATTTGGGGAAAAATCAATTTAGTAGGGAAAAAATAAAAGTGAACGTATGTATTTTGAACATATTTTACCTTTTTGTATAAAATACATTCATGAAAACATTTTGTAAAAAATAAATACTATAAAAAAATTAAAGATGATTTATTTAAAATGTATTGCAGCTTTTTAATGGTGCAACAAGATACGACATTAATAATATTTCAGTGTGCGAAGGTATCATTATACGAAAGGCTCCAATACAGGGCTGCACAAATTGCTTATGCATGTTCCAGGTGCAGAATGATGTACTTAAAGCAACACTGAGTCACAGCTTTCAGCGCTCTGCATTGAAAAGTTCAGGGCACAAAGAAAAGAAAGATTGTGCCCAGAACACCTAGTGTATATCTATCAGGCAGTTTTATTGAGCCTTTTTTCTTCAGTTACTGTGCCTATGATGGCCTGAGTATTGACACAAATTTCAATTTGTTCTTACAGATGGTTTATTTGACTTTAATAGTGTTTGAATTTTATAGGCCTATTTTATATTAGATTGATGTAGAATTTTTTCATTTGCATTGTTCTTGCATGTAAAAAGTTCAAAAGCTTCTGTGTGTCTGTAGAGGGTTGTTTAAGAATCGATATCGATTCATCAAAATGAGAAAATCGAAAATCAAGTAATTGAAAGTCATAGTCAATACATAGTCCTCTCTACAATCTTATCTTGCTTTAGAAATCTACAGACTTTTATACACAGATCATAATAATGGAAACATTGAATCATTTTGGGGAGTGTTTTACCATGCTGACTGTCATAGCATGACTGTCATGCCGGCTGTTATTGACGTAAACACGTAGCTTCGATCTCAGACTCTTAGTTTTTAGTTTAGCTTGAATGCATTCGTAAACCAGACCCATACATGGTTTTATTAAATGAAGAATGTGGAAGTTCAGCAGTTGACACACATTTCTATTTTTAGAGTGTCTGTCTGGGATAGGACTATGTGTGTTCATGCATGCATTCAAATAATAATACAGAAGTGCCTGGGGTCTCCTCTGATGCGGTCTGAGATGGTACTTGGATTAGCTCTGGGAGACCTATAAAAGTTTTTGAGCCTAGTTGCTACAGCGTTTTCTCCCATGTAATTTCTTTCTTGTATCGATTGCTGTTCTCTGCAAGATTAAATATTTTGCTGATGCTGCAAAGCGACTTCACAAATTCTATTTGAAAACTGACATTTGCTTTAAAACTTCAAGAATGCCATCCAGGGAATGAATATGCTATAAAGTTCAAGTTTGAAACTCTGCCAGCAAACTGCAAATCAAAAGTGGCGTTCTTGTGAAATTGGATGGCAAACCCAGCACGAGCTAATAGAACTGTGTAATACCCTGAAAGAAGCACTGCATTGTTACCGGAGGTGGGGGAGGAGATCCCTGGAAGAGTCTTCCTGTGCATTGACGCACTCCCATGAGTCTGAGACAAATCGTAGTATGAGTCAATGCTTCTTGATTTGTTGGCAAGTCTGGATGGTGGAGGATCTTTGGTTAATCTTTTACTTCTGAATGCATTCACCTCATGGGTTCTTTGCATCGCGTTTCTAATGTCAGAAAAGAATTGGATCAAGGTGGTTATTCTCTCTGGTTCAGGTTTTGAGTTATTGACGCATTTGTCATCTCATGAGAAGCATGAGTGTAAAAGACAAAAGCAGTGGCTGAGTGTACTTTTTGCAGCAGTAACTCGAGGGATGATCATAACTGATAAACTGTTTTGACTAATATTAGTTAAACGGTATAAAAAGTAGTTTAAGTAATTTCAAGATGGATGCATGGTTTTAAAAAATACTCTATACATATAAAGTTGGATTTTTTTTTTTAGAGAATAATACAGATAAGTCCCGTGTAAATCGTAATTTATGAATACAAAAATGTGCTTGCCATCACACAACAGTGGGGCGGTGGTCACTGAACGGCACAGATTGTACTACGGACTATTTAAAATGAGCAGTGTAACTTTTTATATGTTTGGTTGCCTGTTTTATTTTGATAATGAACAGGCTGTGATGTCAAGTTAGCAGTGCTATGTTGTGTGTGTGTGTGCGCAAGAGGCGTCTGTATGATCACTTGAATTGTTTCCTTAAAAAACTTCAAATACTTGTCAAATATGATTATACAAATAAGAGTAATACATCATTCAAAATGGTTTACTTTTTATTTGTGTATGCTCAATGAAAACAAAACATTGTGCTTTTGTAAAATAAAGGAAACAAACAGGATGCCGCTTTCTGTGTGTGTGTGTGTGTGTGTTTGTGACCCCTGTTGCCAAAATGAGTCACGATGAGCAAATTTTCAAAAATGAGTTCTTGTATCTCTATTAAAAAGCCTCTTTGTGAGCACGGTTTGAATCTGTAAGTCAGCGTGAGTGAGTTAGTTTTGTTTACATCAGCATGAGTTTGAAAATCACATTTCATTGGTTCAAGACTCGAGCCATCAAAAATTTGCAATGAATATTCAAGTTGGAATGCTGTGCTTTAAAACGATGCCAAACTTGTGCTAAAGGGAAGTGAGAGTGCTGAAACGAACAGAGAACAACTGCATTTTTCATTTCTATATGTATATTCTGCTTTTGTCTGTTCACAGAAGCGCTGCAGCTGTGTGACGTTACATTGTGTGAATCCTTGTGTTCTATTGTTTATGCTGATATTTTTAATGGGTCACATTTTCCATTCGAATTGAATTGAATTTCAATTTAACAATCTTGCCAGTTAACGATCAGTTAATGAGCTTTGGGTGTCATTAGGAAAAAAAACCCCGAAATGAACAACCCTAAAATCGAGTCTGAAATCTAGTCCTGTCTTGATATTTTTGATTGAAGTAAATCAGATTTTTTTTCCTTCAAGAAAATTATTTTTTGTAGACAGTGAATGATCATTAACATTAAATGTTCCACCTGCTGCTGCTTCATTATGGATTCATTGCATTGTGGCCAAAAGGGGGAACTCCTGAGAAACTTATGATGATTTGATGCTGTATCTGTTGTGGGTGATACCCGTAGAGATTTTGGATTACCGTCTCCGTCACGGTTACTCTCATGTGATGTTGCCATGCAGCGCAGTCATGAAAGCTTATCATTTGAATGTGTTTTTAAGCCGTGCGATTTAAAAACAAATGATTTAAAACAGTTCATGTGCAATAAGCAGCAAAAGAGAACTAATTTCTGTAGGGGTATCTCCTCGATTAAATTCCTCCTCGACATGCTCTGTTTGATGGGTTTCAAATAACGTGCATTTAGGAACATTTGAATAAAATGTTTTTTGGCCAATATTAGGATTTGATCATGTTGTAAAATGCATCAACACTTACCAGGACGTTGCTGCCCTCTGCAGGCATTTGTTTTAATACATAGTTTAAACAACTTATGTAAATGAGGTACATTACATTATGTATTTCAACCGTGTTGTTCAATAGAACATTTTTGATAAGGGGTGTAACGATACATCATTATAATGAGATATCGCGATATAAAGATGCGACAATATGTAATGTTGATGTAAACGATATGATTCATGATTATAGTAACTTTTATCGAAGGCTCAGGTTACTGTATTTATAGGGTATAATTCACACAAAAGATTTTCTTTCAACTTCCAAACGCAAATGAAGATATTTTGGTAACTCTTTAGTTTAGGGTCCAATACTCACTATTAACTAGTTGCTTATTAGCATGCATATTACTAGGATATTGACTGTTTATTAGTACTTTTAAAGCACATATTGATACCTTATTCTGCATGACCTTATTCTACATTCCTAATCATACCCAATACCTACCTTAGTAACTGTTAATAAGCAGTAATTAGGCATTTGAGGCAGAAGTTGTAGTTAATAGTTTGTTAATGGTGAGAATTAGACCCTAATCTAAAGTGTGACTAATTTTTTTTTTTATGAAACCTGTGAGATTTCTTTCCATTCCTCAAACCTAAAAGATCCAAAAAATGTCATTAAGGCATCGTAAAAATAATCAATTTGAGTGGTCTAATCCAAATCCAAGTCTTCTGAAGAGACGCAATGGCTTTTTAAGATGAAAAGATATACAACGACTCACATACAGTAGTAGACATGGAGGTCCAAATGCTTGCGTGACACATGAAAACAACATGAGAGTGAGTAAATGCAGAATTTAAATTTTAGATGAACTACCTATTTAGAATTTGGAGATAGTCAGTTTGACATGCTTTCTTGCGAGTAGAACTGTGTTTGATTGCATTGATCCTCTGAAGTGCACGCGCTGCCGGAACAGCCCTCCTCAAAGTGAAAGCTCAAACATCATTTAACTCACCATATCACACTTAGTTTTAGTAGTATGATTATTCAAAGTGTTTTAGATGACCTTTTTTCTTCTAAACATAGCAAGAACAGGGGAAGTTTGTGGCTTGTCTGTGTAAGAGATACAACAAATGCCTGCACTTGAAAACGCGGTTACTGCACAAGGAAATGTACTGCCCTACATTTCTGTTTCTGGATTTGTCTGAGAGAGTGTTGCTGAATGGAAACACTCAAAATGTGCGCACATAAAGCCGCTGCTTTTACAGCGTGCGAGTACTGAACTGTGCTCTTTTTGCCATCTTCAGCGGCCAAATACACAAACTGCTTTGTGAGTAAACATGCGTTTATATAGTGAACGTAAATGGAAAGAAATCGCATGTGTAACAATTAGGGGAGTAACGGTACACAAAAATGTCTGTTCGGTACAGTACGGATTCGGTACAGCATGAGGGAGAAAACTAAACATAAAATTGCTTTTTTTCTTTTTTATTAAACCGTGGTTTACTGAATCAATGAACTGAACAAATTGTGTGTCTGTCTTTAAATAAAGTCAATTATAATTAAATTTCTTAAGGATAAAAAATCTTTCTGCTAAAACTGTAAACTATATATATAGGGAGAACTTTCTTGCATGTTACTGTAATATAAAGGTTACAATTAACAACAGAGCTCATTGTTAAATTAAGTTGCCATTTCTTTTTAAATATAATCAACAATTACATAAAAATGGTATGCAAACATGTAAATTGCACTTTTTGCATTAACTTCTAAATGTTTCCACTCCAGTTTTGTACTCTGTTTCTACTCCAATGTTAAAATATATTCATTTACACAGTGGCCATTATAATTTTGTTTCATCACAGATTTGTTTAGCCGGACGCTAGTTATTTGAATTTGGAAAATTTTAAATATTGATATTTTTCTTACAAAAACGCATCCCTTCACTTCAAAATGCGTTTTTTAATCCTCCAGAGTTGTTTGGATTCTTTTTTTTTTTTTTTTTTTGGTTTGTAAATTTGGGTTGCCATTCACAGCCATTATAAAACTCGGAGGACTAAGGATATTTTTTAAATATGTCTCCGATTGTGTTCGTCTGAAAGATCTTAGGCTTTAGGGTGAGTAAATCATGGGATCATTTTTATTTTTGGGTGAACTATCCCTTTAAACGTACATTAAACATGTACATTAAATAATCAAGATAGGTTAAGTAAAATATAATAAATATATAGGCTAATATAGTGCATATTTTTAGCGTAAGAGTTAATTTCTCTGGCGAACTAACAAGCCTTGGACACTGAATGGCATTTCTGAGGTAAGCTGTTTCAAGCTGTATCTTTCAACATGCCTTTTAGATGTTCATTTAAATATTGTTCTGTAACTAGTATTAAAGGCGAAGAGATTATCGTGTTCACTCGTGCAACAAAACATCATTTATTGTTTGAATTTCATGATAAAATGAACAGAATTTGAGGGATGAGACTTTGTGTCTTATCGAAAGTAACAAAACACAGAGCTTATTGCGATTTATTGATGGTTAATGTTCGGTATGAATACGTGTACCATTACACCACTCGTAACAGCATATTAGATCCGTGCATTTGGTCTTAAAGTGACAGCATCCTAATATACCTGCTGAGAGAATGAGAAAATCCCTCACTGATCTCTACTGAATCACTGTTGTAACTTTAATAAAAAAAAAAGTAAATGTATATTTCATTTACTCTGTGAAGCCTATACAGTTTTTTGTACAGGTTTTTTTTCTCATTGACTGTTTACTTGTCTTCAGTGAAAATTTTTTTATTTTTTTTTTATTTTTATACTTATGTTGGAAGATTTTGGTCATTTTGCCTATCCCTACGTGGTGCTGAAGTTATAAAAAGTAATTGATATTACTTCATCAACAAAACATAAACAGAGAGAAAAACATGAAGATTCAACATTTTATTGAAGGATTTAAAAAAAAAAAGGTCCAATAAGCTCAGACATAGCTGAAACGGCTCTGTAATTTGTAGAAATCCCTTAATGTGCAACCCAGCCTTTCCTCAGAGATTTCATCTGATACAACCCCAGTAATGTGGTATCTGGATGTGTTTTTATTATGCTAGGTTTTATCAGTAAACATTATGGAGGGAGATTATTCTCTGGCACACACAGTGTAGACAGACAGAAATGGCATATTATCTGTCTGCTTCTTGTTTGAAGAGAGAGCTTTTTTTATTATTTCTTTTTGCGACTGTCAAGATATTTCTTTCAGTAGATCTCTCATTTTGGCTAGACCATTATCTGTCGGATAGTCATGTTGTCTAGACCACTATGTTTTGGACTTGCACATAATATGCATTTAACAATTGTGAAGAAGGACCCCTGTCACTTAGCCTAATTACTTATGTCCATTAGACCAATGCTTGGACAAAGAAGGCCAGGCTATATAATAGGGTAATTGCACTCAGTGTAGGCAATGGGAAACCTCGTCTTACTAAGCTGAGATCACAGTATCTGTTGTCTGAGAGTAAAGGGGCCAAGCGCATCAGTCACGTGGCATCATGATGGAGCAATTATATTTTTGCTGAAGGCTAGAGAGCATGGTGTCAGATCTTTCAAGGATCAGCATGATTTAAATATTTGACATTTGGGAAATAGTATTTTTGGTTTTGTAGTGAAGGTGTGGTCACATTATCAACAGGGAAAAAATGTCCATTGTCTATTTGTCAATAGTGTTGCAATATAGGAAGCACAGCTCACACAAAAGTCCCTTTCAAACCAAGCAGCTTTCTTTTGATTATCATGCTGAATCCATGTAGGACCTGTTGCGAAATCTGCATGGGGACATCTTCGATTAAGAGTGTGAAATTCCTGATCATACTGGAGTGACTGGATTCCACCCATGAAAGTTAGCAGAACAAAGGTAAATGTGTTTGTGTTTACATCTGAAGAATTTTGGCAATCGATATTTTTTTCTTAATCGACTGCTTGTCGTTTCTCTGAATGATTAGATTTTCCGGCAATTTACAGAGAGTCTGACAGTTGTTTTAAAATTTTTGTTGGAAGTAGGGATGTGCAAGACTATTCAACTAGTTAATTGACCATTCGCAAAGAAGTTACCGTTGCTATGTCCGATAAGCTACGCTTTCTCACGCAGTAAAAAATACATTGCGGAGGACACTGACAACGCGTCGACAGACAAGACAGAGCAGGCTACTTTTGATATGAAACAGTTTCATATTTACAATATTGTCATTTTTTAAAGAAGTTTAAACAATAAATAGCGTATAGTGTCTCTTTAATGTGTCGTGACAGATCGCTGTAGCTCCTTCAAGCGGCTCGTGAACCGATCATCTCTTCATGTATAGCATCAAATAAACATGAATGGACATCAGAAGGAATGTTGTTTTCAAGTTTGTTTATAAAAGGCTATTAGGTTTGAACTTTTTGGTCCTGTGCTGCCTATTGAATCAGTTGATTTGAATAAATATGTCTATAGTGGCTAATGTAGTTTAACGATTAGTTTTATTATACAATGATCATAATGCAAGGCAAGCACGTCGCATGTATCTGACCTGTTTTTAGCGGCACTCAGTTCATAGATTAAGTAGTCTTTCAAATGGATCGCATATAGAGTATGTTTACTGGGGGCGGTGGAGGTTTAGATTTCTGTTTAAACGTTAATGAAATTGCGTTGCGCACATCTCTAGTTGAAAGATGCTGAATATTAAACAAAAATGGGATGTCAGGGATGTGATTTTTCCATATAAATATGGATTTCCATATTTTTTTTTGGGATGCTGGTTACTGTATTATGGTTGAAATTGTGGAATGGCCTTAAACAGTTACTAAATAAACTACAAAACGTTATGTTTTCATATACATTTATTTATTAGTGGACTACCTCTGACAACTCTGCACGAGTTTGCTGGGCACCCTTAGCATGTTAGCCAGGGTAAAAAGGGGTTTTTAGCTGATCACATGCCTTCTGCTGCTTTAATGCCTATAGCGATAATGCTTTAAACGGGATGGATTTAGAGATGCAACTTATTGTAGAGATGCTAAGCTACAAAGTCTCTCCAAGTAGTTGTCTTTTAATTTGTCACCTTAAATGTTTCAACCACCAAAAAATACTACAGCTTAAGCACAAAATTAGATTTAAGTCTAGATCAAGGGTGTCCATTTCTTCTCTTAGAAGGACGCCATCTTACAAAGTTCCATTCCAATTTAACACTCTTGAACTGGCTAGTCAAGGTCTTCAGTATTACTTGAAACTTTCAGACTAGTGTGTTGGAGCTAGGTATTGCTTAACTCTGCAGGAATGTGGTCCTACCGCAGCAGGTTTAGTTTATACGTGGTAAACTAGTTGACACATCTAATCAACTAACTACTGGTCAGCTAATCAACCAGCCTGACCATACCCTATTATGTAGCTGATCATTCAGTTGGGCTGTAGAAGATGTTTTGTTCTATGAATCTTATGTTATTTTAACCTAAGTTTGAAAGTTTATTATGCAATAAATGATTATAGATATAAAAGTAAAGAAAATCTGCGGTTCAGGTTTATCATGATATTTCGTTGGAGTACAGCGTGTCCCAGAAAGAAAGACTTGCTCATTCACACGGCTCATTCACAGGCTAACAGCCACGATTGTCTCGTTTGTTAAGCCTGTAGGTGGAATAACACATATGTCCACGGCATTTTTTCATCTTGAAATATCCAGAGCAGCTTTATTTCACTTGCTTTCCTGCACCCGATGATTACCAGCACATGGTCTGGAACTAAAATGATATATTCTGTGAGCGGCTTCCTTCAACATAAACGTGATTTGACTTATCTCTCTGCAAGATCCAGCATCTTCCTCTGGCTGATCCAAATGGCTCAGTTCCCCAGTAAACAAGGTATCTTGTTTAGATCGGTTATAGTTTGGTATTCCCCCAGTACAAAATCGTTGCAAGCATGTGCATGAAATGGAGTGTGAACACAACCTGTGTGTTTCCAATTAAGTATTTGTGTATTGGTATAACACAAAAATCAATAATCTTTAATCCGTAAGCTGCCAGATTCTCTCCTAAATCTTTTATGCTAATGTTTTTATTTAGGAGTACGGTTATGCTCTTCATTCTGATGTTGTTGTACATAGGGTTATTAGTTAATCGGGTATCATAATTCACTCCCAGGTGTAATATACGTTTAATATATAAAAACACTCATGTTCAGCCATTTTAACTATTAAATACAAGCCAAACCTGTGAGGTGTCTTTTGCAATATCTTGTTTCAGCCAACACGCTTTGATTTATATAATTTCAAAAGTTGTGTCCAATTAGTTGTGATAATTATGTCCTCGGCTCTCTTTTGTGGCCTTTTGTTCACTTCTGTCCGGCCTCTTGACCATTGTGCCTCCTCAACTCTTTTTCCCTCCGACAAGCAGTTTTTAGCACATGCAACCTTATCGTGTTTTGCCTCTGTTGACCTTCATCAGTCCCACACGTCTCTTCTGCCGGTCTCAGATGACCCAATTAAACTCTTTCTCTCATTCTGCACCGCCGCTCTCACCAAACTCAACTCTGGACCGCTAAAAGGGTGAGAGTCAAGGTTCAGGAAAGAGCATCTCCATGGTGAAATGCTGCTGTGTGAGAAAAATATGCTGTAATGATAGTCTGGCCAGAAAGTAAATGGAGACACTGTCATATGCATCAGCCAGGCCGTTGTAAATAGGTGGTAGCAACAGACTTTGATAAAGGAATCCTTTTAGATGCGTTTCTCATCAATCCCGATCCCACAGGGTGAGGATGAGAAAGAATGCTCTCTAATGTTGCCAAGACACCTGTGTTTAAGCTCTCGTTCGTCTCGTCGTTTAGTTTAAGAATTCACCCGGTGGATAAATGCAGTTATTTTCGATTCGTAGCACTGTACATGTTTAGTGGTAGTATTGTTTTTTTGGAATCGATTCGAATGATTCTCAAAAACTTGATCTATTCTCCTGTACTCTAAAGCACTAAATGACTTTTCACAGTAAAGTAGCTCACCAATACCAGCAGCTAAAAAGGCTCTTGTCTCCTCACAATGACACGTCTTCCTCCATGCTTCACTGTGGTAGAGATGCATTTATTATTATGTTTCTCAGCAGATTTTCGGAGACACTTCTCTGGAGCATCACCGTGCAACTCATGTTTCATTGCGATTCATCACTCCACACAAGACTTCCCATATTCTGCCGAAAACTTCATTCTGTCTTTGTTTGATGAGATATGCTTGAGCAATGGCTTTTTAAGTTGTGCATTTGCTTAAATTTTCTAATTTTTATGACCAATAATTTGTGGTTAAGACAATTAAAAGCTTAGTGTTTAGCCATTTTGGGATTTTTTTTTTTTTTCGCCAGGGGTATGTGTGTGTCTGTGTAGACTACTAGATGTCTATACAGAATGAAAATTTGAGAAAGTAGGGATATAAAGTCACAATACACCACACCCCCCCAATCTGGTCAAATATAAAGGGAAAAAAATACATTTACATTATTATTTGTATCACAAAAGTGACAACATTAAAAAAGTCATGCAGCTGAACAATATAAAAAACAATATTAAAATCTCATCAACAATACATTTGTGATAGTTATTGCCACATGAACATATGCAATATTATCAGTGCTTATTTGGAATATATGGCACAGATTTCATCTAATTTTTAATTAAAAAATGTATTTCGTTATTTTATTTTAATAGGACAAGACATGGCACTGATGAAGGGTTGATCCGAAAACTTTTTGCACTTTCTGTGGCCTCTGCTTGTTTGGCCCAATTGTCATGTGCAGATCTTATGCTTTTTGATTTTAATAGGACAACAAAGATAGAACAAGTATATATAGACTAAACATGAATTATCTGTAATAGCAAAAAACAGTGAGAAAGTCTCCAATGCCGAGTGGCACAAAAGCAGTCCAGGCGCGTCACTCTTTTTGAGTCGCATGTGAACCTCGCTCCATAATGAAAAGGTTTTGAGAACAAAATGTAGTGATAGTGTGTGTGCGCAACACCTTGCATCTATTCAGAGTTTTACTGAGCCTCGTTCATTAGGGTTTTATATTCTAGTTACTGTACGTGTGAATGACAAGCTTCATTTAGTCTGCTACTCCAGTGCTCTCATCTAACACACAACCAATATTGAGTACTACAGCATTCAGATTCAACAATAAAGCCGGAAGCAGCATGCTGTTTGAAGATGCTAAATGTAGGGGTGGGAATCTTTAGGGACCTCACTATTTGATTCCATTATGATTCAGAGGGCTGCGATGCAGTGATGATATGATTATCGATGCATCTAGATTTTTCTATACACATTCTTTTTTTTTTTCACTGTGTAACTACTTGATACTTTCAAAGATGATTGAATTAAGGAGTTATTTAAAGCGTGAAATAATGAATTTCACCGTAATATGTTGTTCAACCGAGCAAAGTTTGAATCACTTTTTTCTATCGAAACATCCCAGAATGATCATGGGTTAGGTGAGCAGGTGGAGCAAATGCAATGTCGCTATTTGACTGTCTTCATATGTGCTTTCAATGATCTGATCAAAAAATGTTTTAGACCCCATTTCCACTTATATTTAGCACTGAACATCTTAACACAATGTGCAGGGTTTTTCCTGCGTCAAAAATGGTCTTGGTTGGTGGCGGACAAACAGTCATTCACACACACTGTACAAAGTACCCTACCCATGTGAACAGCGAGCGCAGCAATACATCCAAAATAAATACAAAGAAAGTTTAACTTATCCTGTGTAGTCATTAAATAAAAAAATAATCACTGTCACTACAGATCATAAAACAAAGTACTGTTTTACTATTTAAAAATCTGTAAATGTAGATGTAAAATATCACTGAGTGACTGAGTTGAAAAGTTAGTGATAAACTGAACAACAAAATAACATTATACATTACAAAAGTGTTTGGTATATTATTTTCACTAAATGCGCATATTACTTTACATAAAATATTTGCTTGTTTTATTCCGTCCATTGCTATGGTTATCACTATCAATTGGATTCAATCGCATATTTAAAAATGACTTTCAATCCAGAAACTTGGCAAGTTTAGTTAGCGGAATGACAAGTATAGTCATATATAGAAAGCGAGGACAGATCGCTGCCATTATAATCTCTGGAGCTGTCAATTAAACATGAGGTTCACGAAGCTGCACTCTCACATTGTAATGAATGAAGCGGTCTACACTGTGCAGTGAATCTCATTAACCTCGTGTTTATGGTTATAATGAAAAGATTCGTGAGCATACAGAACTCAAGCTGAACAAACAGCTGCATCTAGCAGATTTTGACTAACTTAAGCTTTGTAGATGCCAATCAGATGTTTAACGCTGTAAAAACACAGAAACCTTTGACACTCGTCACAGATCGCTTACACAAGCTCACAGCGTACTGTCACATTAAATGATCAAATAAATCTTTGGTGTAAAAAAAAAAACCAAATTTGGCCGCCAAAATACTTCCAATGCAGGAAAATCTATGAGGTGAAAACAGAGCCTTCGTTGTCCTGTTGCACATTTTTCACAGCTAATCATACGTTCTGTGTTAAATTCAGGGTTGATTTTTCTGAAGCTACAGTACTGAAGTTTGGTCTCACAAAAAAGCATGCACAGCATGTCGACAAAAGCAAGGAAATGGGAATAGAGTTTGTTTCTACAGATTTGCACTGCCTTCAGTTTTCAAACAATTCCCAGGTCAAAGACAAATTGCAACCTGTGACCATTACCAATGCACTTCTAGCATGCATACACATTTTTGTTTGTCATAGACATCTAACTGCAGGTCTTGATGCCCAATTCTGATTTGTCGACCAGGTACTAGGAGCACTGTAGCCCCTTACTGAAAATTTTAGGAGCACAAGCAGGAAATTTAGGGGCACACCTTAAATCAACCTGCAGTGCAGTTATTCACATTTCCCCCCATTTTGACTGGATTACTGACTAATGCCTTGGTAATAAATAGATTTAACTTACAGAAATTACAATGTGCAGTTTTATTTTAAGTTTGCAAGGCTCCAGATTAACATCTGAGGGCACAATTATCATTCTTAATGTCTAAATAATAATTCAAAAGCAAAATGACTAAATATATTTATGGGTGTGTGTGTGTAATTTAATTTAAATGCGATAATATTAGAGTTTTGAAGTGCTGGAAAAAGATGTGTACTTGAAAGCATTTTACTTGTCCTGCCAAAGTTCCACGGTTACAGTTGGTGTTACTACATTAAAAGCATGGCGAATGTTGTTAATATGTGAACTAAAAGCCCTCTATAACTTGTTCATTCATGGCACAGAGTTTCTCCTTGTTTCCACGTCAGCGCTCTGCACTACAAACTGATAAACGGTCCGTGAAGCACAAATGAGTAGCGCAGTTTCGTTCTGCTTTCATTACATTTGCCGTTTGATGTTGGGCAACATTATGGTGGCAGCGCCAGAGATTTAGTCGCAGTCTGAAAAGTAATTAAAAACGCATGGGCGCAGACAAAATGATAATACAAGCTTTTGCTTTCCGCACCATCTTTAAAGGTCAGCAAAACATTGGGTTGATCCTTCATCCTCCATTGCGCCATTGAAAAGTGTCATGTGATCACTGTTGGTGTCCACCTGAGTTGACTTCATTCATCACGGTCGCTTTTTCAATGACGTGCGACTCGCACTGATGGGAATATCCGATCTGATTTATTTACGCATGTATATGAGGCCTGAAACCAATCTGAGAATATCGGAATCCATGTACTTTTTTCCTGCTTTCACATTTGTAAAATTGTAATTGGGTTACTTGAACCGTGTAATGTAACTGCGGCCTAAGACATCTGAGGGTGAGTCTTCAGTCTTGTAGTGTGTGCTCTATTTAATGAAAAGCTATGTGATTTTTATTATTATTATTATTATTATTATTATTTGGACAGCATTGTTGTTGATTGGTTGATGTAACCTGAGATACAGAAATAACTCCTTAACATCACCTTAACTCAACATTATGATCTTCACATCAAATTTAAATCAGCATCTCATCTTCAGCATTTGGGGGAAAAAAAAAAGAAGAAAACAAATTTATTGACATGTTGACAATCCAAACATGATTTATTCATAGACCCTTAATTTTTACAAGGCACTAAGTAATAGTTTTTTCTGTTTTCTTTATGTCCAGGCTGTACAGACTCCTCCGCTGCTAAGGGTTCACATTGGAGCAAGACCTGATCACATGGTAAGCCAAAAAATAGCTCTCTTGTTCTTTCCTTTTTGGTCAAGATCAAGGCACCTTGAGTCTCAGGAACATTGACAAGTACACAGCTTTAATTGAATCATAGGATGCCTGAAGGTTAACGTCATTCACATATTATTCAAGTCAGAAATAACCTAAATGTTCTGCACTGTTTGTGCAAAAAACATTTTGTTAAGCACAGCGATTTTGTACCAAATACTGTCCAACAGCTTTAAAAAGCAGTTAGGGATACAATATATACAGTCCCGTGCCTGTTGTTGTTTCATTTATTGACAACATCAGTTGATATTGGATAGTTATGCATGCTTGTTTCCACTTTGTAACATTTAGGACATTTAAACTCAGTCTATAAAAACAATAATAATTTAACAATAACATTAAATATAATCATTAGCAAATCTCAAAATTAATATCCATTTTTTATACACTACACTAATGTTGTGAAGCCTAAATTCCCTTGTATCATTTAAAAATACTTTATTTTATTAATATAAACTCTCATTTAAAATGATTGACTTTAGTATTTCTTTTTAATTTAAAATAGCATGTAAAACAATTAATTTCAGTTTTTAGTATTTATTTTGAATCTAAAGTAATATTTAAAATGATTGATTTGAGTGTTTTTAGTGAGTTTTATTTTTCATTTAAAGAAAAGGGTATGGAATCATCCGCCAGAACAAAATTTGCTTATCTGTGTGCGCCACAGTTGTAATGTTTGTGCATCCCTAGTGAGAACGAGTCCTTAATTACTGTTACGTAACCAAAAGTGTACCAAATGAACATGTTTCTATTCCACTATAAATGCAGCCTCTTCAGTCAAGACAAATACAAGCTCATTATCCAAAAACATTGGGGATGGCCTTCTTGCATCATAAAGCCACTCGAGCTCGCCTGATTTATTTTGTTTCAGAAATGATCTACTTGGTATGTGTTTCCGTAACAATGCGAGTTTGAAGCTTGCCGTGCATAGTTTGAGAACTAGTTATGTATGCTAATTAATGTGAGTTCTTGAGTGATCTGAGTGCTTGCCTTTTAAGGGATAGCAGTTTCGACTGCCTCTTTTTGAAGCTGAAATTACCTGTAATTTAGTCTAGTAGTGTCAGTCCAACCTGTCAGTCAGGACCACTTCACAAATCCCCCCTAAGACCCCTAAACCCTTCACAAGAGTTGCAGCTCAGTTTGTCTGTTGACTATTCCCCGGATAATTCCTCTCCAACAGGGTTATTGTTTCAGGGATCAAGGTGTGTGAGTTTGAGCACTTTCAAAACCAAGCTGCTTTCAAAACTGGACTAATTCAACCAATGTATGCTAAAACACTTTTAGATTCTTTTGCTCTTATTATAGTTCCTTATGAAATCCCTAAATTCTGTAATGTTGAACCGCAATAAATGCTATTTCCGGTCCAAACCAGGCTTTCTTGAGTGTTGCCACAGAAACACTGATTATAGAGTGGCTAGTCTTGAGGCGGCGATTGGTTTGTCTCTAAGCTGGAGGAGAATGTAAGAAAATAGAGGTCTAATAAGCCTCTTAACTTCTGTATTTGTTACAGGCCTTTTACAACATCATGGGCTAAAAAAAACTACTTCTGGACTGGTGGTGTGGATGAATAGCAAGGCTTTCGAGTATTATCATACCCATTTTTGGACATATTTGTCATGTGGTTCTCAGAAGTTTATCTGAAATGTAATGAAAGCCAAGCTATTGTGCTTTCAAAGCAAAGATATGCATCTGTTCTGAGTTGTGAAGGTGCAGTGTAGGATTGGAGCCAGAGGAGTTTGCTTTGGTGTAGCCTGAATCCATCATGTAATCGATGTCCACAATTCCAGGACTAGAGCGGTACAACAATATTAAATTTCCATGTTTTGGCTTTGGGCAAAAAGTACCCTGCATGGCTACTGCACCAGCTTTAGAAAACAAAGTTAGGCTTATCTGTGTCTGGGATGTTTTAACCGTTTAATCTTTTAGAGGGTTTAGACCATGGAAAGGGCACCTACTCGATGCTTTAAGGCCCACTGCCTTTATAAAAACAAACCTCACTCACTTACTTTCTTTCACCGTTTATTAAGTTAGAATTGTGCAAATGCTTAGCGTTATTAAAATGCAGATGAAATGCTTATTGTTTAACACTTAACAGTAAAACATCAGCAAATCAATGTGAATCAAGCACTGTTTTCAAGGTTTTATTTTTTTTGAAGAGTGTTGTAGGGATAGCAAAACTACAGAGCTGTGGAGTATAATCGTTTTTATAATGCTTTGCGATTCTTGAGGCATAAAAACAACATAATCGATTTTTTAAAAATGTAATTAAATCGGCCTATAACACATATCGATGTGCTGTTTTATTGTAAAAAATAGGCTACTTTTATTATATATTTAAATAAAAAAGCTGCACATGTCTTTCGTAAGCAAAGCACTTGCTTCTAATGTTTCAGTTTTCACAAAAAGAGCATGCATGAATGTTTAACATCAAGCACATCCTACACAAAAAATCTCAGCACATTAATTGAATTCTGATTATTGAGTACTGAATTCAGGGGTTCATTATACCCCTAAACATATTATATATATATATATATATATATATATATATATATATTACATTAGGTCTCAATATAATAACAGGTTTATGTTATGTTAATGTTTCTAATGTTGCTGTCTGTCATTAATGTTAATCAAGCAACAAAAGAAAAGAGGGAATCCCTCGCTGTTCTTGACTATATAACTTTTGTAGCTTCAATAATAATCAATTTATTTGTAATTAATACGCTAAAGTAATGGTCGACCGATCAATTCACACGGACTGACCGTCACACACAGAGTGACACTTTCATGTAGGCTACAAACGCACACTTCAGAATATCTGACAGCTGGATTCAACTAAGTCTGTAAGGTTTGTGCAATTAAATGTCGATTAGATATTCAAAGATATGTTTAAATTACATAAATGCATTTTTGTTGTATGCTGACTGTAAAAAAGTATCATAGTGTTTGCCTTTTTGTTACTAATAATTTTTTTTCCAAAGACATTTACATATTACATATTCATATTTTTACTCTTATTAAAAAGTTATTACAGTTCCCACTTAATAAAAGCACAGTGTGACTCATTGTAATAGACTATTGATGACTTCTGAGGAGGAAAGAAAACCTGAAGCAGATTGGTCTATTCAGTTGGCTCGAAATTCATTAAAAATACATTTTCAAAAGCTGAAGTGATTTCCTTGTTTTATTTATTAGTTAAAACAGGTGTTACTGAATATTTTAACTAATTGCAAAAGGGGAATAATCGATCAAAGCTTACTGATCAGTCTGTCAATCAATCAACGATTAGTCGACTCACCATTCCAATAATCATTAGATTAATCGATTGTCAAAATAATCGTTTGTTGTAGCCTAGTAACATATTTGAAAAAACTGTTAAACGGAGACCATAACTAATGAAGACGGAAAATGGGAGTGCTGTGTGCTCAGGCCGCGTTCACAGCACTGTCAAAATAAAAGTCCCATGTGCCATCAAAAAAGTCCCGCTTCCAACACATCGGCCAAATAGAGTAACTTATCGGCCGATGCCAATATTAAAAAAACGAACAAAAAAAAAAGCCAAATACCGGCCGATATCTGTCAACCACCAAACTAAAATCTATACAGCGATTATTTTTTACATTTAATTATTCAATTTCTGTTTTATTTCTTACCAGAATGCCTTTACCAGAATAGTTAAAATGAATCGTAAAATCAAACAAAATGTAAAGCACAGATAATTTAATTTGTTTCTTTGTTGTATTTGTTCTGTGCATCTTTGTTCTGATTTTTAATTACAAAGATGAAATGACAAAAATAGCTATATTGTGATAATTAACTCAGTAATTATTATTAAAAGAATTTAAGGGAAAGATGCATCGAGAATCTTTCATCAAATCGTTATCCTCTAAATCGTAATCAAATTGAATCAGGAGCCAAGATTCAGACTTCTATAAAACTACATATTTTGAAAACCGACTAATGAAGGGCTGGGTTTGCCTGAACGACTAGACGACCAATTGATCTTAACTATAATTTGACTGATTTTGGGTTCTGTTGACACTGATCTGTCACGTTTCTCAGTGGCATTCTTTTTACATTTCAAAACTGGGAATGCAGGGAGTTTTAAGACTTATTTGAACACTTTTTACATTTGACATGCAGTCTTAATGTAGCACTCATGTCATGACAGTCAAAAAACAGCACAAGACACAACACACCTGCCAGAAGAGAGGTGATTCACCGTGCCAGTGCAACCGGATGCCATTTATTTTCCATGAGAGCTGGCAATTTCCAGGGGGAGCAAGTGGTAGCAACCATTGGCATTGAGCAGAGGTCAACTTTATGCAAATGAGTAGCGACTATTAATGGGAGCAGGTTCAAAAGAAGTGAAGGACCAAACGTTCTCTGTTCTCTGTCTCTGTGAATGAATGTGAATTGTTAATAAATGTTGTCAAAGGGATTTCACTGCTTAGTGTAACATGCCAAAGACTAAATAATTAACCTTTACGTTTAATCTTAGCCTCAGGCAAAGTTTTAACCTTTTGAGTGGCACTTTGAATCCCACATATGGGACTTTTATTTCTGTGCCCCTGAGAGTACGGTCCCACATATGGGATTTAGAATTCAGTGACGTCACATTACTGCCGGATTCAAACTGTGTTTTCACAGAGCCAGAGATGGACGTGCTCACAACTTGTCACATATCACAACTATGCAGTGTTTTCATCCACAAAATGTTAATTTTAGGTTTCGCTAGTAAAATAATACATTTAGAGCTCTATTCAAGTATTATGTCGTGTTTTAAGGACCTGTTTTATTCATATCAGATACACATAGTGTAAATAACTATAACGTTTACTCTATTATTCTCTCAGTTCACCAGCCACTTACTTGCTTGTATTTCGGGAGAAACTGATGAATTCACATTCTGACTCTGAACTGCGGCGTAAACTAAGATGGCGTCAAATACTTGCACTGAATATCATGATAGTTGATGACATGGTAAGCAAGTTTGTGAATATTTAGAATAAAAAATGAAAAAAACACAAATACATTTGTCATGCAGTATTACTGTGGCTGCGGTGTCACTCGACAAGCTTGAAAATACAAGAGGAAACGTTCTAAAATAACGGTCGCCTTAAACTCACTCTGGGTCAGCTAGAATATTTTAAACTTATGCATGAAAGTGCTGTTTCTTGTTCATCATACTACCAAATTCCACAAATTAAGCAACACCAACTTGTTTTTTCATTTCTAGGAACCGTTTGCAAAATTAAAGAGTTTGCTTTGATTTGCATGATACAGCTACAAATGTGGCATGTCAGAGATCAGATCATGAAATCAAAGGCGAAAGTATTCAGATTTATAACGTTACAAAATTTTTCGGTTTCAAACAAACAATATTCTATTGAACGTTCTATTCATCAAAGAATCCTGAAAGAAAATATATCATAATTTCAAGTAGAAATGCTAATGATTAATTGGGGATTGATTAATTGTAAATCAATTTAATCGATAAAACTTATCAATGGTCGATTAAGAGAGGTCCATCATTAGAGAGCGTAGTTTGGGGTATGTGCGGCTCATGCGCTAAAACACGTGCCACAGTAACACAAGGAAAAACTGAAGCCGTATTTCAAATGTATTAATGTCTTCAAGCCATGCAGTGGCTTATGTAGGCTAGCCGTTTATTTCGAAACATAATTATCTGCCTTTGCTTTTGCCAAAAGATTGGGGCAGTGTCATAAAAACTGACAAGCAACAATGTGAACAAAAAAAAATCTAGATGATCTTGCCAACCTCACTATTCTCATCAGTCAACCATCTGGACCATCCCTAGTTTATTCCTTTCCTTTTGTCTGCCTCATAAGCACAGTCCCTGATTCATAGATGCTATCACCTCCCCAGATTATTTAGCATTAATGTCAAGGCAACCGCCATTTAGTGATGAATATGCAAACCTTAACCTTTGTGCCTGAGCTGTTGCGGCTCGATCTAAATCACACATGATTACGGCCTTTTTTTATCTGCCTGCTTCCTGTCTGATGTAAGATCCTCCAAACAATAGAGAAGGTGTTTGGCTTATCTAGCAGGTGCATCAACAGTTGTTAATGAACACCCCCCTCAGTACCTTATTGCGACTGATGGGGGAGGGGAAGCGTCTGTCGGAGCCTCCATCTTTCTTTACGAGAGAGATGAAGAAACAGCCTTCCATACTCCACTGAACTGTCGCTTTGGTGTGTAGGAGTAAAGACTAACTGCTCTTTGAAAGGAAACCATGACATCTGTTTCCTTTTAGCTAGGTAGCATTGTGAAGATTGCCGAAAATGTTTTGTGTGCTCGAGTATGTGAAGTTTCAATTTCGGTTGCAGACTTTCTGAAGAGAGGGTGTTTTCTTTTAGTACATTTTCAGTGTGAATCTAGGTCTCCTGCTCACCACTGTACCGCAAAACAACAACTGGTTTCCGTTCACGAGAATAAGAAAACAAACAAACATAAAGTCTATTTAGTGCGTATTGATTAAAGTTATCAGTGGAAAGCAGATGTTGATATTTAAGGGTCTGTCAGTTGAAGATTGCATTCTGGTGTCTTCGGTAAAGCATTGGACACGGTATTGTTGGTTTAAACAAAGGTCTCGGCTTAAAAGATTAGAATGAGAGAATAATTGCTCACCTGAGCTAAACCCAAGAAAAATACAAGTTGCCATGGTGATTCAACGGCGCAACATGGATGTTACCAAGTTAATCCCACAGTTTGCATGATAATCTTCTCTCTAACTCTTGTTGATGGTTACCTGTTGTTTTGTTTAATTCTATTGGCGTTATCTGCCCTTACAATAGTTGACCTGAAAGAGAAAACTGACTGTAGTGTGAGTAGTATGGTTGTGACGATTCCTTTTTGGTGTCTCATGGTACTATACCAGCTAAATTGTGTGAATGCATCATGCTTGTTGCTTTTCTGTTGTGTTATTTACAGTTTACACATATATTACACTGGATTATTATTATTATTATTATTATACAAAAACAATGTAGTTCTGAATGCATTTCTCTTTCGCATAGTAGGATGGTTAACTTCAAATTTGAGATTTCAATATTTGTTTAATTTAAGACAAAAAATCTCTTGTGACTTGTTTTTAAAATTTTTTAATGTAATTTGAACACACACACACACACACTATGGAAGCTCATTTCCGCTAATGCGTAGTAAAAAAATTGTCACAATTTTGAGTTTTTTTCTTGTAATTGCAAGTGCACATCTTTTTCTCAGAATTGCGTGATAAATGTGCTATTCTCTGTTATAAAGTGGTATACGGTTACAATTACGGGTTATAAAGTCAGATTTGTGATATATAAAAGTCAGTATTTTTTTTTCCTCAATTGGACTTTATAACCCGCGATTACAAGTTTATATCTCACAATTACGAGAAAAATCTTTTTTTATATCTGCGATATAAAAAACCCTGCAATTATCGTTTTACTAAAGGGTATCTTTTTTTAAATTTTTTAAATTTTTTTTTAATTTTTTTATTTCTTGGCGGAAACAAGCTTCCATAATTACACAACATTGCTTTGCCAAAATATAAAATTAAAGTTTACTTAAAAGGCAAATTTTCAATAAGTGTTTTACAAATGATCCTAAACCACACTCACAGGAAGTTCCCATGCTGTTGCTTCCACTGTTATATTCCACAAGCACTATTACTATTTCTGGCTTGTATAGTGATACACCGGGCAGACATTTTTGGTAGTTAAATGTCTTTTGGTGTTTTGGGTGTAAATGTTTTTGCTTTCTAAGATGCTGTCAAATTAAAAGGAGTTTTGAATTCCTGCCTTGTTTCATTCTGTTGCGAACTGTAACACAGGTACGCTGTACAAGAAGTAGTGTGGGTTTACATTAATGTCTGCTACAGCACTTACGGCAGCGCTGAGAATGCAACATGCTTGAGTTGCGTTATTAATTGCAGTCTGACTTTAATAACAGTGTGGTAAATTGAGCTTGCTGCTTTCAGTAGAGCATGTTTCGGGCCTAATGCAACAGGCTGTATAAGATTTACAACTTTTTTTAAGAGTGTGTAAGTACATGTGGTAGTTAATGCATCAATTGCTTAATTCAGAATGAGCTATGTATATGTTTCCAATGGATTGGATGTGTTTTCCCCTAACATTTTATATGATTCGGCTATGTAATCGAACCGATTACAAACTGAATTAATTCCCGAGTTGGATTTTAACACATTTTGTCCATCCCTTTCTCTCAAATCAGACGTTATTTGGACTAACACTGTAACGACACCTGCTACTTTGCTTAGCAAGTGCAGGCCAATAATCTGAGCTAACTGGAACGTACGCTGCTCTGGAAAACAGATAGACGCAGCAGGTGCAACAGCACAAAGAAGTCTCAGAAACCCACAAGACATGGGCTGGGAGCAGGCTGCCTGAAGGAAGTAGTTTCCACCCATCTCTGTTCAAGCTTAAACTTCGTAGACAAGAGACCACTGAAAACCGCCAATGGCTGTAACTTAACAGCCATGTCAATGTATGCGTTTCATTGCTTGGCTGTGGAAACTAACACATGCGCCCTTGAAAAGTTACAGCACACTCAGGGTGAGCCCAAAATGGTGATTCATGAATGTAGAAATTAATTCCAGACCCAGGCATAATCTGCGCCTGGGAAAACTGCCCTGGATTTTTTTTTTTTAATTTTAGGCCTGATTTAGCTGTGGGTATGTGGCAGGGCAAGTTTTCAACTTAGGACGATATTTCAGACACCATGTTTTGGTGATGTGACAGTGAGTTTTCTTGATTATGAGATGGACCTTTGTATAAACACTAACTAAAAAGTGCATGTTTATAATTAGTTTCTTCTCTTGGCGAAACCATTTGACGGCAGTAAACACAATTTCAGCTTGAGTTATGATTGATATCTTAAGCCTTTAATAATTTGCAATGTGATCATTTTTTGTGATTTATACTTCTTTCTATTCAAGAAGCTGTTGGCCCATTTCAGGAAAAATCTAAACAATGATGAATGTAGGTTAAAAGCCAAAAGCAATGCAGGGCAAAACAATGCAATTTTTTTTCTTTTCAGTTTTTACCTGACGGTGGTGGAACCTGTTTCGTCTCTCTGTTGTAGGCTTAGGTGTGCCCTTATAAATTAACGAGAAATACAGATTCAACTTCTGATGTGAAACAGCACAGCAGTAATGACTTTATGAACTTCTTTACTTGCAAGATTGACAATATTAGAGAGAATATTCTAGCCATGGAACTGTCTACTACAGTATCACATCAGACAGTGCATTGTAGTATCCCTGAGGAAAAATTCCATTCATTCGCTGCTATAGGAAAGGAAGATTTGTTTAAACTTGTTAAATCATATGAAATCAACATGTATGTTAGACCCTATACCGACTAAGCTATTGAAATAGAGATGCTTCCAGAGGTCATAGATCCTCTACTGAAGATCATTAATTCATCCTTATCACTAGGTTACGTGCCGAAAACTTTTAAGCTGGCTATTATCAAACCTCTTATTAAAATTAATTAAATTAATTAAAAACCCACAACTTGATCCTAGAGAATTAGTCAATTACAGGCCGATCTCTGTCGAAAATGCTAGAAAAGGCAATATCATCGCAACTGTGTTCCTACTTGGAAAGAAATGGTATCTGTGAGGATTTCCAGTCAGGATTTAGACTGTACCATAGTATTGAGACTGCTCTCATTAGAGTTACAAATGATTTGTTCTTATCATCAGATCGTGGTTGTATCTCTCTAAAATTATGTTGGCATTAGTGGAATTGCATTGGCATGGTTCAAATCATACTTATCTGACTGTAATCAGTTTGTAGTAGTAAACGAAGAGATGTCATTTCGATCACAAGTTCAATATGGAGTACCACAAGGCTCAGTTCTAGGACCGTTGCTTTTCACTCTGTACATGCTACCCTTGGGAGATGTCATTAGGAAGCATGGCATTAGTTTTCACAGTTACGCTGATGATACTAAGCTCTATAATCCTTCGCGCCCTGACAAAACCTACCAATTCTCAAAATGAACGAAATGCGTAGCTGATATAAAAAATTGGATGACTTGTAATTTCCTACTACTGAATTGAGAAAAAACTGAGATTCTAATTATTGGACCAAAAACATCTGCACAAAGTAACCTAGAATACTGTCTAACACTTGATGGCTGCTCTGTTAAGTCGTCTTCGTTGGTTAGGAACCTGGGTGTGCTCTTTGATACCAATCTTTCATTTGAAAGCCACATTTCTAACATATGTAAAACCGTATTCTTCCATCTTAAAAATATATCTAAACTACGACATAGGCTCTCAATGACAAATGTGGAACAGTTAGTTCATGCGTTCATGACCTCGAAACTAGATTACTGTAACGCTCTACTGGGTGGTTGCCCTGCTTGCTTGACTTATCTTAAAATTTAAAAATGTATAATGTTTTTTTTTTTTTTCTGGGTCAAAAATCATCTTTAGTGGTGGTGGGCAAACAGTCATTCCCAAACTCTGTACAAAATACCCTACCCATGTGAACTGTGAGCGCATTACTGACAATAAATCCAAAGAAACAGTTTGTAATATTAACTTGTGCTATTTATTCATGAAATAAAAAAATAATCACTGCCATTGAGTGATTCATTTGAAGAGTAATAAACTGAACTACAAAGCAACACATTACATAAAAAATGACAGGTATATTATTTTTCATTTACACCCCAAGGCTTAATGCACAGATCAGTTTACATACAGTATCATTGTTTTTTTTAGGTCCATTGCTATGGTTATCGCTGTCGATTATATTCAGTAATGCATTTAAATATGGTTGTGAATCCAGAAACTTTGCAAGTGTTGTTAGCGACATATACAGAATATACATACAATATACAGAAAGCAAGCAAAGATCGCTGTCATTATTATCACTGAAGCTGTCCATTTTAACTCGAGGTACACAAAGCTACACTCTTGCATAAACTCCCGTTCTAATCAGTGAGGCTGCCTACACTGTAATGAATTTCTTATTGACATTGTGTTTATACTTTGTTGGTTAGAAAGGATTCACGAGCACGAAGAACTTGATTGATACAAAGCTGCAAAAACATGTTGTAAATAGAAACCTTTGATGCTCTTCACAGAGCGTTTACACAAACACTCACTGGAGTGTTTTAAAGTAGCAGATACTGGTACTGCAGAACGGCAGGTATTGTCATATTAAATGATCAAATAAATCTGTGGCAGGACAAACGTTCAAAACCCAGTATATATCATCTACATAGTAATGCTGACAGTAAGACGCATATTAGTGAAGTCCACCTGTTGTGATGTCAGTCAACGTAAGCTTTTAGCTCGTTGTGCAAATGTACAAGGCAGTGTGGACGGTTCATTTCCAAGAAAGACATTGCTTCTGGTATTTTTGTCTTGAAAAATGCAAGTGCCATCACAAAGAAAATTACAGGGAGACATTGAGATTTATTGGACATTTTAAGAAAGTCTATAGAGACATTCAGTCTGTTACCTTACCCTGGAGAGATGGAAAAACAATAGAGAGAGCCAGAGTCTCCCAGCAGAAAAATGGGGAAAGATAAGACATTTTCCATCTAAACCTAGCAGTTGTTGCAATGTCCACAAACATGCTTTCATTGACCTCAGACAGGTTGGTTTAATTGAGGCGTGCATCGCAGGTGTTTTTTGTTTCAAGTCCAGATGCTTGACAAATTCTGCTTCATTCACCCTTTTCTGTAATGTTATTGCAGGTGCTGAGACACTTGGGTTGGATCCTTAAAAAGCGTTTGCCTTGCGGAAATAGAGCTGATAGTGTGGTGAGTATAAATGCATATTGGTGCTAAGATGGCTTTTTTTCACTCTCCTTCAAGAAAATGGAAAAAAATTTTTTTAGCTGCAGTCTGTGTTTTTGAAAAGGACATGGAAAACTTACAGCTGTTTCAGAGCAGGAATATTCAGAACACACTGTTCTCTACCACCATTCTAGGTTGTTGTTGTTTTTTTGCACCTTGTAATGAAAAGCCTGGTGACATTTATTCATGACAGCTTCCTCAACACTGATTGTCTTGGGTAGATTCATAGTACATGGAGGAACGCAGTTCAGTGGGAATCCCGCCTCAGTGTGGATGAGGAATTGAAAATCAAAGCATTATACTGGCAAATGGATGGACAGTCATACTAGACTACAGATTTAACAAGAACTATATACACTACTGTTCAATTCTTTTCCCAGCCGTCTTTAATAAATAGAAAGTTTTAAAGAACATAGGGGTGTAACGATTCTTTCATTTTGATGCATCAATTCCAAATCCATTTAAATATAATACTACGAATGCACTTAAAAATGCAGAATCAAATCATTAATCAAGAGCAAATTTCCAATCGAATTGATCTGAATTTCCAAAAATCATTCTTGAATCAACTTTTGAATCGTGAATTGTGAGTCGCATCCTTATTTGAAATGGAAGTTGTTACTGTCACTTATGAAAGATTTAATGCATCCTTGCTGTAACAAAAGTATCCATTTCTCCAGTCAGTCAATCGATCCACAAAGATTTGAACAGTATAGTATTTTGTGTATAACACATTAGCTTGTCTCATTCAGACATAATGGTTTGGGTTCACTTTTTTATTCTCTTCTTCACTTCCTGACAAAGTGAGGAAGCTGCTTACAAAAGGATTAGGTATTTCCCCCCCTTATTCATCAAAAATGGTTCCAAAACAATCCGAAGCAGGATCAATCATTGCTTGCCGCAGAGCAAGGCAGTAATTCAAAGAGTTAAAGGGTTAGTTCACCCACTAATGAAAACTGTCATTAATTACTCATCCTCATGTCGTTCCAAACCCGTAAGACCTTCGTTCATCTTCGTAACACAAATTAAGATATTTCTGATGAAATCCGAGAATTTTTTTATCCCCCATAGAAAGTAACATAATTACCACATTCAAGGTCCAGAAACGTATTGAATGCATCATTAAAATAGTCAACATGACTACATTGGTTTAACTTTGTTAATGTTGTGAAGCAATGGAAATACTTTGTGTGTTTTGTTTTTGCAAAAAAGTATTCTCGTTGCTTCATAACATTAAGGTTGAACCACTATTGTCACACAGACTATTTTAATTATTTCTTCAGTTCTTTTCCGCTCCTTGAATGTGGTAATTACATTGCTTTCTATGGGGGATTAAAAAAAAAAAAAAACTCGGATTTCATCAAAAATATCTTCATTTGTGTTCCTAAGATGAACAAAGGTCTTGCTGGTTTGGAACGACATGAGGGTGAGTAATTAATGACAGAAGTTTCATTTTTGGGTGAAGTAACCCTTTAAGCACTCACATGCAATCTAATTATCAGCGCTCTTTGAATGTCTTCTGACCATTAAATTACTTTTTTTTATTTTCTCATATTGCTATTCTTCATTGATTTGTATGTGTTTTCTTGGGCTGTCCCCTACTAAAGATTTTTTATTCAACTATTAGTCGTTCATTTAAGCCATTAGTCGACTAATCGTGGGTTTACATTAATAAGCCATAAATAATAATAACCAGCTTTTAATTCCATTTATATAAAACATAATTTAATCAGTGCCCAAGCGCAAGAATAAAGCTTTCCACAGCGCACCGGCAACTGTCTAAACGTTTTAATGATTTGTTTTCTGTGTTTTGGGCTGCACAACGACGCTGGCTCATCATCTCCACAGTAGTGCATGTTTCATAATCTGAGAATAGTTATTTTCCATTTGAATTGGTTCATTTAAAAGTAGACATTTCAAGCTTTCTATAAAAACATTTCTCATGTTTATGAATCAAATATACTCTGAGTTTCGGTTCATATTGTGCTCAAGTTCACTGAGACCGAGACGACAAAGAGCACAACCTGATTGTTTTCATTATTTTACAAATGCTCAACGTTTTGCTGTTTGCAGAAATAAAAGTAGACCCTTTACAGTTTGCATTACTCTCGTCTGTATGACTAAAATGGCACCTCCATGTCATGCAATAAGCGCGCTGTCCACACAAACACTTGGATATGCACCTAATAACAGTGCACATTTATTTAGGACTAGGCTAACATTAGAGCGAGCACACTTGTAAAGTTTCTTCTACTTGCATGTTTCAAGAGATTTTTGAGGTCGACGACTGATGAATGATATGCGAAAGTTTGGATTTCCTGCCTTCGCCACTTTTTTTTCCCCCGACAACTAAAAAACGTATTAAATCGTGCTCGACCAAGCCTCTTCTAATCGACTAACCGTTAGTCAACTATTAGGGGGCAGCCCTAGTGTTTTATGAAGTCATTTGCTATGAAAACTATAACCGATAACAGTTATCTTATATGATGATACACCACAGATCCAGAAAGCCAAGGCAACCATTGAGCAAGACTCTGAGCAGAACATAAACTTAGGTGGTGCCTAGGATGTAATTTGTAAATGTAACAATCTGCTTTTTATAGTGGGCCAAAGGTGACGATTTTATCCAGAGTTGCCTTTATCGGTCACTGTTGCGATTTGAGAAAAAAAAATTCTTATCGTAATCACAAATGCTAATGCACTTAAATCAGAACAATGAATGAGTCTGTGTGTACTGGCACTCCAGCTATAGTAAGTGATTTTGGCAGGTGGTGATATGATGTAACTCCTCGGAACGGCTCCAGCGAGATCATGTTCCAGCAGACCTTTAGGCAGTGCCTGTCCCACATGCACCAGAAACAGCCAATTCTAAGGCTCTACATGTGTAAAAACACACCAGCAGCAGAATCTGGTCAAAGGGGACATTCCTCTATCACTGTAGATAACAGTGTTAACCGGGTCTCCACAGACCTTGAATATGTTACTCATTAGTCATTTCTGCTGTCTGAGTTGTGCTATAGTGAGTTCCTGGAAACGCCGTCAGTGCACTCTCTGTTCAAATGCAGAATACCCCAATTCATCGCAATATCTAAAGCTCTGTGTTTATGTATCACCACAATACATTTTTATTTTAAATATTCATAATACGAAATGTTGATAACTTTACCATATTACAAAATATTGTAAAGTTACCAACAGTACAATTACTTAACAATAATGTTTCATTTATCATTAATTACATTAGTTAACATGAAGTAACACTGAGACTACTTCTAAAGCATTTATTAATCTTAATAAATAATGCGGGATGTTCATTTCAACATTTTACTAATACATTCTAAAAATCAAAGGTTTTATCTGTTAATGTTATTTAATTGCTAACATGAACTAACAATGAACGGTTGTGTGTGTTTTTAAATAAAATTAACAGAGATACTGTAACAAATGTATTGCTCACTTTTAACTAATGGACCTTATTGTAAAGTTTTAAAGAAATGTTTCTTAAATTCCAAAATGGCACATTAGAATGATTTCTGAAGGATCGTGTGACATTCCAGCTTTGCCATCACAGTAATAGAATCCATTTTAAAATTGAATTTTACTTCGTAAAGTTTAACTGTATTTTGATCAAATAAATGCAGCCTTGGTGAGAGAGTGTTTTGAGAAACATTATAGAAAACAAAAATCTTTGAATGTTAGTGTAATGCATAAGGAAAATGAACGTCTTTTTTTGTGACATGTATTAATATGAGAGTTAAGCACGTTATTTGACGGTTTTGTGAGATTCACCCCTTGAGGTTTTGCGTTGCTTTCCTCTTTCCACATAGCTCATAACACATTTGTCCTTTAACATAAACATCAATGCCTCACCTTTGGTCCAACATGGTGATGAATTTAGTGATTCACAAGAAATGCTGTGAAGGCTGTAGGGTGGGCTTCATCTGGCTTACTCATAATTTACTTCTGTGGCTGCAGGCGATCCGGCCATATTTAGTGCCACTCGTTAACAGAGGCAAATGAGTTTGTTAAACATCCTCAGCACGTCTGTGTTACAGCACATGAAATCAGCCCTTGGGATCATCAGTTACAGGATGGTAACACCGTCTTTCACATAGATTCAAAAACAACATGCTGATGACTTGCTACTTTCAGTGGCAGTAGATTTACAACAATTAATGATCACCGCCTGCGTATGTGTAGGTATGCTAATTAGGAACAAAATTATATGTTGGAATGTATGAATCTGTCAATTATCACTTTCAATTTTTCAAGTTTTATCAGGAGCTGGTTTCATTTATGACCCATTTCTTTTGAAATGCTTCCTTTTTTTCTGTACACAAGTCACATTGTTGTTATTTTAATCTGAGTTCTCAAAGTTATCATGGTCTTAAAGGGCAAAAATGTTACACAAACTCCATTGGTCCTCCAGGAATCCAGGCGGTTTAGGTCTTGTCCTCATGTTACCCATTCTTGTTGGGTAACAAGTCCTGGTTTGGAGCAGCACATAGACTCCCACCTGTGCACCAAAGATAAATACGTTGACATGATAGTCAACATTTCATTACAAAAATGCTGTGAACATCCGCCTCAGACAGAAAAGTGACAGCAAGGCTTAGAAGCAATGTCACAACATATGCAGATAACCTTCTCTGTCTCTGAAATGTCCTTCTGTTACATCACCCGCAAACTTTAGCGTTTTCAACATTTGCCATGTGGTGTGCACTTCAAGCTGTTGGCAGAAGATTTAACAGTGTCCATGAATCCTTCAAGGATTTAAAATTCTCTTTAAAAAATTTAAGGAGTGAAAAGTTCAGATATCTTATAACTGGAAAAAAAGTGGTTTATAGAGGCCTCAAAATTGTATTTGTGTTTTAAGTAAAGATGCAGGCTGCATGTGTGCAATGAAATGCCATCAGATCCACCTTCAACTTCATTTATTAATTGTCATCAAAAATGTTTTTTGGACAGTTTTGGCATTTTCCTCCACTATTTTTAAATGCATTTTGTTCATAGAAATGTTTATTCAGTGCTGTAATTTGACGCGACTGGAAGTTGTCCGCGCATTTTAGGCAGACCCGAGTAATCGATAACAATTGTTGTCAATGATTTTCATTATCGATTATTATTGATTTTATCAATTCGTTGTTGCAGTCCTAGTTTTGAAGTTTCTCCTGTCACTACTGAGAACTAAAGCGATTTTGATTGATGAAATATGACTCTTGACAATTTCAATCAGCACTTGTCTTGTTTTTTGTTGCTTGTAAAACGAGACTCAACTTTCACCTACTTGAACAGTGATGGAAATGTCTTTTTGTCCTTTCAGAGAAGTTGCAGAGTGACTTTGATCCAACTTTTGTTGGAACTGAAACAAGAAAGTTTAATGATCCCACTGTGCCAGTGGTTATTCCCTTTACAGGAGGTGGGCTGGAAGTTGGAATACGTTCTCCTATCCCAGTGTAATGTGCAGAGACAACTATATGCAAGCTGAAGAATGTAAACACTGTGGCGTTGTTACTGTAACAGCAGACCATTGTCATTTGCAGGGCAGCGGTTAAAAGATTCTTAATAAAACGCACTACGAGGCCTGCGGCGGACGGATACTTGTTTGACTACATCTAGTTGGATCCATTGACCTGCTTCTAGGACACTTCACACAAAAGAGGAAGAGTAGGGAAATCCATTTATGGTGTGTCATATTTCACCCACCCCATCGTGTTCAGACAGACACTGATGGATCCAGATCTCAAAGTAGGTCAGGTGAGGTGATGCGTTAATCCCGCTGGTCCAGTTTGATTTTATTTTTTGGCCTTCGGAGAGTAGGTTGCATCACAAGCAGTTTAGGCCAGCATCTGTCTTAATGGCTTGTGACAGCATTCACTAGCGTGTGGCATCTAATAAGCAACGGTCATTGTTCCTGCGGATTGATTGGGCTGCTTTTGCCTTTGAACTCGACCTGATTGTTACTTGCTGATGGAGGGATGTGAGCCATATGCTGATTTCTACAAAAGCGTCTGGTGAAAATGGTGTTGACATAATTGCCTTGAAAAGAGGAAGAAAAATGGCACAATTGTCTGGATGTGGGGTGGCAGGAGCACGTCTGCTTCAGAGCTCTTCTGTTACATTACCTTGTTTTACAAGTAGCAGAGCGCTTTTCATTTAGAAGACCGTAGTCGATAGCCTTGTTGTTGTCAAAGATGCCATCTACGCCATGAACGACAATATAAAAAATGAAATTGTTATATTATGTACCTAGGTGTGCATTTCAATTTAAAATGATTTGTTCATTCATTAAAAAAAAAAAATCGTTCTTTAAATGCAAAGCAATGTTTGCCTTTCAACACTTAGTTACATATTTAATATTTACATGAATGTTCATATCTATAATATTTATATTGGTGTCATGTATTTGTGACCCTTGACCATAAAACCAGTCATAAG
Source organism: Zacco platypus (assembly GCA_038088235.1). Lineage (NCBI taxonomy): Eukaryota > Metazoa > Chordata > Actinopteri > Cypriniformes > Xenocyprididae > Zacco > Zacco platypus. The sequence goes on from CM076064.1 coordinate 14,873,762, forward strand.
GATCTTTTTTTATTTTATTTTTTTCGAAAATGAGATTCTGTTCATTCCATCATCTCTTCATCTGCTCGTTCCATCATCTGGAAGCTATTTGAAAATCTGGAATCTGATGCAAAAAATCAGAATTGCCTTTAAAGTTGTTTAAATGAAGTCCATATTAATGCTTATCCACTCACAAAAAATAAAAAGGTAACACTTTACAATAAGGTTCATTAGTTAAATGTTAGTTAATGGATTTACTAACATGAACTATACATTTGTTGCTGTATTTTATTTGCTGTGTTGGTTCACAGTGCATTTACTAAGATTAATAAATGCTGTGTAAGTGCGGTTCATTGTTGGTTCATGTTAACTAATGAACCTCATTGTAAAGCGTTACCCAACAACTCTAGAATTGTGACCTATACAGTGTATTGTTGGCTATTGCTACAAATCTACCCGTGCGGTTTTGTGCTCCAGGGTCACATTTTACAATCATTGTAATTTATTATTTTTGTGTATTTTTTATAATGTAATTAGTGATAATTACACTAAATGTGAAACCAATGTTTAACATTTAATAAATATAACTTTAGCATTTTTAATATTTCTATTTTTAACCTATAACAATATTTCACTATCCCAATATCAACTTTAGCAACCAGTATGCTAAAATATTAATGACTTTAATTATTAAATATAAACATTATTAATAATAATAATAACAATGTTTATATATAATAATCAACGGTGTTAACCTTTTTAACATATAGGTTGCTAAAATTGACATTGAAATATTAATGTTTTTGGTAACAATTGCTGACATTTTATTATTATTTTTAGGATCATTTGTTTGAGTAACCTGACCAGCCTGACATTGCAGCATTGGCTCAAGCAGTAATTTGGGGAGTTTGGGGCAGGTCTATCTCTACCCCCCCCCCCCCCAAACATACATGCAGACACAATGCTGATTGTGTGAATTTTGAGAGTAATTATTTACATTACACTCAGAAAAGTCTGCACCAAACTCTTTATCTCTGTAACATTGGTTAAAAAAACAGGTGAAACATAATCCCCACAATTCATGGGGGTCTTCACTTGAGACAGATTTTTAATGCTTAGGCTTTTAGGATATTTTTTTGGTGCTTAACTGGTGAAAGAGGAACACTGACTGTAAAGAGTGTCTTGAGGAATCTGCGTCCAATGGTCAGTGTTACACAAGAACACAAGCTCTCCAGGCTTCTCATTGTTCACCGAGGCCCTTAGAGGTTTGAGTGGATCAAGTTCACTGTTGTCAAGGGAGTCGTGTGAAAAGCTCAATGTACCACTGCCAATCGCACACACACACACACACACACACACACACACACACACACACACACACACACACACACACACACACACACACACACACACACACACTCAAAGGTGTAATCGGTCTCTTCTATTAAAAGTGTGTAGATTTTCAGTGCTAAAACTCTTTCTCCTCCCAGTTCAATGACTTCAGACTTGAAATAATATTTGTGTTGATTTAGAGAAGAGTGTAAAAACTGTGACTTCCTTCAAAATATTGCTGCTTGCATCATAAGCAATATTTGTTAATATTTATGAATAATTTCATCTTGACGAATAATTGTAAATTATTTTTGTCAGTAAGATGTTTGTGGAATCTTTTTGAACTACAACATGTTTTAAGAGCATAAATTTAAAATAATAATTCTATTTAAATAAAGGATTTAATATTTAAGCATAATATTGCATTAATCATAATATTTTAAAAAAGTTTCATCTTAAAATATATTTATAACCTTTTTGAACATAAAGGTGTAGAAAATATTTTTACTTTTTACACTACATGACATTGTAGTTAGTAGTAAATAGATTTTTTTTTAATTGGTATAAAAGTTTTAAATTCAGAATCATTAAACTTTAGTACTTTGTTCTTTGTTTTAGATTCTCTTATTTGCCACTTGAACGTAACTAATCACTCTAGAACAGCTGAAACATGACTTTATCAGCGTTTCTGATATGTAAATTCCCTCTACGCCGCCTTTGACATTATTGCTATAAAGTGTCCTGTTATCAGTCTGTAAACCGATAGTCGTCCGTTACACCTTTCACCCAAACCAGTTAAATAGTGTTTCCTCTCAGACTTCCCCCTCAGCCTTGAATAACACTGTACAAACTCCCTCAACCCTGAGTGCTGGCGCTCCACTGTTACGCAACCCACACCGCCTTTGATTATACAATGAAGATTACTCTACACACTAAGCATCCTCCAGCACACCAAAATGCCGTCCAAGGCAGAGGACGCATCATGATATTTGCATTCTTGAGGACGATTTATGAGGCGCAGATGGCGATATATCTCATGAAGGTCCCCGTTTGCCATGACCCGTTTCAATAAAAGCTCTTTCTGTGTCACGGGTTTGAGGGAATCTCCCCACCCGTGGTTTCTTTACTTGAACTAATGTTGCAGACTGTAAATGCCTGGAGTTCCCTGCTCTGGTTTACAGGCTAGGTGGTCCTGAAGAACAGGGCTGATTTATTGAAAGGTAGCGGTCCTCCTTGGTATCGACTCGGCTGCTCGATAATATAGATGAGCGCTCTGCACTGTTGCAGGGATTTAATTTGGCTGTGCTGTGAGATAAAATGCATCGATTCGGTGGCACCGTTTGGATGCTGCAGTATCTCTGTTATCTGATTGGCTTTAACACACCGTCTTTTGATGATGCTCCTATTTGCATACTTTTGCATCATTTATGAGAGGCGACTCTGAGAAGTTCAGCAGCTAATTGAACGTTCATCAGCAGGCTAAATGTTTCTCAAAAACAAGCTGTAGTCAGTTCAGAAGAGAACAGGTAGGTGTTACATCACATGATGGCACCGTCTAGAAATAGAACAAAACCTCATTGCTCAGAGACGATCACGAGCAAGAACCCCGAGGAGACGAAAACCATCCTTCTTGCAAACAAACCACATCCTATGACTCCAAACAGTGAGCTACAGGGAAACACTTTCCACATCACTTCTCTGTATAAATGAGGATGTGATTTGGAATGGTGGACACAGAGGTTGTGTGGAAATGGGTCACTTTTCAGAATTGGCCCACTTGTGGTTACGCAGCTTTTCGATGTGGAACTGAAAATGTTTGTGCTCGGTGATGCTCTTTTCTGGAGAAAGTCCAATGCTGAGTGGAGTCTTGAAACTGAGGCTTAATATAGAGCATATTACTGGAATAAACCACCCAAAATTGTACATGAACACGTTTAGCAGTGTCCGTGTGAATCAAATGTTGTTGTGTTTTTCTGCTTTACATCACAAAGTGAACAATCTAACTGTGCAAGGACAAACGTTTTCATTGTCAAATCTAGGTCAGTTTTAATTTCAAGAAAATGTTCCTGTGCTACAAAATTAAATGCTTCTGTAAGTGTAAACTGACATTTTGGCATCTCTGTAATGCTGAAGTAACAATGAATTCAAGTGTCAAACACAAGTAAACAAAGGTATTTTGTAGTAGCCCGCATGTAAACATCATCAGTGGCAGATGCTTCCACTGCTCTGCAGGTTTGGTGCAGCAGCGCCCCCACAGTGTAATGGCTACTTTAGGTAATACAACTTGTTATTCAGCCATGCTGGGCTGTGAAGCCCTTGGTAACCTCTGGCAGCATAGTACACACTCAGGTTCCTGCTGACAAAGAGAGCTTTTTACCCCCTTATTGCACTGTAAAAGATTTATATATATATATACATATATATATATATATATATATATATATACATACACACACGCACACCGAGTCCCTTGAGTGGAAGGCAGAAAGCCTTGCAATATCCATACTACTTCTGCTGTCGTTTCTAGCGTCATTCTGTGTGATGGCTTTCTGATATTGTTTTTGTCCTTTCTCACTCAGGCTTGTGTCCTGTGTGCTGACCTCATGGTGTAAGCAGGTGTGAAGATGAGTATTAGCAGCGATGAGGTCAACTTCCTGGTGTATAGATACCTGCAGGAGTCAGGTAAGTGCTGATTAAACAAAACGTCCCAAATGAACACTTTAAAATTGTATCCAAACAAATTCATGCAGCTCTTCCCATCATGACAGTAATAATGACCAGGAGGTTGTTAATGTTATCCAAAAAGTACCAGAATAAAAGTTTATTTGAAAGAGTCCACATATCTTTTGAAGCCACTTGGCAGCACAGTTATGGCATTGATTGCATAACAATTTTTCATAACATATCTACTTGTGCTTTTTAAAAAATTTTTTTTTAATAAACACTAGGGGGAATAAAGCTTGGTGAACTATTCCTTTCACTCTTTATTACACATTGATTACAGTAAAACACTTTGACTGTTCAGTCGGGGTGTTGTTTAAGGGAGCACACATGATACCCTCCACTGGAGAGAAAGTTGATCCAGCAAGCGTCACACTGAAGTGTTTATCATTCCCTCTGGCAGGGTTTTCCCACTCGGCCTTCACATTCGGCATTGAGAGCCACATCAGTCAGTCTAACATCAACGGCGCCCTAGTGCCCCCTGCTGCCCTGATTTCCATCATCCAGAAGGGCCTGCAGTACGTGGAGGCTGAAGTCAGCATCAATGAGGTGACATCACAGCTTTAATTACAGACGAAGCAAGGATTTTTTTTTTTTTAATTAACGATCACATTTGCATATTTATACATATTCAGATTTTTTTATTTACAGATTTACAATGCTTAAATACTTTTGTTTTGTGATATTAATGACAAAAGTGAGTGGTCCTAAAAAATAGGTTTTATTTTCATAAAGTAGAATTATCATTTATTTGTTTAATTTTAGGTTGAAATCCAACCTTGAGATTTGTTTCACCCAGATAATGATAGTGTTATGATGCACGAAATCTCTTTAACGTCAAACGCGTGCATTGCTGACATGTTGACCTCTTTCCGCAGGACGGCACACTGTTTGATGGGCGGCCAATTGAATCTCTGTCGCTGATTGACGCGGTGATGCCCGATGTTGTACAGACCCGGCAGCAGGCGTACCGAGACAAACTGGCTCAGCAACAGGCCGCAGCAGCTCCCTCTGCAACCAACGCCAACATGCAGGGTAACGCCAAAAATGGAGAGAACACTGCAAACGGAGAGGAGAACGGTGCACACGCCTTACCTAGTGAGTCACTGAATGATTGTTTTTTTTTGAAAATGTTACATAATGGTGTGAATTTTGTAGCTTTCAACTATGTACTGTGGCTGTAAATCAAAGAGCTGTTGCGTCCTTCCTCTTAATGATAGATGTCATGTGATATCATGTGCAGATAACCATGCAGACATGATGGAGGTGGACGTGGATGTGGAGATCCCTCAGAATAAAGCCATGGTTCTGAGAGGTCACGAATCGGAGGTCTTCATCTGCGCCTGGAATCCCGTCAGTGACCTGCTCGCCTCCGGGTCAGTTTATAAAGTCTTTTTCCATAGCTGAATCCTTTCATCCTCACCGAGTACACAGCAGGGATGCACTGATAATCTGCGACCTTTTTAAATGGATTGGCGTCTGTCGGGTTAGTCATGGCGTTACCCTGCATTTTCAATGTCCAGAAAGGCCACAAAACTATCCAAAAGTTGTCATATTTTATTATAATACCAATCTGTTCCAAACAGTGTGGAATAGAACATTTAAACGTCAAGAATAGAAACTGGCAGCAGATCGTTCGAGTATTGATATTGGGAAAGAACGAGTGTGATTGGTGCATCTGTTGAAAGGTGAAGTTATGTAATACTCTGGCTCTTCACAGATCTGGAGACTCAACAGCACGTATCTGGAACCTGAGCGAGAACAGCAGTAGTAGCTCTACACAGCTCGTGTTGAGGCACTGCATACGGGAAGGTGGCCAGGATGTGCCCAGCAACAAAGACGTCACGTCGTTAGACTGGAACGTGAGTTCAGCTCCGACAACACTCCCTGTTCTGGGTGTATTCAAAGACTAACATTTCCTCCTCGTGTTTTTCAGAGTGAAGGTACACTATTAGCGACAGGCTCCTATGATGGCTTTGCAAGAATATGGACTAAAGATGGTAAGCAAACAGATTTTTTGCCTTCGGCGTCATGCTTTTCTCTTTGTCTGTTCAGCAGTCTGATAAATACAAAGTTCTGTCATGAAACTCTAGATGGCGCAGGCTAATAGGTCCTTAACTCACATCATTCTCTATAGGGCACAGCTGATTGGTTCCTGCTATATCAGTAGCCAATGAGCTTGCTGCTCAAATACTTAGTCAGCATTTGCTGTAGTAGTTGCAGTACGATTTAAGAACTCCCCAGCATCTCCTGTATCGTTCTAATTCATGTATGCTATATTGTACAGCATCAGAATGTTAAGTTTTTATTGGCAGTAGCAAGTCCCGTACTTGCTCTCCAGCAGCAGCGTAGCAGATTTATTCCTCTAAGACCAAACCTTGTCATATCCATTACCATGCCAAACACTCAGAGAGTTGTTATGACAGAACTGTGTTCATTCACAGGTAATCTGGCCAGTACCCTGGGGCAACATAAAGGTCCAATTTTCGCATTAAAATGGAACAAAAAAGGAAACTTTATCCTCAGCGCCGGTGTTGATAAGGTACGAGAAGGAAACTATGGTCTGTAAAGTGTAGTAAGAAACCACTCAGAACAATAGCAACATGCTACAGACTACTGCAATACCGCATAGCAACACCTTGACACCTAAAACGATAGTAACCCTAGAACAGGGTTTCCCAAACCGGGGTTAGTGAAATCATAGAGATGTAAAATTAAAGAATAATTTTAAAATATAAACAATCAAAATAAAATGCTTACTTAAAATATTTTGTTTACCTGCTTGTCATGTGAATATTAAATTATTGAAATATTAACTTCATCTCAGGGGGTTACAAGTAAATATTTTAAGGGTTTGACTGACAGAGTTTGGGAATCCCTGACCTAGGACACTAACGTTGTAGTTGAGTTTTTCACTCATCCACTATTCACATTTTTTTTCAGAGAATGTAAGTATCTAGTGAATAATCCAACTAATTAATAAGCTTGTTTTGCTAGTGGCACATATACATATTAACTCATCTGTGACAGGGTAAATGATATTTCCTTCTTTTCTTCAGACAACAATCATTTGGGATGCTCACACAGGGGAAGCCAAACAGCAGTTCCCGTTTCATTCAGGTTCACAGAAATAATATATACTCATATTGTGAGCAATTGATTATTTGGAGGGGAAAAAGCTCTTATGCTGTGGCCTTTTCTCCCTCTCACTTCAGCACCCGCACTGGATGTGGACTGGCAGAGTAACAACACGTTTGCCTCTTGTAGCACAGACATGTGCATCCATGTGTGCAAACTGGGCCAGGACCGACCCATTAAGACATTCCAAGGACACACAGTAAGAACTATCTGCTCTTCTAGGGGTTTCCTACAACTCCAGTCTGCCAAAGAGATGAATATCAAAATGTGTTTTCTCTGCCTCCAGAATGAAGTTAATGCAATCAAATGGGATCCGACTGGCAACCTGCTTGCGTCGTGTTCTGATGATATGACTCTGAAGGTACGACCCCTTACCACTCTGGCTAGAATCATATTTTCATATTGTTGGTACCAAGATGACTGCAAATATGTAGTGCACATTTCACGAGGTGTTTTGAAATGGAAATACTGTTCTGGTGATCTAAATCATTGCTTCTTCCAATGTCCTAGATCTGGAGTATGAAACAGGACACTTGTGTTCATGATTTGCAAGCTCACAGCAAAGAAATCTACACTATCAAATGGAGCCCAACAGGTCCAGGCACCAACAACCCCAATGCCAATCTAATGCTGGCCAGGTAGCGTCACCATCCTTTAATATCCCATTCACCAGCTGCTACTCATGAATTAGGGGTGTTTTTAGTAACACTGTCCAAGTTACATGTACTTACCATAATAATAACAGTAAATTATTAAATAATTACATGCTACCAACCCTCAACAAAACCCTTATCCTATCCTAACCCTATAATAAGTACATGTTAATTAACATTACTCTGTACTCAAATATATAATTACGCTGTATCAATGACACTAAAATAAAGTGTAACTGTTTTTTTTGCAATTAGTACTTTAACACTCTTCCTGCCATTGACAGAATTTTCAGGCAATACATGATTTCACTATTATGCGGTATAATGTGCTATTATGCATCTACTGAAAGAGTACAGAATCCAAGCGATAGAAGAATATATATATATATATATATATATATATATGCTGGAGGCCATTAAAGTTTTGTGAAAATGAACTTACAAAAAAAAAAAAGCCTTTGGGGAAGGTGTTAAATAAACATGTGACACAAAGCCAAGTATGGTACCAAGTATTTCCCATGCTGGGAAATTGTTGCTCTGCATTTCACCCATCCAAGTGCAGAGTAAGTGAATAATGAACACACACTGAGCAGTAGAGCTGCAACTAACGATTATTTTTATTACGTTTTTTTTTTTATTAATCTAGTGATCTTTTTTTTTTTCGTAAGAAGTTAGAACTAATTTAGCAGTTAATTGAGGTGTAGAAACAATGGGACATGCCATTATGTAATTATACGATTTGATTTTGATTAAAAATAAGCCACTTATGTGTGGTCGTCCAGTGGTAGACATTTGAACTTTAAAATGAAAAGCGTCAAAGACTTTCTATACAGTCTTAAAAGGAACTTTGATAGTGTTCAAGCCATTGAACAAACGTCTCCTGAACTATGGATTTTTCCTGTAATGCAGGTAATTTTGGCACATTGTAACGCTGGTTTGTGTTGAGCAGGCGAGCGGTTGGCACTTAGCAAGCGCGCAGGGCGGGTATCAGGAGCGCGAGCAACTGGAACCTTGCACGTGCGAAAGAGAACGTCCGCGCACATCCAAATAAACTTATTTGAAATGCAAATGCAAACTGATTTTCGTTCGCTCAAAATATTTTCTTATTTGCGAGACGAAGATTTTCTCCTCAACTCAGTTCACGAGCGCGCGAAATGCCCTTTTGCACGCTCAAAATATGATCTTGCGTGCACAAAAATTTGGCAGAGATCCAATTCCACAGGTGGTACGCCATTTTGGTTGTTTGTTACAAAGGCAACAAACGACCATTTTATTTGGCCTCTGTTTAAAGTATTCCCATATTGATAATCGTGGTCTAGGTTTTTGTGATAGAATGGAACTTTCTCCATTCCCAGGTGCAGAAGCATGGTGAAATGAATGTAAACAGTGTGACGCGTCGTTGCAGCACTACTGAGCAGTGGGTAGTGATTCGGTGTTTGTTCCCTTGCTCAAGTGCAGCTGTGTGTAATGAGAGTGGAAGAGTGTGCTGTTAATTCACTCCTCAAAATGATTGTTATTCTCTGACAACTCTAGTGCTTCCTTTGACTCCACTGTTCGGCTTTGGGACGTAGATCGAGGCATCTGCATCCACACACTAACCAAACACCAGGAGCCCGTGTACAGCGTGGCCTTCAGCCCTGACGGACGGCATCTAGCCAGCGGCTCTTTTGACAAGTGTGTCCACATCTGGAACACACAGGTAAGGCTGGATGTTTTCTGATTTGTCAGATGCAAATTAATCAACACTACGGCATGACCAGAAGTCTTTTGTCCGTGTCATTTCCACAGACTGGTGCTTTAGTCCATAGCTACAGAGGGACAGGGGGCATTTTTGAAGTTTGCTGGAATGCAGCAGGAGACAAAGTAGGAGCAAGTGCGTCGGACGGCTCTGTAAGTACAAGCTTCCTCTGTGCCGAAAGCAAAGGTTATGGATGTGTTAATGCCTAATTTAATTTTTTTACGTTTTCATTGTAGGTTTGTGTATTAGATCTGCGGAAATAGCGTTGCTTGCTGGAAGCCATGGACCGACTATGAATGTGTACATAGCCAAAATGACTGTCCCTGACCCTCAAAATGCTACAGTCCCTAGTGAACCATGGCCAGCCACTACAGACAAACACAAGCACCCCGACGCCACAGGCCGAGCGCAGAGGATGTGATTCCAACCAGAGACACTCAAATGACTTTTGTAAGGTGGAAAGAAAAAAAAAAAAAAGAAAAAAAAACTAGCAGAGGAAGAAGAAAGACAAGAGGACTGGTGTATGTACCAAATTTGGAAGATATTTTACTATTTGTTCTTCAAAACCAATCTCATCAAAATAAACAAACGGATTTTAATCTTTGTTGGTAGTTTCCGTTTCCGTGTGCAGACATATCAAACATTTTATTTTCCTTCCCCCTCTCTTTCTTTCGCACATTTGATTTGATGTCACGGCTGCATGATTCCAGGACTTATGTTTTCCTCCGTTTGACACAAGTACAGTTATTTAGTCTTTTGGTACTGGATGTTTTGTGATTTCAAACAGTGTGGGGACATGGGAAAAAGAAAATTCTGATCTTTTTCTTCGCTTTTAGTTTTTATGCTATGGTATAATTGTTACTCCCCCGAATAAGAGGTACATTAACCACAAAACATGAAACGAACAGGAAACACATCCGTTCACATCATCTTCAGTTCCCCTTAAAATTGAATAATTCTGTTCCTCAGGTCGAGATGTTTGAGCAGCCAAGGACCGTTTGACATGCATGTAGATTAAACACAAAAGACTTGCTTTAGGTTTGCAGTATTTCGAATTAAACAACTTATTTCATACATTTTAAAAACAAACTCACACCAAATACATTACATTAAAATAAACTTTGAGCATGTTTTTATTGGGAAACCAAAACTTAAAGCAAGTCTGATGCTCAGAACATTGAACAGACATCTGAATGACATTATTTAAATGCTTTCTGAAAGTAAAACAACATTTTGGGATTTTCTGCACTACCATGTGAGATGCTGATGTTCATTTACAGTACTTGCATGCATGAGGACAGTCTTATACTAATGTGCTTTTGGTTTTTCTCAGTGTTTAGACGGTGAAACTTTTCAATGCCTCATCCATTGAGGACGAAAAAGTAGTCACAGACCCAAAGTGTGTCTCTGTCCCATGATAGAGGCTCTGAATCTTTTTTTCCCTCCATCAGAAAGATTTTAGGACATTACATGTTTAACCTTGAATTTTAAACAAGGGTGTGGTATTTTGAGGTCTGTGTAAAACTGATAAAAAAACAACATCCGAACACTATTTATTACAGTCTACAACAACAGAAGGGTGTTTGCTCTTCTCTTTAATCTCCCCAGTATCTGCCTGCCCAAAGCAACCTTCAGTTCCCCAGTGTCATTTCTAATCATTATTCTTACTGCGTCTGTGTCTCCTGGACTTTTTGTACTCTTTTAAAACTTTTGTAATTCATATTTCTTTGTAGGTATAAAAAAAGAGTAAAGAAATAAGCAAAAAAAGAGGAAAAAGAAAAAAAAAACCCCAACAAACTACTGGAGGTCGGTTTGAGGGTGTACAGCTTAGACCTCAGTTTTGCTCTCTCTGAGTCCCACGTGTTCTCAGATGTCCCCACACCCTGACCTTTGTTTTCCCAGTCAAACGTTTTTGGTTGCAAAATTTCCCCCTTGCATTGCATTGATCTGTTGTCATTTGAATCAGATCTGAAGTCCAAAATAAAGTATATTTTGATATTACAGCTGTGTTTTTATTCTTCTGATTTGTCTATTTAATATGAAGTGATGCTGCAATTATATATATATATATATATATATATATATATATAGATATATATATATAGATAGTAATAATCCTATTAATTAAATATTGGCAATAATATTGTTCAGGTATCTTTTAAATAATATGCTGTGTAATACAAAAACATTTTTTTTTTCAACAGAATTCCTGTTTGTGGTTGAACTATTTTATTTTAATAATAGTCAAAAAAAGTAAAATTAATTTTGCCAAGAAAGCATCTTCTTTCAGTTTGTTACATTATACCAATAAACACAATTTTAAAAACCGAATAAATAAACTCAAACGGTGTGACAAACATACATCTCTCACCTAAGGTTGGGTATCGTTTGATTCTGAGGTCAAGTATTTTTGCAAAGAACTTTCAAGTATTCAGGCCAGAAACTGTAATCTGATGTATATTTTATTTATAAAGTGCAGTGTTACTTTACATTACAAATATGGATAACAAAAGTTATTCAGTCAAGAACAGCGAATGAATTTTGTCTTTTGTTGTTTGTTTAACGTTGTTACAGAGACAGCAGCAGGAATATTAGGCTGCTGTCACTTTAAGAGCTGCATGGATCCAATATATTGATTTTCGATTCCCAACCCTACTCATACCCCTCAAATCAAATCACTATATTTTATCCTAAAGTCTTGTGGTTTATTCCTTGTCAAAGCGTTCCAGCCTGCTTATTAAATCACAAATTATATAAATGGACAACAATAATAGCCCATGATTTCCTTAAAGAACTCTTTGTTAAAAGAAGCAGCTTTTCTGGGAGCGTTGCTATGTTTTGATGGTGCGACTGCAGATTTAAATCACCGTGCATTGTTGACGAAATCAAAATATGCTTTCATAACTCACTGGGAGTACATGCAATTTACTGGATTAAAATGAAGTGGGGGAATATGAAATGTATTCTTAGCATGCGTGAATGAGGGGCCATTTTGCCTGAACTATAAATCTTTTGCGGGAGACGTCAGTGCCTGAGGCTCCTTCTGTGATCAGCATGTGCTATTGATGCACTACCATCTATAGTAGCGAAAACTGCTGAGTTGTGTTGTTGGGTTTGGCTCGCTGGCACAGTGGGAGGTAATAACTGTCCGTTCCTGAGGGATCTAGGCAGTAAGTTGCCCCACCTGATATCCAGTCTCTCTCAGCTCTCTCATCCAAGAGAAGAATTGGTGTGGAGGATGAACGCCAGGTTCTCGGTGATCTCTAGGATGCTCTGGAAGATGTCGTAAGCCACAGCGAACAGGAAGTAGATGGGCAGCAGCCAGTGGAGCCTGAAGAGTCTGTCACTCGCCATCAGAGGCACCGCCAGATGCCTGTAAACAGGAAGGAGCGGTGAAACAGGAAAATGGATGCATTTTTATACAGATGCACAAATGCTCAAACGTACTCACCTGAAACGCTCAGATCTGGAGGTCCTCAGCATGAGGAAGATGAACAAACCCACCTCTGTGTTTAAGGAGAAGGAGACCACTTTGTCAAGCATCACAACAAATCCCTGTGCAACAAAATGGGAAGGGAAAGTTACTTTATCAGGGGTCTTCAACCATGTACAGGCCAAGGACTTGAATTCAAGTCAGTGTTGTTATTTTTAGCCAAGTTTTTAAACTAAAACTGAAGAAAATCAATGTTATATCACTGATATACTATTTTTTTTTCTTTAATATACTGAATTGGATTTTATATTTATATTTTCACTTTAATTTTAAAGTTTTAGAAATGTTGTTGTATTTTTAGCATTTTTATTAGTTGTTGTTTAAATGTTTATACAGTTTTATCAAAGGGTTAGTTCACCCAAAAATGAGAATTCTGTCATTAATAACTCTGTGCCAAAAATACAAAAGTAATGACTTTTCACAATATCTAGTGATGACAGATTTCATTACACTGCTTTGAAGCTTTATGAATCTTTTGTTTCGAATGGTTCGGAGCGCCAAAGTCACGTGATTTCAGTAAATGAGGCTTTGTCACATCAAACTATTGAAATTGCAAAAGACTTTGGGATGAAAACCGAACCACTGATTCGAAACAAAAGATTCGTAAAGCTTCATGAAGCAGTGTTTTGAAATCGGCCATGACTAGATACTGTTAAAAAGTCGTTATTTTGTTTCACAAAAAGTATTCTCGTTGCTTTATAATATTAAGGTTGAACCACTGTACTCACATGAACTGTTAATGTGTAAATATGTTTTAAAACCGTTCTGGGAAACTGTTAATTGTCTTGCTGGAAATGGAAGCCTCACTGAGCCATCGGATATCATCAAAAATATCTTCATTTGTGTTACGAAGATGAAGGAAGGTCTTACAGGTGTAGAACGACATGAGGGCGAGTTATTAATGACAGAATTCACATTTTTGGGTGAAATAACCCTTTAACTGAATTAATATAATTTATTAAGTTCTTTTAGTACTTCAAGTAGATGAAACTTATCAAATTAGGATTTGGGGGTAATAAAAAGGGTTAAGTAAAATTTTTATGGTTCTAGTTAACAATAATAAGCCTAATGAAAATAAAGCTGAAATAAAACACAGAATAGATTTTTTTTTTAAAGTTAATATTAAAAATAAACTAAAGTTGAAATAAAAATGAAAGTTAATATATATACATATTTATATGAAAACTGAATATGTAAAAATAAAATCCAATTCAAAATATGAATAAATAGTATTTAAATAATACTAAAATAATACTGATAACTGCGGCCAGTTAGATAAAGCCGTCAAGTCTGACCAACTTGTTATTAAATGGGGATAATCAGTTCTACTTTTCTGATTCAAATTAGATCAATCGACTTAAAAAAAAATAGGTGACTAACTAGTCTTAGCAGTTTATGCAACTGGCCACTGATTTATACACATTACTACCACATTATTTTAATAGTCTATTTTTGTTAGATGCATTTTTTTTAGAACACCTGTTGAGGACCACTGACTTTATCAATGCAAAACCTTCCAGCAGTGAATGAACTTGGGAAATCAATGCATTCTTCTTCCTCTGTAAACTCTGGCTACTTGATCAAATTTAAGTTACATTTATTCAGTGCACATCCTTCCTCTAACAAGATGTACTGCAGTTCCAAAACAAAAATGAAATCTCTGAACCCAATACACATGGATCATCATCACATAATATTAGTATAAACTCCAAGCATCCGCTTTCAAATGAGTACCAACCTTCGGATCGCAAGCTGAAATGACAAAAATGAGGCCGAAAGCCAGAAAGGACATGAAACTGCTGAAGAACCTGGAAGAGGGGAAAGCAGAGAGGTTGTTGAATCTGGGAGTTATTGCGATTTATCAAAGCCAGTGTTTTTAATGCACCAAAAGCCTTTTTTATTAGCAGAGTAAAGGGATATGCTGGCTGTGTGAGCGGTGACGGGCTGTAAAAGCTTAAAGAAATGGTCTGTGAAATGATCTGCCAGGGCTGAATCCAGAGTTTACCGTCTGCAGTGCTGTAATCTCTGGGCTAATGTCCTCCACTGTGAGCTATGGGGCAATAGCCTCGCGCTGATTCTCGCCATCCATTCCGCGTTCTCCGCCCAGTGTGTGCTGACGAGACCATCGACTGAAACGGAAGACGACATTGCTTCATGAAATTAGCATTGTGGGAATCTGAAGGCTACATGTAAGCATCATGATTGCCTCGATCATGAAATACTTTATTAGCTAGGTTTCCCTTAGAGGATAACATTTGGCCACAGACATACATATATAGGGAGAGAGTGTGTGTGTGCGTGTTTGTGTTTTTAACACAAATGTTCACAAGTTTGCTCAAAATCAGCATGATCTGAAGGATCATGTTATTGAAACTTTAGCTTTGCCATCACAACATATATATATGTTAGAAAATATGAAATATTAATAAATAAAAAAATATATAATTTTTTATTTATTAATATTTCATATTGTCTAATATACGCATCAGCTGAAGTTCACATTTGCAAGAATATAGATGTATTATGAATTCTGACTGTGAGATGTTTTATATCTGATGACATTCCAGGTAACATTTCTCTCTTTGACCTTAATCTCATTGTTCAACTTAAGAATAATTACTGTTTTCAATTAACCTGCTTCATAGTTACTTCATACAATCTCTTCCTAACACAATACTGTTTCACACTAGCAACTAATAACCAGATGTGAGATCTCACTCGCTCAACATTAACAGATGGAATATGTCACATGCAACTCACTGTAATGTGTTACAGAGGCTATTTGAATTCATACCGTGGTGAGCCATGGGTTGGACATAATTCACACTGACACCCTCAGCTGAGAGCTCTGCTGGACTGAGCCCAGAAACAGGCTGATAGATGCAGCAGACAGTGTAACAGAGCCAACAGCAGTTGGAGTCAGGACTGGACGCACACAACCTCATGTGTAGGACTAGGATTCAATTAGCAATAATAATGCTACTCCATGGTTGTTTCACAGATTATTTATTTTTATTTTATCCCCTTTTTTAAACCTTTTTAGGAACAGACATTTTAAAATATTTACTGCATATAAAATATAAAAAAGTATAAATATAAATAAATCATTAATAAATAAACATTAAATATAAACGTGACTCTTTTTTGCTTTAGTGATATTCCAGTTAATATATGGTTTCTTGTTTTAAATAAATAAATAATCATCTTTGTAATCTTTCATCAAAATGTCTTAAAAATTACTTAAATACCTTTGTGTTATTGAACACCCATTTTTTTAATGTATACATTTTGTGTTTGTTAATTGTTTGTTTGAAAATTCACTATTTTGTGAATTAAGGGAAGTATAACACTCACTAAAATGACAGTTTCCTAATAAATACATGGGTATCACATGACCAGCAGGGTGCACCATGGCTTTTTCTTTACATGATGAAGCATTTAAAGCACAAAAAAAGAGAGAAACTCACTCGTGTGCTTCATGGCTGTGCCCATCACGAGGAAGCTCACAGTTACACTGATGGTGATGAAGATCTGGATCAGCTCAGCCACCCATGAGAACCGGCTGTACCTCTGTGTTATGACCTGTGGAACACACCACCACGTCAGATTTCAATTACCAACAACTCCTCATCAGATTTCAGCTGTGGAATAATACGCACAGTGAAGAATTAGTGTAAGTTGAAGCTGTTATACTACCAGGTCACCACTAGATGACACCATTTGTCTTTTTGAGCTCAACTGAACTGGTAAATTGAGTTTGAGGGACTGTATTGAGCATGTAGCAGCTCATCTGCACCATTAGGTCTGTATGTGTGTTTAAAAGACAATAGAAAGAATAAAAAGCGAATAGAATCCTTTATGCACGACTAAAATAATCAGAAATAATGAAAACGCAATGTGATCCACAATCCCACAAAAACCACCAAGCCAAGACAGGTCATATATCTGATCAAGAGCAAACCTATTGACATTTAAAGACCCCCGTCTTCTTCTCACCTTTCCAGAAGAATCAGTTCAGAGGAACTGCTTGTGTGCTCGAGGTCACATTTACTGTAGAGGTGAAGTTTTAAAAGGTCAGCACTGCCTTAAACAGATCATTATGCCATATTTTTGGGCTAACAGAACAGAACAACAAGAACAAAAAAAACATTTTTAGCCAGAACTTTGTGCTCAAAAGGGCTTTGAGCTCGGGGGCAAAGGCACTGCACATTGAAAAACACAACTTGTGGAAAACATTTTGATTCGAAAAGTCCTTTTTTGCTCATCAATAAAACAGGATTTAACTCAAAACGGGATGTGTGTGGGCTCGGAAATTTGGGTCTCTCCAAGTATAGTATTTCGGTCTTCTGTTCTCATTCGTGTGCGAGTGCCCTGATCTCTTTGTGGTTGGCGGTTCTGACTCATATCTGACATTTCAATCTTTCAGCCTGTCTCTGGAATCTCAAGCCCTGCACACCATCCCTGGGCTCTTTTCATGTGCTTCTCTCCATCGTCTCTGCGTGCTAGGAAATATTTTGGTATTTCTGCTCTGATATGCCAAATCTGGTTCTTTTGGCTCGTATTACTTTGATAAATCTTCATAATAAAATTGACTAAGACACAGATTTGTCAGTAGTAGGGCTGAGCAATAAAACTAAAAAGTTGTAGCTTCATCATTTTCAGCCTATTGAATTAAATCAGCATATCTATAAATGTAGGGTCACTGGGATTTTGCCAAGTAAGACATGTTCCTGTTCGAAAAATTTAGTCCTGCCCCTAATCCTAACCGTACCTATAACTTATCCCTAAAATCAGAGGGAAATGATAGGTGAATATACTCCACTTTACCTCAAATAATACTATGGTACAAAAAACATGACATTATCACAGTGCATTTCCAATTTATTTATTAATAATACCTTACCAATTCCATTTTTTTTCTTTTTACTACTATGGTTGATAGCCATAAACCATGAAGCAAGTTCAAAGTACTGAATCTTATCTTTTAAGTATAATCTCCTAGCCATCCCAGGTCAGAATATTCATGTACATTCACCATATATACAATAATTGCCACTTTCTTTCAAACATCTGCACTACGCCAAGAGATGCCAATGGCTATTGTTTAGAAGAGCTCTGGGTCAACTGCTCTGCAAAAGTTGAGGGTCTGGTCAGCCCAAAAAAAAAAAAAAAGCAAATGGAGTGGTATAGGGAGCCAAAAGTCCGCAGAGAGGAGACTCAACGCCTCACTGCCCCTAAATTAGATCACAAATTCTCGCTCATGGCACAGTCTCACCACTGGCCCCTCAGGCAAAAGACTGCACATTATTGTTTAATACTTTGCCTCTGTTCTGCTGCCACCGAATACTCTCACACACAGGAGTTAAAGCACATTCACGGCCATCAAGACTGGGGGGAAAATCTGAAAAACAGCAGACACTGATTGACATTTGTATAAAACAATATTACAGCCAAAATAATTCACTCAAACTCATGTTGTTTTAAACCTGTATGGTTTCATTTCATTATTGGAACACAAAAGGAGAAATCTAGTAGTTTTAATATACACATTGGGATTGAAAGCAAATAACAAAATATCATTCTGTTAAACAAGCAAGACTTGGAATATAGGGTATAAACTGCAGACCACTTTTTTGATGCTTTTTTGGAGCCTGACAGTCCCAGGCCACACTGCTTCTACTGTATGGACATTCTGTAAATTATAAATTACCGATCAAAGGTTTGGGGTCAATAAGATTTGTTTAAAAGAAACGAATATTTTTATACAACAAAGGTTCATTAAATTGATCAAAAGTAGCATTTATATTGTTACAAAAGATTTCCATTTCAAATCAATGCTGTTGTTTTGAACTTTCTATTCATCAAAAAAAAAAAAAAAAAAGTATCACAGCTTCCATAAAAATATAATGCAGCACAACAGTTTTTAACATTGATGATAAGAAATGTTTCTTGAGCACCAAATTAGAATGATTTCTGAAGGATCATGTGACACTGAATACTGGAGTAATGATGCTGAAAATTCAGCTTCACCATCACTGAATTAATTACATTTTATAACATTAAAATAGACAAGTTATTTTAAATGTTAATTTAAAAATTGCTCAGATGAATGCAGCTTTGACGGACATAAGAGATTTTGTTTTAAAAAAAACAAACAAAAAAGTAAAAATCTTATTGAACCCCAAACGTTTGAACAGCAGTGTACATGCATGTCATACAGGTTTTGCAACCACATGTGGGTGTGTAAATGACTGTATTTTCATTTGTAAACACAATTTACACTTGAGAAATCTAAATACAAAAGCATGGCTGCTGTTAACAGCTTTTTTCATTTAGATAAGCACCTGGAAACGGAACCAATGATGGATGATTTGATGAGTGTCGCAATCTAGTGTGCCAAAAAAAATGAGTATAAATAAAACAAGATCTACATAATAATAATAAATAAATAAAAATAAAAAACGTGCTTATCCAGTTTATGATATTTTTTTTTACCACGTTAAAGGAATATAACATCACTGCATCATAAATTTGGGATGTTTCCATGCAAATTAGGATTCTAAAGTTTCTTGTCGTCTCGCCCCTAGGAGGAGATACTTTATTTATATCCTCGATGCGGTGCATATGAAATTGTCAGCTTGATACACACTCTGTCTCAGGCAACCCATGAAATGTGGTTGTCTACATATAAATAGAAACAAGCAGATCGCTGCCACTCTGCTCTCAGAACACGATCACAACTTTTCTGATATTCTCTGTAAACTTTGCTGAAGTTTACAAACCACATGCCTGTCTTTAGTCGTGACTAAACTGTCAGGCTTCACAGAACACAGCTCAAGCTGCATGTATACTGTATGCATTTCGAACATTTTTAATTTGTGTCCTTTCATAAATACTCTCATGCCTGGAACTCAAATCCTCCATTAAACATGCTACTATGAACCTTTGAAATAAACTTGCCAATTGTCAAACTAGCCAATGGCAGTTTATTGATTGTTTTAAAGAAATAATTCACCAACATAATTATGCACTTACTAGTGCTGGGCCAAAAATCTGCATTTTGTTTTTTTATTTATTTATTTATTTTTTAAAGATTCTGGAAGTTTCATGGTATAAAAACTTATAGCTTATTTTACTGTCAGGAGTACAGGGAATATATGCAACATTGTAACACAAATTCATAAAAAAAATGGTGGTAATCAAATCAGTTTATAAAGCTAACAATTTAGTTTAAAATGTAATGAAATGAAAATTTTATAATTTAAAAACAATAATAATAATAATAACAACGTACTTATTTTCTGTGCATATTATTTTTGTAATAATTTGAAGGCAGACAAACTTTTATTTTGCCGGATTGTAATTAAGACCTTTGAATTTGTGTATTTTAATAAATAGTATTATTATTGTCATTATTTTTATTATTATCGTCATCATTACCACTATTACTTGAAGTACACTATACTGTATATTTCTGTTATTTCAAGTTATACCAAACTTTTATTTTGACGGGTTGTCATGAAGACTTTTGAGTTCCTGTCTGTACGGCCCTGTCCCAAATGGCACACTTCATATGCACTTTCAGTCTTGTGTACTTAGACACACACACGCAGCAGACGCAAGTCCACAAGACTGAAAGGGCATATGAAGTGGGCCGTAGGGTGTCCCATTTGTCAATTTTAGGTTCCAGATATGGAACCTAAAACGGTCGATATGCACCCTTGATGCGCATGGAGTTCCACAGCAGACTTGTTCCCGACAGACAAAGCGGCGTTACGTCACAAAAGTGCGGACTCGTATGAAGACCTTAAGTATTTAGGTAGTTTAGATAGTTTTATTGAATTAAATAGTGAAATGTTCATGAAGTGACTAAGAGCATCTCTGCAGATGAAGTTTGTGTTCATGTTAGGGATGGCTCGATACCACAATTTTGGCTTCGGTATGGTACCACAGTCTACCGAAATTAAATCAATACCACACAGGGTCTAAATTTTGGCACGGGTATTGCGCATAATTTTACTCATTCTCGCAGGTTTCGTGATGTCTGTTTTAGCAAGTATTCACATAAACAGTCGGATACGTCTTCCGTGAATTTAAATAGTTTAATATTATCCGTCATTGCATGTGCCTAAAACTGCCTAGATGCTGCCGTCTTTCACTAAATAACGTTTGTAACTTTAAATTAATCGTAAGGATTTTACCCATTTACTGTATTAACAGTGACCATCCAGTGTTATTTTACATTTGATAACTTTATTAAATTTCTGTAACTAGCATCTCTGTACCTGAATAATACTGTTAGAACTACCTAAACTTAAGAGCAAATATTATGAGATATAAACACCATTGGTTCAAACGCACACTGGAGCGTTCGTGTTATCTAAACCATATGATCTTGCTGGAGCGTTTAAATGTCTAAATTAGATTGTTTGAATGACGTACTGACCTGTTGATCTCGTATCGTCTTGTACAAGTCAGGATGGGCAAGTGACAGATGCTTGGCTAGGTTTGATGGTTCTTCATTTTTATAAGCAAAGTAATTCCAAATTAAATGTCTACTGCTCTCATTGTCAAATCATGATATGATTATATATCTATGATTATACGTACCGCTTGAAAATAAAATATATACACTGGTATTTTCCCAATACCGGTATACCGCGCATCCCTAGTTCATGTATAGTGAGACTGCAGATGCTGAAATCATTGCGAGTGTTACATGCGTTTCACTAGCCTACAGTATATGTAGTAGTAGACAAAACTGCGGCGCTCATTCACACAGACACAGCAGAACGTACAGTCTTTTTGAGCTTTTATATTACACAGACACTAGTCCGTATCAATATCTGATTCACTGTAAAGCCCTCTTTTTGATTTATTCACCCAAAAATTGCCAAATTTCACAATGTTCCACTTGTGACTGAATTCAGTGATTTCATCTGTGTTTTCTGCATTGTGGAAATCATAAGGCTCTACATGGTATTTGCAGTATTAAAGACAATTCAAGTTATTTATATTTGTTATAAAGTTATTACCATATGTGTAAGAAGGGTATCCATTTAATAGATGTTAGCTCTCAATCCACTCTACATAGCGCTCTTCATGGCCAATGAATAGATACAGAATCCATTTAATTTAGTATGCACCGGTATGGCAGTATTTGAAAAATAATTACCACCCTGCACTAGTACTCACCCTCACGTTATTCTACAAAAACATACAAAAGGTCCTTATAAAAGCATCATAAAAGTGGTCTATATATATATATATATATATATATATATATATATATATATATATATATATATATATATATATATATATATATATATATATATATATATATATATATATATGTCATGTATTCAAAGTCTTCATAAGTCATATAATAGTCATACTGAATGTGTGAGGAACATGTTTTTCCATTTCAAGGTTATTCATGAGTTAGCTAAACCTAAGAAATGAAATCGTGTAATTAATAATGAAACCAAATAATGAATAAATCATTCAAGCCGGTTTTGTGGCCTGTATCAACTGACTCAATGATTCGACTCAAAGAACAATTTCATTCGCAAATCGGATGTTGCTACTCACAGTACCATAAATATGAACAGACAGATTTATGAGAAGAGGGGGGTCAATATTTTTAGTGAGCTTAAATTTCTATTAAATTGTCTGTTCTGTTTTGTACTTCTGAAGCTTGAATGCTTAATTTGTCTTTCTTTTCAAATGCATAAGAAAAAAAATAGTAGTAAGTCCATAGAAGAAAGTAAGTCACAGATTTGGAACAACATAAGTAAATAATGACCTTTTGCATAACATGACCTTTTTATGTATGCAAGGAGCAATTCTTATTCAGGGGTCTGTAAAATTTCAAGAGCCTCATAGGATTACAGAAGAGTACAGCAAAAGCTCTGTGTACAAATGTACATAACAGTAAAAGATAGTTTAAAATTTATCTGCAATAACACAACACATTTTCACAGCTCAAGCACAAATTGTAGGATTACAGAGAACTGTAGTGTTTCTGATCTCTCCATGACTCAAAGGAAATGCCACCCTATTTTGCTTCGGTGGAGAAAAATTTCACCAGCAGCTGTAGAAATCAACGCAATTTCCTTAACAAGCATGAGATGACCTTTAGATTAAAATAAGCATGTCCTGTTGACCAAAACCTTTATCATTTATCACTGTTTGAAATTTCCAATAAACAGTCATCATTTATATGCCATTCTTATCGCCTCGGTTTAAACGCATTCAAATAACATCTTAAAGGTTCTAGTTCAGAGCCAAACTCAAGGTCAGCTCAAAGCTTTGAACAGTCAGAGGAGTTGTGATTGATGGCAGTTGTGAGGTCAGAGCCAGCTCATCAATATGCTAATCATCTCTAAGACAAAAGATCCTCAGCATTGATCCTCGGTTCAAACACAGCAGTGGACACTGATTGGACAAACTTACACTGTAGATGTGAACGTTCAGCTGAGAGATGTGCGATAGAATGATGGATAGAACAATAAAACGACAAGACAAACAGACTGACAGACAGATAGATGGAGCGCACCTCAGTTCTCTCTATCAGCGCTGCCATGGCCAAATGCGTAAACAGCTACCATTTAAAAACAAACAGGAAAGCATGGTAAAGTGGGATTATGATGTCTGCAGAATCAGGGCAATCATTAGGCAAATTAATACCAAAGAAAAACAGCATTTGCGTAGTATGTGATTATTTCGGCTTTGAAGTGATAGACACTGAACAAAATAAAAGGTCATTTGCAAAGGCTGTCATAGAACTCTTGCCACAACACGTGGGAAAAGGCACCACAGGCCACTATTTGAGGAGTGTGTTGCTAAAAAGTTAACTGAAAGTACTGCCAGTCAAGAGTACTGCCAGACCTCACAAAATGTACCAGGAGATAACTAACCCCATAACCACTACCTCAATAAAGACATAGTCTTTTAATGCAGTGACCAAAGAGGGGTTTAAAAAACCTCTTCAGAATGCTGGATGGGAGATACACAATTCCCTCTCGCATATAGAGTTGCAATCTCACATCTGTACATTGAATGTAAGAATAAAGTTTAGATGGAATTGATTGCGGAATATTACGCCACAACAACAAACTTGTGGTCAAGCAGAACAACTGAACCGTATCTTAGTCTCGCTGTGCATTTTATCAATGATGACTTCGAGCTGAAAACTTGCTGGCATACTTTCCTGTAGACCACACGGGACAGAATATTGCCCATGGACTAAGGGAGTGTTTATCCAGTTGGCATCCGAACAAAGAGGGACAGACGTCCATAACCACTGATAATGCAGCAAACGATGTCAAAGATGTGGTGTTAAACAAATGGACCAGACTTCAGTGTTTTGGCCACAGGCTGCATCTTGCCATTGGTAAGTTGGTGAAAAGCAAACAGCACACCACACAAAACCTACTGTGGGTATGTTGTGGGGGTGTTTCTCTTCAGCAGAGACTGGGTGATTGGTCAGGATTGAAGGAAAAATGGATGTTGCCAAGTACATCCAAATTCTTGAGAAAAACCTGTGTCCCTCTGCTAGACAGCTGAAGATGGGCAGGTTATTCACAATCCAACACGACAATGATCTTAAACATACTGCCAAAAGAAGAAATCAATGGCTTAATGACAGGAAGGTGAATGTCATTGAGTGGCTATACAATCTGTGAATGGACTGCTCTCTTCAAGTCCATTCACAGATTGGATAGCCACTCATTTGCCACTCACCACAGAATTTGACTGACTTGAGCAATTCTGCAAAGAAGAATGGGGAATATTTTCCCAATCTAGGTGTACAAAGCTACAACAGACATATCAAAAAAAGATTAATGGCGGTAATTAAAAAGGTGTACACAGCTCAAAAAAAGTTACACTTATTTGACTTTTTATAGGCACTAGACAAAGACAGACAGACAGATGTACTAATCATGATATGCAAATACTGCAGGTAGCCCTCAGCGGACATGCAAGCCTGTCAGAGCCTGTCCGGCAGGCGCAGAGGAACAATGGAGCATGTGTCCCGGCAGAGAACCTGGGAGCGCAGAGTTACAGCATAATGCTAAACAGCCCTGCATGTCCCAAATGCCTGCAGCAGAGCCTGAATAATTGATGAAGTGCTGGGAATGTCAAGACCCAGCGAAATCTCTGTACTTGTTCCGTGATCAATGGGAGAGCCCATATTTCTTGACACCCAACTTATCATGTTTACATTAAGAGTCTCAACTAGAGCTAATGCTGTTTGATGTTGCTCAGCAAAATCATCTGCTTCAATGGTTGCCTCTGAATTAAGGAGCTCCAGTTCCAGGCTGGGAATGTAAAGTGGTCGCAGCAAACCTTTCAAATGTATATCCCCCCCCCGGAATGTATGCCGTGGGACCCCGTTTGAGGGTGCATTATCTGTCAACGCAAGCAAAAAAAGGAGTATTATACAGAATTGGTGGCATAGGTGATCCACCCCTGGGATTTATAAGACTATTTCATTTTTTTAGATGTTGCAGGATAAGCCAGCTATTAAACTGAGAAACAATGATTCAGCA
The DNA here is from genome assembly GCA_038088235.1 of Zacco platypus. Classification (NCBI taxonomy): domain Eukaryota; kingdom Metazoa; phylum Chordata; class Actinopteri; order Cypriniformes; family Xenocyprididae; genus Zacco; species Zacco platypus. The sequence continues at coordinate 14,899,373 of CM076064.1, forward strand.
CTGCTAAAAATAAATAAATAAAAATTCCGCCATTGTGTCATAACCAATGTTCTCTCTAGCAGTACATACCCATGTACTTCTGATTGGGCCCCATGCAGAGGAGTCCATCTTTTTTTTTTAATGAAATACACAACTGAAGCTAAGAGAAACGTTTGTAAATATGCAGCATTGATTAATTGGCTAGAAAGAGAGCATCATTGAATATTATGAAGACTTCAATTACATAATGGCACAAACAGAAGCCCACAGAGGACATGCATTATTTTATCAAGGCCACTAGAGTTGAGCCATTTGGCTTGGTAGCCCAAGCACACATAGTCCACAAGAGTCAAGCCATATGTTCCCCAAAATATGTATGTGTATATGTGTGTATATATATATATATATATATATACAGCTCTGGAAAAAATTAAGAGACCACTGCAAAATTATCAGTTTCTCTGGGTTTACTATTTATAGGTATGTGTTTGGGTAAAATTAACATTTTTGTTTTATTCTATAAACTACTGACATTTTTCCCAAATTCCAAATAAAAATATTGTAATTTAGAGCATTTATTTGCCAAAAGCAACAACTGGTCAAAATAACAAAAAATATGCAGTGGTCTCTTAATTTTTTCCAGAGCTGTATATATATATATATATATATATATATATATATATATATATATATATATATATATATATATATATATATATATACACGTGCATAAATACATATACACATATATAATAGTATTATTCTAATAATATTACTCCAGTCAATGTACATAAAGGCTTAAAAACAATGTTTAATTTTATTACATATTAGAAGATTCATGTTGTAAGTATAAGGAACCTCTCTGTGTATTTGCAGAATATGTTTCAAGATATTCCAGGGGGAAATTCAGTCTTGTCAGCTTTTACTGACCAGCTCTGACAACTTTCTTTGACGTACATGTTCATCTGGTTACCCTGTCAGCTGTTTTCTGAAAAATGAAAAATGTGTTACAGCTCCCACTCCTTCCTAATACCATCATGTTTTGTTTGCTGTTAGTTTCTCCTCCACCTGTCTTGCAATACCCATGCTGCCATCATTTTCTCTTCCAATGCTTTCAGCTCTAGGGATTCATTGGCTCATCTGCATAATCCTTGCCCATACTGTGTAGCTCAAAAAAAAAGACAAGCTCCCCAAATTACATCAATCTCAAAGCTGGCCGGCACTGACTCAAGCACATTACCTGTTATTAGCCTGTGAGAGCCTGTCTGTTAACCAGCATGCAAATGAGCACATCAAAGTTTGTCCAACATGTCCTGTCCACAAGACCGTGGTTTCAGGGCCCGTTGTCTCATAACATCCCATGAGAAGGATCTAATATATTCCTAAAGATGAAGGCTGCTGAAGCAAATAGTGCTGAGTCACCACCTGCTTCAGAAGACCGATGATCTGCAGATTCGTATTTGAATAAGGAACAAAAGTTCACTTTCAGGAGAGTACTTCAAAAGTCGCCTTTTCAGTTTTCTTAAGGTTGGAGATGTTAACATCTTTGAAATGTAGAAGACATGGTGCCCATTTACTCTCAAAAAAGTCCAGAATATAAAGATGGACAAAGCTGATTCAGAAATGAGGATTTCAGCTTGGACAATGTCTTTTGTAAAATTATACAAGATCAAGAAAATAGGTGATCTTTGTTATAGCAAAATTCTGATGTATATTATGGTATGAAAACTTCCAAAAATGGGAGTGCAAAGATCCTCATAATCTTCGCAAAGCAGAAAATATCGACTGCACCGTCAATCATACGCAGTGTCCAAGTGTTTTACTGAAGTCTCTGGAGTGGACCTGCACTGTAATAATTTTTATAACCCAAACTAATAGAAAACATCATAAATAATAGAAAGATAATTGTGAAAATAGATTTTCCTAGTCTACCTCTGCTTTATTCCCTACTGCAATAAGAGGAGCCTCATCTTCAGTCTCAACTCTAATGTGATTTATTTTCTTCCAATGCTGTTGGATTTAGACCATTTTTTTCTTGGGCAAAACTGTTTTTTTCCTTCTCTGATCGATATCACTATCGATTCATTCTTCCTCTTATAATGAACATCCTCCCAAAATGTTCACCTTTTCTTTGCTCATACTGCATGGTGGCGCCTGAGCGTCGTATCTGTCACTGAATCTGTCTCCAGTGCAAAGGTGTCGTCGTATCGATATCTGACCCCTCACCCATATTTCATCTCTACCAATGTCTATTCATATTTGCTCTCCCTGTCACCTTAAACCCAATAATAAGGCAGGCAGGTCAGGTCTCACACATCCATCCATTTCAACTGACATCTCGTCTTCCCCTGGACTCTGGCATTCAACGTTACTTCTGAATAATGAATGGGTCTCAGCTGTTTTAAGCACTGCTCAAATGGTTCAGACAAATATTGACCCAGAGTAATACAGAGAGAATTCATAATACATTCTGATTGGCAGACTCATGCGTTCCATCACAGTCAAACGGCCAACGGCTGAATTATACCATCAGACAGAATGTTTGAGGAAAAAAAATGGATGCCAGGCTATATTTATTATCTTGACCTCAGAAATATGCACTACAAATGTGAGATCAATGTTTCACACTAATATTATAGTGATAACAGGTAATAAATGTTACCTAATCTCTTCAAAAAGTGCAAGAACTTGCTCTTGACTGGAGGTATTCAGATATGTTGAACACTATAAGGCAGGGATGGGCAACGTCGGTCCTGGAGTGCTGCTATCCTGCAGAGTTTAGCTCTAACCCTAATAAAAACAACATACCTGTCTGTAGCCTTAGTAATCCTGAAGACATTGATTAGCTTGTTCAGGTGCGTTTGATTAGGGTTGAAGCTAAACTCTGCAGGACAGTGGCACTCCAGGACCGACGTTGCCCATCCCTGCTATAAGGCTTATTGGATTTCCCACTGTTGACTTTTTGTTAGTTGGATTCAGGTAGCAATTAGAGCTTTAGATGAATAAAATGCTTGCTTCCTTCAGCACAACTTGAAGGATTAACATGTTTTTGAACACCCGTTTCTCTGAATGAAAAACAACCAAAACACCTCAAGGAACTAGTGATTGTTATTGACTACTACACAGCATCTTCTGACAACCAAACTCTCTTAAACTGATATAATGAAGAGTTCAAGGGTTCTGGAAACAAGTTCTGACAAGGAAGTTAGAACTGTAATCATTTCAAAATTGCCCTGATAGATGTTCAACTGTGACACCACCATTTAGATGAGAACAAAGGCAACAGTTGTATTCAGTTGTATATTGCTCCTTATTCCATTTATAATGTTTCATAACAGCCGTTTTCTGAGTGTACAACTTCATACTCTCCATAGCACACTCTTTTATACGAAAAAAAAAAAAAATACAAACTACGATTCAAAAGATTGGGGTCAGCAAGTTTTTTTTTTCCTACCAAGAAATGTATACTTTTATTCAGCAAGCATGCATTAAATTTATTAAAAGTGGCTTTCATTTTCTAATCATCAAAAAAAATCCTGAACAAAATACATCACAGTTTCCACAGAAATATTAACCAGCAATTGTTTTCAATGTTAATAATTATAAGAAATGTTTATTTAGCACTAAAAAAATTATATTTAGAATGATTTCGAAAGGATCATGTGACTGAAAACTGGAGTAATGATGCTGAAAATTCATCTTTACCATCACATGAATAAATTACATTTTAAAATATACTAACATGTAAAAATATATTTTGCAAATTACTGTTTTTACTGTATTTTTATCATATAAATGCAGCGTTGGTTAGCATAAGATGCTTCTTTTCAAAACAAAAAAAATGTAGCAACTCCAAACTTTTGAACGTTACAGTACAATTACAAAGTAAAATTATCATAGGATTAAGGATATTTATGTCAGAAAATTAATTTTCTAAGTAATTGTGTTCACTCCACCACCATTTAGTGCACTATGTGCATTCACTATATAGGGAACAGTGAATAAGTGAGCAATTTTGGACGCAGCAATTACAACTTCATTGTTGGTTAAACTAATCTCTCCTACCCATTACTATACAATGGACTGATGAATTACCCTAATTCATGACCTGATGGAACAGTGTGTTCATTAAAACTGCTGCACAGGATAATTGTGTGTCGTTTGGTACCAGCGTTCCTGCTCTTGAATGTTGTTCTGACCAGGGAGGCAATGTGCAACAGTCATCGATTCTGACTCATTTCACCATTCAAGCATAACTAATATATAACACAATTAAAAGTGAGAAAAATAATCTGAATATCTGCTGCATTTTAAGTAACCACCTACATGTCCACCTACTCAATGAATGTGCTGCCATCGGCTGCAGTGAGAGTTGTTTTTTGTCCAATGTAATAGCGTCACTAAATTCTGAAATAAAGTGAGAACGTTTTCCACGAAAAAAAAAAAAATTAATTAAAAAAATATATATTATATATATATATATATATGTATATTATATATGTATATTATATATATATATATATATATATATATATATATATATATATATATACACACACACACACACACACACACACACATATATATATATATACATATATTTGTGGTGGGAATCTTTTGGAATCTCACGATTCGATTCATATTGATTCTTGGGGTCATCGATTCTCAATTTTGAATCAAATTTTGAAGCATAGATTTGATTTTTAGATCTGATTCTAAACTTTGAATTTTATTTTGAAAACAACAAAGGAAATGATTAACGTTTAGATCAACCAACATGCAGTGGTGTCAGAGTGCCTTTGTGGAAAGATTGACAAACTGCACATATCCTTCGCAAAAAGGAGTGATCTAAATCAGAGTTTTCAGAAGCTTTGTCATTGCCCTCCACTGATTGATATTAAATAGAAGTCATAAGTGACATTAAACTTAGTTTTTTTAGAATTATTAGTTTTCAATCTCAATCAATTTATAATATTTAAATATTTTTATATTGAACTATTTTTATTCATTGTAAATGACATTTCCTGACACAGGACACTGATAGTAGTAGTTGTATCGTTTATATTTGTTCCCCGGTACAGTTTAGCCATATCTGCTTATTATATTGCGTTTTAAGGTACTTGTTTTGCTTTGTGAGCTATTGAAGGTTAGGTGCCTTGCTCAAGGGCACTTCAGTCGTTGGTATTGAGGGAGGAAGAGAGCACTATTCATCCATCAACATTTATCCTGCCGGTATTGAGGATCGAACCTGCAACCTTCGGGTTAACAGTCAGACTCTCTAACAATTAGGACACGACTGCCTAATGGTTAGGCAGTTGACTCGTTAATTGCCCCAATCTGAAGGACTTGCTGATCAACAGCAAGCGCAAAAGTGGGAAAAATGTCCAACCTGTTCACGAAGTAAGTCAGTAAGTTGCCATTATTTTGCTAGTCTTGAAACAGTAAGTGTTACATTAACCTTTTAACTGCTAACGCCGTTCTGTGTTTTATTATAATACATCCCTAAGGACTTTTAGTCCAAAAATGAGCTCATGGACAAAAACTTAAAGATTAGTGTGTGTTTACTTAAAATACTGTATCTTCAGAGAGCAGTATTTTTTCTATTTTTACCCAAAATAGGATAATAAATATTATGATAAATAACCTCAAAAAAGTCAGACAATTTTGTATTTAAAAACCTTTTACTATGTATTGACCTTTAATTTGGAGCAAGATTAACTGGGGCAGTGACTTTATTGTGTCAGACATGTGTTGCTTTGCTCACAGTTGATTGATCCAACTTCGGTTTGAGAACTAAACCTGCCACGTGTCCATCATGTCTAACTAGTGAGTACAGTGACTGAATCCCTGCAGTAGGGCAGTTTTGTTGCAGCACACACACTCAAACACTCTGTGGTGTATAATAAACACGCTGCATGATAGGGATTAGAGGTGGACTAATTATAGAATCTGTGTAGAGCACTGACTCTACTGTGGCACAGTAGGCCCCTCACTGGGTGTGTCAATCACTCGTCTGGAACTCACTACTTCACAATCTCCTCTCTTTACCTGTCTCTCTCCTGGCTGGGCGTCAAGTAAATTGTTGTAGAAAGATCATGTACAATTATGTTTATGTTCCTGGTGGTTGCTTTCTTATATTAAAAAAAATGCTTGTTCTGTTGGTTAATGATTACTTCAGCAAATTTAGTATAAATTAAGTGTCATCTGACGCTGTAAATCTTAAAAGACCATGAAGTTTGTTGTCAAACATTTATAAGCGTCACCAGATAAGTGTCAGTATTTCAAAGGGTGAAATTAATTTACAAACATGAATTTTTTTAACTCCTTAATTTCTATATATTTTTCATGTGTTTTTTTAAAGCAATTATATTACTATATCATATGATTCGATTTTTTGAGCTGAAGTGTTATTATGAAATATTTTTCTAAGAGAGATATCATATATCTGACTTTCATTGAAAGTTGAGGTATATCTAGGGGTCGGCATATACTTGGGCAATTTGGGCTGTTTTGACTTAAGCAACCACTTAAAAATGCACTCGCAGCTAGGGAGTCAAAAATCAATTTCAATTCAGGAATTGGGTACTTGCTATAAAACTAAAATTTCTTTGTGAGCATTTTAAAGGATTAGTTCACTTTAAAATCAAAATCATCCCAAGCTTTACTTACCCTCAAGCCATCCTAGTTGTATATGACTTTCTTCTTAAAATAAATCATTCAAGCACAAGAAGACCCGCACGCTGTTTTCTGTCCTGCACACACATCCAAAACATGGACACATAAAGCCGCCTAACATACTGAACAGTGGTCGATTCGGAGTTCTCTTCCGCATCTTTTGCACTTGAACGGACAAATTCACACAGAAATATGTCAAATATGTCCTGTGTTCTCATGAACACAGCTGGTTATGTCTTAAGTGAACGTAATCAGTTGACAAAGGAAACAAATGAGAGTAGGCTATATTTACAGTGGATGCCACTGAGAAGACAGTAAGTTGTCATGGTGCTGCTCTAAATAAGGTCTATTGCTCTAAATTAGAGCGTGCTGCAATTCCATTTTTCACCACAGATTTACACTGGAATATTGTGGGGTGCTATAGAGCTGGGGAGGGCTCAGGCACCCTCTGCCCTGCTTAGGATCATAATAAATGCCAAATGTTAATATATCCTACTCAGTTTACGACTTAAAATCTGGAAGATAATATTTGCAGAATGCTGATTACATTTAGAATTTATTATAGATTTAGTTCATACAGAGGTCTATGTTTTGGATGGATATTTTGGTGGGGCACTGCCTTACAGACGAGCCGTGGCTGGTTGCCGGTACTCGGGCTGCCCTGCCCTGACAATGCAATTCCAATCAAGGGGGAACCACACATCCCCCTGTGGTAAGCAGGGCAGGGCCAAGAGATGTGGGAACAGAGTGAGGCCGGTGATTCAAGTGTTACTGAGAGCGAGATGACAGAGGAGCAGGCCTGGGAGATTTATGCTGCGTTTTATTATGTTTATATGTGGCAGTCGTCCATGAGGGGCTGTCCCTTTACTTTTGTTTACTCCCCTCCCCCGTTTGCATTCTATTTCGTATGTTTATCCTTCATAGTAATATTGTTACATTTCAGCTTTTAACTACTTTGCATTGCAGTTAACCATTGCTAAATGGAATTCTTAACACATGTAATGTATCGTGCCGTCACTTTTTGGGGTAGATGCCTGCATATCACTCTTTGATAAGAGATATTTATGCTAATGTAAACAGAAGGTTGTTTGGAGGCGATATCCAGCTCATGAACAGCCAGACACTAGATCTTGTACATTTTCATAACAAGTAGAGCTGGAGTCTTTCCTCACAAAGGCTCCTTGTAATACAGCACATCTCTGTGAGGCGAAGCATGAAGGTTGCACTCTGTGCAATGCAAATGTCACAGGGAAAGCGGGGACGTCGGAGCTTGAAAACGTCCTCAAAAGAGTGTGTGTTCTGCCAACCCAAACGTGACAGCATAAAAAGAGCAATGTTTACTAACTAGGGTGATGAACCCCCTGTCGAGCCCCCTCCATCCTTAGGCAAGGCGGCCCTGCTCCGACTATGGCAGGAGGAACCTACTGTTTTGAGAATGAATGATATGAACGAGGTAATCATTGCACACATCACACTCCAAATAGGGAAGATTAATTTGGAAAGCAGCCAGTGAAGCTACAGCACAGTGAGAAGTGGAAATGAAGTAACTCTGTAAACAAACATCCAGCTGATGTACCTGTGGCAGCCAAGTGAATGCATTGGACTAGAGACACAGAGCTGAACTCTACAGTTGCTCTGACGGTGCACATTACCCATAACACCACATGGGAAGCTTTTGAGAACGTCTTGAGTTGAGGCTGGGATCTTTGTATGCTAACAGATTGGAATGGAAATATTTAGCCTCATTACAAGGTTGGTAAGACTCAAGCAAACCAAGAGGAGCGCCAAGATACAAGAGTGCGCTTGAAAATATTTAGTCATGCATTATTCATTATTGTGATTCCTCTCCTGCCTCTAAGCTCATTTCCAAAGTACCGGCCATAGGCACGAGACGCAGCAGAATGATTTTTCACACTTGAGTTGCAACAGTATTGCCAAACACTGTTCACACGAGAAGGGTTTCTCCCTAAGGGTAAGGTTGTGTCTTTTAGTTGGTTGCATTATTTAAAGAAATAGTCCAACTCAAAATTAGAATTCTGTCATTATTTACTTATCCTCATGTTGTTTAGACTGCATGTTTTTCCCCCTTTCCCCAGAATAAATATTCAAACAAATTAACAGTTAAAATAAATAAAAAAATCCTTTCATGTCACAGAAAAATAAGATTTTGGACTTTAAATTATACAGCAATTTCAAATAACGAGGAAATTTAAATGCATGAATTCTACAAGAGGTGTGCATGACACAAGTTACCTCAAATCCAAAGAATAAATGTCACAATGCAATAAGTTGCTTTATTGCGTTGTGACATTATTTTCAGGACAGTTAAGCTTATTTTATCCCCCATTTATTCTCTGAACTGTAAAATAATGTGTATATAAATAAATATAAATATACACACACACCTTGATAGGTTTTATGAGATTAACTTGAATAATAACACAACTGTAATATTAAGGTGAACTACACTAAATCATACATAAATGTTAAAACGTTAAATTATTATAATATAAAGCTGCTGTGGGTTTGCTTTTATGCTTCACATGCTCTACATGTAGATGTTTAGCATCAAAATGCCTTGGAGCTACTCTCTTTTAAAGTGATAGAATGATCCTGAAGAGAGAGTTAAAAAGAAACACAGCTTCAACAAATCAAGAGGTCAACAGCAGATGTCAGTTATGATCTGTGATTCAGACATGAAGTCATCACATATGCATCTGATTAGAGGATCTCAAGCATCTCTTACTTGCAAAACCCTTGAACTTTGAAAGTCAAAAAGCACTTTAGAGTACATGATATCAGAAAGCCCCTTTGCTCAAAGGCTTAAACACAGGAGAAGCATCTTAATATTTACTTATCATGCAGTATGTATTTTGTTTACCTTGGGACACAAACGGCGTTTTCTCAGTATAGCTATGCAAAGACTGACAATAGAAGCACAAAACTTTGAAAGTCAAAAGGCACTTTAGACTACATAAGACGAGAAAGCCCGTACAGTCAATGGCTTGAACACAGGAGAAGAATCTTAATTTATACTTATTCGTAGCCTGTCATTCATGCAAAACACTACAGACATTTCCATCCATTTCACTCTCATTGGATTACAAGGTTTGTAAAACTGGATTCGAGACGAACTGGAAACTGAATAGAACATGATTTTATTTACCTTTGCTAGTGGTATCGTCGCGATCTCCCCTAACTTTTCAGACCTGCAAAGAAAAAGAAAGTTCAAATTAACAGAGGCATAAAAAAAATAATGTAGAAGTGTAGTAATGTGTATTACTGTCAAATGAGAGCTACTTTGTTCTTCAATGTGACTGGAGTAATAAAAGAACTGGATTTTAGTGTTGTAGAGTTATTCTAGTTAAGCGGTCAAAAGCCTCAAGGCAAGGCCGAAAGGTTGCTGCATGTGGAGCATAGAGTGAATCTGTTAAAGCCTCGGTTAAAAACTTTTCTAGGTTTGGTCCACAGGGTAAAATGTACCTCCGATCTTTCAAACAGTCACCCCTCTGGGAATGTGTGGACTGATTCTCCATTCCATTTTCATTCACTGTTGTGTCTTATAAAGTCCTTGCTTTTGGCTCAGTCCCTGAGTCTTTGAAATTCAAATAATTTTTTGTCTTTTTTCTTTGTGGTTTTATAACTAGAGGGCTGTATTTCAGAGGTATTAATCTGCTTTGGGAAAGAAAAGCCTGCAGTAACACTTGAAGTCTGGCCAGTTTCAAATCATCCGGGAGGTTACGTCTAAAACCAAATCAACGGAAGAGATTTGACCACATACATGGTAAAAACAGCAGAACAACCTTTAAACACATTGTTTTGTTCCTCGTTGGCCAGAAAATCGTTTGGCAAGTGCTTTGCTTCAGGCCAGCAATGAGGGACAGCTCTGACTTACTGCTTTCACTTCATCTCAGACATGTTTCAACTTCAACCAAAGGGGCGATACATATCAAAAACTAAAATAGAAACTCACTGCTCTTTCCTTCCATACAGCACACCTTAAGGAAGTCTATAATACCTGACTTAAAAAAAAACAAAAACTAAATTAGTTTTAAAGACAAACACAAAATAATAAAAACATGTCTATTTCCAATGTGATCTCATGAGCATTCGTATGCATTTATGATTCTAAGATTATGCAAGTATGATTCTACCACACGCACATTTGCATTTCCGTAGACACTGCAACATACTACATTGATGTTGACTAATGTCAAGCAATATTTACGCATGAACAACGTTACAAATGTGTACAAATCCTTATTTATGATTTGTATGTGTAGGTTCAGTTTCTGTTTGCCTGTTCCCTGTCATTAGTTAACTTGTTTGTTCCTATAATTACTGATTTCCTCCACCTCTTGTTTAATTAGTATCCTCATTACTCCCAATGTATTTAAGCCCAGAGTTCTCCTTGATTCTTTGTCCTGTATCGTCTTCGAGTTAAGTGGTTGTGTTAACTGATTCTCCTGAGATTCTCCCCGAGTTGTGGGGCAGTTGTCCTGGGTTCGAGTCTCAGTACTGGCAGTGTACATAGGTGGAGGTGGTGAATGAACAGCGCTCTCTTCCACTCTCATTACCCACAACTGAGGTGCCCTTGAGCAAGGCCAATCGCTCCCCGGGCACTGCAAAAATGGCTGCTCACTGCTCTAGGTGTCTGTTCACAGTGAGTGTGAGATGTCACTTCAATTTCCTAAGTGTGATATTAAATACAGTTGTAATAGTGTCGTGTGCTTCTTTATACCACTGCATGATATCAATATTTAAAATCGTGGAATTAATATTTTGACTAATGTTTTCAACTGTCATATCAAGGACATTGTTTTCAGTCGCATTTATTAAACGCAGTTTACTCATCTACTTAATATGAAATAACATTTCGCTTTGTTGTGTGTGACTTTTGCTGCAAACTCATTTCAAAGGATTACATAAATGTTAAAACATGACCACACTCTATAACCTTCGAATGAAAAGCATTTCTGTAATCATTTAACCATTATTTACCATGTAATATTTATTATGTATGCCTGTGGCACAAAAGGCGTTTTCTCAATACAGTCTTATGCTGTGACTAGCAATAGAACCATAAAATACAACAAAACTGCAACAAATTCCCAAAAGTAATATGATTGTGTGTGTTGTAATTCATATCTTTAGAATCCATACATTTGCGAGGAACAGACTCAAATTCAAGCATTTATTTAGTGCTCTTCATCTTCATTTTTAGAAGAGACCGTAAAACGTCACTTTCCAGGACTCATAACAAATACAAATATTGCTGTGTCAAGAAGCTTTACGCCGCGTTTTATGGCAGTGATATCAAACACTCATTAGCCCTCACCTGCTGCGTCACAGACTCGATATGTTTTTTATGCTATATTATAGTAAAACTGTAATGTTTGTACAAATTTCTGTCTGTTTATATATTCTTATTATATTTTATATAAGATGGTTATGTTTGGTTGGGGATAGGGTTAAGGGATCTAAAATTTACTGTATGTATAAAATAGTAAAAGTGTAAATATACAAATATCGTTATGATATAAACGCTTTGTAAATATTTTATTCTTTTTAGCTGGAAATATGTAATGTTAACATTCAAATGTTGTCAATATGTCCATATTGTACATTACAAACAATTTTGTTACATCAAAATACAAAGATGGATGGGCGAAAGTGGAAAAAATTATGGGTAGCGCTAGTCACACTCATGGACCGCTGGCTGAACATCTGGTGCACTTAACTGGAAACACCTCAGGATTTTCGAAGTCGTCACCTAATTGTTTGAACAGGATGTCCGGGAGACGTGCTTGTCGGGTTCTTTAATATGTGACGTTAACATGCACAACGTTTTTGAATGAATCATTTAGTAGATGCATGCCAGTCTATAATTGTAGGGACATCGATTTTACATTTTCACGCCCCAAAACATGACATGGAACAAAACGAACTGTGATTGGTTGCGTTATATGTCAGTCAGGCCTCCTCTTGGGCGATCCTTGGCCGGTCCTTGGCCAACGAAAGCGAGACCAGACCCTCTCCTGTCAGTCAATCTAAAGGTCTGGCTACATGAGACTAGGGTAGTGCTAACCAGCTAAACCTCAAAAAGGTGAGGGTAGGTTGCTTAATACATCCTTTAATTGTGCGTTTTATTAATACCCTTCTAATCACCCGATACATCCTTAAGTCAATCGACTACATAAATTGGCACACGTGTATATGAACCAGGGTAAGGACAGCAGGTCAATACGAACAATGGCATTATCAAATTCAGACAAAAATAATAAACAATTATAGAAAACACCTCTGCTCCATTTGTAAAAATGTCGTAACGACTGTAGACAAATCAATCGCACGACTGACAATATAATTGCCTGCATGGAAGAAATATCGAGTAGCTCCACTATAGTGCTTTAATTGAATTGAAAAAGCAAAGCTCTGAGTCAGTGCTTAGAATCCATCAGCTGTATTTAATCAATGAATCCAGAGGTTATCAAACACAAGGCCTTTTAAAGGCAACATCTGAGGCAGACTGACCCTCTAGCTGTGAGGGTAATGCCTCTGCCTGCTTAAGGACATTTCGGTTTCAATAATGGAGGCTGTCAGGCCTTTAAAATATTTAACCCCGGCTTTTGTAAAAGAGACACATAATGCAGTAGAAATGACATTCTCTGTAACTGTGGCGCAAATGAATTTCTCTTGGCTTTAATTATTTCTTTCTTCCCACTCCCCCAGAGTCCTCCTCTCTGCAGCCAAAGGATCGTTTCGTTTCGTTTCTGACCTCCATTTTTCAAAAACTTCAACAGTTCTGCCGGGAGACAGAATGCCCCACATTTACCGCCGAAATCCCCTGCGTCCTCACACCCAGGTGTGGACCACATTGTCCCCAGGTCTTTGTGACATTTTTGTGGTGCAGGCAAAAACCTAGAGAACTGTGTGCACATTTGAATAAGGCAAAGGAGTCAAACGCACAGACCGTTCTGCTGTTAGGGGACCATATGAAACAACTAATTGAATTGAATGGGCAAATGAAAGCCTAAACTGAATGTGAAGCATATCGTGAGATGAAATCTACCACTACAGCTTTTGGAGAGCCTCTAGAGAATCTCACTACACATGGCAGCCCTGAGGGGAGGCTTTTACTCATTAGTGAGTTGTAGGTTTGGTGCTGAGAGTGAGAATGACAGCAAGAGAGAGAGCAAAAGAAGGGAATACGGCCACAGTAAAGAAAGACAGTTGATGAATAAGGTACTTATTCCAGGATAAACTCATAAACAAGCACTCGAAACCCGTAACCAAGCAGCTACATATTGATTTATGTGTAATTGGAAATAAGATGACATGCATCCACAGATGCGTCTTATACTATGTGCTTAATGCAAGCAATAAGCAATAACAACGTACTTACATGCAAGCAATACTTTACAACATTGATCACATTTGCTGTGAAGTTCAGCAGATTTTATTTTCAAGGTACTTATGCACCCGATAATGAAGCTTAAGCAGACAGGGCTCATGCAGTACATGTTTTAACCTCCAGGGGCCACTGTTGTTCTGCGGATCTCTCACTCAGAGTCCTATCATTCCCTCTCATAACTACTGCCGACACCTGTCATCATTAAGAAAACATTCACATATTCAAAAAGCAGGGGTGTGCAGACAGCTAAATTAAATAACTGTCAAAATACTGACATGAAAATCTGTTTCACTGCGAACAAAGGAAATATTTTGTGTGGGAAAAAAAAAAATCAAGTGGTGGGCGTGTTTAAGAACAAGCCTTCGATTTTCCCCTTGATGTTGTGTTTTCTAAATTACGGCTGATGCATCACCTTTAGATACTGTTTGAATAGTTCAAATAGTGTTAGTGTTCACCAATTATTTTAAGAGTGCCAACAATGGCTTTCAAAGTAAATTACAGAGCAGGAGGACCTGAAGTAAAATTGCAGTCTAGTAAAGCTTTACTAGACAAAAAACCCTACAGATGAGTGAACTGAGTTACGCGGCTCAATGAATCCCGACAGAGTTACGTCTCAGTAGCACGTACGCCCAAAACACACTTTGATTCCATTCCAGAAATCCATTTACCTAACTCCATCTTTCCGCTAGTTTGGAGCTGGCCGGATTACCTCAACAAACCCGACTGATATAAACACCGGATGGGAGGGGATGTGGAACGCAGAACTCTGCAATCTCCAGGTGGCAGAATCCATCCACAGAGGGCTCGAGATAGAGGGAGGGGCCTAAAACGAGATCATTTCTGAGGGAAAAGCTTATTTACAGGGTCCTCACCTGCTTAAGTGCTGCTTAGTCAATCATACGATGCTCGACGTATCACTCAAGGTGTGTGCCGGGGTAAAAATGTGAAAATGGCGGTACAAGGAAGCATCTGGAAGCAATGAAACAGTCTCTGCGCTGACTGACGTGTCTAATCACGCTACTCTATCCACCGTCACACAAACAACTCTGAATCATTAGGGCCAGAAATCTATCTGGTTGTATTACACATGACACCCATCCGAATGGAGCTCATTTAAATATTAATACAAGCCTCATACATAAACAAGTACTGTAATGTATGAATCTCTAAAAAAAGACTCATGCAGAGGATGTTCTCCATTTCCCCCATCACAGATGAAGCCAAGGAGACAACGATTAAAAGAGCGTGAGCGATGTTCGCATTCAGTCTGACTTACGTTGTCATTCATTGTGTGACTTGTTTTATTGAGCTGTAATTCTTCGTGACTGGAACCGAACACGCTCTAATTCGTTATCTGCCATCTTGCATTACAGGGAGAAGATGTGCTTTTAAACACAAATGTATAACAGCAGAATATCACATCTCACTGAGTAAAACTAAAGTGGCACAGCCAACCTCAGATGTTTAAGAAGATTTTCTCGGAGAAACCAGAACTGGCATTTGTTAAAAAAAAAGACTTTGGCCCATGAAAAACAGCACCTGGTACACTAACTAAGGGAATCACGACAGCAACATGTGAGTATCGCATCTCCGGAGATATTGTACAATAACCTCAATGCATGTGCATGCAATGTTTTTATGTTCATGTGCATGTATGCACTCACTCCTCGAGGGAGATGTTGGAGTAGATAAATGTGTGCACTGGATGAGTCGCCTCTGTTTGTCCTGCACTCCTATTTAAGAGTTTCTCCTCCAGCACTGACTCCACGGCCATCTGGGGAACAATCTCTAAAACTGCCCAACACCTGCGAGGGAGAGAGAGAGAGAGAGAGAAAAGAGAGAAGACAAAAGGTGGATTTTCAAATTAAACATACAGTACATAAGAAATATAAATATATAATACAACATAAATATATGATACGTTATATTAAAAGGTATAAATAAAATACATGCAATGTGACAACATAAAATATTAACGATCACATGCATGATACACCAGCAGCCAAGTGACACAAATTATGAAAAATATGCTTTGATGTTAATGTCAATATACTACAACAAAATAAAACAATCACTATAAAATACATATACTATATAAAAACAAACAATCTTCTTATTGTATACTCTTTATACTCTACTTTTATTTAAACTTTTATTCAGCAAGGATGCATTAAATTGATAAATGACATTCGTAATATTATAAATAAAAATCTATTCAGCATAGAATCCTGAAAAAAAAACAAATAAAAATAAAAGGTGTCAGTTTCCACAAAAGTTCTGTTTTTAACATTGATAAAATTAAAATGTTTGAGCACCAAATCACCATATTATAATGATTTCTGAAGGATCATGTGATAGTGAAATAATGATGCTGAAAATTCATATATATATTTTAATTGTAATATTTCATAACTTACTGTATTGTACATTTTTGATCAAATAAACATAGCCTTGATTAGAAAAAGACTTATTACACAAATAAAAATATATAATAATGATAATATTAAACGCTAGTGGAATAAAAAGAATTCCATACATCAAACAGGAAGACGAGTCCTCGGCCAGCCATGCTCAGTTAAACAGCAGATAGAACATCTTACCCTCAAATGCTTTGATAATTAATGCTGAAGTACTCAACACAGTCAAAAACATGTGTTCACAACTAAATGAAGGTTTGGGAGGAGCATGTTCATCTAATCCCGCCCAATCGCAATGTAGGTGTAAGCATAAATAAATCGGTTGCTTGCACAGGATCGCTCCTGTGACAACTCAAGCAGAATCCCACCACCCCATCTGTATTACATTTTAAAGCATTCTTGAGCCCTCCATCATTGACCACAAGCCAAATCTGTCCATCCTCTTTCCATTTAAGGATTATATTAACATGGGAATACTAACATCTTGACATTTTACATATGTACCAAATCTCATCCACCCTCCCTTCTTACTATCTGTGAATCTCACGAATTCTATTGCAGTTATGTTCCGTCATGTGACTTCCTGCTATTAGAACATTTCATATGCTGGCCACGTTTGTGGCAGGGAGACCCGGTTTTAAATGTGTAATGACTTCGGATTTTGTCGTTATCAGTTTTGGAGGACGGACGAGTATTTCTGAACTCCTGTAGCTCTCATAATCAAAAGTGTGCTGGGCACTGAGGAAGTCATTATTCCAGGATATGAGTGCTTGTGTTTTTAAGAAGACCCCCCTGTACCTGGGTGTTCCACGCAAAGCTGATTATGTGCAGGTCTGTCTCTCTCTCACACCGTGAACCTTGCGGTGATATTTCAGTGAGAAAATGGGTCAATGCCAAGCATCAGCAGGCTGCTGTTGCATATTAATGATGAAGCTTGGCTGTGACAGATGAGATTGGCCCACAAGGGTCCTCTCTCTCTTTCTCACACACACAAGCATGCTCATTCTCTTTGACTGCTCTGTTCCAAAAACTAGTGAGCTGCCTCACTATCTACTGTCTAGACGACTGTACTAACTGACAAACACATATTGCATGTGACTGTTTTGGTGCACCACACAAATAACTCTCCTCACACAAAGTGCACAGGAGACTTGACTCACAACTGATTTGTTTGATTGAAATTTCTTTAAGGCAAATTGGTTCACTCTGTGGACAACACACTCTGTATTAAACTACCAAAGTCACGTGAACCATTGAAATTTCGAAGCGTTTTGGAACACTTATGATGTAACGAAGCCTCGTTTACTGAAATCACATGACCTTGGCAGTTTGATACACACTCCAAACCACTGATTCAAAACAAAAGATTCGTAAAGCTTTGAAGCTTCACGAAGAAGTGTTTTGAAATCGCTAGAATCACTATATATCATTGAATAAAATCGTTATTTCGTTTTTTTCCCGCAAAAAAAATATTCTCATTGTGTCATAACATCAAGGTTATGACTGCAACACATGAACCGTTTTAAATATGTTTGTAGTATCTTTCTGGGCATGTGAAAGTGTTAATTATCTTGCTGTCAATGGAAGCCACACTGAGCCATCGGATTTCATCAAAAATATCTTAATTTGTGTTCCGAAGATGAACGAAGGTCTACAGGTGTAGAACGACATGAGGGTGAGTAATTAATGACAGAATTCTCATTTTTGGGTGAACTAACCCTAAAATCACATACTTTCTCGCAAAGCATTCTGGGATTACCATCATCTTAAAGAACATTTGATGCTGCTTCAGAATTTGGTCAAAATAAGATATCTTAGGAGGCACCTGTGATGCCTTAAAGTCCAGTCTACATAGGGAGCTCACTATGCTTTGGAAAACAGCACATATATTCTCTTTTCTGAGGTAGCATTTATTCTAATTTCTCTTCCATACCCATTTTTCACTTTATATATCTCACACTGGCATCCACTTTCTATCATCTGGTTCTGTTTCTGTCTCATTCTACATTTCAGTTTCCTTCAACGCCACACCTGCTTTTTCTTTTTCTCTCTGTGCCGCTCTCCTAGGGTCTCAAGAGAATAAACATAAGATCGACTCTGCTGTCTGAATGCACAGAGAGGCTTTTGGAGTCAGTTCAGAGGAGACCTTGCTATGACTGAGGAGAATGATGGCACACAGTATAAAGCCATGGTGGCTGCTACGCTTTCAATCGTGCCGGCTTTACAGGGCTATCCGCCGCTGTACAGAGTTCAAGGATGGGGTCAGGCCATGAATCAATATCACTACACTGTCTGAAATAAACTACACCTTGTGTGTATCAGTCAAGAGCTGTGATGAGCAAAAACTTGTTACTAGAGCTCAGAATGTTAAAATGTAGTATTAAACATCACACATCCTTCCATTATGTTAAGCCTTCCCATTTATTAAGTTAATTGTCTTTGTAAGCAAGGTTGTAGATTGATTTTTACAAATTAAATCATCAAAGTAAACAGTTTCTAATAAACTAAAAAGCAAAAGGTATATTTTAGGACGCAAAATATTACTGTGATTCATCATGTTAAACTACTTACCTCAACTTAATATGCATTCTGCAGTCTAACACTATAACTACAGAAGAGTGTTTCCTCTAAGGGAAGGTTCACACTTGGCAGGTTTGGTTTGATTAAAACGAACCTCGGTGCGATTACTCTTAGTGCGGATCATTTGAATAAGCGTTAACGCTACCATCCGAACCCTGCTACGCACCAAATAAGTGGACCGAGACTGAAAAGATGGATCTGCTGTTTGACAGAGGGTTTCCTGCCACTGTTTTGACTCCTTTACATATTTTATCAGCTCTTCATGGGTTATCAGCTCCATCATATATCATCATATGTATGCACAAATAGTGAGCACATTTAGCCCAGCACACAGCATTGTTTTGAATATTCAACAAGTTCTGTCTCAACTCTGTCTCAAAACATATTTCATTAAAGCCTTTTTTGTTGTTGCTGTTCTGTATCTTTAGGTTTGGTGTTAAAAGTGACAGTGTGAACACTAAGCAAACCAGGACTAAATGTATTATTTTCTATTTTTGGTCCAGACCAAAAGAACCAAACTAAAAGTGTGAACACAACCTAAAAAGTGAACCTGACACAAAACCAGTCAGTCAACCAATGGCCAAGATTTTGGAGCAGAACTAGCCAGTCATTATTTTAGCGATTTCACTTGGTGGCGCAAAAGTTGCACATTTTACCTTTACCCCACATCCTAGAAAAACATGAGTTGTTCTTAGTTTATAACTTGGGTCTCAACTGGGTTAAGACGAGCAATGTTAGTCTGTTAATGGCCTAGTATAGACATGGCAATTCGTAACTATTTTAGGTTTTGACAAATTGTGTAAATTTGTGTGATCTCATTTATATGTTTTTGTAGAATCTGCTTACACCCCACTGACAGGTTTAGGGGTTTAGAACAACCTGACCAGTGTAGCCTTGGCAGGTGACCAGCAAAGGCTGTCAAAAAAGGCCTTCTAAAGCAGATCTAGGCTGGTTTCTTCACAATGATATTGAGCTTAAGTAAGCTTATTATGTAAAAATATATGTAAAAACTTGCATTAAAATGCCCCACAATAATATTTTAAGGTTTTAACTGCTTGTTTAAGGTCTAGGTTGGGGTCTTCAACAGGGTGGTGAGCAGAAAAAAAAATAATAAATTAGGGTGCAGTTGTGGCATAATGGTTAGAGAATTTGTAACCAAGACTTGTAACCCGAAGGTCACAGGTTCGAGTCTCAGTACTTGCAGTAAATTTAGGTGGGGGGAATGAATGAACAGCACTCTCTTCCACTCTCATTACCCACGACTGAGGTGCCCTTGAGCAAAGCACCTAACCCCCAATTACTCCTTGGGCACTGCAGCAAAAATGGCTGCCCACTGCTGCAGGTGTGCATGTGTGTTCAATACTCACTGCTGTCTGTGTGCACTTGGATGGGTGAAATGCAGGGCACAAATTGCGCATCACTTTAGTCACTTTCAAAACATTATATAGAAATAAATATAAATATAGAAATAAAAGTTTAAAAGCTCTCCTGAAGCAAAGCAAAACAATCTTGAGATCTTTGAAAAACCGTAATGAGCAGGTTTGTGATAATTGATTTCTGAAATCTCAACTGGCCCTCTGAGAAAGACAGAGCGAGTGAGTTACCTGATGGTGAAGTAGTCTGTCAATCATGTAGTCTAGATTGCGAACACAGCCACTCAGGGTTAATGACACTCCATGAGTTTAGGATGATTTAGAAAGTCCTTACACTCCACACGACCAGAAATGATTACAAGCCGTTGCTTACTTTAACGAGCGTTAATAATGACAGCGGCGCCATTCATCCCCCTCGCACTTCCATCAGGACTATGCTGGCGTTTACGCAGCAATGCATTCATATCAATTGCTGTGTCGCTTTTCAAACGTCGTCCGATTTATGGTGCTCCTCAGACGTGATGCGTCACAGCTTGATGGTTTTGAGCTTGTTTTGAAGACTCAATCATTTGACAAACAGGCTGCGTGACGTTCTTGATGCTCTGTCTTTCAGGAGTCGGAGTGGGGGGCGGGGGTTCTCATTTTGGTGACAAATCTAGCATGGCGGGATCCACCAGCAATCACTCATCAGTCATAGTCATCACGGCCCAAGCTGCACTGGCTGCAGGGCTCATTAATGCTGTGCCCGCAGGCCAACTCCACTCCGACCGCTCAGTCACTGATGACTCAATTACGATAGGACAGCAGCCACCCAAAGCAAACTAAATCAGAAGCAGGAGACATTAGCAGCGCCGTTCCTCAGAGATGACAAAAGAGTGACTTGTTAAATGTCAGAATGGCGATATGTAACACATAGCCTGACAAAAGAGGCCCTGCAGTGGTGATGTATATGTTCGATGGGCCCTATCGCAATGGATGACATCAGCAGCTGACTGAAACAACGGTTTCAGAGCAGATATCTGCTTTGGGGTTAAGATGGGGATTGCAGCAGGCATGACTTGGTGAAAGTCAATGATTCTGATATATATTAACCAATGAATATAGAATTTATAAAATAGGGTCCATACAATAACATTGTATACACCTTATTATATTATCATAGATTAAGATTATTATAGTCTTCAAAGCAGATTAAAATGAGTCTGTGTTCGTCAACAAAAAGTATGTTAGACATATAGGTTTATCAGTTTCAAATGACTAGGTTAAATGCCTAAAAATTGCAAGGTTTCTCTATAATATTCATATACACTACTGTACAAAACTTTGGGGTTAAGATATTTAATGTTTTTTGAAAGAAGTCTCCTATGCTCAACAAGGCTGTATTTATTTGACCAAAAAAAGTAAAAACGGTAACATTGTGAAATATTACAATTTAAAATTTAAAAGATTCCTAGCTTATTATATTTTACAATGTTATGTGATGGGCAAAGCTGAATTTTCAGCAGCCAATACTCGTCTTCAGTGTCACATGATCCTTCAGAAATCATTCTAATATGCTGGCTTTGTACACAAGAAACATTTTTTATTATTGTCAACACTGAAAATAGTTAGTTGAAAATAGCTTAACATTTATGTGGAAACAGTGATCCTTTTTGATGAATAGAAATTTCTTGTTACAACATTAAAGTCTTTATGGTCACTTTTGATCAAATTAATGTATCCTAAATGAATAAAATTTCATACTGACTCCACAGTTTTGAACAGTAGTATATAACATAACATTATAAGTTAACATTATCATTAATGTTATAACTGAATAATAACAATAAATAAGTATCGTTTTTCTTGTTTTTTAATAATTATTTTTATTATTAAACAAGAAAACAACTTTTCAGAAATATCATGAGATTAATTACAATTAGTAATTACAAAGAGTTTCATCAGTAGTTTTAACCTTTGACAGCCCTTGTTTCACCCTGAAGCCTGTTAGAAGTATCACCTGGGGTAGATGCACACATGGTTAAGAATCACTGCCCTAAACAACTAAATTTATAAGTCAAGTGAAACTAGGTTGATATTGTGAATGTAGATAAAAAGGAAAAAGATAAAAGATCAGCCTGAAACAAAGACTTGAAAAAAGTTGACAAAAATCAAAGGGAAAGCATTTGCTTCAAAAGGCAGCAGATAACTTCATAAAACTGTTTTTCTCGCTCTCCAGTGGCCACCGGAGATTTATCTTCTAATCTGTACAAGCTATGCTTCAGAAAATCTCAATGCAAACCAGTGAAGCTCTCCTCCTCTGCTCTCTCAATAGATGATGCAAAATAAAATTATGCTCAGTTCGATAATTAGATGTTAAAACTATGAGCTGGCAAACTGAGAAAAGGAAAATTGCTCTGCAGTTGACAGGTCGGGTTGAGAGCACTGATGCAAAGTGCTGATAAAAGCACTTTAAATATGGCAGATTTCCCTATAAATTAGTGTATGGGAGTTAAATTTCTTTGGGAAATCTAGAAGATGTCTGTGATATTGAGGCAAATTATGCTGAAATGAATCTACAGTGTTGTTGTTACATGTCTCTGTCTTTGGACTCTGTTTTCAGTTGCCACATGTCTTTCTTTGATTTTTCCCTCCACTCTTTTGTTACTATGGTTTCTGACTGACTGGAGTGTTCCTTACCACACTACACGTGACAGTTGTGGCCAAGTCATCTATTGTTTCAGAATCACGTTTGAACAGAAAATCTGTACAAATGATTTAAAAAGAGATTTTGCTTGTTGGAATCATGTAAGAATTTGGTAATTTACATTTAGTCATTTACCAGACGCTTTTATCCAAAGCGACTTCCAAGTGAGGAAAACAAACAAGCGATTCTTCATGAATTGACAAATCACACAGGAAGTGCTCACAATACAAGTTTCATACATTGCTCAGTACCATAAGCTAGAGTAGGAAGGGAAAAGGGAAGGAAAGGTTTTTTTTTTTTTTAATTTATCAAAATTATATCACGATATTTCAAGAATATTTGCGATAATGATATTTATGACGATATAGTGAAAAAAATATGGAAAAACGTTTTATTGGTGATTGCAGCTGGCAGGCAGCAGCATTTATTAGTGCAAACAATATGAAAGGCATTTTCCATCGTTTTCCAATGAGCTACTGTCATTATGACAAAATACCTAATTAAATACATAAATATTCAGGTAAGAAATACTACAGAACTTAAAGTGTAAAATAACATGTCCAGTGTTATTTTACATTTGATTACTTTAATTTCTGTAGTCTCATTGTAAAAATGACATACAGATTAATGCTTGCCATTAAAGTTATAAAACGTAGCCTATTCAGTGAAGATCAGAAAGTGATTTTCTTTGTCTTTTGTTCTTTGATTAACATGACAGACAGCAACAAGAATATTGGACTACTGTCACTTTAAGAGTTGACAATATACTATTAGAAAACATGCGTTCTCTTATTTAACGTTCCAAAACTGACCGTTTAACTGGAGACTCGCCAAGACATTTTGACATAACTTTGTGTGTATTTGAACGTTTTAGCGCAGCAAGCCACTGATTTTAGAAGTTGTTTGAGACCGAGAAGCAGCTTGTGTGCTCCACTAATATAGATCAGTGGTCAAGCACACGCTTTTGGTGTGAGCGTGAAACCTGCGGGAATGAATAAGATTATGCGCAGTACAAGCATTATTAAACCGGAGCAAATTAAACGAGTGAGAGAAGCGGCTGTGTATCACTTTGCCATCGGAGCTGTAAGATACTGAACTGCATCCATTCTGTTCTTGATCAGGGGCCTCATTTATAAAAAAAATTACATAGATTTCATCCTAAAATTATATGTATGCACAAAAACTAGATTCTGTGCACGCACAAAAGTTTTCAAATTTATAAAACCATGTGTACGCCAGAACCTGCGCAAAACTCCCTTTATAAATCCCAGTCAGTGTAAGATTGTTGGTACGTGCATCTCCATCCAGTCTCCTCTCCGAAATCACCATATATGGAGCTTACAACGCCTAGTTTTACTATGCATAACCTCATCTGCATATCACAGCACATTCCCATCCATGTGACACCACTGTTAACACCGTCAAAAGTACAAGACTTTGGGAAATATTACATATGGACTATAGATGCAATTTGTGCCATACACATTACGTTGTTAAAAATCATCCAATGTCCTTGTTGGTTTAGAATAATTATATCAAAATATCCAGAAAATTGTAGCTATAAAATACTTCTCAAATAAAGTTTTTAAAATAGAGTTGGTTCATTAATTTCCACTGTCCAAATAGTTTTTTAATTGTTTCAAACAATGAATCAAAAACAATTTATGCAGTTTTGCCGATACGGTGAAAATATCTTTTAGAATGTTGAAGCTATTTTAGTGGAAACAGATATGCCTACTTAATTATTGCAGGGTAAATACAATCGTCTGATGCAGCGCTAAACTGAAAGTATTTTAAAAAGGAAACGTACAAAACGTACCGTTTTCTTCAAGTACATCCTTTCAAGTATATCCTTCAAATACAGCGGTATTTTTCAAAATTGTTTGAAGATGCCTGTACACGACATCAGCACCTCAGTGCAGCTGCAGTTGTACAGTAAGCTATTATCATAGAACCTATTCAAACCGGATATTAGACCATTCGACCATCGAATCCAGCAGTGTCTTTCATAATATCGAATTAAGTGTGCATCACTGATCATCGTTCTCGATAAAAATATTTTGTCATAACATGAGCTCTGCAGTTTAGTTTAAAGAGGAATTATTGTTCGCCCATCACTCCTCACTGTCACTTAAAAATCCCATATTTTGCGCAAGAAGTGGCGTACGTCTCTTCATGGCATGTTTTGTGCATATGCAACGGTTATAAATGAGGCTGCAGATGATTACATCCACACCTGTTTAGAAAAAGAAAAATCTAAAGGTTGATTGAAGGGTGAAATGTGCACTAACAGTGAAATATCTCTAAAAAAGACCATACAATACCTATTTGACCCATAAAGGAGGAAGGCTAAATCTGTCAAGCTTTAGAAGAAAGTGGATGTAACGGATGGCAAATAAAAAAATAAATAAAATCTTTACAGCGTCTGCACAATACTGCAACATGGGCCTTAAACGCATCTGGCCAGAGTGACACTGAATGCAGTTAAATCAAACGAGCATGTTGGCTGAGTAAAGAGTAAGTACATTTGGATTAGATGCAGCAAATCAAATAAAGTTACAAAGAGGCAGGAGCACATGTAACCAGGGCATGGGAAACTGAATCAAATGGCCGGTTACTATGGTGCCTCAAACTGTGTTAGAATTAGGCCAGAAGAAACATGCCAGAAAAAATGAAGACAAAGAAAGACTGTCACCAAGAGCAAAAACATCAGTGATTTTTTTATTAAGTGAATGTCTCAGTTACAAAGGTAACCCTCGTTCCCTGAAGGAGTGAACGGAGACGTAAGTTGGACAGACCAGCGAATAGGAATCTCACAAGAGAGAGCAATCTACTACAAGCGTAACTAAAACGAGCCAATGCACATTGGCATGCAATTATTTGCAGCAGCTGCTCTGCACGGGTATATAATGAGCAGCATGTGTATTACATCTTTAGATTTGCTCTGAGGAGCTGAGCTGGCCACGCAGCAGCGTACAGCGACTGTGGCGACGAACATACATCTCTGTTCCCTCCTTCAGGGAACAAGGGTTAGCTTTGTGACAGAGATGTCCCAATTCAGTCTGTCACGTTCAACGTACTTCGGACAGGCCAACAAATAGGAATCCCTACCAAAGATCCACAGACGGTGCCCCCTTCCAGTGCTCTGTGCAAGCCCCCTGCACCCCCTTGCCTAAAGGACGGTGGGACTGGGCTAACAGAGAGTGTCGATCACTGCTTTTCCACACAACCCATTCAGTGTGATCATTTAATAACACTGGGAAAGCCACATCCTTCACCCAAAGAGTTAAGTGGAGATGTACATATAGACAAACCCTGTAGGGCTGTACTACATATGGAAGTTACTGGCGTGACTCCAACCTGGTAAGAAGGTGGGTTCTGCCAGAGGGAAAGACACAGGCTTTGTTTAGGAGCAACTGTGGAATTACACATATGGGATCCCTGTGGGATCACACATATGGTACCCAGCTTAAATCCGGCTCTCAAGGATGCAACAGAGTATAGGCTTGGAGCCAGATGCTCCACCAGCTCGGACTAGAGAAGGGTGATCGGAGGACTCAACAGGATTTGTCTTGTATGGACTCTATGGACCAATAAGTGCAGTAAGCAGACACTAAGCAAGGGCCTCTCTGTGTCTCTAACCAGTTGAATTGAGAACATAGGAGGAGACCGGCGAAACACAAAGGCTATAGAATTCAGCGAATGTGTTAGATGTTGCCCAGCCCGCAGCTTTACAAATATCTGTCAGCGAGGCGCCATGAGCCAGCCCCCTGGAGGATGCAGCACCTCTCGTGGAGTGAGTACATAACCTGAGTAGGGAAGGCACACCTAGGTACTCCTAAAACTTTGAATTTTGTCTTTGTACAATCGCAAAGCGCAAACTGGACAGAGCAAACCGAGGGCTGGGTCTGCCTCCTCCTGGGACAGCGCTTGCAGGTTCACTACCTGGTCCCTGAAAGGAGGAGTAGGAACCTTGGGCACATAGCTAGGCCAGAGTCTGAGTACCATGTGGCCGTAGCCCAGCCTGAACTCTAGGCTCGATTCGTTGACCGAAAATACCTGCAGGTCCCCCATCCTCTTAATAGAGGCCAATGCAATCGGCAGTAACATCTTCATAGACAGAATCTTTAAGTCTGCTGTCTGCAAAGGCTCAAACAGAGCATTCTGGAGTACTGAGGAGGATTTATATGCCCCCTAAGGAACCTGATGACCAGGTTGTGCTTACCAACAGACTTGCCATCTACGTGATCGTGGTATGCGGATATTGCTGCAGTATGAACTTTAGGGTGGAGGTAGACAGCCTTCGCTCCAACCCTTGCTGCTAGAAGGAAAGCACAACTCCGATTTTTGGGGGTCTTCTCGGAGAGAAACACCACTTGATGAACAGGTTCCACGTCAAGGCGTAAGCACGTCTTGTAGATGGTGCATGAGCTGAAGTGATAGTGTTAAGTATCTCGGGGGTAAAGTCACCTAGAACCTCTGCATCCCGTCCAGGGACCAGACAGTTTCAAAAGGTCCCGACGTTTGTGCCCCGTAGGGTATCCCGTCTCTGAGAAAGAGGGTCCCCCCCAGAAAAGGAATTGAGTGAGCATGTACTTCTGTGAGACATGCTGTCTGTTTGATGAAACCAACTCCAAACCGAGAAAAGAGATCCTCTGCATAGGGGAGAGTTTGCTCTTTTCCCAGTTGACCTGAAGGCCCAACTGGCTGAGGTGAGTGAGCACCAGGTCCCTTTGTTCGCATAACTGATCACGAGACTGAGCTACAATGAGCCAATCTTTGAGCTAGTTGAGGATGCGAACTGCATGTTCTCTCATGAGAACAAGGCTTTTGTGAAGACGCAGGGAGGCTGGGACAGCCTGAAGTGCAGGACCTTGTACTAATATGGCAGACACTCAAACGCAAAGCGCAGGAACGGCCTGTGTCGAGGGAGAAGAGAGATTCGATGAAGGAAGTCAGGTCGATCGATGCAAACCAATCTTGAGGATGGATGCACTTGAAAATGCATTTTTGCGTGAGCATTTTGAACGGTAGCT
This sequence comes from Zacco platypus, assembly GCA_038088235.1. Taxonomy (NCBI): domain Eukaryota; kingdom Metazoa; phylum Chordata; class Actinopteri; order Cypriniformes; family Xenocyprididae; genus Zacco; species Zacco platypus. The sequence goes on from CM076064.1 coordinate 14,927,533, forward strand.
TGCAGGTCCAAGATGGGTCATAACCAACCGCTTGTCTTTGGTACAATGATGTAGGGGCTGGCTGACCTCATATCAGCTGGATCACCTCATATCCATTGCATCCTTCGCCAATAGGACAGCTATCTCCACATGTAAGAGATGGGCAGCGAGACGGAAACACTTGAACTTGGGGGGACAACAGGCGAACTGAATCGCATGGCCAAGCCTGATGGTCTGAAGAACTAGCAAACGGACCAGGGAGGACTAGCAGGCTTGCAAGCAGGACCAAGGGGAACACAGGCATACCTGCAGTGAGGCAGCGAGGTGAAACACAGGGATAGGGCTCGGGGGGACCCCGCAGTGGGGTCCGATTGTGCTGCCCATCACTTACCTGGTTCCACGGTAGGCAGGGGACACGAGAACCCCTGGTTGCTTCCTCAAACTATGCACTGCTGCCTGTTGGCAAAAAAGAGGAGGATGAGCGTGGTGAGGTTCATCTTAAAGATAGAGGAACTGTTCCCTTTTTTCTTTAGAGAATTTGAGAAACACTGTAACTCAAGGTGACAACAGGAACAAAATCTTAACACAAATGATTATTTGCCCTTCCCTCATCCAGGGAAGAGCAGCCCAACCCATCTCTGGGTCACCCGTCTCATGGGTGATATTTCATAGACCACTTAACAGCAGCAGAGAGGAGTGGTGTCATCTTCCTGCAGTGGACAGAGCAAAGCAAGCTGTGCCAGAGTTTTGTTTTTGCAGGGGACAACACCTTTGGCGATGAGCAGACCAAGGAGTGGCCCACGAGGAACTCAGATAGTACGTCTGGAGAAGCTCCCCGGTCTGCTACCGACTGTTGAGAACTGCTGGGCTCAGTCCCAGACAGTGTCGCCGAAAAGGCAAGATGGTGAGATGGGAGTATCGAGAAAACATAGCTTGATGACCTCTTGCACCTCTGCAAAGTAAGCCAGGGGCTCTTCTGGACCACTGAGGTGGACATCGTCTGGCCGAGGGCCTGCTCTGTGATTTTGATCACGGTCAGTCAACAAGCACAGCTCAACCCTGCCTCAGAACAATCCCCATGCATTAAGAGGGTCTTGGCCTCACATGCACGATCGGAGCACAGGTACACCACCGTTGAACTTTATGCAGATTTTGGCATTCCGTATTTTTAGCACCAATATACACTCACCTAAAGGATTATTAGGAACACCTGTTCAATTTCTCATTAATGCAATTATCTAATCAACCGGGCCGGTCTGAATATTTCACATTCTGCTCAGTTGCTGGGATTTTCATGCACAACCATTTCTTGGGTTTACAAAGAATGGTGTGAAAAGGGAAAAACATCCAGTATGCGGCAGTCCTGTGGGGCGAAAATGCCTTGGGCCAACTGATTCAAGCTGATAAAAGAGCAACTTTGACTGAAATAACCACTCGTTACAACCGAGGTATGCAGCAAAGCATTTGTGAAGCCACAACACGCACAGTCTCGATTTCTGTTGAGACATTCAGATGGTAGAGTCAGAATTTGGCGTAAACAGAACGAGAACATGGATCCATCATGCCTTGTTACCACTGTGCAGGCTGGTGATGGTGGTGTAATGGAGTGGGGGATGTTTTCTTGGTACACTTTAGGCCCCTTAGTGCCAATTGGGCATCGTTTAAATGCCACGGCCTACCTGAGCATTGTTTCTGACCATGTCCATCCCTTTATGACCACCATGTACCCATCCTCTGATGGCTACTTAAAGCAGGATAATGCATCATGTCACAAAGCTCGAATAATTTCAAATTGGTTTCTTGAACATGACAATGAGTTCACTGTCCTAAAATGGCCCCCACAGTCACCAGATCTCAACCCAATAGAGCATCTTTGGGATGTGGTGGAACGGGGGGGGTTAGGATGTGGAAACACCATACAATGGAAAGTTCAGCATCACCCTCATTTCCAGAGCATAACAGCCCTCTCTACGATGCAGCAATCAACATCTGATCCTCAGCTGGAGCCCCAAATGGAATGCTAGGTTCCTCTATGAGAAGGACCAGCAGTCCCATCCAGAAGCTGCACTGCAATGCGTTGGGGGGGGGGGGGGTTGGTTCCCTAAAGGAGAAGCCCTCAATCCTCAAGTCCTCACCTGGGAGACTGCACACCTAGAGCTCAGAGCAAGTGCTGGGTTGCCATGCCAACCTGTACTGCAGCCCAGCAGCTCGACGGCACACGACACGCAGAGGAGCGAGAGGTCTTCTCTCGCTGATCTCAGCGGTGTCCCAGAGTGTTGAGCAGACCTGCGGCTCTTTTAGGAGACTCCCTCTCGCTTGGTGCTGAAGCACACGGAGGAAAAGACTGCGGCAACACTGACAGGGAATGTGCAGTCTGTAGTGTGCACTCACTGTCGTTGAAGGCGCACCTTCACCAGCTGTATGAGCAGCCTTTTAATGCTCACTCATTGAAGGCGCGCACACACACAAACGAGAGGACTTGATCACCACCGTAGCTCCATCATCTCTACACCAATGAAGAGAAAGCTTGCTCCTTGATGAACTGGCTCTTTTTAGAAAACACTGCTTGCAGATTAGAGACAGGAACAAAATGAACCGTTTGGCTCCAAAGTGAAAAGCTAAAGACGCAATGCACTTGCTGCTCACTATATACCTGTGCAGAGCAGCTGCTGCAAATTATTGAGAGAAACCTTCGCTTAGCGTTCATTCTGTCATTTTTATGACATGTATTTTGTATGCTGGCTCATTTTGCCTAAACTTACAGAACATCCAAAGTAAGGGCTAAATGTGATTATTATGTGTGTGGACACATGATGGTATTTTTATCAGCTGAGAACAAAAGCTCATAAATGTGTAAAGGAGTAAAAACAGTGCCAGGTATTCCTCCTTTTTATGATTTCACCTTGTGACATTGGTCCGTGTCTTTGTGTTGCATTCATATATTTTAGTCGAACCGCACCAGAGTTCATTTGAAAGCAGACAGAGACCGTTTGGTGAGCACCAGGGTTCGGATATCAGCGTTCACACTTATTCAAATGAACTACACTAGCAGAGCAAACAAAACAATATTTGTTTTAAATGGAACCAGACATGCCAAGTGTGAACACACCTTAAGTGGGCTTTCCTGTCTCTGTTGAGTAAACAGTGTGCAATTATGTATTGACAAGTCTTCAGATAACAATCGATTTAGCCGGAATGGAAAACTGATGCTTTCCATTGGTATGACACAATTACAAACCGCTCTCAGCCAGGAATTCTCGGCCCGGTTGTCTAACCGTTGGGACTGATCATTTGTCTGTTGCCTGGCTACCTGTTTCTCTGTAGCTGGGTAAGCGCTCTATTTGAGCGACGCAAACAAATTCACGAGCGTAAATCGCAGTGATATGAGGGATAGTCAAAGTTCTTCCATTGTAATAGGGCTGCAGCAGTTCATTCTGGATCTCCGAAGAGGCCGACATGAGATCTCATCTCCTGTAGCAGTCTCCTTTCATCTCATCTGCTCCAACATAATTGCTTTGGGTCTCCTGAGTAACATAGTGCTGATTGGTAACTCAAGTTCTTTACAGATGATTATATGAAACGTCAGGGTGTTGGAATTTTTCAGGGTGTGCTAAAATCAGAGAGACATCAGGGATGGAGGACAAGTGGGCAGCTCAGGAGGGAGACGAGCCTCGGACATCTCCCTCTATCTCCTGTCTGCATGTACTTGAGATGGAAGTCGTTCGGTTCAGCTCTTACTGGGTCACTTTAAAAGCGGTAAGTGCTTTTGATGTGATAAATGAGCAGGGAGGGCTTTGTATTATCAACTGTGAACTTGACAGTAGTCCTACATTTAAATTAAACTGAAGGACACATCACCTTTGTAACAAAAGAAAGCTTAGCTGGCTTCATATAAATATAAAGGTCTAAGGATATAGTTCACCTAATCAGTTCCTCACAATTTATTATAATAAAAATAAATCAAAACTTACCATAATATATTTAAAAGTGTGCATGTGGCAAGTCCTCCAAGTACAGCTCTTCTGAACCATAAGACCTGTTCAAAATACTTTCATTACAAAGTAGAATCCTCATGACACATAGTTTAATGTACAACAAAAGGGATTAATATATTAATTATAATAATATTACCTGTGTTTTAACATGGGAGATTTCTGAAAATAAGAAAGGCATGACGTTGACAATCCCACCTGATTGGGAGAAACAAATATAGTCAAGATAATGTGGACATTTCTAAACCAATGTAAACTGAAAATGAGCAAATTTTTTTAGCTTAATGAGCAACCTAAATTTACCATTAAAAATGATTTTTGATAGCATAACCTATTTGAGCTGATTCAGTCATTTTATATATGTGCCAGTGGTTACGCAAAACCAAGCAATGACACTGCGTTTAAATGTTTTGCGACAGAGACGTGCTTATATTCATTACCATGACAACATTATTTGACATTATCGTGGGCCAAAAATTTTTCTCCCGCGGGCATTTTTTCTTCCACATTGCTGCTGGAAGTAGTGCCTTTTCTTTTTCCTTTGCTCTCGTCATCAGTTGTGTCTGTATGCTGGCTCATTGGTTCGTCCTTTTCACAGCATCCTTGACCTCCAAACTTTTTTTTTTTTTATTCAGCTATTGACTTTTTCATTTTTATATGACTTAATTCCTAAATTTCCTGAATTCCTAATTGGAGGGTTTCATCATCATTGCGCAATGCGTTTGCTCTCTAGCGGTTAATAAATAAAACTGCATGTGTCTTGCGGAAGAACACTGTAGCCGGAGCAACTCTCTATTTATGTCTATGAAGAGTCACACAGGTACTGGGCTACACCGCAACGGAGCCGAGCTTAGCCGGTCTAAATTAGTCCGAATATAAGCACTTTTTATAGGTTTACCATAGTGATTCAGGACAAAACAAAAACACGGTTTGGAAAATGGATTTATGATGTACTCGTTCATTATATAAATTTTGTTCATTTTGAACACAAAAACGTTACGGACTGCAGCAGCTGCTGATATATCGTTCTGTTACACACACACAAATTTAGATGTAACAACATGAAACATTTTTGGTTCCCTCACAAAACATTTACAGGGATAAAATTGTTAAATAAACACCATTTATGTTCATTCCTCTGACTGGCTTTAAAAACGAAAAAAAAAAAAATACTGTACACTATAATATTCCCTGAACTACAAACTAGCTTTTCAGGAACTTGTAACTAAAGCAATGAAATACATACCGGAAATTGTTAAGGTGTATTTTTATGGATTGTGAATGCAATAAAAATGACAAAAACAAAATCACAAGTAAAACTTCTTAAATAAATTGAACGTTTATAAATTGAAATAAGAAATCCTCAAGTACTATTGTTCTTTAGACTAACTATAGGCTGTTTACAGGTTCCATATAGCAACTTGCCGCATTCATTTAAAACGTGTGATTTAAAATGGTTTCGAATGAGGCTCATCCAATCAGAATTAGTCTAAATGAAACTGTGCATTTTAAAAGTCTCTCAGTGTTAGTAACTCTTATAAAAAAAATCTAGGGAATTGAGAGCCACTCTATAAATGTTCTCTTAAAAGTGCTGACAGTCACAACTGTGTTTTCTCTTGCACCAAATGAAAACCATCAGTAAGATAAATACGAACGAGGAACAGGGGACTAAACCCAGTACATTACAACAGATGGCGCACAGCGAAAGGTAAGAGCCCTTGTAATTGCAGATGCTCCCAAGAGCCCAGAGCCGGATTTCAGACAAATAAACCAAACGGTGGGCTCTTGTGAGACTGCTCCACTTTTTGTACCTATTCTACAGCATCTGCATTAACCAAGCAGTTACTAACAACCTTGTGACCGCCGCACAGTATGCTGACGTGCATTATAAGTGTTTTGGTTTTTTTTGAAAATGCACTCCATTTGATACTGGGCCAGCTCATTCCCTTCTTGTCAGCTGGACCGGCGACATAGACTCCCCTAGCTGTCACTATAAACAAAGCCTGGCCTTGTGACTCCTTAAAAGCAGACGCCCATTAGGTGCCTGGAGGTTCCACAGGGGCGTGTGCTGGGCCCTTTAAAAAAGCCGTTGAGCAAGCAGCTGTCTATTCAAAGGTGTCACAGTGGCTTTGGCTGTAAATGAGAGCAAGGCGATGTGTGAGACTCTCGCAGGCGGATTTTGTTTGTTCTGTTGACAGGAGCCTCTTGCGGGCCAGCGAGGTTTGGCTGCCTCAGGACCTTACAGCTCTGAGTGTGGCAGCCAATTAACAGGATTAGAGAGTGGGACAGAGAGAGAATTCCCTGGACTCCTGGCTAACATCTACATTGTCACAGTGATAAGGTTCGAGAGGTACTTTCATTAACTGCTCAACACACCAGCTGCAATGAACAAACACTGGTGTCTCTATAGTTTTCAAATCTCTTCACTTCACTTCACTAAACCCAAACACACTGACACGCCACTGCCCACACACAAAACGAACACACAAACAAAATTTATTCCTGGAATACACTGGCATCAGAAAGCATTTGGACACTTAAGTTCAACTTAAAAATTAATTAATATCATTCCATTACATAAAATACTAATCCAAGCGTCTATAAAAACTGTAATAGTATATAACTACTACTAAAATAACACTGCTGCGATCTTATGTGAGTGACAGATTGCTGGAGGGGAGGGATTATTGCCTAGTCCTCTGACTGGTGCACCCGTCATCACAGAAGACAGGTTGTTGCAAGGGGGAAAGAAGTTTAAAAAATGATAATTCATAGTAACACTGCAAAACAATAAGAATGGTTAATTTTTCATTTGATAATGATTTTAAAAGCCACTGCAAAAATTATACTTTGCTCCAGCAGCTTTTGTCTGAAGGTGCCATTTGATATTTTGTTTCTGAGGCAACAAAACTGCATTTTTGTGTGTGACATGAGTGTCCAAATACTTTTTTGGAGGAAAACAACAAGAGAGGTTTGTCTTACCGAGAGCTACTGTTCCCATTAGAAAAGGTTTCCCGATTTGGCTGAAGTCATTCGTGGTCTCTTGGTGAACTTCTGAACCCACAACAAATGTCACAGCCACCTTGGGGCAAAGAAATTATGACAGGCTGTAAGACGCACGGCACAGAGCATCCGATGTAATCCAGCCCACCAATAGATTCTCATTTCAAATGACATTTGCAGGGATATACAAAAGCAAAGAAAAAGTGCAATGACAAATGTCTTGGTAGTTTCTGTCAAGGGTTACTGTGGAAATGCCTTTGGGGAGCACAACCAAAAAGTGTTTTACCACAAATTGATACTTTTTAATGTCATGACCACTGAAATTGAGAAAGAGATGAGATACAATATACAATGTGATACAAGATACAATGTGAGAGATGAGAAAGAGCGTGTGAGAGAGAACGACAATAGTCCTTGACCTGGATATTTGTGGTGCGTGTCTAGCTCACAGCTGAAATAATATTTACAGGCACTATGTGATAAACATACTGTATCACTGGGATAATTTTTATTAGCTAAATGATTGAGGTGACACAGCCCTATCAGTGCAATTTTAATCCAGTACAATTTAATCTATTTGTTTAGCATTTAAGAACACACAAAATAAGCATTCATTTATGTGGCCAAGCAGGCTGGATGATACAGCTAAAAAATCAAAATGAATAAAAATTAATCTTTATTTATTTTCCACCTTTATGCATTTATTTATATTTATGGTTTTGTGTTTGTTGTTTTCAATCAGAGGAACAATCATTTAATCCATTGCAGTTAAATGCAATAAACAACATCTACTGTAGTAAAAAAAATATTTTTTTTTTGTTAAAATAATGATGGCATGTTTTCTAAAACGTTAATGAACACAATGTGAATGCAAAATCATTTATTTATATAATACACCAATGCAACAAATAAGAGTAAATAAAATAATGCCTGCAGGTTAAAATTACCTAAATAATAATTTAATATACAAAATTTAATATATGAAACATGACACGAGGAGACTTACAATTTTAGGTTGACAATGCAAATAACGACTTTTCTGTAACGATTCAACAAGGGACAGTATGAACTGATTCACATAAATGAATGGAACTCTCCAACTGAAGATTAAACTCTTTCTTTACACCTTCATACGTAGGCTATACTAGTGAGTTGGCATACTAGAAAGTGTGGTGACACTCTCTTTAGGAAAATAATAGGCAAATAGAAAGCACATTTCATTCACACTATGCACGCCACGCGATTTCAAGAACCACGTAGCACGAGAAGCCAACGCTAGGCCTGCTGTTAGCCGACAGCATTTCAATATGCTAATTTTTATTGAATATTTATTGACATTTCAGAGAAAATATTGGCAATTACCTTGTCTATTTTGCGCCAACAAAATTATTCCAGAAGAAGCCACAGAAGAAACAACTGCTGCGCGTCTCTGAGAGCAACACGCAGCAGTCGTGTAAAGCTCCTGCATGAATCAGTGTGAACGAATCACTTGAGTGAGTGATTCCACGATTCACCCGTAACACTCTCGCCGCCTACAGGCGAACAATCACCAACGCTAATGAAACACAAGCGGAGTGTCCATACAAAAAAACAAAACAAATCATCATCCGTATTATACTATCGTATGAGATATATTATAGTCTGTTACTTGACAGTTAAATAATAATAGAAAACACATAACTAACAAAACTTCTGCAACTTTAAAATAGAGCGCTCGAGAGAGAGTGCCATGTAAGTGCGTCTCGTTCCGGTGAAATGTAAAATGTGAGATTCGAATCTTACTTGGCGCAGTTATTATTGTGTTCCAGGAAATCACAGGACCTTCCTGTTGTGTTAACCCCAATTCTCACTATAGTCTGATTGCCAGAATAGCCTACATGACTGGCAACGGGAGGACGATGGTACAGAGCAGAGGGGCTGCACTTCTATCGGGAGATGACAGCCCACCTGTGCGGCCAGACTCAGTGTGCAGCCGCGTCCGAGCTGTGAGATTGTTAATGGAATTTTGCAGCACTACGTGCCCGAGAGAGAGCAATGAGAACCTCCTCAGAAACAGCCTGCCTACATCTCACTGCCCACACATGCAGGGCCAGGAAATTACTCCCAATGAAGGGGGACATTTCACTCTCGCTATAGTTCACTGAACGGAAAGAGACCGACAAATCTATACAGACAGACACAGAGATCGGATAAAGAGCGAATGTTTTGTATACACACTTACATTTAATAAATACATAAATAAATAAAGTAGCTAAAAAAAGGCTATATACCTTTCATTTGTTAATATATATATATATATATATATATATATATATATATATATATATATATATATTTATATATTATAGATTGGTATACGGAGGGGGTTTATCCATGCACTACACACACACACACACACACACATATATATATATATATATATATATATATATATATATATATATATATATATATAGTGCACAGCACAAATGACCCCCTATAAACAAATACAAAATATGTATTTTCTAATACAATTCATGGAAATAACATAAACAGAAATATATGTAATTAATATCCATAAAATAAGTAAATTAGTCAATTTTGTTTAGCTAAAATTATGGATGACATACTAATCTCTTAAATATTATACATTTGTTGAATTAAATCTAAGGTGTACTCATTTCTGCAATCTTTCATCTAAACAAAATTGACTTACTTATTTCACAGATATTAATGACATATATTTCTCTGTTTATATTAAATATATGTTTATGAAGGATTACAGAAATGAGTACGCCCTAGATTTAATCTATAGTAATTATTCTAGTAATTATCGTAATTACAATGTCATCCATAATTTTAACTATAACCCTTCTTGGCACCATGTCATGACAAACTGTCACATCTGTCCTGTTTAACTCCTGGAGGACGACCTCCTTAAATGATCTTTATTGGGGAGAGTTGCTGAACTTGTACATCATACAGTGGTGTGTAAATTCATGACAGCATTGATAAAGCACAACTCCCTTACACATTCAGCACTCATACATCCCTATATAAGAGTTTTAGTACCACTGAACTTCACTGTGGGAACCAGACACTTCTCAGTGTACTCCTCCTCTAACAACACCATAACATTTCAGATGCTGTTGGATCCAAAATGACTGACTTCGCCTCATGAGACCAGAGTGTGGATTCCCAGAAGTCTATATTTTGTAAATAAGGGCCTTGGAAAAGGCTAACTGACTTTACTGTGCTTTGGCTCCAGTGTGGACAACAACCTGGATGTCACTTCTGCAGGCTGCATCTTTCTCTGTGAAATAAACAGTCACTCTTTTCATAGCTTTCGCTGGCTCTGAGAGACTCGCTTGGTATTTCTCCTGCTCTTTGTCTAGAAAAATCACTCATCACTAAATAAGTTTAAAATGAAGGCCTTGTCACAAGTCCATTGTTTTTGAATTTCTGTGATAGCTTTGCTATATTTTCACTCTTAAAACTACAATTTGGTAATCCTCTTGTACAACTGTCCTGACTCCTTACTCCTGACAGTTCTCTCCCAAGTGGTTCAATTTTTTTTAATTGTCCAGAAATTACTTCTCTTTAAATGTTTTGGTCCAACATACTCCAAAATACTGTTCATTAAAAATTGCCTTAAACTTAGAAAAAAACACCAGAACATATTTATTAGTAACTTTCAGGAGGGTGTATTCGTTTTTGTAACACATCATTTTATCACTTTGTTAAAGGAAACCAATAGTGCCCCTTTTACAAGATGTAACATAAGTCTCTGGTGTCCCCAGAATGTGTCTGTGAAGTTTCAGCACAAAATACCCCACAGATCATTTATTATAGCTTGTCAAATTTGCCCCTATTTGGGTGCGAGCAAAAACACGCCTTTTTTGTGCGTGTCCCTTTAAATGCAAATGAGCTGCTCCTCCCGGCCCCCTTTCCAGAAGAGGGCGGAGCTTTAACAGCTCACGCTTCGGTTGCTCAACAACAACAAAGCTGGAGAATCTCACGCAGCCAAAATGACGATTGTCAGTAATGGTTCAGCCTTACATTGTTCAATCCGGAGTCGGACACTGATGGAGAGACTCTGGAAGAAGTTACAACTTTTAGCATGCAACTGGACGTTTCTGAACGGTTAGTGGATACATTTATGTAGTTACTGTGGAGTTGACTCAACTCATCGACTAGCATATGCTGTCATGTTAATCTTTTGTGTAAATCCAGAGTTGAATTTACCCTTGTTTGTGAAGCAAAAAAAAAAAAAAAACTAAAAAAAAACTACAACAACTCTTCTTATTCTCTAAAGCAGCCCAACATGGCCTCACCCTCTTTGTTGCATGTTCTCAGTGGCAGGGTTTATGTAAATTTTAGAGGGGAAACTCGTTGTGGTCCCTACCAGCTGTTTGTTGTAGTCCTTAAACTGAGACTTCTTTTAAAGAAAACATCTCCATTTGCATTGAACTTTGAGTATTGCAACTTTGCAGATGTTGTTTATGCTCAAACAGCAACATTACACACTAACTAAAGTTAAAAAAGTGAAATCATAATAAACAACCCTTTTAAGAAAATCTTAATTTCCTGAATAATTTTGACATTCTTCGGCAGACTTCCTGAAACATTATATCTCTAAAGAACCCTAACATGACTTCTAAGCAAAGAGTAATTGCTGAATTTGTTAAGTTTCAGAGGGGGTGTAGTCTTTATGCTGTGCACTGTACATGGGATATTCTACAGAATTGGTGCAACTGCTGTCCCACAACCAAAGAAGAATGGATGACAATAGAAGAAGAAAAAAACAAAACAAAAACAAACATTTAAAAATTTAAGTATTCAAATTGCATTTTTTTTAAATTGCTGTTTTTTCAAAAATCTATTTTTGATTTTAAAAAAAATGAAGTAAAAAACATATTTCATATTTAAATAATGAAACTTTATGAGAAAATGTTGGAAAAAAATGTGTCCTGCATTTTCATGTCACTACTGTGAAACAGTGAATATTTTAGTCCCTAACTTTGAAATCAGTATGAAAAAAACTTTATGCCTTTTACAATGAAAGATTGTATTCAAAATACAACAAATCTCATAAATTACATTTGAAATATTGTTAAAATTTTAATTATTGATTTGCCTGTGAAAACTTTTTTTTTTTTTTTTAAATAGCTAAGTATATATTTACAAGGTAGATATAAACAAAATCTTAAATCAGTGTAACCTTTCTTATGGCTTGCAGGTGCAGACGATTGATGGTGGAGTGCAGGTGATTAGCATGAGGGATGATGGGAAATGTAGTGCGGAGAAGGTGACTGGGCTGGTGTCTGTGATATATATATATATACAGGGTTGGGGAGTAACGAAATACAAGTAACTTAGTAACTTACAAAATTTGAGTAACTGTATTTCATTACAGTTACATTTTAAATGGGTGGTAATCGGATTACAGTTACATCTGAAAAGTATTTTAGATTACCAAAGTGATTACTTTGAATTTTAATGTCATTTAAACAGCAATTGGTGATTCTCTGACTCTGACAGTCTGAAGAAGCGGAGTTAAGTTTCATGTTTTCGACTGTTTTAATGTTTTGTGATAGTTGTTTGTGAGTCATTTTATAATTGTAAAAAAGGTCACTGCAACTTTTTCTCACAATTTGTTTTTCCCCTCACAATTGTGAGTTTGCATTTCACAATTCTAACTTCTTTTTCTCAGAATTGCGAGATTTAAACTCACAATTGCAAGTTATAAAGTCAGAATTGGGAGATATAAAGTTGCAATACTGACTTTTTTTCTTGCAATTGTGAATTTAGTATGTGAGTTAAATGTCATAATTTTGACTTTTCTCAATATTGTGAGTTTATATCTCATAACTCTGACTTTTCTCAATATTGTGAGATTATCATAATTTTGTCTTTTCTCAATATTGCGAGTTTATTTCTCATAATTCTGACTTTTCTCAATATTGCGAGTTTATATCTCATAATTCGTACTTTATAACTCACAATTGCAACTTTGTACCACGCAATTCTGAGGGAAAAAGTCAGAATTGTAAGATAAAAACTTGCAATTACTTTTTTTGTGTTTGTTCCACACTTATTAGTATTCCAAAGTATTCTAAAGTATTTAGATTAAGTTACTAAACTTGAGTAATGTTACGAAATACGTTACAAATTACTTTTTAAAGCATGTATTTTGTAATCTGTACTGAAATACATTTTAAAAGTAACCTACCCAGCCCTGTATATATATATATATATATATATATATATATATATATATATATATATATATATATATATATATATATATAGTACACTTGATACACATGATCTTTGATTATCAAAGTGGAATTTATGAGTGACATATTTCTATAACCATATATTTCAGAATATGTAATGCATGAGTCTCTGATTTACCTTTTTTTTCTGAGAAATTGTAATTCAGAGAGGTTTTGAATGAACACAAGAGGAAAAGCTGGAAGCTGGTATAGAGAGTATCTTTTGTTTGTAAGTAAACAATTTGCTTTTAAGGACCAGAGAAGAGTGACCTGGATTACTGAGAAGACATTCCATTAGATGCACACATGTGGCTTTAAGCTGCGGTAGAAAAATATAAGATCACATAAAAGTGGCTTTCAGTTTCCTTTTAAAGGCATGGATGGTGGAGGGAGAGCAAGCAAAGACTGTGATTAGCCTCTTTCCAACTTGACATCGTCAAAAATCTCAATTGAGGTCTAAGAAAATGAAGTGTAAAAGCACATATTACCCAACAGAGGCTGTTCACTCAAATCTCATGGATTTGTCTGAGAGTGCCCTTTGTCTATCCAGCCCATCAACATCTCTCCTTGTTCTCTCGGTTCACTCCTGTTGTTTTGAACATTGCTGGAGTCGTGAATAGGTTGGGAAACGGCAGAGGTTCTTTATCCCGTTAGGATTAACCCCTCATAACTGAGGTTATGCATTAGTGCAAGAGAAGAATGCAATTTTCTTCAATGTATGAGATAGCATCCATGTATACACAAACATTCACTCTCACTATGATAATAGACACAAAATACACAAACTGATATAGTCAGACCACAATACGCACATCCATCGACCAAACACCTTTAGCGGATTCTAAGTAAAGCAAATCCTCTCTAAATGCATGAAGGCCACTCTAGCGGCTCCAATCTTCTAAGGCACACAGGGGACCAGATGATGGGCTGAGTGAATCCATTTCACGGAGCATCAGACTAGAGGGAGAGATGGTGGAGGAAGAGGACAGGTGGTTGGGGAAGCTGACATCTTAACCCCCTCGCCTGGTACATCGCAATCTTTTCTCCCTCTTTTGTCCGCACACTTAGAGCGAGAGAAAACATGACACAAATTTGCTTTCGCTCTTCAGCCGAGCACATATATACACCCTGACAAACCGGAGCAACAGAAGTTGTTCATCATCATGCAAGTCAAATTACGGTAGTTACACTCACTGAAAAGTTCAACATTGCTTTGCTGTACTGATGACTGTGAAGTGATAATAACCCTTTCCAGAAGAGCTTGATTCATGTATCTTGTAGCACAACAAACCTATAGAATGTACCCTCGTTGTGTATTATTATAATTTTTTTTTTTTAGATAAATGCAAAGATACAAATCAGTATTAATATCATTTAAAACTTTGGTATCGGTAAGATTTTTAAAATGGTTTTGGAAGAAGTCTCTTATGCTCACCAAAGCAGCATTTATTTGATCAAAAACAATTTGTAATTTTTATTACAATTCAAAAGAACTGTTTTTGTATTTCAATATAAATTAAGGTGTAATTTATTTCTGTGATGGCAAAGCTGAATTTACAACATCATTATTCCAGTCTTCAGTGTCAAATAATTGTTCAGAAATCATTCTAAGATTCTGATTTGCTGCTCATGAAACATTTCTTTTTTTTGTATCAATTTTGAAAACAGCTGTGCTGCTTAATATTTTTGTGGAAACCTTGACATATGAATTTTGGTATTTCATGTATATCAAGGTGAACATTGATGAACTTTGATCAATAAAAGTTCAAAAGAACAGAATTTATTTGAAATAGATTTTTTTTGTACCAATGTAAAATTCTTTACTGATTATGATCAAATAAATGCATCCTTGCTAATAAATTATTAATTCCTTACTAAAAAAGTCTTGATTTAAAACTTTATCAAGTTTGTACAAGACTAGAACAGGTTCTTACCTTGAAGTTCTAATGAAAAAATAACAGAATTAAGAAAACCCCAATAAATTTAGACGCATTCAACTGAATGAATAATACTAAATTTCACAAATTTAAGTGGACTGAATTTAAAGTTGTGAAAAAAATGATGAAAATAAGTAGAAAAAGTGACATTTATTGTAACAGATTCTCAGGTTGATTATTTCATGAATAATGACATTTTGACAGATTTGCAATATCACGCTTGATTATATTTCAATAAACACAATTAGCTAATATTTGAGAGAAAGAGCAGAAAAAATCTATTCCTAAAAGTGAAAAATGAATGTGGCTTCCCGATGAGGCAGTGATGCAGTATAAATGGCCTATTTTATCTTTGCCTCTCAAAGGGTGAGGTATAAATACTCTCTTGACCATCTTGCAAAATGGGACACAAACTACAGGTAAGAGAAAAAGAGTGGATGTTATTTTGAGTTTTTGAGAGAGGCAATACTAAAGAGTGTACAGCTCTCAGACAAAGAGGTCATTTCTGATCGCTTCAGATGATAAAATAAGCGATAAAAAGTGTACTGAACTTTTCGGGTGTCCGTTTTAAAGGACAGCAATTCAGCTATTGCACATTGGAGGCTTTGATGTTTTATTAATAGAGCTGCACAGAGAAACAGGGGTCTACATCTACTCTACTGGGGCTGAGCCAGACAGCTGACAGCACAGCGGAGAGACTGGTCTCCTGACATTGATCTGTTTGGTTTGTGCAATCTTCTCTAAAGAACCGTATCAGCGCAGAGCTTCTGTTTTTGCTCCAAAAACAGCACAAATAAATGAGAGAAAAATGTAAATACATGTAAAATTAACTTTGTTGTTTGTCACAAACAGTAGTTTAATGTTGGATTTGTTTGCTGGATTTGAGCTGCAAAAATGTATAGTATCAAAGTGTTCACTTAAGAGTTTTACTACTTACCCTTAGTCTCTGGAATACTTAATTCATATTTGGTCAACCGTGACACTGAGTGGTCATATATATTTGAATGAAGAACTGGACACTTTCACTTTCTGGACACTTTAGATTTCCATGCAAACATACCAGTCTTACCTTAATAAATCCATAAACCTCTTAAAGTAGATACAAAACACCTTCAATTCATTTTGATTACCTTTTTTTTATACATTTAATGCATTTACTGAATTGTTTTTGAATTAAGTTAAGTTCTGAAATAGCATCGTGTATTTTTTCAGATACAATATTGTACTGTCAGAGGGGAAATATAAGTGACTTACTGTATATTGCTCTTATATTACCAAGTATTTACTACAAAGATAATGGCATATTTTTACAATGTTAGCAATTGCATAATCTCAGCCTCAGACGTCACGCCCATGGACCTTTGGCTGAACGTCTCATGTGTATGGCACACACAATTGGAAACAATTCAGGAGTTTCAAAGTTGTCATCCTTAAGACCTTGTTCTGGATCAGGTCAGACTTCCATCACCCAGTTGACCTCCCAGACACCACAGGACTGGATTGGAGGAAGACCCTCATTTGGTGTCTGGAAAGCTCACCACCTTCAACCGCTGAGAATTCATATGCACCCCCCACCGACGGAAAACTACCACTCGCCACGACACGTCATCCAGAGCCCAAGGAGAAGAGAAGAAGCTGTCCAGCGCTGACCCTTGCCCTGGAAGTGGAGCTCCATCTTGAGTCTGACCGGGAATGTGAGCCCACGACATCAGCAAACGAGAGAATAGCGAAGGCTGGCTGAGAAACTTCAGTGAGGAGGTAATGACTACCACTCTATCCCACCCGGTACCTTCGTCATTGTTGTTTAAAGACTGTAAGAACTAGTTATTCATTTCATATACCTGCATGGACTGTGTTATACTCACCATTATTCTGTTGAGATTTGTATTGCCACCATCACTGCAAAGCTTAGCCAGTCCTCCAGCCACATCACTGCCGGATGTTTACAGCAGTGCGCCGTTTTTGGGGACTCCTTGCTGTGACGTTGAGCCACCGGTTGTGTTCCACCTCCGGGCACTGATTTCTTTGCTCCATCTCGGCCTGTTGACCCATCAGCTCTGCCTTGGCTCCTCCCACCCTTGGGTTCACCGGAGACCCTCGGCCTTGCGGCTCTACCAGGTTCATTCGTCCCACCTGCTCCCCTTTGGTAAGTTGTCACTCCATTTCCACAACGGATTTGCGCTCTGTCCCTCCACCCCTTCAGCATCACCTGTCCACCGGCTCCGCCTCAGCCATTAGGTACTCTGGCTCCGCCTCTGACGCTAGCTGCCGCGGCATCACCTATGTCTCCAGGGCCAATGATGTTGATTGTTTCCATCAGCTCTCTGTCCAATAAATCCATCAGCCTAGTCTCTTGTGGTCGTCCCCCACAACACCATCTTGGCTCCTCATTCTCTCAATTCCGCCTTGGAATGTCGGTACTGTTTAGCTCTGGGTCAGTTTGCCAGTGAACTATTTCCACCATTGCAGCCAGGGGATCCTTGTCCACTCACCACCGTCCAACGCCATTGCCTGCTCTCACCATCTCTGTGCCATCTCTTCATCCCCCCCCACCCAAACCCCTTCCATCCCTCCCTTTGGTCTTGTGTCATTGTGTATTTAAGTTCCTCCTTGTTCACTCTTCAGTTGTCTGGTCTCTTACTATTACTATGTGTTGGTCAGCCTGTTTACCTGTTATTTGGATTATTGTTATTAAAACTGAATAACAGTTTTATTGCTGAATAAAAGTATTAGTTTCTTTAAAAGAAAATCTTACTGAACTCAAACATCTGAACATAAGTGTACATTTACTGAAAATTTTTACTCTATGTCTAGAAAAATTCTAGAAATGGCCTTTCTTGTCTGAAACAAGAACTGAACAAAAATGTGTACTGTGCCAAACTTCCTCTGCATCTCTCTTCACTTTTAAATTCCAGTATGGTTAGATTATTTACTGATGAATAGTGCTGTGGTGTTAAAACTGCACTCCTTACACTGTGTGTTTGCTGACAGATGTCATGCATCACCTCTAGCTCTTTCTAGGTATTTCTAGGTATTGAAGTGTGCTGCTGACAAACTGTGAAAAATCACACCTAACCATGTGAATCACTGACGGAATAGATTAATGACACTAAAAAAACACTTAAACGCTAATAATAAACTCATAATAGCAACATTTGCAGAAAAAATGTCTCCATATTTTAAGATGTTTTATAATTATTGCTCAATTTAAGAAAACAGCCCTCATGACAACATGTTAAAACTTAAGAGTTCAAGTATAACAAAATGTATAAAAAATAGTTATAATTCATTTTCACTCAAGACTTGCTGGGAATAAAATGTACAAAGTACACCTTGAAAATCTCATTTAATTTCCTTGAAAACAAGTGTCTTTTTAAGTACAGTAGACTTAAAAAAGCAACACAATTTAAGCGAACTGTGTGGGTTGGTCAGGGATATTATAATAGAGCCTTGCTCTTCTTCTGCGTCTCTCTGTGTACTTCAAAATTACCTCAATAATGAAAATGATCGATTTTAGATTGTCTAGACAGTGGCTACCCTTGTGTAAAGCTAAGCAGAGGACAGATTTATTGCTTCTTCATATAGCAGCTTTATTGTTTCTATTCTTATTTTTGTCTGCGGCATCTATGGCACACTGGGTTAGACGGAAAGTCTACTAGTTGGAGGAATTAGCACATCGCCTACAGATCTCGTGTTCGGCTGCGAGACAGGCGGTAGTTGAGCTTAATTGCCGTGTCCTGAAACCCTGGGCCGTGAGCCGACAGGGTGACATTTACATGCTTTGAGAGGCACTTTTGATTGTGGTTTTATGAATTACATGATTAGAGGAGATTTTGCCAGCTATTCTAAGACACGCTCGAAGCAGATTGCGCTGATTAGCTAGATAGTGCCTCCCAAAAGTCAGGCCTCATGCTAGCTGCGACATTTAGGAGAAGTGATTTACCAGCTTGGCAGTGAATTGTTATGATGAGGTTACAACCTTATGGATTCCTGGAGTGTGTTTGTGATGGAGTAGTGGAGCTCTTCAGCAGAGACAATAAATAAATCATCATGGAGGAAGAAAATTGATTTTTTTTCTCTCTCTCTCTCTGTCTTTCCCTGACATATTGTGAAATCAAAAAATCATTGGGAACTTTGAGGAAGAAAGAACCGTAAGTAATCAACATCTCTGACATGAGACAAACTTGATTAACCCTGCTTCATAATGCATTTAACTACACTGAGTGGGCAATCATACACTATACAGACTATGTTACAAATCAATTCATCTCAAGCATCTAAAAAAAAAGAAAATAATTTTTTTTTTATTGGCCTAATGCAGGGCCCGTGATAAAGTTACAAGAGTGGGCCTTATACCGCAAGGAAGTAGATGCAGTCACTGAACAATAGCACAGTGTTAGTTGTACTGTGGTGATACAATATACGTTGATGCTAATAGCATGATACTGAATCCATATTCCCATACCTTGACAATTACATGGCACTTTACACAAGGTATTATCATGGAACATACAGTATACAAATAATATATTGACAAGAAAGTAAACTTGTGTGTCATTCTTTCCCTCAAATTGATCACCGAATCAGACTGAATCGGTCATGTGCGACACTGGTCTGAATTATGGACAGAGTCACACACTCACCCGACTGATTTTTAAAAGCAATAGCCATGTTTACAAGGACACCTTGTGTTTAA
Organism: Zacco platypus; assembly: GCA_038088235.1. Classification (NCBI taxonomy): domain Eukaryota; kingdom Metazoa; phylum Chordata; class Actinopteri; order Cypriniformes; family Xenocyprididae; genus Zacco; species Zacco platypus. Next base: position 14,947,397 of record CM076064.1, read on the forward strand.
ATAATTTCAATCTGATTGATGATTCTGAACATAGAGTTTACATGAACGCTAAATAAAGTGATTGATGTACGCGTTTATGTCACAAGCTTCTTAATAAGATTTGATCCTTTGACGTGCACACTGTACAAATATACAGAGTTTCTCACTGATTCAAGATGCACACACCAGTCTTCCAATCATTGTTTCTTTTCTTTGATTTAAAAAGCAGAGTCTATTAGTCTATTTCGGGTCCTAATTTGGAGACCATGAGCACATGAAGTTTTGTGCAGTGCAGCTTAATCAAGAAGTAAAAAGGCCACTTTCCTTGCCCAAAACAAGGCATCTGTGGATGAGAGTCTGAAGCAAAGACTGGTGGGACATTCTTCACTTCACAAATGAGTGGAAGGAGAATCTTTCCTTCATCAACAACAACAGTTCTGTGTGTCATACATCACTATGTCATTGCATATATCCAGTTCCAGTTTTCAATCCGATCAAGTGTTCACACGTCCTCTCGATTGGATTAGAAGTGGTTCAATCCACCCCTTCCAATACAAATGAAATTAAAATTGAATTTGGCCAATTTATTCCAAATGACATGGTTACATGTGACTTTTTTTATTGGGACTTGGGACTTTATTACTCCAATTTCAAATGGATTATGCGTCCATATAAACACAGCTGTTAAATACGCACATCTATAAGGTTAGTGAAACTTGAATATAATTAATCATTGGTTGTTAAAATGAAAAAGTTTGTGGTGGAAATATATATATATATATATATATATATATATATATATATATATATCTAGCTCAAATATATCAACAGCCCTTCAGAAGCAAACTGTGAATACTGTTTCCATTTTTAGGGGATGGAAGGAGGAGCTACTGTAGTAAAACATAACATGTCTGAGTGTGTGCGACAATCCTTAAGGCGTCTCACCCAAATTATCATTATGGAGAGTGAAGGCATTAATGGATCGTGAGCCGGTGGAGTGTGAGTCTCACACAGCCCGCCAATGCCCTGTGCTCTTAGCTTTGTTTCCTAATGTCTGACACAGACATTGACTCAAAGAATCAGTGACCTGAAAAAGAGCATTCACACACAGTGAGCTCCTGTGCAAAATCCGCCATGCCTTCCCAGCACTCTTTTTGTCAGAAACCCTACAACAGAGGCAAACTGATTAGAGGTAATGGCTATATCCCATCAGCCAACACAAGCTGGCAAAATGCCATTTGTGAGAGTGCCACAGAGGCCTGGCCTGCAAACCAGTGGACTTTTCTTCGGCTTTTTGTTGTGATAATAATGCTTATACATATTATAGGCTACATGTTTTAGCACAGGTAAATGAAGATCTTCCTCTAAGAGATGTTGCGAGACCATACACGGTAAAAGCGCTCTGCAGCTAAAATATGTAATGCTCTCTCAATACTAATTCTAGTCTAGCGCTATGAATCATTTTAACAATAATTGTTCGTTCGCCAGCAAGGAATTGTCTTCCAGATGAAATATTTCATGGGCCCATTTGAAAGGCATGCCATATGCATCCTTAATGAATCTATATTTCAGGTTACGATTCTCTCTCAGGAGTTAAAGGAGGTTGGTCCAACATTAACAATAAATCCTCAGCTAGTGGCAATTAGGGAACAGCATCTGACATCCTCACGCGTAATGCCCACAATCCCAACACACGCGCGCTACACCTGTTCTTAATTACTGCCGGTCTGCTTTTTAACTTTTATTCATATTGCATTTGAAACTTGGCACACACTTTCTGAAACTATTTAACACCACCACAGAAAGGAACCATGGGAAATCTTAATAGTCAAAGCCATAGGGTCAAACTTTGGCTGATTAGCTTGCATGGTTAGACCCTGCTGGCAGAGGTTGTCATTATATATCAGCTCAGATGATTGAAGGAAGCAAATGGGTTAAAGAGAAACAAAAGCATTTGTGACAAAGAAAAATATTTTAAAAATCTAGTTGTTACGTGTATCTTTGACTGTTTTCTGTCACGCGTTCCTTTTGTTAGTAACTAACCTGTTTAACCAGGAAGAACGTAACACTAGTTTAAAACACATTTTCTAAGAAATGTACTCTTTGTATTTGGTTTTGTTTTCATATGGTTACACCATTTTCAAGAAAAGTTGATATACAATATCATGTGGAGTATATGTGAGGAGTGTTCGCATGAATTTAAATATATATATATATATATATATATATATATATATACACACAAGCACGTGAGACGTGACAGTTATATCTGTGAACAACCACAAACAAACCACACATGGGGCAAATAAAACTCAAAAATCCTGAAGCTTCATTTTTTTTTTTTATTACCACCTTTCTAACTTCTTCAAGTGCATAATGACATGTACATTTCACACTCCATTTCTTACGAAGTGTGAACTGAACATGTACGCTCCTTTCGGACTGAAATCTCACTTATGATGGCAGAATACCCTGTGAAGTCCACTTCGCAGAGCACTTATAGTCAAATTAAACAGACCTCTGAATTGATAAGAGATACATACAATATCTGCAGAGCAGGGCGGCACAAGGAATGGCAAGTAGAATAAGTTGACATGTAGTTGTAAAGTTACTTATAGTCAGTAGAATGTCTGTTGGGGTGCCTTAAAACTAAAGTGCTAGCAGATTTTAAGCAGACAGTCTACTAATACTCTAATGAGAGTTAGTTGACATGTAGTAGCAAAGTTCTGTATAATTAGTAGAATTTCTAAAGTGTACTATTGAAATAAAGTGTTATACATTGACAAGAAATTGAACTAGTGTAGTCATTCTTTCATTCAAACTGAACTTTAGAAAGTTACATTTAAGTAAAAATTACATATTAAATTTATTTTTTAAGAAATTAATAAATCCAGAAAAAAGTGTGTCAATGAATCAAAGATGGCAACATGCAGGCCACATATTTTACTGTATGTCCACCAGCCAGGCAATCACCATTGAGACGAATGAAACTGCTAACAGTTGCCCAAACTGGTTACACGATGAAGCCACAACTAATACTGTTATACCAACACTATGGAGCATTTGAATATGTAGGCCTATATTCTGCTATCAAACATTACTGGCCAATGGCATAATTCAGCCACACCCCACAATTAGCACACAATCAACCCCTCCACACAAGAGACATGATCGTTCCTGGCCTCATTTGAGCAGAAGAAGAGCAATTATCTGCTACTTATAGTAAAGCGCTAAATTACACCCACTTTAACTGGCGATTTGGTGGAGGGCATTTCATGGATCACTGTAGCATTGGGAGTGTCATGAAAATATGTCGCCCGCTGTTAAACGGAAGAGCCAGTCACAGATGATATCTCATCAGGGGCTCTTATGCGGCGTCTAGGTGGCATGATTCACAGTGTGATGCAGGAGGGGCTGTCCACGCACCATAAAACCCTAACTCATAAATGATAACCGCCCAAATTATAGATAAGCATGGACATTTCGAACAGGGATAATACATCAGCGAGTGTGATTGATGGGCTGGAATTTGACCACTGATGAGACAGGGTTGAGAATTACTGTCAGCTAGCTTACTGACCAGAGCCTGGGGGCATTCGTGGCACTTGATGAATGGCTGCTGTGATTATACAAAGCACTGCAGTGGAGTGCCAGCCTGGCAGCATAACTTGAAAGGAGTTTGAAGTGAATTTGAGGTGCATCCCAAACAAGATGCCCACAGGCCACAGTCCAAAGATTCTCTGAAAATCAGAAGTAACAATCTGTTTGGCCGCATGGAAATGACAATGACTTGTTTTCAAAAAGTATTATCCAACAAATGATTTTGATGGCTTATATCATAAATCTATACCATCAATACAAGAGAGCTTATCTGTGTGATTTAAAAAAGGAGTTGTACATTTCAAAAATAATATTAATGAAGTTTGTTGTATGTTTTACAAGAAATTACCCCATTCTAAAAGGAAATACTTTTGCAAGTCAGTGACAAGCCAATATATTGTCCATTATCATCCAATACAATGAAAAAATAAAAAAACGACATGGTGTCGATTTCTATTTCATGGTCCCTTTTGAAATGGAACTCAACTCTGCGCCTTGGATTGATGCTATGGGAACACCATCAGTGTGACCGGTGTCTGAAACACTTGTAAACACACCAATAAACCATTGGTAGATGGCAGTCCATGACATCACATATGGAGTGCCAATGAGTATAAAGGGGGCACCTGAATAAACATCATCAACTCTTTTTGTCTTCAGGAGATGCTTGTTTGTATGCTAATAATTATACATTTGTGAGACTGAAAGAAAGAGACTGGTAAGAAGCTTTATTATTTTGTGATTCTCTCCTGAGGGATAGTAATCAGTGTTTGCACAATTGTGTTCGGCCCTTGAGGGAGTTTAGGGCACTCGTAATGATGCATTCGTGGTAGCAGACTCTGTTCTTGCTTGATTCTCGATAGAGTGATAAGAATCTAGCATTTGAATGGAGAGTTTTCAGCTCTCGAGGGAGTTGAATGCATACTTTGGGATGCAGTCGTCATGAGAAGCTTCACCTATGCTAAACGTTCTCTCTTGAGGGATGGGAGTTGAGCACCTTGATGCTCGGACCCTACATTATCATCATGGGCCCCTCCTGTGGAGAACAACCATGGCTGAATTGGAACAGGATAACAGCAGCTTTTTGGCAAAACAAGAATCTGAAACCTCTCTTTTTGTCGGTTGTTTCATATGTGTGCTGAGCATTGCTTAATTTTGATTTACACATGCTGGAACATTTTCAACAAAGACAATTCAGTTTAGATAGAAGGATGGGCACATGTCTGAGGACATCCTGCCCCTTTCACATATGGTAAATTGCCCTTTCGACCATAGGGTTTTACTCCTTTGCTCCCCTTTTTAAGAGCAGGGTTTTGCAGCCTCCCCCAGACTCCAGGGGTCTTGAAGTAAGGCTAGGGTCCCCTGTGGCTCCCTTGGGGTTGAGTCTCTCTTGTATTGAGGCTCCCCTTGGACAGGCAGCAACATCAGACATGGTAGTTGCTGAAGATTTTTTATCAACATTGATGGCTTCCTTCAGTAAGCTTCCCCTAGAGCCGTAGGGTAGAGTGAGGTGTATACTCCCTCCCTGACTATCTTGGGTGTTAAAGTAGGTTTCTTTGCTTCTCCTTAGAAAACAGATAGTTCTGATTGGTTGAGCTGCGTTTGAAGCCATTGTAAAATTCCCGAAAATATACAGCTGACCTCATTACATAAACATCGTTGCACCACTGAGTGTATAAGTTGCTGTGTCTGTCTTAGCAACCACTCTTAGCAACGTAAACATATGTTTGTTCCCAATTGATATTGTTCATTGAAGCTTACTGCATAATGTAGAGGAGAATTGAGAGTGTTCATTCAAATTTAGCATTTTCCTTCAGGTCAGTCTTATGTTCATAATAAAAATCTGTTTGAATGTCCACTGCTTGTCCTTTTAACAGTTAATGAGTTTTCTAAGTATATGTCATATGCATCTTGTTCCATGTTCACGAGTTTCAATATAAAAGTCTTCTCTACTGATTGACTCACTCATAAAGACAGTCTTTTTAGGATTTTAGGATCATATATCCTAACCAGCAGAGGCACCTTACTTAAGTAAACAGTGCTCCTTGTTATTTTGCACTTTTCTTAATAAAGTGATGGGAGTCGGCCTGAATTCTGGGAGGAATGCAAGCAGGGCGTGAGCAGAGCACTTACCCCTTATTGTCTCTGGGTTACTAAGTAGAGCTGCACCTTCCCTGCGGTTTCCCGAGGGATTGAGTTTACTGCAAGAATCTGTTGCAGCTAAAAATATATGCCATTCTTGTACTGCAGCCTTATTTTATGAGAATCAAGGTTGCATCTCCCCCCGGAGGTAGTGGTAATGGCCAAGGTAACAGTTAAACATTTTTTCCTTGTGGAAATCATTCCCTAAGAGCTTTGTTATGTGGAAAGAGGCTGTCATAGTGGAACCATTTTGTTCCCTAGAGCTCTACCTTTAGGGCTAGGATAGCCTGCAAGGGAGGGAGGAAGGTTGTATAGGCCGGGACATCCCTTGTTATGAAGGCATAGAAGCTTGAACATATTTTACATTTATGGGAGATAATAGGTTAGAGGATGCTACCACAAGACGGTCTATGTACGTCTTTTTATGAATGTGCCCAGGGTTGACACTTTGACTCCGGCTAAAGTAATCTGTTGAGTCAATGTGTGCTATGCCTACTATGCTTGTGCATATTCTCACCTAGTGAGGTAGGCATTCTGCCTCAATTCCTCCAGGCATTATTCCCCATAGCGTCAATCCAAGACGCAGCGTTGAGTTCCACATAAAAAAGGAAATGGTTCCCTGTTTCCTTTGGGCCTGCAACATGTCTCCTTCAAACAAAATGAAGTTGATGACGTATATTCAGATGCTGGTTATATTCTCTATACTCATGGACTGCTGTCTGCCAATGGTTTATTGATGTGTTTACACTTGCTTCAGACACAGCTCACGTTGATGGATTCCTCCATAGTGTCAATCCAAGACGCAGTGTCTCGTTCCCTTTATCGGGGAACTCGAGATGTTTTGTTTGAAGCATTACTGTAACTAAGAAGTAAAGTAGAGATCCAGTATTTTTTTTAAATAATGCATTGAATTGATCAAAATTGAAAGCAAAGACATTAACGTTATAACAAAAAAAAAAAAAACTATTTCAAATGTTCTTTTTAGCTTGCTATTCATAAAGAGTATGATATTAGCATAGTTTCCACAAAAATATTTCTCGGCACAACTGTTGATTATAAAAAGATATGTTTCTTGAGCACTAAACCAGTATATTAAATGATTTCTGAAGGATCATATGATGCTGAAGACTGTGTCTTCTTTGCTACTGCTCTTTGTGTTGATTAAAAGTCTATTTCATCATTCATTCTGGGTCATGCATCTCTCTGGTGGATTTACTACATGCAACCCCTGACAGAATGGAGTAGTGGCTGCTGAAAATTCAGCTTTGTCATTACAGAAATAAACTACACTTTAAAACATATTGAAATAGAAAACAGTTATTGTAAATTGCAATATGTCAGAATATAGCAATTTTTACTATATTTTTAATCAATGAAATGCAAGCATTAGAGACTTCTATCAACAACATTAAAATTTTTTACTGACCTCAAACATTTAAAAGATAGTGTGTTACTGTTAAATAATCATATGCTGATTATGATCACAAAATGTACACACATTTTAACTATTTAATTTGTGTTTTTCTTAGAGACTGATTGCATATTGATGCTGCACTTTTTGGCAGTTTCGCAGGTATCCATATTTTGGACAAACCCACCCTTTAAAATCCATGTAAAAATAAAACAAATTGTGGTTGGTCACATAAGTTGTTAGTCAAGACAGCCTCTTTCTGTCCAAATAGGCAGTTTTGGGCCTGAATTGGATGTAATGTGGCCCAGACTTCCAATCTGGTTATGTGAGACTAAAACTATTTGAAGTGTAACATCTTACCTCTAACTTTTTACTTCATCACTGGGTCAAATGTGCTCTTAATCAAGGGAAAAGTGGTAGTTTTTCCCTTTAGCTCAAAAGAGCTCTGGGATCGTTTTCTGCTGTCCCGTGAGGTTGGTGTAAACAGGTCACCAACTCACTGAATAAAGCACAGAGCTCCTCGTCTTTAAGGACAACACATCCCTGGTGGAGAACTCTCAAGACATTGCACTGAAAAATGTCAAGGTAAAACCATCTCAGAATTTAAAATTGATACATATAGTAATAAACTTTTTTTGTGTGTGTGCGTTTTAATAATCCCACTTCTCCTGCCCTCTAAGACATTTCATTGCACCTGTTTATTGCAGTTCTACATTTGAATGAAACCTCTTGAAGTGTGAAGTGTCACTCACAGATCAGAGACAGTATATTAAAGGTGACACACACCTCTAGACTTACTGAAGCGAAGGGACATGCAACGTATCACACACATATAAACAGAAGCACCTCATCAGAAACCATTATCATTTCATAATTATTGTTCATTACGTCTACAGTGTCACATCTTTCAAATTTTTCAGTTTAATAATTTTTGTCCTTCGTGGCTCCTTCACAGATTAATAGGGCATTTGCCCTCATTCTGTGGGTATAATTAACAATATAAATAATAAAATCTAAATAAAAACTTGTTTTTGTGCAAAATAGGTGATTATTCACAAAACTGTTTTCAAGATTGATAATAATAATAATAATAAATGCTTTTTGAGCACGAAATCAGCATATTAGAATGATTTCTGATGGATCATGTGACACCGAAGCCTGGAGTAATAGCTGCTGAAAACTCAGCTTTACCATCGCATGAATAAATTAATTTATAAAGTATAATAAAATACAAAACCGATATTTGTAATGGTAATATTTAACAACTTTGATGTTATGTTCTTTTGACCAAATAAATTCAGCCTTGGTAAAAATGAAAAACTTCATTCAAAAACATTTGAAAAATCTTACTGAGTCCAAACTTTTGAACAGTAGCATAGATACTGTAGATAACAGTAGATACAGCATGTGAATATTATATCACAAAGGTTCGCAAAAGACTTTTACTATATTTTTATGGTGACCCATATGTGACACTCAAAAAAAAAAGGATGAAAATGAATACATTAATAAATGTATAAATTAACTGAGAAATCTATAAACCAATAGAAAAATTGATGAATTGGTGTAGTAATGGTGATAAAAAATATTAAAGAATCTGAAATGTAAAAAAAATCAAAAATAAACAATTAATAAAAATGTACATAAATAAGAATTTACATATTTCATTAATCGTACAAAATAACAACACTGTAATAAAAGTGAGCACAAAGTAAAAATACTTACCATCGAAAGTAGTTTCATATGTGTAGTACAAGCAGGCGAATCAAAAGACTAAAACAAATAAAAAAAACAAGTTTGTACCGTAGTACCGTAAACTTACGGTAATAATCAGCAGGATTCCTTTCAGCAGGGTCAGCAGTGATGTGATGGGCTGAATGATGATCTGGGCCAGGAGAATACCCAATGAGAGCGTCCATGTAAATGCAGGGATCACGTAGACATGGCTGCAGAAGCAAAATCAGGCAAACAGTCATCTTGTCCCCTATTGTTTTAAATTACAGCCTCAGTAACTCCAAATAATACAAAACACCGCCTCTCAAAAATTACAGACTGCAGTGAGAGGAAATGACAACAGCACAATACAATTGTAAGACAAGTATCCTTTACAATTTCCCTGCAAAACATAGATTTAGACTCTCTAAATCACATCCTGAATGAGGAGAGGCACATTTCTCCTCTCTAAAGAAAACAACAGGGGGCAGGTAATTGTTTTGAAGTGTCTGTCGCTATCTGATAAAAGTGCTGTCTGATTCAGTACTCCATAATAAAGTGAACTTCACAAATGCTTCTACTATTCTTTTATTGCAAAAAATATGCTCAGAAGACTAACACTGTCAAGAAACATATGCATGATCCCAAAGGGAACTCAAGGACATGGGACAGGAACTCAAGTGCAAGTCTACAGTTTTCTTAAAGGCAGAGTTCACCCCAAAAAAGAAAATTCCCATCTTTTCCATATAACTAATTCATAGTGACCAGAGGATGTCAAGCTTCAAAAAGTACTGGATGGATGGATGGATGGGTAGATGTCAACTACATGTCAACTAACTCTCATTAGAGTATAAGTAGACCGCTGTAGGCTGTTAGTAGACTGCTGAGTTAGTAAAATAAGTTAATGTAGTTGCAAAGTTACATATAGTCAGTGGAATGTCTGTTGGCGGACCATCAAAATAGTGTTAGCAGATATTAAGCAGACAATCTACTAATACTCTGATGTCTGGTAGTTGGCATGTAATTGCAGAATTACTCATTGTTAGTAGAATGTCTAAAGTGGACCATCAAAAAATAGTCTTACCATATGACTAGACGATTGGTATACAGTTTTACATAATCAGTCTATTTTTATGTTGCCAAAATGATTAGATGTTCTTTTCATTTCCTCATCACAAAATCTTCCCAGCATGCTTTCATATGATGAAATCTCAATTGTTTCATCAATACAATCTTAAATCTGGGGTTTTGGAATATTTCCAGTTGCATAATGTCTTCCTAGCTTCTGTTATAGAATCAATTTTTATAAGGGTAAACACATTCTTTGCTATGAGGAGGCATAACTACGGTGCCAAGGGCCTCAGCTACTTTATTAAGTATTTTGAGCGTTTTGCACTGGTCTTCTTGTAACATTATTATCTGTTTGTGGACAGAGGTCAAATTCTATTGTCCTAAAGCAAAGCAAACTTATTTATGAAGTCAATTCGGCAAGACCACCATATCCCACAGATAAATATGGGTTTTATAATGGATTAAGAGAACTGTGAATACTCTACGAGGGCTGAAATAACCTATTGATTTGTCCTTGCAGGATCACTTTACATTCACCGTCTCTCTCTCTCTCTCTCTCTCTCTCTCTCTCTCTCTCTCTCTCCCCTTGGTCACAGGCATCTGCCTATGATGCGTTCTTAATGAAGCATTCAGCCATCGATGTGGTGCAGGCTGCCTCGAGTGGATCATTTTCAGGTTAAGTATTTACTGGGGTGTTGCAAAATAAATTACTTTTGTGGCAATAAGTGCAACTACACAGAAATTCTCCAGGAGACACAAATCTCTGTGTTTTCTGCTGATCACCATAAATTCTTATACTTAATCTTATATGCTTACATAATTTTAAAATGTTTAATGATTTTTAAACATTTTAAAGAAAAACCAATTTAAACAGAGCGAAAAAAAGAGGAAAAATAAACTGACAATATAATGTAATATAATATTTGGAGCGGTTTATTTGCATTAAATAAAACACTGAAAGAACTATGAATTGTGTGAAATAGCACTGAAATAAATCACACACAAATGTGGCACAGATGTTCACTGAATTTGCATTCGTATATCTAATTTCTGAGGTATCTTTGATCTGAGATAAATAAAAATGCTCAGAGAGCTGAAGACAATCTGTGATACCATTCAGTCAGAAATTCTGTTTATAACAATATTGACAAGTCGTAGGCTTGAGTTCAACCTGCAAGGGGAATTCACATCAGAAAAAAAAAAACTATCAATAAATTGTATCCAACTGCACATAAATTTCTAATGCTTCTGACATATTGATACTGCCCTCTGATATTTAAGATTCTAGGCTTTTAACTTTTTTCTCTCTGACCGAGTCAATTTTCATCACTCTGTCACCTTTGTAGCCCACAGTTCTCTTAATACCACAAAAAGAGGATCAAATGAATAATCGATACACTTCATCTCTGCATTTTCTGAAGTTTTGAGAACTTCATTAGCACATATATTTGGGTGGATTTGGCACTGATCTGCCCCTGAGGGATTGTGGGAATGACTTCTTATGCTTCTTATGTCTTAAAGTTGCTGAGGGAAGAAAAAGACAGACAAACAGGAATGATGCAGAAGGAAAGCAAAAATGAAAGATACAGAATGACAGTATCCTGCCCCAGATGGGAGTACTGACAGCACACATTTGTCTGTGACATCGAACTCCCTGCAGGCTGGAGACGCCCACCCCACCATCCCCAACATCATGAGCCAAAACAAAACAGAATGAGACTGTGATTCTCTGCACATTGAGACTCCTTTTGATGCCCTAAAATAAAGCTGCTCCGTCTCCCTACAGAAAAAGCTATCTGGCATATTAATATTTTATTATAATGCAATTTTATGTAGTTTGATGCAACCCCAAATGGTCTATGGAAAATCATTTACTCACTCTCATGATATTCAAAACTCATGAATGAAGGAGATGTTCTGAAGAACGTTCCAGCTGCTCTTTTCAATGAAAGTGACTGGTGATCAATGGCTTTCAAACTCTGAAAACAAAAAACATAATTGAATGTGATTGATTTTTTTAGTTTTTGTAAAATAAATAATAAAATGGAAAACAAAAAGAAATTTAAGTCATTATTCACTGATAATGTAAAGTTTTATGTTTGCATATTCAAATATGGCACGTCATGTCATTTATGCAATGCCACAGGTTACAAGACATGCGAGAACCAATCAAAATGCCTTGAATGTGCGTTTGAGAGAGAGAGAGAGAGGCAACTGATACTTTCTGATGCTTTTTTGGTCATTTTTGGAGCTTGAGAGCCCCTAGTCACCATTTACTTTCAATGTATGGAAATGTGAGCATAGACAGCTGTTTGTTTGTAAGAGCTTTCATGAATCATCTAATGTACTCAAACGCAGCTTTCTAAACTTTGTTGCCAGAATAGACCCATGAGTCCTTTCAAAAGTTCACCTAAAGCAAGATGACTGTAAAGGCAACATTTATATCCTGATAATCATTTTTTCTCAAAGCACCAATATGTAATTTAACTTGAAACACAGTAATTCATTGTTTATATGTGGGGGAATTGAATGTACTGGGTTTAGAAATATATAAGATAAATGGATTTCCTTCCTCACGTAAAGCACAATGATAAACCTTTTTCCTACTAAATTTGTCTCAAGTGGGTGTTTTTTTTTAAAAGAATGTGGTGTTTTTTAATTAAAATGAAAAACTGTCAGGTTAAGAGG